>JAQFVV010006262.1:1358933-1986843 GCA_028023455.1 Epiperipatus broadwayi
TTGTGCTAATCTATTAAAAATTTTAAATTTAAGATATATTTGAATATGTGATGTTAATTTTGCTTATGGTAATATTTCAAAAGGTTTAATTAAAGCAATCTATGAGTATTTGATATGTGAAATTGTGCTGATATTGAGAGAGACATTTTAAATGATGATGATTATAATATATAGTTGGAAAAAATGGCCATAATCAATACTGCATTAATATATTTAATAAATAGGTATTTAAAGCTAAAAGTGTTTAAAAGACAAGTAAGATTAAATACATATATTTATTGTTGATAAAATAATGATATAAAAGAATATAAATATTTTAATTATTATAAATACTTAAATAGAAGATTAATATTTGATTTTAATAATATTGGATAATTATTTTAAAATCTATTATAATATCTTGTTTATTTAAAAAATATTTATTTTAAAAAATGCAATTGTTAGTTTATTTTTAGACGATAACAAGCGTTTCTTGTGTTGTAGTAGAAACAGATGTTAGTTAAATATACACAAACATGCTTGGAAGTTATTTAGCAAAGTTGCAAAACTATTTTAAAAATCATGTTGTGAAATTTATAAATAATACGTGAGCTATCACGAGATAAAAATAAAGATATTCAATGTGAAATATTAAATTTGATTTTAAAATATTGTTTTAAAAATATGACGTATAAAAAAATACTTAGTTTATTTTAAATAATTTTATAAAAGTTAAAATTAAAATCAAGTAAGAATATATTTTAAAAGTGTTTAATAGATTTAAATAAACGATAAGATTATTTTAGAAATGTAATAATGTAATAAATATTAAATATTAAATAAGTCATTATTTATTTTTAATTTTGTGTTGTTGGTAAATATGTAAATAAGCCAGCAAATTGATTGTTTAAATGTACCAATCAAATGGGAAGTTTCTTCCGGTATAAAAGCTCAGTTCAATTGTTAGGAGAGGACTTCGTGATTGAATTTTCAAGTTAATTGTGCTATTAAAAAAATAGCTAAGTAAATTTATAGACGCTCTAAAATCATTTTTTTTTTAAATTATAAGAGTGTCATTGTAAATAATTTATAAAAGTTTTAAATGATAGACCTGCAGTGTTAATTTAATTTTCCCTATCAATCGTCTCTATATTAAGCTCAATTTACAAGCAAATAGTCATGGGAACATCATATATAGTGAAAATATATTGGAAACTTTATACTAGAAGTATGACAAACGCTGGATTAGTTCGGATAATTATGAGATGGAGAAAAGTAATATTTTGGACAGTATATAATTTTAAAAGCTAATTGCTATTGACTATTAGAAAATTAAATACTTTAAAGAATAAAATACTTCTTTATAAAGAAAGTATTTTGTAAGATATAAATTTAAAAATATATCTTAAGGAAAGATATTAAAAATAAAAGTAGTTTTATAAATACTTGCCTTGTTAAGTCTTTATGTTTTAAAAGACTGAATGTGGACAATTTTAAAAAGGCAAATAGATTAAAAATATATTTAGCTAGAAATCTTAATATAATAAAGATTATTATATTGAAATAATTTAAACGCTGGTTGTTTAGATGAAAAAGCTTATTCTTACCTGGATATTTTGTTAAGAGATGCGCAAGTAATACGTGGACGTCCCAGTTAATTTAAAATAATTAAATGATAATTTTTCATAAAACTAAAGACTAAGCTAAGATAATAACTTTTGAATAATATTTTAAAAATAACTAAATCAGGATCCTATAAACTATTTTAATTTTATTTTATTTTCTTGTGGAAGAATAACTTTTATTTTATTTTAAAAGAACGTTTCATTTTTCATAAACTTTTAAAAAAACACGTGATGGACCGGAAGCAGGAAATGGTGTTCTAGTGAATATGTGCCTAGGATTAAAGAACTATTATGGTGAAAAGGAAGACATCGCTGGAATTACGTAATATGAATTCTGTTTTATTTATCTAATATAAAATTTAAATATTATTAATCTATTAAAAATAAGATAGGTACATTTCTTAAAATAATAACTAAAAAATAATATAATGATTAATTGCATAAGTTTATTTTATAATTAATATAACACAGAATATTTTTAAGAATGATTGTGAGTGTAAATGTGAATTATTTTATGAAGCTGTAGATCGGAAGAGCACACGAATATGGACTGTACATTAAATCATTATTTATGGTAAAAATTGTATAATAATAATAATTTTGATGTATTTAATATGTTTTTTCTTTAGATCAACCAAATGATATGTTATTGTTGAATGAATGTATAAATATTTTAAAAAAATACACACACATTATATTGGCAGTGACAGTTTTATTTAAATATGCATAATTTGAATTTATGATATAAATACGATACAACATTACATAAGAAGCTTAGAAATAATTATATGATTCTTTCGTAAATAAATTTTGATTTTTATTTTATTATTATTATGTTGGAGTATTTGAATTATATTTATTATTCATACAAGTAATTATTTTTATTTAAGTTAGGAAGAGATTTAAAAGTCTATATTTTACTGTTGTTTTTTATTGGATAAATTAAGTTAAGTTTTATGTAGAAGTTTATGTTGGATTAAAGATTTACCGAAAATAGATGACGAAGTATAAATAGTTTGGATAATTAGTATTTATTTAAAGTTGAAGGTTGTTTTCCCGGAAATTTTAAATAAGTTTTAGAGGATGTTTTGTAGATAAAAGTTTATTAAGAAGGAGTAGAATAACACATAAAGTAAAGTAATAATTTCATACAGAAAAGAATCATAGAATTTATCTAATATAATACTTTATGAATTTGAAATTGATGAATAATTTAAATATTATTATTTTGACAGTACATATATGTAATGCATATTTGATAAAACATGTAGCATAAATTGCATTAAGTGAAATATAAAATTATAATCAATTATTTGTTATTACATTACAAAAATACATTGATTTCTATATTATGATATTAAAGTAGTACTAATAATAAAGTGAACACATACTAGTACATGATGAAATAAGTAACAGTAATACTTAATTGATGTAGCGATTTAATTATTAAAGTTTAATTGTTTACATATGCTACATAAACAGTATTTACATAAATTTATTTGTAATAATTGAAGCATACTGATATGTATTTAAAGTGTAGGTTTGAAAACATACTTCAATGTTATTAGTACAGCATTTTAAAAGAATGTATAATTATTTATTAAGAGTATAAGTTAATAACAGTGTAAACATCTTGTATTAATATTTTTATATATTTTATTTTCTTTGTTTTCATAATTTTGAACTGTAAATATTGTAAATAAATTCTTAGTTGAAGTTAATGTAAATAAATTTGTTTAATTTGTTTTAAAAGTGTGTCGAGTTCATTATTTTGCACCACAGCATTTGACAGCAGATAATTTGAAGAAACATAATATTTGCACAATGTGAATTTATTAATATTATTTTAGAAATAAATACAATATTTTCCTGATTATCATTTATGAGAATTGATTGACATTATTACATCATATTACAATGGTCATAGAGTAATTATCATGCATAATATAAGAGTACAATATTTTTTATTGCCACAGATTATTAAATTATAAAATTTTGATCTATTCCAAAATTAAGATGCTATATGAAAATAAAAGATATACATATGATTATTTATTTAATGATTGATGATATAACAGAAATAGATAAGATTAAGTTATACCCTAAGATTAGTATTGAGTATTATTATTATTAGAATAAGTTAGGTGTACTTAGGTTTGATATAAAATCCCATATCATACTTATTTACATGAGTTATCATTACTTTAAGATAATTAGAAGAACCTGAGATTATTTAATTATATTTTAAAATTAAAAGTTAAGATTTATTTATTTTATTTTATTATTAAAGATAGTTTATTTTATTTAAAAGCCATAAGAATGCTATAGATGTAGTATTAAGTTAATAAGGAGGTAATAGTATTCTTATGCCATTGAGACAATGTCTTAGGAGATATTGACTCAATGTAAATCTACTTATTACTTTGTAACTTTACTTCACAGTCTCATGATTTTGATAAATACTTATTTAATGAGTACATACTATAGAACTATATTGATTTTAATAATTGATAATAAATTTAATTAGAATATGATATTATAAAGTAAATTAAAGATAGATATGCAAATTTGAATTAAGCATTATAATTTAATTGAGCTAGTCGTATTTCAAACTATATTATACATCGAGAAGTAAGGGTACAATATATTGTGCCCTTTTGTATGGGTCTCCATAAATTGTTGTATCAATCTGTTTGAAAAATTTTAAATTTAAGATATATTTAGCTATATGATGTTAATTTTGTTAATAATCTTTCAAAAAGTGTAATTAAAGTAATTTATGAGTGTTTGATATGTGAAAATTGTGCTGATGTTTGAGAGAGACGTTTCAATAAAGATGATAATAGTATGTGGTTGGGAAAACTGGCCATAATTAATACTGCATTAAAAAATTTAATAAATAAATGTTTAAAGTTAAAAGTTTTAAAAAGACAAGTTAAAATTAAATGCATATATTTATTGTTGATAAAGATTAATATTTAATAGGTGAATATAAATATTGTAATTATTAGTAGTACATAATAGAAGATTAATATTTGATTTTAATAATATCGAATTATTATTTTAAAAGTTGTTATAATATATTGTTTATTTTAAAAATATTTATTTTTAAAAAATGAAATTGTTAGTTTATTTTTAGATTATTACAAGCGTTTGTAGCTGTGTTGTAAAACAGATGTTAGTTAGACACATACACACATGCTTGTGAGTTTTTTTTAGTAAAGTTGCAAAACTATTTTAAAATTTTGTTATAAAATTTATAAGTATTATATTGGCTATCATGAGATAAAAAATAAAAATAGTTAATGTGAAATATTAAATCTGATTTTTTAAAATACTGCTTAAAAACATAACGAATAAAAATAGACTTAGTTTGTTTATAAAAATAATCTTATAAAAGTTAAAAGTGAAATAAAGTAAGAAAGTATATTTTAAAAAAATGTTTAATGGATTTAAATAAATGATAAAGATTAATTTAAGAATTTAATAATGTAATAAATAATAAATATTAAATAAGTCATTATTTATTTTTAATTCTGTATTGTTGGTAAAATATGTAAATAAGCTAGCAAGTTGATTGTTTAATTTACCAATCAAGTGGGGAGTTTCTTCGGGTATAAAACCAAGGTTCAATTGTTCGGAGGGGGATTATGATTGTAATTTTTAAAGTAAAGTGTGCTATTAGAGATAGCTAAGTAAAATTATAGACGCTCTTGTAGTCATTTTAAAAATTATAAGAGAGTGGTTTTAAATAATTTATAAAAAGTTTTACCGTCAAATATGCAGTGCTAATTTAATTATAGTTTCCTATTGATCGTCTCTATCGAAGCTCAATTTACTATCAAATAGTCATGAAGACATCGTATAAGGATAAAATGCATTGGAGACTTTATACTAAAAATATAACAAACGCTGGATTAACTAGGAGAATTACTAGATGCATAAAAGTAATATGTTGGACCTTATATAAATTTAAAAGTTAATTGTAATTAATTTTTATAAAGACAAATATTTTAAAGAAAGAGAAATACTTTTTATGAAGAAAGTATATGTAAATTATAAATCTAAGTATATATCTTGGTAGAGATATGGTAAATAATAATGATTATATAAATACTTGCCTTGTAAAGTCTTTGTGGTTTAAAAGACTAAATTTTGACAGTTTTAAAAGGCAAATAAATTGGAAGTTTAATTGGCCGAGAAATACCTATAAGTAAAATTATTATATTATTAAGGTCTGAATGCTGGTCATACAGAAGAATTAAAAATTAATCTTACCTAAATTATTTTGTTAAGGAATGCGCAAATAAAATATACGTGGATATCCAAGTCAATTAGAATAATTAAATAAGAATTTATAAACTTTTGACTAATTCCAAAATAATAACTTTTAAATAATTTTTTCTTTAAAGAAATGAATCCGGATCCTATAAACTATTTTAATTTTATTTTGTTTATGGTGGAACTGACTTTTATTTTATTTTTTTTTAAAAAAGAACGTTTTCATTTTTTTCATAAAAACTTTTAAAACACGTGATGTACCGGAAAAGGAAGTAATGTGTGGTGAAAGTTTGTGCCTAGGAAAAAGAACAATTATGGGTGAAAGAAGACACCGTTGGATTTTATGTAATATTTTTTTTTTATTTATTAACTAACATAAATATTTAATTAATTATTGATTTGTTAAAGATAGGAAAGGTACATTTACATTTTAAAAAAATAACTAAATATTAATATAACATTTCATTGCATAAAGTATATTTTTTTATAATTATACGACACGTAATATTTTAAAGAATAATTGTTGAGTGTAAATGTGAAATTATTTTGTAAAACTATAATCCTGGAGGACATCGTATGGCGGACTGTACATTAGAGTATCATTTATGGTAAAAATTATATAATAATAATAATTTGATGTATTTTGATATGTTTTCTTTAGATCAACCAAATATTATTTGATTGTTGAATGAATGTATAAATATTTAAATAATATACACGCATAAGATTAGTAATAACAGTTTTATTTTAATATGCATACTTTGAATTTAGGATGTAAATTTAATACAACGTAATATGAGAAATCTAGAAACAATTATATGATTCTTTTGTGGATAAATTTTAATGTTTCTGTTACAATGTTAAGAATGAGATTTATTATATTGGTATAAGTTATTTATTTTTCTTTTCAAGTGAGTAAGAGATATAAAAATCTATATTTTATTTTATTTTATTAGATAAGTTAAGTTAATTTTACATAGAACTTTATATTTTGGATTGAAGGTTTATCGGATATAGATGATGAGGTATAAGAGAGTTTGGATAATTTTTTTTTTTTTTTTTTTTTTAAATTGGTCATGTGTTTTTATGAAGTTGAATAAGGTTAAAATGATATTTGTAGATAGAAGTTTATTAGGAAGGAATAGGAATAACAAGTTAAAAAGAGTAATGATTTAACTAGAAAGGAATCATAAAATTTTATTTAATATAATACCTTATAAAATTGGTAATTGTTGAATAATTTTAAAGATTATTTTAAAAGAACATATACGTATTGCATATTTTGGTAAAACATGTAGTATGAAATTACATTAGAATAAAATAAATAATTATAATCAATAATTATTGTTATATTACAAAGTTATATCAGTTTATACATTATTTGACATTTGAGTAATACTAATAGTAAATGCAATACATATTAGTACATTATAATATAAATAGCAGTAAGACTTAAGTGAAGTAGCATTTTAATTATTAAAGTTTGTTTATTTACATGTGCTACATTTTAGGATATTTTACATAAAACCTTTTCTTGTATTAATTGATGACAAAATGATATTTATTAAAATTTAAGTTCATCAACTTAATTAAATGTTGTTGATAAAACATTTAAAGAATGTATAAATTATTTATTTATGATTATGGAAATAGTAACAGTGTAAAAAAACTTGTATTATTATTTTTTTTTATTTTCTTTGGTTTCCACTTTTAATGTAAATAGTGTAAATAAATTATTGGTTAAAGTTGATGTAAATAAATTTGTTAAGCTGTTTTAAAATGTGTTGAATTCATTATTTTACACCACAGCATTTGACAACAGATAATTTGAATAAACATAATATTTGCACAATATGAATTTATTATTATTATTATTATTTTAGAAAGAAACACAATATTTTCTTAATATAATTTATAGAAATTGATTGACGTTAACATATAATATTATAATGGTCAGAAAGTAATTATAATGCACAATATAAGAGTATAATATTATTTATTGCCACAAATTGTTAAATTATAAGATTTTAGTATATTTTTAAAATTAAGATGCTATATGGAAATGAAAGACATGTATGTGATTTACTTATTATCTTAATGATTAATAGTATAATAAAAATAGATAAGGTTAAGTTATACACTAAAGATTATTCTTGTTAGTTAATGTTATTGGAGTAAGTTAGGTGTATTTAGGTTTGATATTAAATCCCTTATCATTCCTATCTGCATGAATTATTATTACTTTAAGATAAATAGAAGAACCTGAGATTATTTAATTATATTTCCTTAACAAAAGATTGAGATTTATTTATCTATTATTATTAAAGGTAGTTCATTTATAAAAGTCATAAGAGTGCTGTAGATGTAGTAATGAAATAATAAAGATGTAATTAGTATTCTTATGCCATTGAGATAATGTCTTGGGAAGACATTGGCTCAATGTAAATTCAATTACCAATTGTAACTTCACTTCACAGTCTCATGATTTTAGTAAATACTTATTTAATTAGTACATGATATTGAACTATATTAATTTTTGATAAGTTATAATAAATCTGATAAGATATAGTATTATAAAAATATATTAAAGATAGTTATACATATTTTAGCTAAGCATAATGATTTAATTGAGCTAGTCATATTTTGAAAGCAGATTCAAAGGTCCCCTGTTTAATGTATAAAATCTATCTTTTGGAAAATAAATAATGATCATGAATTAGCATTTTACTTCAATAACTGTTTTAATTATTTTTTCTAAATATGAATATTTAATTTCTACTTTACAACTAATTACTTATTGAATTGTCAAAAAAATACATTTATATTAAATACTGCCTACCACTATAATAAAATTCAACAAGATATATATAAAACAAAAAAGCTTTCCAGTCATTCACTTCAAAAATCAACTTTCTTTAACAACAAAACATGTCTTACTTGAGATTGATGGCCTCAGATTCAAGAAAATTTATCACCAGAATTTTTTTTATTTCTCTTTTTAATTTCTTTCATAAAAGATAACCTCTGCATTGTCAAATAATATTTTATGATCTGCATTCAGTTTATGAATATACAAAGCTGAACTATGATATCTATTTTTAATTCTACTCTTATGAACATTAACTCTTTCATTAAGACTTTAATTTATTTTGATCTATATAAATTTTGGACAACTGCAAAGAATCTTATTAACTACACAGGGAATAGATTTGATATCAATTGATTGTTTTAATTATTTAATAGTAAATTTAAATAAAGACCTTCCGGGCCATTTTTATATCACCCAATAAATAACTCTTCTTATAAATCAATTTATAAATTGAGATTTAAATTGTAAAGAAGTAAACTGTTTATTCTCACTAACAATTGAATTTTTATTATTAACTGACTTATAGATATTTTTATTAAATATTTCTAATAAATTCATGCCTCTGAGTATAATCATTATTTTCAAAATTAAGCCTTCTATTCCTCTAACAAAAATTCAATAACATCATATAATCACCATTTCTTATGCTTGCTCATAACTGTTATTAAAACTGGCTTATCACATTGTTTGACAATGCAGAATGTATCTTTTATGAAGAAATGAATTAAAAAGAAGAGTAAAAAAAACTTTGATGACAAATTTTCTTGAATCAGAGGTCATCAATCTCATGATGTTAAATGAATTTCATTTTTGAAGTGAATGATGGGAAAACTATTTTGTTTTGTATATATATATATATGTTGTTTGTATCTTGTTGAATTTCACTTGAAAAGTCTATTTGTTAATTGATGAAACCATGGATGTGGAAGAATTTTAGTAAAATTTTGTTATTTTGGCTAGCACTATAACATTATATAATTTTTTATTTTATATATATATCTGCAGAAACCAATTACAAACCTAAAATCAGACCATAATCACTCAGTTTATAAATCAGTCAGATTTATATATACTTATAATAATAATGTTTAAGTGAAAGTTATAATCTAGATATAATTAGAGGGGATTTGAACCCAGATTTTTAAACTCCCTTCAATGATCCACTCCATTTTATACAACCAATACACATGACCACTTACAAATGAAAAAGATAATGTATTCATGCTGAACCCGTTCTCATCAGTTGGTTTGGATCATTATCTCCCACATATATATAATCAGTGCTCAGATTATATTAAGATAACAAAACTTCAAACTTTATATTTAACAGCTAAATATATAAATGGTAACTTTTAATTTAAAACCTTAAATGATAAATAACTGCAAAAGTGTTTTTAATTAATATGATGTAATCTTTTTCAAAAAATAGAAGAAAAAAGCAGTTGAAAAATATTACATATAATTGAAAGTACTTTTGCAGTTATTTATTAATTAATGTTTTAAACTAAAAATTATCATAATTTGTGTATTTAATTATTACATTTACCGTGATTATTTGATGAGAAACTCTGGGTATAAGATTTAAAGACATCTTGATTAGGGCAGCAAATGCTTGGAAGAAATATTGATCTATTCTATTCATCAAATAAAAAAGTTTATAGAAAAAATTAAATTAGGAAGTAACTAAAATGTCTGTATGAAAACAAATGTACATTCTTCAGAGTGTTACTTTTTCTTTTTAAATTAAAAGATTGAATTTTTTTTTTAAGTTCTATATTGTCTTCCCATTCATTCTCAAAAATTGCTAGATAAAAAATTTTAAATGACAATTTTCCCTCAAATCCTTTTTTAAAACAATATAACATTGATATTATTTAACTCATACTTTTCAGTTCATTTTATGGGGGGGGGGGGTCTTTAAAAAATTATTTATCAATTTTAAATAAACTCTGTTCAAATTGCTCAGTTTTTGCCAAAATTCATATTTTATTAAAATTGATATCATGTTTTGGTAATATATTATGTACTATGTCTTATGGATCTATTATATGAATAAATGACTAGTGAACTAGATTTCACCATATTAGTAAAAATTAGGTCTTCTTTTATGATATTAATTTTATGATTGGCCTGCCTAATGTATAAAAATTATTGAACCTGGCATGGAATTTCATAAATGCCATGGCATTCTAAAGAAATTTTATTCTAAAGATGTAGAAATATCTCATTATTAATTCCATATTTCAATGATAAAATTATTTTAGAATATTATGGTCTTTATAAAATTCTGCCTGGTTTTCAAATATTTACACATCTGCCCATTTTCATACAATGGACAGACTAATATAAAATTAACTTTAGAACAGGATTAATTTTTGCTGTTAGGAAGGAATCTAATTCATCTAGCCATTTAATCACATATAGTCATAATATCAACTTTAAGAAAACACAAATTCAAGGGAAAAGTCAACCAATATGACCACATATTATTAAAAGAGAATATAGAAATTTTAAAAAAGTCTCTAACATGAATGAAAACTCGGTATTAAATAAGACCAATGTTATTTGGAGAAAGTTATTCGAGAAAAAAATCATCATTTAAAATTCGTCAATTAATTAATGGCAAAGATAAAATGAATAGATTTAAAAATACATTTTTATAATTTAAGAACAAAAAAGATTTAAAGAAGGCGCATTGGTGATTGCATAGAGACATTGGCTACTGTTTAATTATTCTTTTTTTCTATAAAAGGCTTTATTTTATTCAAACTTCTGCTTTGATGAAAAAGTTTTTGATCAGGTGCACATAAGAAAAAATAAAACTAATCAATATTTTTTTCTATCATTTGAAAAATCTAATCACCATAGTTTTGAAGCATATACATGGAATTTTCAGTCAAATAATCAAAAACAGCCAACTTTTATCAATGAAAATATTTGAATTAACATATAATATCTTCTTATTGTAAAACTATTTTTGCAGCTTAAATGTAATTAGATAATTTTAGTTCTTCAATTTTACAGAAAAAACAAGTTATTGAAAAGCATGTAGCAGAATTAGTAAAAGTAATCAAACATTTTCTGCTATTATGTGTAGCAAATTTAATTAATATTGTTATTTAATATACTATGTAATTTTTAAACAAAATATACATTTTTGTAGATAAATTTTTAGTCCTAAACATGAATAAATGAATACATAATCTTCTAGAAAAAAAATCAGCCTTCCTCTTGAAAATTACTTGATCCTCTAGGTATTGAATAATGTTTTTGATATTGTTAGTTATAAAGGTCAGTAAATTATAATCATCCCTTTTTCAAAAAGAAAAAAGTTTTACTATATAATGAAAATTTATAATTTCTGTGTAAAATCTAAACTATCCGAAATCTACTCACCTTGAGTAACATTGGGTATTGATTTAACCAGACTTTTCCACATTTATTTTTATCAGCATATAGACATTGAAGATAATTGATGAAATATACATGTCATACTTCTAGGAGTTGTTACACTCCACCATTTATTAGATATTTGAGATATCATGATAGAATTTATTATCATACACCAAAGTGTAACAAAATGTATGTTTTTTAAGGAAAAATAGACTATCTTGCATATAGATGATATTATTAGACTATTCACTGATGATAAATAAAAAAGCAGAAACACTAACAAGAAAACAAGTGGGCTTTTTTTCCTAAAAATTTGCTGAACCTTACACAAATTTAAAAAAAACATTATGCAGTTAATGTGCTGATCCATTTGACTTTCTTTCAATCTATGCCATATTTTTCTGTGAAAATAATATTCTTTAATCTACCATTTATTGATCAATAAATTCATTACATTTCTTAAGTGAAAAATCCTACAGATTTTCATCTGACTAATTATAAATTAAAAGTTGTTTTTTTTAAAAGAAAATTAACTGTCATACTATTTGACATAAATAAAATTGATATCAAATGTTTAATTCTTTTTATACAGTTTTAGAGAATCAAGAAATATTATAGACAAACTTTTTCTTGCCAGTCAGATGCAAGCAAAGTGTCATGAGTAATGTTATTTATATATTGTTTTTATTGATTTGGTCAAAGCATTTGAATCATTTAATGAAGTTCTGAAATTAACTGGTTGTTTTTAAAAAGTTATTCATATATTTGCAGTGACTATATGATATCTTAAAAATAAACATTTTTACTGATGATAAAAAATCTGAAGCATTTAAAATAAAAAATTGTGTTAAACAGCAAGATGTATTTGCTCTAAATCTGTTTTCAGTTTTTATAGCAATGTTCTTTGAGCAGTTTATAAGTTATTTTATAAAGCAGTGATCACAATACAATGTAGGTATGCTGGTGACGTTTTTACTTTGAAGAAAATTTTAAAAATGAACAAATAATTTACATATGATCTACCAAACATTCTTAGCACTATGAATGCAATCCATTAAGACTTTGATTTAGTAATTAGTGTCAAAAATAAATTCAGATGCTTTATTAATTAATGATAGAAGAAAAATCTTATTAACATTTAGTTTAGATGGTGCCAGCTTGAAATCATAAATTAATTTAAATATCTTGATAGCTTTTTAGATATAAAAGTAGACATAAAGTGCAACTCAGACTCCATTGAGCTGCATAACAAATTGAAAAATAAAGTACATTATCATAATTATAAACTAAATTAGTTGCATAAAGAGCTGCCATTATGTCAGATTTATTGTATGAAAATGAGGTATGACTTCTTATTAACAAGGTATGAAGGCATTGGAAAAATTTCATTCATAGATTTTATTGTGGGTTTTTCCAGCCTTCTAATGGTAATATTGAATCTATTATTGTAAGGGTACTTTAAAACATGAATAACAAGAGATTTCCTACAAATTATTTTATGGCTAATTTAAATACATTATTCATGGCATACAGAAACTTCATTTAAATTATAAAAATTAACTCAAAGACATTGTAAAAAGATGTAATACTGATTGCTTTCATTGGGAGGATTATGATTAAGAATAGAACTCAGTGGAGATATAAGTTAAAGAAAGATATTGAAATCTTATAAAAATAAAAATTTGCCAAGAAAAGATTGATAACATTGTAAGATGTCAATTAGATTAAAAATCTAGAATATGTATAAATTTATTTGTGTTTCATGGATTAATTTCTAAATTTATCTTTTAACTTTTTGTTTATCATATTCTCTCTCTCTCTCCCTTTTTTGAGTAGTTCAAATAATCATACTTATTTAAAATTTTCTATTAATGATAAGAAATTATGGTTAAATTTATTTTTTATTGATCTAAATCCCACTTTTAATATTCATTACTAAATTTAAATGATTAATAAAAATCAAAAATTATTTATGGACTTCATTCATTTTCTTTTTTTCTTCTAAATCAAGTTTATTTTCAAAAGATTTTCTGTATTCTTCAGATTTCCAAAATTAACTAATCTATTCTCCTATTCCACTTCTTTTATCATGGATAGGTTTAAGTTATAAATAGATGTCAGATAGTAGTGCTTAATAAATTTCTATACAATGCTGTCCTGACCATATCTAGTATCTAGCTTATGGATTCTATCATTGAGGAATCTGGAGATATGAATAGGGCAGCACTAAATACATTTAAGTATTACTCATCTGGTATCTATTGATTACTTAAGCTTACAAAAATTAGCAGAACTGGAATAGGAGAAATAGATTTACTGTTTAAAAGGAATGTGTAGGCAATAATTATGTTTTGCTGATTTTCAAAATTTAGAAAAAAATATTATTCTAAAAATATCAAGTCATGCTTCGTACTTTTCAAATGATTTTGTAATGAAAGTCTATTTTTTTATTATATTTTTAGGTATGACTTCTATGTGACATTAACTTCTATCATGCAGTCAAATTTTGTTTCTCCAACATGACTTATCAACTATAGACAAAAACCACCTTCATTATTATCAAACCTACCTTTATCTGTTCTCCAATACTTTAATATTAAAATGTAATCATATTCTAAATTTAATCATATATTATTAGTTCATAATATCATTGTGATAATTATATTTTCTTTGCATCTAGTGATGACAGCTAGAAAAACAAAAAAAAAATCTTATCAATTAATAATCAAAGCTGATCTTAATTATTTCTAATATTAAAAATCATATCAGTAACTTGATATTATAAACAACAATTCACAATAATTGATATTAAGTTAACTATCTATCAACAGCTTAAGTATAATTTGATCATGAAAAATATTTACTGGTATTTTGCAGACTTTTTTATTTTAGAAAATCTTACTGCTGAATAACAGTGCTGAAAAGCACCTTATGGTCAACAATACAGGTTTAGGAAATGTATTAGGCATTATTAACATTTTCAATAATTAATAAATCAATTAAGAAAAAATTATTTTAATAGATACTTTTTAAAGTTATATGTATAAACTAAATAAATATGTGGACATAAGTGATAATAATAATTTTAATAATCAAGTTAAAAATAATAGAAAACATTAACCAGATACAACTTTGAAATTTCTTTAAAAATAAAATTAATGCTTCAATTTCAGTTTATTAAAAATGATTTAATTTTTTCATTATTTGTTTATACTACATGTTGAACCTGCTTAAAAAAAATATTTATTGCATTGTATAGTTCTGCATAAAATTTTATACAATATCTTTCTATATTTAAATTTGATTAAAAGGCTGGAATTACTGCTGTTCTGCAGTATTCATGGATGAAACACACTTTTTACTGTGTCTATTAAGCAATTCTTCTATCTTCAAGTACAAAAAATGTTTTTTTTTTTTTTGGTTAAATGTTCTGTGACAAAATTAATTCTAGAATTTTTACAAAAAAAAAATCAAATGTTTTGTTATACAGGAATTCACAAAGAAGTTTGAATCCCAGAAATGGCAGAATTGAACTGTAATTTATAAATTATGAATTCTCAAGTTGACCATTCTGCCACTTGTCTAAATAATGCAGAACTTAACAAGTTTTAATTATGTTTTTATAAATATTCTTTACAAATTTAATTTTATGTCATATTCAATCTCTATCTTATTAAAAAAAATCACATAGCTATATTCAAATTAATACTGCTATTTCACAATTTGAAATCCAATCTTTAGTGAAGATATCAATATTAAATATTTATATTTGCAGCTTCTTGGGGAAAATGACACTAATTGTATTACATATATTTTCCTTTCACTAAAAAGTTTTAATTTTCAAATTTTTCTGATTCAAAAATTTCTAAGTTGGAATATAATCTCTATTATTTTATTAATTTTGATTTTAATAGAATCTTGATATTATCAACCATAATTAGTTAATTAAATATTTCACTTCTTTCTAATAATTCACTATTTATAATTACCAATAATTTTATTAAACTGTCTTTATAATCACTTTTACTGTGACATATCAAGGAAAATCCAATATTTTTTCTGGTATGTTCCCCCCCCCCCTAAATTCATCTACCTTTTTTCTCTTTATTTTAGTGTTTATGACTACTATCTTTGATGATTATTTATAATTTCACTTACATCTCCAGTTAAACAACAAAAATATATCAATTATCAGCTAACTAGTGGTTTTCTATCAACTATTTGGAAATTCTTTTTAATATCTCCCAAGTTATAATAAAGAAATTTTACAAATTCTAACTTCCATTTTTAAATCCATAGATGGCATGTTATCAAGACAACAGGAAATATAACACATATTTAATATCAAACCATTAAAAATATATTTACCACTAAAGAATCAGTAAGGATTCTTCATTTCAGTGAACTCAAAAACAAATTAATTGTATCCACAACACTCCTGATGAAAATTCCACTACTCAATAATTTGACAAGCTTGAAAATTTAAAGTGATAATTTTTGTATTTGACAGTCATTTAAATTTAATGTGAATAAAAATTGCTTCTAAAAAAATGAACATAAATTTCCTACTAATATGTTTGAAATAATAGTTATTTTTTACTGCATTCTTATTTTTATTTTGAAATGCAACAATCTGCATCTACAAGTTTTTGTATATATAAATATTTTTTTAATATTCCTACCGCTAACTATAATATGATTTGTCAGATGGCATAGTAACAATATAGGCATAAAGAAAGGATAAAAATGAATAATTTTTTAAAAACTTACATTACTCTAATCTGCTGTTTGAGGTAATGTAAAAAAATAATAATTTAAAACTCCTCAACTTTAGAGAAGATGAAATGAATACATTTAAAAAACATTTTTATAATTTAAATTTATAATTTTAAATTTAGTGTAACAATTGCTTCTAACAAAATTAACATAAATTTTAAATTTAAATTTTAAATATTATAATTTTTATAAGTTCAAGTTTGGTGTTTGTGTCAATATATTGCATGAATCAACATGATCATAAAGTAATTAAATATATTTGATATACAAGACTGACTGACATACTGTGATTAAAGGTCTTTATTTATAAGTAATTAGAGACCAAATTGAATTACTTGAATTTTTTGAAAGTACAACCTAATTTACCTTAGTTAACTTCAATTTGCTCAGAGAACAGATTAACTATTTTAGAGTGTTATCTCTGAATTTTATTAAGATAGATAATGTATGGTATGATATAAGTATCTTATATTTTAGGCTATTTTAATTTTTTCTGCTAAAGAATTTCTATGATTCAGGCTAGACTTTACCTTGAAGAACCTTCTCCAAGGCAGGTAAAAGTTGTAGAATTATTCAAATCAGGAGTAGGTCTTTTGAAAATTTGTCTTAATTATAGTTAACTTTTTTCTTTTTTCTTAAATAAGTACTACAAATTGGAAGGGTTCAGCAGCAATAATTGGTAGTTATTTATTTATGACTTCCTAGTCTAGTATTTTTTGATTGTCTTTTTTTTTCTTGGGAATTTATCTATTTTCTGATTCCAAAAAGAAAGAAATGTAGTAGTAAAAAAAAAAACTGTTTTTTTTTTTCTTAATTTGAATTATCATAACTTCAAAAGTATTATATATATCAAAATTTTGAATAAATCCATAAAATAAATTTGTTTGCATTTATTTTAATATTAAATAATTAGTATTAAGTAATTACTATATAGCCTTTACAAATATGCAACATTTTTATATTAAAAAATGTTTTAATATGTATATAAATAGGTATTTTCGAGCATTATCAAGAAATGAAATACCACCTATAGGGAATCGATTTAAATTTGACCAACCTACTGTTCGCAAATATGAAGAGCCTAAACTTACTCAGCAGTTACTTGCCATTATTAATAAACAGGTATAGCATTATTATATTATGTAAGTAGTTTAAAAATTCTCCAATAATTTCAATGTATAAATTTTTAAAAACAAATTTGTGTCTTGCAAAGAAAAATAAATAAATAAAAATTACTATGATAGCAATAACAATAAATTATAGAGTTGTTCTAAAAAGAAGTGCATCATCAATCTTATTTAGCTTCCATTTGTAATACCTCTCTACTCCAATAGTATATATTAATGATCTTAAAAAGCACTTGAAATGAACATTTCATTAAGATTCCTGAATGAAATTATTATTTGAACAGACAATTCTCTTCAAATTTCTGAAAAGTATATAAAAATTATTTAATGACAAAAATTGTCATTAAATATATTCTAAAAAAGTTTTCAATCTAACCTAATTTTTTTTTATTAAGCAATACAGAAATATAATAGTGGATTAGTATGCTAATGTTTGTTAAAAAAGTTTGTACTGTATAATCTTTAATCCATTATTTTTTTAAGAGACTTAAGACAATAAATTCAGGAAAACAAATGTACCAGAAATCACTTTAAAAGTATACTTTTAAAGAAATTTCTGGTACAATTTAATAGTTATTCAAATTATAATCAGATTTTTTTTATTCAAAATATTTCTCATCTATTATTTACAAAATATATTGTAACAGTATGGAGTTAGGGGTGAACCTGGGTGGTGGCACTCATCATCATCATCAACCCCAAGTCAAAAGACTAGTCTAATTTAAATGCAAAATAAATACAATGATTATAATGAGCATGAGAGATCAGCAAAGGACTAATTATAAGTTCACCAGCATTATAGAGAAGAAGAATCAATCATCATCATAAATAAAAAAAAATTATGATTGGATTTGAAAGTGATCCACTATAGACCAGGCTAATTATTTAGTCCTTGCCACACTTGGCGCAGATTATGTAAATAATAATTTGAATGCGCCAACTTGCTAATCCATCAGAATATAACAATTAAAAAAAATAATGCTGGGATATTAAAACATTCTGATCATCATCAATGCCCTCAGGCCACTTAGTTACCATTAATATACTGGACAACTATAAACAATTTCTAATAATAAAAACTAAAAATGTAGTGCATGGACTTTAAAGAATATCCCTTTGTGCCAACCAGCATTAAAGAAATAATGAAATCATCATCAACTGGATGTTCATAACACTAAACATAAACTCCAATCTATATAACACTGTTATGCATGAATCCAGAAAGTAAGAGCTTATAACTGCTACTATGAACAAGAGATAGTACTAACACGTAATGTTTTAAAGCTAGTCTAGAATTAAATAAATTCACTGGAATAACTTATATAAATTTATTAATAATAAAATTAAATTAAGGTCTGTTGAGTATGCTATAAATTCAGCATTCTGATTTTGATTAGAATAATACAAAAAAATGCTATTACATTGTAATTTACATACATCTCAATAAGTTTACATAAAACACACCTATATATCAGAACACATACATGCCTTTATAATATAAAATGAACATATTTGAATTATCATAGACTTAAAAAAGAAAGAACAATTCATTTTAATAATTCATAAAGTATGACTGATTTTAATATATATGGGTACCCATGCTAATGTGTGTACATACTTATATTTATATTCTAATGATATTTTATTAGTTAATAAATAAACTTAATAAATACATTTGATGTTGAAAAACATACATAAAATTTACACATATTTGTGTATTATTATTATCTCTCTACAAATCAAAGTTATTGATTCATTATTTCTAATGGTTAGTTAAAAGTTCTTTATATATGTAATTTCTTTGACAGTCCTTTATAAACGGTTTTTTTTTTTTTAGATTACTATTAATTGTAACCATTTTTAAAAATATGCTAGCAACTTCTTTTGTTCTCCAATATTGAAAGATTTTTGGAGTTTTCTTTTTTTTTAATGAAATAAAATTGAAAACGTATCTTAGTTTTAGATGAATGATTTAGACAAAAGTTATTTTCTTTTAAATCTTGTAATTTAAAGATTTTAACTGCAAAGTATTTAAAATAATCTCATTGTTAATATATAACACATTCTATTCACTAACTGTACACGCTTTATATATGTTTGACCAGTAATAATTATATGTTTGTGCTTCTTTGCATGTAGATTAATCAGCATACATATAAAGTCATAGCATGGTAATTCTTCCAGAAAGCTGATGGAATTTCTTGGTAAGCTGGTAAATTCTAAAATAGTAGACTGGCTTATTAACATTTTCAGGAATGGTATAAATTGGGTAATTTAGTCTATAATTTAATAGTCTTCAGGCAAGCCATCTAATACATATATGGACTATGAAACAGAAAATCAAGCCCTTTACTTCCATGTGAATCCAAACTACCATTGTTACACTAGCAGCAGCAGCTGATTTATACCCTGCACCTTCTGTTATAACTTCATGTTGATAATATTGTAAAACTTATATGTCCATGAATGATTCAAATTCACATTTTTATAGTATATCATGGAATTTGAAAACAAGTAAATTCTTTATCTTGAAAAAAAAAAAGACTTTTCAATTTACATTAATTAAATCCAAATTTTTATCTACAATTACTTTTAATCCTTTGAAAAACACCAGGTTGTAGGATTTTTGTCACAAGCTTTAATTAAAAAATAGTAATTTTAGCCTACTTAAAAATAGATAGGGAAATTTTCTAATTAACAGTATTTCTATTATAATATAAAACAAGCTTGTTTTAGATTACAAAATCAGAATTAATAAAATATTAACTAGATCTTTTTAAATGTTTAATTTATAATAATTTTTTAAATTCAAAATTATTATTTAACTCTTAACTGTTATTCCAGTGTATATTTTTTTAAATAAATATCAGAAAAAATTGTGTTCATTGCTACTTTTTCTTTTAACTTATATATAAATATTCATGCACACACACTGCTATGTTGTTGTATGCCATGAGATACATAACCATCTCAATATATACAAATAGACAAGAGGCTAGCTGAATTGGATTGATGGCTATAATGTTTGTATATTTCTTTATTCAGCATTATACTTGGAAATTTTCTATATATATTGAGAATTATTTTCTCTTCATATTTAGAGAACATTGGCTTATGTAAGAAATATGAATTTTCAAAATAAATAAAAAATTAAAATTTGGTTAAGGTAAATAAAGGTATAAAAATCATTAATTATAAAATATTTTAATAATTCAGATTGTACAAAAATGGATTTTATATATTTATTTATTTTATTTTATTAACAAAAATATATAACAATGCCATGTACATTCTTGTTTTTATAACAAAAACACTGTTAAAATTTTTTTTTCTTAGTTTGAAATTAAATAATTGCCAAAGAATATTTAAAGCATAGATAATAATCTTAAGGCAGTTGTGCAACTTGATATTAGATTTTAAAAAAAGTTCAAATAAATAAATCTAACACTGCTCATCTTGTTTAGAGTTTTTTTTTATTAAGGGTGGTAGTGGAATAGCCTAGCTTCTTAACAATTTAGAGTGATCGCTTTTAAAATTATTTGCTATTAACAAGATATAATTAATTTAAATTATTCTGAAAAAATGAATTTCGTAAAACAAAGATATGAAATTTTTAAACAACTTGTTGCTAAATTATCTGGAACTATGCATAACTGACTTAGCCACTTCATCCAAGTTATGTAATAAAAATGAATATGTTCTTAAGAAAGAATTTGAACTCAACCTTAAATACATTATCATCTAAAAGCATGACTGTCTCAATATAAAGAAATCATTTAAATAATTATACAGGAAGGAAGCTATATAGATAAAGCTCATTATTTGTTAATTATATTAGTAATATCAAAATATCTTAGTGTGTTTGCGTTTTCATTTAAACAAGAGAAAGTGAGTTCTTTCAGTTTACTATTTTTTTAGTTACCTTTATACAAGTGTTAGTTATTAAATGATTAAGCCAGAAAATAATTTTTATAAATATTAATATTGTTTTGTGTGTGTGGGTGTGCAAATTTGAAAGAATCACTTATAAACAACACCGCACAAATCAATTTTAACAAAAAAAAAAAGAAATCATTGTAGATGCAATATTTGTTATCACGTTTGTTTAGGGGAAATTTATGAAAAGAGATAATTTATTAAATCGTGTAAACAAACTTGCCATTTGGATCACACAATTAGCTAATAAAAAAATTATTTCTACAGGAAATAAACAATTAAAATCATTGTATAATCACATACTGTATTGTCAGGTATAACTATTATAAATATCTGACTACATTATCAAATTATAGTTGATAAAAAAAATTATATCAACTGATGAAATGTTTATTATAATTTCTAAAATGTAACTGTTTTCATAGATGTATCTGTTTTATATAGTGTATAATTGTGTGACAAGTTATATAAGAGTATGATTGTGATACAGCTTTATTAGCACTTCGGAAAATGATGTCCTCCATAGAGTGATTAAATATTAACCCATAAAAAATAAATAAGTTGTTGTAATGTTTTTACTCATATATGTTTCAGAGATAAGATAGAGAGAGATGAAATTTATCTCAGGGAATTCAAAGTCCATCTAGAGAATATGGTAGCAAAGTTTTACTCCACTTGGCATAAAAGTACCATCTTCATTGCAAATAAAATCATATCTTGTGAATGCACTAGCATATGGCTTATATGTGCATAGATCATATAATTATTTAAAATTAGTGTACTATATAAAAAAAACTATTTTCATTATCCAATATATCATTACAATAAATATATTATTACACAATTTGATTTACAAGTATTGAACTTTATGCATTCACAGATTTGGCCCCATCCACTCTCAGATAATGCATTAAAAATTATTATTAATCATTTATTAGTCTAAAGATTATCATATCTTAGTCCAAGTATAAATTTGAACTCAATTGAAAATTAATGTATCTGCTTTATAATTATTTAAAATGGGTAATGTCAAAATTGTGCATGAAGAAAATTTGATATTTGTAAATCAAATTGTAATAATTTGATATTGATAAATACTGAACAAATGATGGAAGATAAATGTAAAAATTACAATATAGAGTGAAGAATACTGGTTCAGCATAAAATGCATATTTGGAGGTCATTTCTTTTTTTTCCAGATATCTTTTATTTATATGTTTCAAAAATGTGTGATGGAGTGGATGTTTTAATTATATATATATATTATCACATTAGTTACATATATCTCATAGAATTAGGATTAATCAGATGCATAATGATTATTTGCAGATTCTCTAGATTCTACAATAATCTTGATTTTAATTTCACAAATAGTAAAATATTAGTCAAAGAATCTTTAAAATCATGGTTTAAGATTTTATAAATCTTAAGAAATTTAATTTTACTATTTACTAAAAAAAATATTTGATCTAAAACTTTATATTCCACATTACTAGTACTAAAATATTTCAATTCTCAATGCCATTGTGTTATGTGTTTATTCTAACATATTTATACTCTGTGAAATTTTACTTTAATCAGTACATTATGAATTTTGGTAAAGTTTAACATATTTAAAAAAGATTCAATTATTTCACGTTGCATTTTTGAATGATTTACAAAAACTTTTACAGAAAATGTTCTATATTTTAAATAATACTATGGTCTAGATTTTAAAAATATAAATTTGCTATCATTCCCCTACATACTTTCACTTAAAATGATTACTGTACAGGATCATTGAAAAGATAAAACCTTTTTGCAATATGTATTTAACTTTGTAAAGGCTTTGGCAAAGAAATAGACTCTTAACAACATGTCCTAAAAAATCATATGAGGGTATCAAATTTTAGTTATAGATTTGCCAATATGTTTTATTTTAAAATCATCTATTGATTTTATATTGGTCAAGACATGATCTTAGAAAAAATATTGTCTGTAACAGACTGAACCTCTGTCATTAGTGTAAATATTAAATCACTGCAACAGACAATAAAAAATAAAATTAATTAAATAAATCAAGTATACTTTCAACTATTAGTTTATAATCATGATGAGTCAGAGAGCCAAAAGCATTCAAATAAGTAAAAAAAAAAAATTTATTTAAAAAAATTTAATAGTAAAATACTGTGGGTTTTTTTTTTTTTTTGTTGGTAACCATATCATGATGCTTACGCATTGAAAATATACTTGGGTTATTTTAATTAATTTTATTTTTTGTTCTCTGTTGCAGTGTTTTAATATTTGACCTGGCTATTTTGAAATACGATCTTTAATGTATTTATATATTAGTTCACAGAGGGCAGTGCTGGATTTCTTAATCATGTGGGATGATTTAATTGCTTAATATTTGTATATATATATATAATAAACTGAATGATATTATTTATTAAATATTTTTGTTAATAATTTAATTTGATTTTTAAAATTTTGTGAAATGATGCAGATTATAATGATTTTTTTTTTCAATTTACTCTTAATCACATTATTCGAATTACTGGATTAAAAAATTCAAATGTTTTGTCAAGCACTGTAACACTGGCCATTGAATAGTGAACAGAGCAAATCTGATGCCTATCACAAGAAGGATAATTAGCTGTAAGCCAATTGTCCATTGACTTTATCTATTGTTTACATCAGCAGTGTGTAACCTGTGGGTTGCCACCCCTAAAGGAGCCACAAAAAAATTGTTGGGAGTCATGAAAATTTTGAGAAGTTCTCATATTGCAGGGGTCCCCAACCCTATGCCCGCAGACCATTTTATGTGTGTCCACCGCTATCCAAACACAATAAAAAATTATTTATCTGATACAAATAAATTTAATTTTTAAAATTTCTTATAAATTATTTTACAGTGTAAAAATATAAATATTAATTATATATTAAAAATTTTATTTTTGAAATAAATATTTTTTAGTACATTATGTGTATTATTAGCAATATCCAACTATAAATTTACATTAAAAAAATAAATGGTGCCCCCCACCTGGTTGAAAAAAAAAATGGTGTTTGCCATCTGGCCTGTATTATAGAATTTGCTCTTAAGTGCAAAAAGGTTGGGGACCGCTGTCATATTGGATAATAAATTTTTAATTGAAAAAACTGAATCCTAAACACTATTAAAAATATATATGAAAACTGCTCAACTCATTATTGTATCCCTGATAACTTTTGTTTTTAAACACTTCCTTTTTTATATTCCAATTACTTTCTATAAACAGTACATCATAACGGCACTTTGCTTATATTGCTCCCATTTCTCTTGTTCACTCAGAGTTTTGTTCTTCATGCTAGTATCATCCTAATGTTGATATATAATACTATGTTCTTGAATGTGCACATTTTCTAAAACAGCTAAAAAAGTTGTAATTGCTGCAAATCAACAGATCTACTATAGAACCAAGAATTATTATACATTTGATCATATTTATTTTTTATCACAAGATTTACAATTAAATATTTTTAAACTCTTTCTCATTTTTATATACATAATAGAATTAAAATTTTTAATGGATAAATGGACAATAAAAATCAAACATTCAGAAAATGATAAAGATAGTAGCAAGGAAGAAAATTATATGTGGTAAAATGACTTATTATTACTATCCTTATATATTTATACTAGAATGGTAAAATATAATGGGTTACATAAAATTTCAAACTGAGCATAGGCTCACAAATGCAAAATAGTTGTACACCACTGTTTTACATCATGGATTCTGTAGTTAATGAGAAATATCATTGGTAAAATTTTGAGAAAACTAATTGCTATTTGTATATTGAAGTTAAATAATGATTTTGAAATTAGTTGCATTTATTTGTATATATTTTCATTTAAATATATCTTTTAATAAGTTAAAGATTAAAAAAAAATCTAAACTTTTAACAAAAAATTATGCCAAAATGCTGACTAAAAAGTTTATTAATGTGGGGGGGGGGGGGCAATAAAGAAAAACTGTTAGCAATTGCTTTTAATTTTTAGAAAATATATATTTAATTTTCAGATTTTAGACAGATTTACATACTTTTAAGACAATTACTTGTATGAATTTAATAGAAACCTAAAAAATATATATTTTAAATTAAGTTTTCAGTTGAAGATTTCAATACTTGTGTTTTTCACAGCTTGGTCCAAAGAAAATTGTTCCACTAGCTCAAATTGAAGAGAAATGGAAGGATCTATCTATGCCAATGGATAATTATCAAGAAATAGTTAATGTTGGTCAATTTGAAGGAGATGTAGAATGGTACAAATTCTTTGGCTTAGCTTGTTCTGCTCTTGGAAAAGTAAGTTTGGTCACATATTTAATAGTACAAATGTATTAGTTTAAATATGATATATTATTCAATATTGTAGTTAATAATTGATAATGTGTGTTACACAGACACACACACACATATATATATATATATATATATATATATATATATATATATATATATACATACCACCTTTATTGTTAAAGGAATTTGCCTTGACTGCAGGTTGAGACCATGATAGCTTAGGGATTAATTGTTATCATTAAATTCAAGTATATATATGTAAAGACACGAAATGTTAGCTTTGTGTAAAACTAATCTTATATTTGAGTACCATTTGACATTGCTAAGTTGTGCATGAAGTTATGCTGATAAATTTACCAGAACACACTTTCTTGTATGTGTGTGTGTGTATATATATATATTGTACCCTTACTTCTCGATGTATATTATAATTTGAAATACGACTAGCTCAATTAAATTATAATGCTTAATTAAAATTTGCATATCTATCTTTAATATATTTTTAAATTATCATATTCTAATTAAATTTATTATCAATTATCAAAATCAATATACTTCTTTATTATGTATTAATTAAATAAGTATTTATTAAAATCATGAGACTGTGAAGTAAAGTTACAAAGCAATAAGTAGATTTACATTGAGTCAATATCTTCCAAGACATTGTCTCAATGGCATAAGAATACTGTCACCTCCTTATTAACTTACTACTACCTCTACAGCATTCTTATGGCTTTTAAAATAAAATAAACTATCTTTAATAATAATAAAAATAAATCTTAACTTTTAATTTTAAAATATAATTAAATAATCTCAGGTTCTTCTAATTATCTTAAAGTAATGATAACTCATGTAAATAAGTATGATAAGGGATTTTATATCAAACCTAAATACACCTAACTTATTCTAATAATAATAATAATAATAATAATAATAATAATAATACTCTTAGGGTATAACTTAACCTTAACTATTCCTATTATATCATCAATCATTGAATAATAATAACATGTTTATCTTTTATTTTCATATAGTATCTTAATTTTAGAATAGATCAAAATCTTACAACTTAATAATCTGTGGCAATAAATAATATTGTACTCTTATATTATGCATTATAATTACTCTATGACCATTGTAATATAATGTAATAATGTCAATCAATTCTCATAAAGGATAATCAGGAAAATATTATATTTATTTCTAAAATAATATTAATAAATTCACATTGTGCAAATATTATGTTTATTCAAATTATCTGCTGTCAAATGCTGTGGTGTAAAATAATGAACTCGACACACTTTTAAAACAAATTAAACAAATTTATTTACATTAACTTTGATTAAGAATTTATTTACAATATTTACAGTTCAAATTAGGAAAACAAAAGAAAATAAAAATAAGAAAATGATAATACAAAATGTTTACACTGTTACCAACTTATATTCTTAATACATAATTTACATTCTTTTAAAATGCTGTACTAATAACACTGAAGTATTTTCAAAACTTAGACTTTAAACAAGCATCAGTAAACTTCAATTATTACACAGAAAAATTTATGCAAACAATATTTATGTAGCATATGTAAACAATTAAACTTTACTAATTAAATTGCTACATCACTTAAGTATTACTGCTATTCATTTCATCATGTACTAGTATGTGTTTATTTTACTATCAGCATTACTCTAATAGCATAATATAGTAACTAATGTATCTTTGTAATGTAATAACCAAGAATTGATTATAATTTTATATTTCACTTATTGCAATTCATGTTACATGTTTTATCAAATATGCATTACATATATGTACTGTTAAAATAATAATATTTTAATTATTCATCAATTTCAAATTCATAAAGTATTATATTAGATAAATTCTATGATTCTTTTCTGTGTAAAATTATTACTTTACTTTATGTGTTATTCTACTCCTTCTTAATAAACTTTTATCTACAAAACATCCTCTAAAACTTATCTAAAATTCCGGGAAAACAACCTTCAACTTTAAATAACCACTAATTATCCAAACTATTTATACTACGTCATCTATATTCAGTAAACCTTTAATTCAAACATAAACTTCTACATAAAACTTAACTTAATTTGTCCAATAAAATAAAAATAAAATATAGACTTTTAACTCTCTTCCTAATTTGCAATAAAAAAAATAATTACTTATAAATAATAAATATAATTCTAATACTATAACATAAAAACAATATCAAAATTTATTAACGAAAGAATCATATAATTATTTCTAAGCTTCTTATGTAATGTTGCATCGTATTTATTTCATAAATTCAAATTATGCATATTTAAATAAAACTGTCACTGCCAATATAATGTGTGTGTATTTTTAAAATAATCATACATTCATTCAAAATAACATATCATTCGGTTGATCTAAAGAAAAAAAAACATATTAAATACATTAAAATTATTATTATTATACAATTTTTACCATCAATAATGATTTAATGTACAGTCCATCTTCCAATATTCTTCGTGAATTACAGCGTCGCTAAAATAATTCACATTTACACTCACGATCATTCTTTAACATATTACGTTTTATATTAATTATAAAATAAACTTATGCAATTAATTATTATATTACTTTAGTTATTATTTTAAGAAATGTACCTATCTTATTTTTAATAGATTAATACTATTTAACTTTTATATTAGATAAATAAAACAAAATTCATATTACATAATTCCAGCGATGTTTCCTTTTCACCATAAAGTTCTTTAATCGTAGGCACATATTCACTAGAACACCATTTCCTGTTTCCGGTCCACCACGTGTTTTTTAAAAGTTTATGAAAAACGAAAACGTTCTTTTTAAACAAAATAAAAGTTAATTTTTCCATAAGAAATAAAACAAATTAAAATAGTTTATAGGATCCTGTTTTAATTCTTTCTAGAATATTATTCAAAGTTATTATTTTAAATTAGTCTATAGTTTATGAAAAATTATCATTTAATTATTTTAAATTGACTGGGACGTCCACTTGCGCATCTCTTAACAAAATATCCAGGTAAGAATAAGCTTTTTCATCTAAACAACCAGCGTTTAAATTATTTCAATACAATAATCTTTATTATATTAAGATTTCTAGCTAATTATATTTTTAATCTATTTGCCTTTTTAAAATTGTCCACATTCAGTCTTTTAATCATAAAGACTTAACAAGGCAAGTATTCAAAGCTACTTTCATTTCTAATATCTTTCCTTAAGATATATATAAATTTATATCTTACAAAATACTTTCTTTATAAAGAAGTATTTTATTCTTTAAAGTATTTAATTTTCTAATAGTCAATAGCAATTAGCTTTTAAAATGATATACTATCCAAAATATTACTTTTCTCCATCTCGTAATTATCCGAACTAATCCAGCGTTTGTCATATTTCTAAAGTAAAGTTTCCGATATATTTTCACTATATATGATGTTCCCATGACTATTTGCTTGTAAATTGAGCTTGATATAGAGACGATCGATAGGGAAAATTAAATTAACACTGCATGTCTATCATTTAAAACTTTTATAACTTATTTACAAGACACTCTTATAATTTTGAAAAATGATTTTAAAAGCGTCTACAAAATTTACGTAGCTATTTTTAATAACACAATTAACTTGAAAAATCAATCACCGAGTCCCCTCCTAACAATTGACCTGAGCTTTTATACCGGAAGAAACTTCCCATTTGATTGGTACATTTAAACAATCAATTTGCTGGCTTATTTACATATTTACCAACAACACAAAATTAAAAATAAATAATGACTTATTTAATATTTAATATTTATTACATTATCAAATTTTAAAATAATCCTTATCGTTTATTTAAATTTATTAAACACTTTTAAAATATACTTTTACTTGATTTTAATTTTAACTTTTATAAAATTATTTAAAATAAACTAAGTCTTTTTTTATACGTTATATTTTTAAAACAATATTTTAAAATCAGATTTAATATTTTACATTGAATATCTTTATTTTTATCTCGTGATAACTCACGTATTATTTATAAATTTTACAACATGATTTTTAAAATAGTTTTGCAACTTTGCTAAATAACTTCCAAGCATGTTTGTGTATATTTAACTAACATCTGTTTCTTCAACACAAGAAACGCTTGTTATAATCTAAAAATAACTAACAATTGCATTTTTAAAATAAATATTTTTAAAATAAATAAGATATTATAAGAGATTTTAAAATAATTATTCGATATTATTAAAATCAAATATTAATCTTCTATTTAAGTACTTATAATAATTAAAATATTTATATTCTTTTATAATATTATTTTATCAACAATAAACATATGTATTTAATCTTACTTGTCTTTTAAACACTTTTAGCTTTAAATACCTATTTATTAAATATATTAATGCAGTATTGATTATGGCCATTTTCTCCCAACCATATATTATAATCATCATCATTTAAAATGTCTCTCTCAATTTCAGCACAATTTTACATATCAAATATTCATAGATTGCTTTAATTAAACCTTTTGAAATATTACCATAAGCAAAATTAACATCACATATTCAAATATATCTTAAATTTAAAATTTTTAATAGATTAGCACAAAAATTAAATGGTGACCCATACAAAAGGGCACAATATATATATATATATATATATGAGTATAATTATCTATTTTATAATTATTCAGCAAAAAGAGACATTAATTTTGAGCATAACCTTTTTTTCTTAAAAACATTCTGTTTATTTCTAGTCAAGCAAGCAAAGACAAATTCAGTAAGTGAGCTAATACATTGTAATGGAAAATATTCTACCCATCACTACTGAAGGCAAACCCTATAACTCAACTAGAATATAAGGCAGAGCAAAATAATTTCATTAATTATTACTGTTCAATATGGATGAAACTGCAAGCTATCAGTTATATTTCCTAATCACTCTATTTGGATAATTATCTCCACCAGCATCAGCCAGACTTAGTCAAAGTAAAGCATTTTATAAAGCCCAAAAGTTTTAAATGCCACTTTCATAGAAAGAAGCTCTATAAGACCCTTATTGAAAGATACATCCAACACTCCCTTACAAGTTATACCATATACTATCTCTATTATTCTAATTCTTAAGGTGAATAGCCTATCTTACAATAAATACACATTATTCATATATGAAGTGAATGAAACATTGAAGACCAGTTCTTAATTAAGTACAATAAAAAAACATTTTATTAATTTAAAGATAACACAAAAAAAGAAAAAAAATCTAATCTATTATATATTACTTAGTAATAAGAGAACAAAATACTGTCCCTTCTATTAGTTCTTACTGTATGAACTCACAGCATGTTATAAGCATATAAATACAAACACATATAAAATAACAAACAAATAAATATATATAATATCCATGCTGATCAATATTACAGAAGAAAAAAATATCAGCAATATCGATTATATTTTAATTCATGTTTTTTTTTACACATTATTCTATGCATGTATATACATTCATATATGTATAGCTTAATTTAGATAGGATATTAATTTCTTAAATTGATATATTTATTTTAAAAAAAGTTAAGAAAAAATAAATAAATTTTAATGTTCTTTTCTTACTTATACCAAAATGAGGTGTGGGGGGGGTGTAGACATTTCATTTTTGATTTCTCTAAATATATAAAAGATTCATCTGCAATAATTATTCATATGAGACATTATATAATGCTGGCTTCTGTTACGACCATTTCCCCCTGTTCTTAGCTAAAACAAAACTTCACTGGCATACTCCCACTTACAAAGCTCTGTTTAAATGTGTGGCAACAATCAGGAGAAAAAGATTGGTAAGAGTTTGAGAGACATGGACATAGTGATTTTAGTAACAGCAATGATAGAATTATTAAAGAATAAAGAAAGTTTGTTATTGATTAGAAGATTTGGAAAACATTTTTAAAAAAAAAGTATATTATGGGCATGGGGAGCAATTGCCATGTCATCTCCAAGAAGGGAAAATCTTATCATCTGAAAAAATTAATATCAGAATGAATGCAAAAGTCCAAGATTAGTAAAGGAATTATCAGCCATGTTAGACCTAATTTTTTAAAGGGGAAACTTGTAGTACAACTACATTACCTTATGATCTTGTAAAAACAGAAAAAATGAAAATGGGAAACTCTTAAGAGGAGGTATTTAAGATAACAAAGTCATTATTAGCATTTTAAAATATATTCTATTATAATGGAGAGCTAGTTAGTATGCTAACAACAGACAAATTTGCATATGGGATGGATACAGTAATCATCTACAAGATAAATGATTGTGAAGGTACAATAGCCTACACATTTTACACACTTTTCAATGCTGTGATGAATTATAGCTGGCTTGACAAGAAATCCCTGGCTAAAGTGTTTGAAATTTAAAAAATTCACTGATACCTGAGTGACCAAAAATTTAAGAATCAAATCACAAATCATTATCAGTAATATTTTCTAGAAATCCATTCCAGAATATATAAACCCAAGGATGTTGTCTTATAAAAATATATTATTGACCTACAATTGTAGAAGGAAAGCCAAATAATTTATGCCAATGCATTATCCAGGTTTTAAATAATTAAGAACCATGCTCAGAAATTATTGTTTCATAAATAGACCCAGAAGGATATGGATTATCAAAAAAACAACAACAACAATAAATTGAATGTGATAGATGACCACCAAATTGCCCTAGTTATATGTTACTTATTTTTTGAAATGCAAAGAAAAATCTATCTACATCAAAGTTATGTATATTGATGATTGATAAAATAATGATGTCATATGAATGAAGAGAGAAATTTTAGGACTGAGCCATTAGGGACACCAAAGAATTATTAGAACCAAAACTCTAGCATGTAAAAATGTTTGGTAATATGGGATAAGTAAGGATGCTAAAGAAAAAATTAAAAACTGTGAAGACTGTTAAAGAAAAGTTAGACTATCCACAATGGAATATTATATCCCAACAAAACCTATTGGATCTTAGCAAAGAGACATGTGGATCACAAAGGATCATACAAAAGACAATTCCTAGGAACAATTAAAGCACACTTTCAATGGGTAGACTAATAGCTAATAAAGAATACAACTCTGAAGAATCATTAAAGACATTCAGAGAATGTTGATTATAAACAATGGAACAGCATTTACATCAGTGAATTTTGAAGATTAACTAAGATAACAGGAGGTACCACATTTAATGCCACTATTGTATTTTCATGAATCAAATAGTTTGGCAGAAAAAGCTATATTATAATTAATATCTATTCTGAAAAAAAAAACTTAATGAGGTACATAAAGCTATGTACACAGTCTTATTTCATTAGCATATAGCACCTTCAATAAAGATTGAAAAGATTCATTAAAACTGCTGATGAGAAGAAAACCTACATTTAAGAATATCTTTACTAATCTCACATATCAACCAAATAAGGAAGAAAATTGAAAATAAAGTTGAGATAAGATGGGTGAAATTGGCATAGGCATACTAACCTCTATGTCCTAATCTGATACAAAAAACATATCCATAGAATGAAAAAGATAAAACAAATCTTCCTGAAGATATGAAAATTCCACAATTGTTGTCAGCAGTAGAAGAAACTTGTCCAAAAGAAGAGCAACCAGAAGATAAAATACAGCAGTAGAAGAAACTTGTCCAAAAGAAGAGCAACCAGAAGATAAAATATAAAAGAAAACTGAATTAGAAATGAACAGATGCCCAGAAGGTAATTCAATAGCTTCTCAATGATTGTGGAGTGGAAGAAAATATTTACTACATATATAAAAGAAAGCATTTTATTACAATTTATGGTACTGGTACATTTGTGGCACCCAATCACTTGACACTACAAAGAAAGATGTTGATTAAAAAAGGATTTGCAGAAAATCTGGTTAAATTTTGCTTAAATCATAAATATTATATATTTCAATTTTAGTTAAATGTGTTATATTCAGCTAATAAATATGTACATAATTTAATTCAGACTGATTGACTCATATTATCAGCTTTTTGGGTAAGAATTATTTATTTTATAATCCTTACTACCTAATAGTTAATCTGAAAAATTATATATTATCATGTTGTAAGATTTATTAACATTGAATCACATTATTCTTAAACTAACCCTCAAGATTACATAAACTTTACATGATATTAACAATATAAAAAGATCGAGGACTCACTAATAAGCACATTTTGAAAATAATGATTAATTAAAATTATAGTTTTAAAAGCCAAAATGCAACATATCTGATTCAGTGTGTGTGTGGGGGGGGGGGGTGCTAAGAAAAAATATCCTATTCCTAGAATAATAAATGCTGATTCAGAAACTGCAGCAATTAATGGCAAAAATGACAAAAAAAAACTCAATAAAAAATGTAATATCACTCATTGTGCATTTAATTAATTTAAATCTAATTTTGCTATCAATTTTTCTATGTAGTGATAAATTTTACATAAAATCTCAAAATCAAAAGAAAAAATACAGCTTTTTTGATAATTTTTTGTGTCAAACTTTAAGAATTGTTATTATAAATCTGATTACCATTGCCCATGAAAATACGATTTATCTTTTTGTAAACATTTAAATTAGTCCATTGTAAGATCACTTATTTTTACTTCAGATTTTGAGCCTTAACTTTTTATTCCCTATATTACTCCAGAATATTTCCTTATCTCATTCTTCCATTTCACACATGGACTCTTTCTAGATTTTTTAGAACCTTTTTGGGTCCCTTTTTGCATCTACAGTCATCTCTTAGTAATATATATTAAACATTGGTACCATTTCATTCTTTTAATTAATTCAAAGATGCCAGTGATATTTGCTTTTTCTTTAATAAATTCCAACTTATACAATTCTCTATACTTTGCTATATGATCTAGAGTCTCGGTGCTGCTATCCTATTAAAATGACTTCTAAATAAGCAATGGTAAAACATATTATATGCATATAGGAATATCTGATTAATTTAAACATTTTTTATTTATTTATAATATGCTGAAACAAATTACATAAATATATATTCAATAGATTTTTGTCTTGTAAAAAATATATAACAAATAAATATTTTTTAATGATTTATTATTATTATGCTTAAATTTTATTTTTATTTTAAGGACTTGGAAGACTCTATCCGAATTATTGGAGAAATTTTATGTGAAGAGCCAAGTGGAGAATCAAGGATTCCATATACAGTATTCAAGCATTATTTTGAATATCTTGCCAAAAATGATGGTATGCCAGTGAATGATATTGATAATATTCTTCAGCGTATATTTTATGCAGTGTAAGTATTTATTCATACAGGGTGTCCTAAAATTTTGACAAAGCAGTTTGTAATTATAATTTTGCAGTTTATATATATATATCATCGTCATCATTGTCAATCATTATCAATCCACAGCAGGATGAAAGTCCCTTCAAGTTCAATTTATTTCCAATTTCTTGCCTTTCTTCTCCAAATCACCCCTGCACACTTTCTTATTTCATCCATCCATCTCACATGTGGTCTCTTTCTGGGTCTTTTACAATCCTTTGGAATCCAATTTAAGATTTCAATTGTCTATCTATTATCATCTCTTCTAGCAATATGTCCAGCCCAACTTCACTTTAGTCTTTTAATTCTTTCAACAATGTCAGTAATACCTGTTTGTTCTCTTATCTATATATTGCATTTTCAATCTCTTCTTGTTCTCTCCATACTTCTTTGAGTGGTCAGAAGTCTCTGAATTGCTCTTCTATTAAGTTGAAGATATTAGCTCTAGATATCCCATAGTATACAGTCATGCAGCCCGGACTGTTTCTTGGAATCTTATATACTATCCACAGCATGCTCCTTTTATAATTTGTATTTGGTGTCATTAATCAATCTATTAAGATTATAAGGAGTACAGAAACTAACTTTGGAAGCTGGTTAACTTTTATTTTGTTCGTTAATCTTGGAATATAAAGTATGCTAATTCGTGGTTTAGTTTCAACTTATAGTTTTAAAACTCTGTTTATATTTCTATGGAATTGTTTAATAATTATTCATCAGAATGTTTCTGCTATAATCTATATTACATAGGTCTTTTACATATTCATTTATGTTGGTTTTTCTGTCTGCTTCCTACTTACAAAATGCTAAATTTCTCTTAAGAAATGCTTTAAATCCTATTAATTTATGAGCCATTGGTGTTTTGAATTGTGGATGGATATCCCCTCTAATTTCACATAGTTTTACCACCATTTTATAATCTAATTTTTATTTTTCTGAATTTCTATGTCTAAATACTTTAAGCTGTGTTTTATTTTTGTGTTTGATTGTTCATATCAAGACTGATTCCTTGACCAGTAATTAGACATCTGAATAATAGTTTGTTTAGGAGCATATCCTAGAATGTCATCAACATATCATTTATATGTAATGCACTGATCTTTTCCATGAATGCCATATAATTTTGTCTTCTATGTTAGCCAATGTCAAACTGCATATAATGCCACTGGTAAACAGACCCTTTTGGCCATGCATTTTCCATTCTATAAAATTCATTGTTAAATTTTGCTGTTATATCTTTGTCAATCCAGTTGAGCACAAATTTGAAAATATTGTCAACAAAGATACTGTATTTAAACACATGACTCAAACTTTGTGATTGATTCTGGATAAACCTAATACTAGTTGGAATAAAAGTAAAATTATCTGTAAAAAGTTTATACATGAGAACAATATTATATGTTTAAAAAAGGACAAAGGCAATTACTTCATATTAATGAATACAAATGAATATATACAAAAAACAACACAACAAATTAAGAAATTACACTTTAAAAAAATTGACTCATATAATATAAAAGCCATGAAAGACAAATTTATAATCTCTTTACTATTGAAGCACTACAATAAAGCTTATATAGAACAGTGTATTTAAAAATATAACTGCCTGTGGCAATACCTCCATGAGTGTTTTCCAATATAAAACTGCATAATGAGAACTACTCTTTACATTTAATGATGGACTTTGAAGGCATATATTATCACAGAGCTATGAGTACCACAGAGGAATGGTTAAAATGCCAATTAGATTTTGGCAAATATACTATTAAATCATCCTTCAAATTAAATTAGTCTCACAAGATATCATGGATTTACATGGCACTACTGGTGAAATAATCAGCTTTAACATGAACTATTGAATCCAAAAATAACATACACAGATTAAAGTATTTAGACATGGTAATCCAAAAAAATAGATTGGATTATAAAATGGAGGTAAAACCATTTGAAATTAGAGACACCATTTATCCAAAATACCAATGGTTCATAAATTAGCAATATAGAAATTTAATGCTTTGTAAATACGAAGCAGACAGAAAATTCATCATAGATGAATGCATAAAAGATCTATGTAGTATAGGTTATAGCAAAAAAATTCTGACAAATGTAATTAAACAATTCCATAGAAATATAATGTGAGCTTTAAAACTGCAAGTTGAAACTAAACCATGGGCTATCAGCATGCCATATATTCAAAATAAAAAAATATGTAAGCCAGTTTTCAAAGTTAGTTTCTGTACTCTCTCTAATCTTAATAGTTTGATTAACAATACAAAGACAAATTACAACAGGAGAACATATCACAGGCAGTATACGAGATTTCATGCAACTGCTTGGGCTGCATGGAGAATCTAAAAGCAACATTTCAAATAGATTAGCACATCACAAATACTTATGTTTTTTTAGGACCACAAAAAACAATTTGACACACAGTCAACCTCTAGTGTGTATGGAGCATGATGAGAGAAAAAAGAAAAATCAAAGAGGTATAGTTTATTGCCAACTATAGAAATATAACAAACAAAAGAGAAAACAGCATTCAATTATCTAACAAGTGGAATATTTAAATTGACTAATTTAAATAAAAATGCATAATTACATTACAGTATAAATAAAGCAGCAAAAATAATTCATTTAAGAGAGTTATGATTGTGGTGAACTATACCAAAAGTGTACTCATCTTTGGTTTATAAAGAAAAAAGAAACTGCTTTGTTAAACATATGAACAACCATATACAAATTTGAAATATATATATAATGAGATGCATAGAACTCATTGATCTATTATGTAAAGTGTAGTTTTATAATTAAGTTTAGATCTTTATTTTTATCAAGGGATACAAGCTAACAAAATGGTAATAAAACATAAAACTATATATATTGTCTATTAGTAAAATGTGAGGCCATGTTGAAATTGTTTTGTGTTATTATAATGAAAAGAATTTAGATATAAAATATATACTGATTAATTTAAATATGATAAAAATGAGTGATGAGGCATTAAAGAAATAAAGTTCTTCATAATTTTGAAAAAATAACTAAAAAATATTAAATAATTGTTGAAATATACTCAATAATATTTTTGTAATAATTTGAGGTATAGAATCTAAAAATTTCAAGACTAAAAATGCAATAAAAATGAATTAATTTAGATTGATTGAAGCTAATGAGGAAATATATATGTAAATTATTAAAAATATAGAAAACCTAGAACAACCCCCCCCCCCCAAGTAATATACAAAATAACTTGCCCACAAGCAGGTTGTGATGTCCCATACTACTGTGAAATTCAAGCTACTGTCAGCACTAGAGTGGCTCAACACACGTGCATACAAAAGAGCACAGAATAAAAATGAAGGCAGTTCTGCATTCTTGGATCACCAAAAGTCATCTAGTCACAGGTTCAATCCCAACAATGCCAAGATTGTGAGCTCTGAGAGAAATGATACTAAAAAAAAAATAAGAGGCACATTTCATCATGAACGACCTGAATGCCATCAATAGACGAGATACATGTTTCACGATTTTAAAAAAATGGTTGAGTTAAATGATTTTCATATAAAACTGCTCTGTGTCACTAATGACAAAGACTATGAATATGGGAGTTAATATACTCTGAAAGCACTAAGCCAAATATTATTGTTATTTATTAATTTAATAGCTACATCAATTTGCATTAAAGCACAATATAATCATTAAGAAAATATTATTGTATAAAATGGATTCAGCTATATATGTTAATTATTTGAAATAAAGGACTTTTTAACTTGTCTATACAATCAAAAAAAAATTAATTGAAAATATAAAAAAAAAAAAAGTTAATAGTATAAACAGCTCAACTTATTCATAAATAAACAGAACATTTAGGGAAATGTCACATATGGAAGTGGCAATGACATTAATTGATGAAAAGATATTTAGATAGGATTTTCTATAAATTTATTCCTATTTTCAGTTTTTCTGATTGATGCTAAATTAATCTATGCCAATCAAAATAAAAAATTAAAATTGAAGCTAAACTATCAGTAAGAGAAAATTAACTTCACATGATCATGATTTTCTATGCTTGTTTATAACTGTTATTAAAACTGGCAAAACTTTTTATATGCATTGCCACTAAGTGCAAGCCAGAGTAATCAATGGATGCCAAAAGGCTTGTGCATAAAATCCCCATCTAGTGCTACTCATCCAATATCCCCAGACTAGTTTCTGGCTTGTGACCCCCATCAGTGAGGAGCCTTGGATCTGAGAGCACTGCACCTAGATCTTAGTATCTAATGCAACCCTCCAGCAGCCACCTTTTATCTCTACTTAACTACAAAACTATGAGTCTTAAACTGAAAACATCATAATATTTTCAATCCAAGCTCATTAGCTTATATAAAGAACCAAAGTCACCAAAATGAGCTTGGATTGAACATATTACAGTGTTTTCAGTTTAAGACTCATAGTTTTGTAGTTAAGTAGAGATAAAAGGTGGCCACTGGAGGGTTGCATTAGATCCTAAGATCTAGGTGCTGTGCTCTCAGATCCAAGGCTCCTCACTGACGAAGGCCACAAGCCAGAAACTAGTCTGGGGATATTGGATGAGTAGGCACTAGATAGGGATTTTATACACAAGCATTCTGGCATCCATTGATTACTCTGGCTTGCACTGAGTGGCAATACATATAGAAAGTTTTGCCTGTTTTAATAAAAGAAAATGAGACATCAGAATCAATTAATAATGGAAAATATAGCAAGAAGAAATTGTAAGCCTATGTAAGTATTAATATTCCATTTTTGTGTTTCAATGTGAAAAGTTAATGATTTTTCTCCATAGTTGAATACATCTCCTGCTTTAACTTTGGTTTTCAATTTGATGTTCTAATGTGAAGCTGAAATCGTTCTTATAGAAGTCTTGAATTTATTTATAAAGGTCTGTTCCATTGAGAAACTGATATGATTATGAACAAGCAATAGCTAAACCCTTAGATTTATATTACTATATTATGCAGGAAATAAATCTTTAACAGAAAATTTCCATGAAAACTAAAATATTTTATAAGGAGCAATTTATTCAAGATGTAGTCAAAGGAAAAATCCATAATAAAATTAAGACTGACTCTGAATTGGAAAAATAAATACATCTTTTATTGAAATCAAAATGAGATTATTTAAGTATATAATTTAATGATTACAGATGTACACAATTTAATTTTATTTAAATTTAAAAGATTTATATTTCTTTATTAAATTTATTATCTTTAAATAGGATATTCCTTGTCTCAGTCTCTTTCGGGGGGGGGGGGGATTTTCTTTCTCAAATTACCTGGCTGTTTATTTAAGTACTTTTACTATATAAGTAGTTACTAACTATCATTTAACAGGGCAATGATTTTTGTTGTAAAAAAATTTCTGTAAATAGTCATCATATCAGAAGATATGTTGGAAAAATATTAAAATAATAAATACTTATAATTAATTATTCTATGTATTATTAGTGTGTATGTGTGTGATTTTATATTATCATAAGTAGTCACATTGTTGATAATTGTGTTTATCGATATATGAAATTATGAATAATTAAAGTTTGATGCATTATTTATTCTCTTATGCATTCTTTATATATATAAATGTATATATGATTTGTCTTATGGTGTAAAAAAATAATATGCACTGTTTAATTCTTGGTTTGTGAACTGAAGCTATTCTGAGTATCAGAGCTGGATCTCATGAAATATCAGTCTGTTTGGTAGTTCAGATAGTGGTAACTTCATGGTAAGACTACAAGTTAATCCATATAATTATTAAAAAACTGATAACCAATCTTTAATTTTTACAGTACTATTATTTAAATAGCCATCTCAATAAAAAATATTTGGTGAAGTACAATATAGAGATAAACATTACCATTGGATCTTAAATCTCTTATCAGTTTTATATTGTGGTACATACTCTGATAGTTCAGTCAGCAGTCTCATTCCATTTCATTTTGGTACTCTGGGAATTGAAGTTGATATTTATCTTTTCAAATCTTCATGTCAACTCCTCCATAATACAATATGTATATATAATAGAAACACATTTTTTCTCGCTGTATATATATATTGTAATCTTTTGATCGGTTATCCATGGTAAGAATGGTATATAAAATGTAAATTATAGCTCCAAAATTTTAAATTTATTATTTAGATAATAGTAATGCTATAAACTTGGATATAAGAGTAATAAATGACAATACAGAAAGATTAAAAAAAGAATTCTGTAGAGATTTAATAATCATTGTTAGTAATAAATAATTTATATTATAATCTATATAATTTTTAATATACAATATTTGACCATTTAAATAAATATCTTTACTAATAAATTTGACTTTAATTTATTTTTATGTTCCTAAAATTGTAGTCAACAAAAGAAGGAACAATTATCTACCACAAGTTAAGATTTTATTTTAAAATTATTGTAATTGTAATATCTCGTAAACAAAAATATTTATTATTAAACTTTAGGAATAAATTCAATTAATAATATCACTTATTAAAAAGATAATCAAAACTAAAACTTGGTATTAAAGAAATTATTTAAATTAACTTTGTTTGTAAAATATTTATTGATTTTATCAGAAACAGAAAAACATTTTGTTTAAAAGTTATACTAGTTGATTTGGGAGATTGGCCAATGAGAGTTTAGTAAGTAGTTTTTTAATGTCACTTTATTCCAGGATTTTTAAGAAAAAAAGATAACAGCAGAGGATTGGAGAGGGAAGTTTCAAGAAAACTGATAAAGTAGATAGCAGTCTTGATGTTTGTTTTCTCCATAAAAACAATTATAAAACTTAAAAAATATTTAAAGTCTTTAAGCAGGAAAAATCGTATTCACAAAGCTATCTAAGGATATGAAATATTTTTTAAAGTAATTATTAATACAAAGGAGTGAGTAAACTAATCTTCATTATGACAGAAGTGCTAAACTTGATCATCTTCTTATAGCCAAGATAATACCACAAAGGAGTTTGAAAAATCAAAGTTATTATTTTAATTTTGCCTAGGATAGCCATGAGAAAGAAAAAACAGCTTTGCTTCGGAGAAAAACATGACGATATCCATATAAGAAAACATTCATTTGTTTATGCTAAATTAAGGGTTTTTATTAATATAATCTTCAATACTTTCTCTTCCTCTATTCTTCTTTATTTTTGCTTTTTTTATCATCATCATCAACCATTATCAATCCACTGCAGGATGAAGGTCTCTCCAAGTTTAATCCATCTTCTCCGATCTTTAGCTTCTCTTCTCCACAACACCCCTGCACATTTTCTTATTTCATCCATCCATCTCACATGTGGTCTCTTTCTGGGTCTTTTACAATCTCTTGGAATCCAGTTTAAAATTTCAATTGTCCATTTATTATCATCTCTTCTAGCAATTTGTCCAGCCCAACTCCATTTCAATCTTTTAATTTTTTCAATAAGGTCAGTAACACCTGTTTGTTGTCTTACCCATGCATTGCGTTTTCGATCTCTTCTTGTTACTCCCAACATACATCTCTCCATACTCCTTTGAGTGGTCTGAAGTCTCTGTATTGCTCTTCTATTAAGTGTCCAAGTCTCAGATCCATAAGTAAGAACTGGTAAAACACATTTGTTAAAAACCATCCTTTTCAAACACATAGGCATATTTCCTTTTAGTATCAAGTTATTTCTACCAAAAGCACTCCAACCAAGTTTAATTCTATGATTAATTTCCTCCATTATGTTTCCATCTGTATTAATAATCTGACCAAGGTATTTGTAACTGTTAACTTCTTCTAATTCTTCATAATCAATCTTTATTTTCATATTTTGAGCAAATCGATTAAACATTACTTTAGTCTTTTTAACATTTATCTTTAGTCCTACTTTTCTACTTTCATCTGCTAACTCCTGCAACATTTCCTGCAGCTCTGAAGCATTATTTGCAAAAACAACTACATCATCTGCAAAATCTAAATGACTTAAATACTCTCCATTTACTTTCACTCCTTTAGTTTCCCATTTTAATCCACAAAATACTTCTTGCAGAACTGCTGTAAAGAGTTTTGGAGATATGGAGTCACCTTGTCTTACACCTTTCTCAATGTTGATTTTTTCAGTATCATTATGTAATCTAATTGTTGCTGTTGCATTTTTATAAATATTCTTTAAAATATGACAATATCCTGGATCTATACCTTGATGATCCAATGCTTTAATCACTGAAGAAATGTGTATAGAATCGAATGCCTTTTCATAATCTACAAATCCAAAACATAATGACAACTCATATTCGTTTGTCCTTTCTATGACTTCTCTCAATACCTGGATATGATCTATTGTACTAAAACCACTTTTAAATCCAGCTTGTTCTCTTGGTTGGTGGAAATCCAAAGTTCTCTGTAGACGAGTTGTAATTATCTTGGTAAAAATTTTATATAAAACTGATAAAAGGCTGATAGGTCTGTAATTTCTAATATCTTCTTTATCACCTTTTTTAAATATTAATATTATTACTGCATTCTTCCAATCTTCCGGTACATCTTTATCATTTAGACATTTGGTATATAACTTTGCTAAAATTGTTTCTAATTCTTCACCTGCTTCTTTTAATATATCAATTATAATTCCATCATTTCCTGGAGCCTTTCCTTTCTTCATACACTTAATTGCATGGCTCACTTCTTCATTTAAAATTCTGGGCAATTCGGAAGATGTAATAGATATAGGAGGTACTTGTTCTTTATTACTATATAATTCTTGATAAAAATCTTCTACCAATTTCATGATGTCATCTCTCTTTTTAGTAATAATTCCATCTTTTTTTCTTATTGCAGATAGAAATTTCCTACCAATACCAAAATTTTGTTTAACATTTTTGAGACTTTTATTTTCTTCTAAGCTTTCCTTGCTATTTCACAGTTATACTTTCTTATATCATTTTCAACTCTTTTCCGTACCATTTTACAAAATTCGAGATATTCAATTCTTTTTAATACATCATTTTTGTATATCTTCATATTCCTTCTTTTCTTCATAAATTCTCTAGTCTCAGTAGAAATTTTATTAGTCAATTGCTGCTTTTTTCTACCAGCTATGTTTGTTGCAGTTTTTAAAAGTGTATCAGTTATTTTCATATTAATTTCATTCAAATCTGAATCATGTTCAAAATCTCCTAACACTTGAAACCTATTTGTAAGTTCTAATTTAAATTCATTAGAATGTTTCTGAAGATTAGGAATATCAACTGTAAATATTGTTTTTCTTAATAATTTTTGTCTCTCTAGTTTTACATTAACACGTAACTTACACCTTACTAATCGATGATCACTTCCTGTGTTAAATTTATTAAGAACATTACAATCTTGAAATATGTATTTTCTGTTAGTCAAAATATAATCCAATTCTGCTGTACCTTCATTTGGATGCTTCCATGTCCATTTCCTTTTAACATTTTTCTCAAAAAATGAATTCATAATATAAAGTTTTTCTTTTTCTGCAAACTCCACAAGTCCATGTCCTCTCTCATTTCTATTACCATAACCAAAATTACCTACAGCAATTTCATCTTTCATTTGTCTACCAATTCTAGCATTAAAGTCTCCCATAACAATTTTAAAATGTTGTTTACTCTGATCAAAAGCCTTTTGTACATCCATATAAAAATCTTCTACTACTTCATCACTATGAGAACTTGTTGGGGCATAAACCTGAATTATCTGCATTTGGTATCTGCTATTAAGTTGTATAACTAATCTTGCCACACTGTCCGATACACCATCAATCTCCACAATATTGTTCTTCCACTTTTTATTTATAATGAATCCTACTCCACTTGTATTTTCAATATGTGTGCCTTTATAATAGAGTATATGTCCACTTTTTAAATCAATTGTTTCTTCTCCTTTTCTTCTAACTTCACAAAGTCCAATAATGTCCCATTTAATATAAGACAGTTCTTCTTCTAATTCTTGCAATCTTCCTTCACTTGAAAGTGATCTGCAGTTGTAAGTACCTAAATAAAAAGTCATCATCAAATGGCGCCTGGGTCAGCAATCAGGGGATTCTTAGCACCCTCTGTCTTCAGCCACACAACCACTGCCTTGGTTGGTGACTTTACAGCCTCCCGGGAATAAGGGACATGCTTTATTTTTGTCTGTCATAATTGTATATATGTATTGGAAAAATATTTATCATTTACACAAACATTCATTCTGCCTTATCAGGCACCGAGAAGAAAGACCATGGTGTTTCTTGATCTTAAACTCAGAGGTAAAAAGCCAATAAACTCACCACTCTTCTTACACTTAAAAGCAAAATATATTTATTAATTTTACAGTTTCGACTGTTCTTAGCTGTCTATATATTTTGCTTTAAAGTGTAAGAAGGTTTTTATTAATCATAGATTAAATGTGAAAAACAGATTGAAAATTCCTAGAAATAAATTTTTAAAGCTAATAGAAATATCTTGTAGAACATTAAGAATAATTAATTAATCGCGAGTGCTGAATGCAAGAAAAACTAATCTTCGTTTGAAGTAAACAATTGATAAGCAAGAAATAATTTGCAAAATTTTGAAGGAAATATTTAACTTATACTTAATATTAAAATTGTCCAATCTGTGTTGATATATATGTAATACTTAAATATTTTACACTAATATTTCACACAATTAGTTATAACACGCCAGTAATTCTCAAATAAAATATTATATTTTATTTATTTGTTTGCTTAGTACTTTCGAAGGGCAAAGCCTTTATTTTCAAAGCTATGAACGATTATGGTGCAGAATGTTCAGCATGAGAAATGCAAAATTATGCAAATCAAGTTTGCCACAGATCAAATTTAAGTTAAGATTTCTTATGTTTAAATAAAAAATGAATTTTTACTATAGTATTTTAAGAACAATATTAAAATGGGAAGGATAATTAGAAAAAAAATCTGTATAACAAAGATAATGTACTTCAAGCTAGAAAATTAAATGAATTTATCCAATATGTGTTTGAAATTTTACAAAACTAATGAATACCAGGAAAAGGAGAAAAAGTAAACTTATTGATGACTTATTTGAACATGTTTTAAAATTTGTGCAGCGTGAAAGAATGATGTGAGATTTTTAAGAATATTTAGTAAACTTTTCACAGTGCATTTTGAAGAGCAAGACTATGTGTACACAAATTAAAACTAGCTAAAAAGGCAGGATGCATCCAGTTCAAAAACTTTTGTCTCATCAGTTGGGCTTGTTTGTTTAATGTCTTGTTTAACAATACGTGTCTTTTAATAGAGAGAAGACAGAAGAAGTAACTCAACATGCAAAGAATGGTACACATTTAAAGAGTAACCATGTTAATATTAAATTAAAAAATTGGATTTAAGAAAAAAAGATTTTAATTTTAAATTTATCACTAATATTTTACTTGTTTAAAATGAAATATAAACGCAAAGTATTTGTCATAGTGATAATTTAAAGAATTTATGTTTGCAATTTGATATATAATGTTAAAGGTATGCTTAAATATAAGAAGAGAGTAATCATGAATTATAATGTGAAAATGTGTATGTGGGGAACATAATGTTAACTGTATATTTTGACCAAATGAGAGAGGACATAGACTTGTGGAGTTTGCAGAAAAAGAAAAACTTTATATTATGAATTTTTTTTTTGAGAAAAATGTTAAAAGGAAATGGACATGAAAGCATCCAAATGAAGATACGGCAGAATTGGATTATATTTTGACTAACAGGAAATACATATTTCAAGATTGTAATGTTATTAATAAATTTAACACAGGAAGTGATCATCGATTAGTAAGATGTAAAACTAGAGAGACAAAAATTATTAAGAAAAACAATATTTACAGTTGATATTCCTAATCTTCAGAAACATTCTAATGAATTTAAATTAGAACTTACAAATTGGTTTCAAGTATTAGTAGATTTTGAACATGATTCAGATTTGAATGAAATTAATACAAAAATAACTGATGCACTGTTAAAAACTGCAACAAAGACAGCTGGTAGAAAAAAGCAGCAATTAACTAATAAAATTTCTACTGAGACTAGAATTTATGAAGAAAAGAAGGAATATGAAGATATACAAAAATGATGCATTAAAAAGAATTGAATATCTAGAGTTTTGTAAAATGGTTGCAAAAAGAATTGAAAATGATGTAAGAAAGTATAACTGTGAACTAGCAAGGAAAGCTGTAGAAGAAAATAAAAGTCTCAAAAATGTTAAACAACATTTTGGTATTGATAGGAAATTTATATCTGCAATAAGAAAAAAAGATGGAATTATTACTAAAAAGAGAGATGACATCATGAAATTGGTAGAAGATTTTTATCAAGAATTATATAGTAATAAAGAACAAGTACCTCCTATATCTATTACATCTTCCGAATTGCCCAGAATTTTAAATGAAGAAGTGAGACATGCAATTAAATGTATGAAGAAAGGAAAGGCTCCAGGTAATGATGGAATTGTAATTGATATATTAAAAGAAGCAGGTGAAGAAATAGAAAATTTTTTAGCAAAGTTATATACCAAATGTCTAAATGATAAAGATGTACCAGATGATTGGAAGAATGCAGTAATAATATTAATATTTAAAAAAGGTGATAAAGAAGATATTAGAAATTACAGACCTATCAGCCTTTTATCAGTTTTATATAAAATTGTTACCAAGATAATTACAACTCATCTACAGAGAACATTTGATTTCCACAAACCAAGAGAACAAGCTGGATTTGAAAGTGGTTTTAGTACAGTAGATCATATCCAGGTATTGAGAGAAGTTATAGAAAAGACAAATGAATATGAGTTGTCATTATGTTTTGGATTTGTAGATTATGAAAAGGTGTTTGATTCTATAAACATTTCTTCAGTGATTAAAGCATTGGATCATCAAGGTATAGATCCAAGGTATTGTCATATTTTAAATAATATTTATAAAAATGCAACAGTAACAATTAGATTACATAATGATACTGGGAAAGTCAACATTGAGAAAGGTGTAAGACAAGGTGACTCCATATCTCCAAAACGTTTTACAGCAGTGCTGCAAGAAGTATTTTGTGGATTAAAATGGGAAACTAAAGGAGTGAAAATAAATGGAGATTATTTAAGTCATTTAGATTTTGCAGATGATGTAGTTGTTTTTGAAAATAATTCTTCAGAGCTGCAGGAAATGTTGCAGGAGTTATCAGATGAAAGTAGGAAAGTAGGACTAAAGATAAATGTTAAAAAGACTAAAGTAATGTTTAATCGATTTGCTCAAAATATGAAAATAAAGATTGATTATGATGAATTAGAAGAAGTTAACAGTTACAAATACCTTGGTCAGATTATTAATACAGATGGAAACATAATGGAGGAAATTAATCATAGAATTAAACTTGGTTGGAGTGCTTTTGGTAGAAATAACTTGATACTAAAAGGAAATATGCCTATGTGTTTGAAAAGGAAGGTTTTTAACAAATGTGTTTTACCAGTTCTTACTTATGGATCTGAGACTTGGACACTTAATAGAAGAGCAATACAGAGACTTCAGACTACTCAAAGAAGTATGGAGAGATGTATGTTGGGAATAACAAGAAGAGATCGAAAATGCAATGTATGGGTAAGAGAACAAACAGGGGTTACTGACCTCATTGAAAAAATTAAAAGATTGAAGTGGAGTTGGGCTGGATATATTGCTAGAAGAGATGATAATAGATGGACAATTAAAATTTTAAACTGGATTTCAAGAGATTGTAAAAGATCCAGAAAGAGACCACATATGAGATGGATGGATGAAATAAGAAAGTGTGCAGGGGTGATGTGGAGAAGAGAAGCTAAAGATCAGAGAAGATGGATTAAGCTTGGAGAGACCTTCTTTCTGCAGTGGATTGATAATGGTTGATGATGATGTTGATGATACTTTAAGAAATTAAGTGTAATAGGATTATCTGAAAGGAATGGCAAACTTATTATAAAATATAATGTATTTATGAAAGTAAGAAAGAATGAATGTTGATGTAAGACAATATCATGATCTCAATTGTTATAAAGAAAAAAAAATATCCTATTGACAATAATAATTGAAATAGATTATTTGTTGTGTAACATGATCATAGATATGGATAGAAAATTATCACAGGGAGAAGATTATATTAAGTTGTTAGGTTAGAATTAGTAGAATAATAGATGCCAAATACACAATCGAGGAAGACGAGTTAAAATTCCAGGATAGAATAAAATATCATCCTGAAGAACAGGAATAGTTAAGTGGGAGTGATTTGGATGATATCCATATATTTATTGGAAAGAGATAGGAGGGTCCTACAGAAAAAGGAGGATAGTATATACCATAAGTGCTCAGAGAAGAAGCCAGAGTAAAATGGGAGTAGGATCATTAAGAAGATTATTGCCTGCCAAAAATATGACACCTCATATTTAAAAGAAACCCCCATCATTTTTATTAGGATATATTCTTGAATATAGTATTTAATAACATCAGTTTCTCATCGATAGTTTTAGGTAAATAGTAATATAGGGGGCATCAAAGGTAGATGAAATATTTAAAGGGTTTTATAATTTCTTCCAAAATCTTGATAGATTTACTTCAAAATAAAACCATGTACAGAACAAATATTTTATGTTTGAATAGTAATTTGAATAAATTACTAAATGAGTAAAAATAACTGAGATGAAAGAACACTATAAAGTATAAGTGATAAAGAGAATGGAGGCATAAATGAATTGTGTGATATGGAAAGAGTTATTAGTTTAGTATTCATTTTAATTATATTATGAATATTGTTTTATATTATGACAGAAACAATGGTTTTGTTGATTAAATTATAGTTAATATTTTATGTCAAGTTTGGTAATATGGAATACGATTTAAATGGTACAATTTTCAGATGATATTGAGAACTATAAATATCAGGTAGTAAGGAAAAGGACTAAGAAGATAGTCACCAGATAAATCATGAATGATGCAAAGACACCCGATCAATATGAAAGTATACATGATAATAAAGTAATAAACTTAAACTTTTAAAAAGAATTAAATATTAACTATAATTTTCTGTCAATGTAAAACAGTTTAAAGCTTTTTTTTTATATTGCTAATGAAATATTTAACTTTATATATATATAATTGTTTGTTATTTATTCTTAGTATTGTAAATAAATGAATATTTTGATTTAAACTTTATCATAATAATTTTATTGAGCATTAGAGTCATTTCCATCACAAAGTCATATCAACAAAGTACATTATCTACATAAAATTGTACATACCAAATTATGATTATATGCTTCATTTGAGAAGCTATGCTTAAGAGTTTATAATTAATACATTATCAATTGCTTTAAATTATAACTATATTAAAGAAAGCTTATAGTACTTCATATTTTTTATTAGATGCAAAAGAATTTTGAAAAGCCATATAAAAAATATTATTAAATATTACAAAATGGAGAGCATATAATAGAAATTAGCAATATGTTTAAGAGTCACATTCTAATTTTGTAATATAAGTTGAAATATATGTTATATCATAATTTAAACATATATAATTTCAGAGTACAAGTTACTAATCCAAATATATTTTAAAGTTTGTAATTCTGAAGGAGTTAATTACAGTGGGTGGATGCTAACTAATTAAGAGTTGTATTTCATTGAATTAGACTTGGTAGATAATAATGGTGTGATGAAACTTGATTATAAAAAAATAAGTATTCTAGAGTAATTGTTGTTAATATAAATATGAGAATAAATCTCAGGAAAAGTAGATTAAATTATTTAAGGGAAGGTAATGAGTATTAATTTTCATGTCTTATTATTATAGTTAGATTCAATAGGAAATTAATTAAGGTTTGTAATAGTAAGTATGTTTAAATGGTTGGGTTTCAGTAAAATCTCTCTTTTGATTCAATTATTTAATTATCAATCTAATTCTTATATTGGATTTTAGAATAGAATACTTATGATTCCTGCGATAGTCATAGGATAGCATCAATTACTTTAAGATAATGTAATTTGGTTAATGTTTTTATTTTTAGGATTCTTAAATTGTATAAGAGTAGTTATTTCATTATTTAAGTGAAATATTATGTAGTCATTGTTTGTTGTGGAGATTTTCTTAATGATTATGATGGGATGGTAATGGGAGAATTATCACAATAGCATTACCATTGTGGAGTGTATTTTATATACTTCTCAATGTTAAAATCACTCTGTTGTAAACGTCCCTAAAGTCTATCTTATGTTTTAATATTTTGCAAGTTTCAAGCCCCATAAAGAGTCTTATGCTTTATTATTGTTATACTTGATGGTTTATTATTGAGCTAGTATAGTAGGGGTACAATAGAGTAAATAGAGAGGTATGTTGGAAGAATCAGAATGGTAGGTTATAATATATATATATATATATTATACACAATTTTTTTATTATTTCCAAATTTTGAAAATTAATCATTATTTTTTCCCCTCAAAATTCGATTACTTTTGTTCATAAGAATTCATTTGTTAAGGAAATATATTTTTATCACTATTTGATTATTAATCAATTATTTTATTTAACTGTATAAAATCCATTTTTTTTTGTGATATTGATTTAAATTTATTTTCCTTATTAAATAAGATTGATGTATTCTTTTTTTTTTTAACATTTAATATACTTATTAAATTATAGGAACTTTCATTACTAGAATACAGTTCTTTTTTGATTTAATCATTATTTGATATAAATTATTTAGATTGCAAAATTTAGAATATGTATATATAGTTTTATATTTAAAACTTTAGCTCCCCACACATTTTTGAAACATATGAACAAAGATATCAGAAAAAGACAGGTGACCCAGAGAGCCTTTTATATTATATTTAATCATTTGTTCAGTGTTTATCAATACCATATTATTATACTTTGGTTTTATAAATATCAATTTTTTTGCACTCATAATTTTGACATCAATCATGTCAGATAAAAACATTAATCACTATTTCTAATTATTTATTAACAAGAGATTATAATGAATATGTGGTGGAGTACTAGTTTTAACTTTATTTAAAAAAAAAAAAGGATATTACACATAGAAAAAAAGGGATGAAGTTATTTCATGTGTTTATGTTTGATTAAGAAACAATATATTAATTTTTAGCTGAGATTTAATGTTTATGTTGGATTATGAATAATGTCTAGTTTAATAAATAACTAATAATAATCATTAACATATTTATCTAAAGTAATTGATGTCAAAGTTGTGAGTGCAGTAAGTTTGAGATTTATACACAAAAGTATAAATATCTTTCTGAAGATTTTTGGTGTTAAATAGCCGCATACAGTTTTTATATGATATTATCACTTATGTTTGTATGAAGTCAAAAATAAACACACACACACCCAAAACAACATGATATTTAATAATGTTTGAATTATGTAGAACCAAAGAAAGAAATTGTTAGTTAAAAACTGAATTTCCTACAATATCAAACTATTATTTCTACTTTTCTACATTATTTAGCTATGATAAACAAGGCTTAAAATTTTCTATAATCAGTTTAATATTAGATTATATTTGAAAAAAGAAAAGTATTCTATAATTTGAAACCTGCAAATGGAATTTTTCTATTAGGAAATGTTAGTTTATTTTTTTTAGGTTTACTCTCCTCAGACATCAGAAGTATCTACAAGTCATTCCATCAGAAAATAAATCAAGATTTTACTAACAGAAATTTCAATTCAGAACCAGCATATGTAGTTGTTCACTTTGTGACCCACACAGAGATGCTTCACCAAAGAGGGCCATCTTGTTGCCATGATAATTCACAAAATTTAATATGTAAATAAAAGTGTTCAGATTTCTAATTCTCTCCAATGTTAGAAACATATTCTGATTATAAATATTTTTTTATTTAAATATGAGAGGATTATTTTTTTATTTAATCTTGTAAAAATTGCCTGAAATATACTACATATTATATACTCTAACATTATAATAACAGTGTAGCTTAAGCCACGGCACTTGTGCTTTACAGATGGAACGATATTTATAATGAATACTCTCCTTTCCAATCACAAGATAAAGTCTTTTTAAAAGATAGAATGAATTCACTCTATCCTTTATTACCCAAGCTATACGTATGGGCCAATCTGAAGCATTTAGAACTGAGAGCATGAAGATTTTAATTATCACTTTGAATTATTTATTATATGATTTTAGTTAATGACGCTTGTAAAAATTTCGCAAGCATCATTAACTAAAATCATATAATAAGTAATTTAAAGTGATAATTGAAATCTTCACACTCTGAATTCCAAATGCTTCAGATTGGCCCATACATATGATTTGGGTGATAAGGGATAAAGTGGATTCATTCTATCTTTTAAAAAGATTTTATCTTGTGTTTGGAAAGGAGAGTATTCATTATAAATATCGTTCTATCTGTAAAGCGCATGTGCCGTGGTTTAAGTTACATTGTTATTATAATTTATAAAAAACATTGTGCTATATAAATAACAATATTTACATACTCTAACAGTGTATAAACTTAATAGACAGGTGTCATGCCACTGCTATAATTAATAAAATTTATATGTAAATGAAAATATTTAGATTTCTGAATCACTTTTATTTAAATATTCTAATTTATATAAAAAATGGCATATTATTATCAATAATTTATTTAAAAATAAACTTATTTAAAAATACTGGCTCATAATAATTATGGTAATTCTGCAGTATGTTGGACAACATGTCATATAATTATCTTTGACTCATTCAGATTAATGTGTTTGGTATAGTACAGTGATATAGAGAGTTATACTCTAAAATTTTGGATTCTGGGATCAATTCTGCTTGCTCACATGTATTTTTTTAAATATTGATATTATATATATATATAATTCTGTTTTTCCTTGGACTTGGACTATTATGGAGTTTGTTACCTAACTAAAAATTTGTAGTTGATCCACAATATGATCCAAATCCAAAGAAAACAGAATTAGTAATAAACCCATAATTTTTTTAAAAGATATTATTTGCCAAGATATTTAATTCTTAAAAATTATTTAATCCCCTATGTCAATTATAACAACTGTACAATATTACTTGAAATTCTCTTCTAAATAGTCACACTATTGGGAAAATACTTTAAAATTTTATCTATTCTAGTCAAACAAAACAAATGTTTGATTTTTTTTTAGTTATTAACATAACATATCATTAGATAAAAGAAAGCACAAGGCAAGATAATGACTTTTAAAAATTTATTGAATAAACAATATAAGTATGAAAATTTAAAATTTCTTCCCTTAAACAAATATAATGCAAATTCTTAACTTCTACATATCAGAATGTTTAATATGTATATAACAATGTACAGTATATACAATTCAACTAGTTTGAATATTTATTATTGAATGAATATTTGAAAAGCTAATTTTGTGAATAGAAAATGTAAGCAAGTTATACATGAGAGATTCTGAATTAAACTAAATGTAACTAATAAGTTTTGAAACAAACAATAACTATTTTTAACAAACTAATTAATATGATGATTAGTTAATTAATTGTAACACTTATTTACAACATGAAAAATTTCTAAAAGTTATTTTGTGACTCACAAAGTCAAGAGAATAAATATGTAAATAAAAAGATAAAAGTGTAAATAATTATAATTTTTTAATGTTCTATTGCTTCTCTGTCTTTTGTTAAATAAAATTTTATAGAATTCATTTTATTTTAATTTAAAAATTTTATTTCATGGGACTGGTAGCACTGGAATTTAACTTGCACAAAAGTGCATCTTATTACATAACAACTCATTGCTGCATTAGAAATAGCTAAATTTAAAATAAAAGTAATAAAAAGGAGCAGAATATATTAAACCACTAAACATCACATGATCACCATTTTTATGCTTACACAACTGTTTACACTGAAGCAGAATTCTCCATACAGTAGTGCCACTCAGTGCAAGCCAGAGTAATCAATGGTTTCAGGAAGTTTTGTGCATAAAATCCATATATAGTGACTTATCCAATATCCCCAAGACTAGTTTTTAGCTTGTGGCCATCATCAGTGAGGAGCCTTGGATCTGAGAGCATTATATCTAGATCTTACAATGCAACCCTTCATAAGCCACCTCTTAGCATAAAAATAGCTATTCCAACAGGATTATGGTGACTGTGGTTATTAAAGAACCAAAGACATTAAAAAGTATGGATGCTGAACTAAGTTCAGATCTATATGACTATACAAGTTAATGAGCTTGAATCGAAAACATTATTGTGTTTTCATTTTGAACTCAAAGTTTTATAGTTAGCTAATAAAGAAAAGGTGTCTGTTGGAGGGTTGCATTAGATCCTAAGATCTAGGTGCAGTGCTCTCAAATCCAAGCCTTCTCACTGATGAAAGCCACAAGCTAGAAACTGGTCTGGGGATATTGGATGAATAGGCACTGGATAGGGATTCTATACAAAAACTTCCTACATCCATTGATTACTCTGGCTTGCAATGAGTGGCACTACTGTATGGAGAGTTTTGTCTCTGTGTGAGCAGAAGATATTAAAGTATCCTTTAAAAAGTTATAGAATGATTTAGTGCTTATGAGTTCATATGAAATTTGAGTAAGTGAAATATTTAGAATTGCAACTACAATCCATTCATCCATTGAAGTGCTAAGAAAAGATAAAAAATTATAATATTTTTACATTGAATCTGAAAGCTGAGATCAAAGACTGTAATTTTTTTTTCCAAGCAACTAGCAACAAATGAATATCACATTAAGCAGAAATAATTAATTAGATTCATTTTTGATTGTTTGATTTTCATTTGATAATAAAAATAATGTTATCTGTTTAGAAATATGTGAAATTTTATTGATAAATATATTTTTATAGAATATGTTATTGAGAATCTAAATTTCCAAGAAGTCTCAATAAAGCTTCAGATATTCATAAACTGCAGTCATTAACTTTAATCCAAATAATATTGTAAAAAATGTAATAAATATATTTTAATTCTAAGTATTTCTAATTCAGATGATACTTTTTTTAATTACCATCTGCTGAACTTTGTATAAGATAAGTTGAATATATTGTCCCTTTATACTTAAATACTCTAAATAGAAAAAATAAAAAAATGATGTGCTGAAATTCTAATCTATTTGTTATAAAAATCTGTTTTTTAAAAGTATTTATTTGATTTTATTTTTTAGAGAAAAAGAAGATGGTATGGTGGATGCTAGCAGTTTTATGAACATATCAGAATCTTAAAAAAAAAAATAAAAAAAAAATCGAACAAAACTTTCAGCAAAATCTTGATAATCGATGCATCTGTTTCATGCTTTAGAAATTTTAAATTTGGTCTGTCTGATAGTTTGCTGTGACAATTCATATCAACTTCAAATGATAGAAATGCTGCTTCCTATATTTATTTCAGTTTCAGACTTAACATCTTGTTTCATAAAAAAGTATTAAGATTTTGTTTATAATTTATTTATTGCATAAATTATTTTTAATTAAAAAGTGTTATACAATAAAAAAATATTTTCATAAAAAATAAATATTTTCATATGTTATTTAGTAATATTTAGTAGTGAAAATAATATACTTTTTGAAAAATGTATTGTAGACCCCAGTGAGCTGTCTATACTATATACATTTATTCATCTTTCTTTACATTTTCTTTTAATTCTTGAAATAGAAAATGCTATTCATAACTATTTCCATATATGTATATCAAATAAAATTTTGTATTTGAATGAATATTCTAAATTTTGTGTAAATAAAATATCTAATGGTTCAATTTTCTTTTCTTTATTTATATATATTATAACTAATGAAAAGAGAGCCTTCCACGTTGTGGCCAATTTTAACTAAATGAAAAGATTCTTTACTTAGTTAATTTTATAAAACTTATTAAATTGATATAAAACGTATTTTGTAATCTTTCGATCGGTCATCCGCATTGTATTTCAAATATAACTAAAACGATTGGGAGAGTTTACAAACATAACATATATTATTGGACAGTTTAAGCTAATTATAACTTTATTCAAATGGTCGCACATCCTCAATATTTATTGCAACTCGGGAGACCACGCTATGCATTCATTATAACTTATATTGAATCTATCTGGCACTTAACATTTGCGGCCAATTTGTATGCCAATTGTAACGTTTTAAGGATGGATTGATGGATGCTTCATCACTCCAAGTCAATATGATTGCTAAGGCCTATCATGGGATGATGATGATGGATCAGAACATCTATAATCTTATTTGCCAAGGTGCCAATTTGCAACTCCAATGAAAATATTGAGGTTAAGCCTCATTTCAATAACTTATTAATAAATTTTAACAATGATATCTAATGAATGGGTTAATAAATAATCAATCGACCAAGAGAACACTGAGAATGCATTAAAATCGATAATATTATCATCTTTGGAAATTCTTGGTTATTCTCAGCACACTCCCCATTCACCGTCATTAAAGTCACAATTAAAATTTTGTTCCGATTACAAATAGTTCCACATCCATCTCCACCTTCCTGATCTATCCCCCCCCCCCCATCATCCTCACATCCATAGGTCTATATATTATTATCTATTTTACTTATTAAATTTTCCATTGTGCTAGCTCATTTCTCCCATTACAATCTCTTCTCAGGGTTTTTTAGAACAATTAGGCGTGGAGTTCGAACAAGCTGCGATAGATTATTGGTAATAAACACTCCTCTCATGATCACCTCCAAGGTGATCTTGGTGTCTTTAATGTAATTTAATATCTATTTACATTGAAGCTCGGAATAATTTAAGCTTATTAAATCTTTTAGAAATACATTATACACATATTCACAATTAAAGTAAAATTATATTTAAAAAATGCTCTAGAGAGGTGTTTGAATACAACGGATGGGGAAAGGATTTTATGCCCACCCACTGCATCCACTATCACTCAATAACCAGCCCTATTCACAAGTTATACTTCAACTACATTAAATTATTTGGTAATCTTGGGTATTTCCGTGCCACATAAGCTTGGAAAATTAACCATTTTAAATAAATTTTACCGCATATTTACGAAAATGATGATTCAAATATTAATAATAATATATTGATGTATGATTGGATTTGAGATGTCTAGATTATAATAACCCACAAAAACATTGAGACGTATGCAAATTTTATTTAAAAACAAATAACAAATTTTATTAACATATTACAATTCAATACAGAATATATACACTCGCTTGATGACTCGCATGGCTTCCCCTGAACTACAATTGTATTATGATAAAAAACTAAACAAATAAATATCCTTAAAACAATGGATAATATCAAGAAGTTTAAAATATCAATATCCATTTCCTAATTATCAGGGAATCACGATTACTATGGAGTAATATTAATATCAAATAGAAAAAAGTAATATTTATCTTCACATATATTATATTTTCGTTTTCATTTTTATCCTAGATACAGCAAACATTAAATTTCTTTCCGTGTTTAATGCTTTTAATTACTGATCTGTTTTTAGAGCTAATTCTTCCCATAATAAAATTTAATAATTTTATTTAACTATTTTAATCTAACATTCCTTCGCAAATTTACCAATTTTATTTCATCATTTTGATCTAACATTCCTTCACCCTAATCTTTACACTAGAGACACTATGTATGACGGGACTAAGTCAATGTCAACAAATCGGTATCTAGATCAATCATCATCATACATGCATATACTCTATACTCATGTTCTTATGACCATAATAATATTTTAATAATATTACCTTTCCAGGAAAGTTCTCAGCTGGCTGTGGAAATATTTATTAGATAATTTCATATACATATTGTTTACACTTACAACATTCATAGGTTTTATTTAACCCTTAAATTTAATATTTATTGACTTTATTACTCTTAGCTCTAATTAATAAATTAAACTAGATCAACAAAACAATATTCAAATACACCAATCGCACATACATTATCTGCATTCATCCTGACATCAAATTGAGTTTGCGACCCTGTATCCGACATTCATAAATAATGCTTAATAATAGCTATCTTTCATACACCCATAAGGAATATCAAATTAACATGAGGCAGGCAAATAAGAGAAAACCTTTCCACTAAGATTGAGATATGCTAGGATTTTTATCGCTAGTCATACAAAGAGACTTAGGTGTACCTATTACCTTTGGCCATCAATAAAGAAATCATCTTACGGTGTAGAGAATAACCAAGTGGGAAAAACTCTTTCACTGTGTTTAAATACTTTATAAATTTAGCATAAATATCTTAGTGAGCCACGACTTCACTAGTTTGGTTTAGACTCTTTGTCCATCCACATTATATAAAGGTCGAAACATCAACTTGCACAAGTAAAACTTTCATATCTATAATATTCTTGTGAGTTAGTGCACTGGAACATGAGCCAACAATTTTTACAAGCATTAATCAGCTTGTATCTGGCCTTAACTTTATGATAATAATAAGAAGAAATGCATATTAAATTTTTAAAACTATTTCCATGCACTTTTATAGGATAATGATGATGTTTTAGTTTAATAATCACACAATCTTTATAAACATAGCAATATGTCTAAGCATTTGACAATAACTTCTGATTCGATTCATTCAAAACATTTCCCTTAATAATAATATCTCGCTTTTTTCTTTTTTTCCGCCAAAAAAATGTAAAGCATTTAAAATAAGGTACATACAGAATGACTTGATATTAACTTCATCTACCCCCAAAATGACAATAATAATAAAAGCATTTAAAATAAACACATACAAAATGATCTGATATCAATATCTCTACCCCCAAAATAACAATTATAATTCGGACGTGAATCAATTTTAAATGGATATATATGATAAAACATAAAGAAAGAAATTATTTTTCTTTTTTTTTTCTAGATTAAATGTTCTACATGAATAGCAAATAATAAAATAAAATATACCTAAAGAGTTCTTTGGGAGTGTCCTTAAGTTTCTGGTTTCCATTTTTCCTTTTCTTCCTTGATTTGTTTGTATGAGCACGAGTTTATGTAGAAAAAGTTCTTGTGATAGAGTTCAATTTCTATGCCATCAGGTATACGGTTTTTATGCTGCTGAAAAGATTTCCTCATTTTGATTTTATATGGATTACAGCTGAACAGAACTTGTTTAAATTTCTAAATATATAAGTCCACTTCTTGTTGTCTTTTTTTTTTAAATTCATTTAATATACAAATTTAATATTTTATATACGAGATCAAAATTTAGGTTTTTTTATTTTCTGTGGTTTAAATTTTACCATTTGCCGATTTGTGATCAATTAGTGCAAGACAATCATGACCATTGATTAACATCAGGAGATTAAATGTGCACCCAACTTAAAAACTCACTCGAGAGACATTTTTCTTTTCTTATAATATTAAATTTGACAAAGTTGTTTCAAGAGACAAATGAATAATTTACAATAAACAATTTCTTTCTCTCACAATTTCTTTTTTTAAAAAAATTGTTTCTTTTAAACTTTATAGCAAAGTTTCTCTATAAAACCGATGAGAGAGAACTTGCAAAAGAGAGATTCAGATAGGACAACCTGCCCCCTCCACAAAACAGCAGAGCTTTTATAGTGTCTGCCTTCTTTCTCCTTCCCTCCCCCATCATGACATTTTATTGACCTTTGAGATCTGGTCAGTCTGTTTTCTTAATTGTCTATTGTTTCTTTTTCTTTCTGGTTATCTTAACCTTTTGCCCTTTTGAAAAACTATCACCAATTTCACATCTGCATTCTAACAGATAATCACCAATTAATTTTACACTTAACAGATAATCACCATTTAATTTTACACTTAAATTCCTTTGTCATATATATCACTTAAATCACCTTGGTAATTTACTTGGGTAATTCTACACATGTGGAAACCACACCAAAGGATAAAATCAGTGAGAGAAAAGCTCTTCTTCCCCCCTTTACTTTTTCTTTAATAATAAATATATATATAGCAGCCCAACTTCAAACACTAAATTTTGGCTGCGAATAATAAACTATTAAAAATGACTTAATTTCTATTTTAAGAATTTCCTCACGAGATGACAAGGAATAATTATTATTTAATTGTGAACTTTATAATTAAAATCCACAACCAGATTAAATACATACACACTGTTGCATGTATACAATTTTAATTAAACCTGTTTAATATTTTAATCCTTAATTATTATTATTTTTTTATAATTTAATTTCATGAACTATTTATTTCTAACTTATCAGTGTAAAACCATGACCATCCATTATCACTTTAATGTAGTTTTACAAGTCGCACACTCCCCTCCTTCTTTTCACTCAACTATTAAATGATGTATAAATCTTGTTTTTCTAAAAATATATCTTTAATATCAAATTGACCCATAAATTAATGCTAATTAAAACAATCTTTTGGTTAGAAATCTTTTAATGACAAATGTTCAGATTGCCTACCAAGTAAAATGTACACAATCCCTATGAATATGGGTTCAAACTTAGCCTTGGCTAAAAATTTTGTTTATTAAAGAAAAAAATATATATAAACCATGAGGAAATTTTTTTATTAAACCTTATCTTGCATAGTTAATTCAAAAAATGGAGTATTGGGCAAACCCAAGGGCCGCAATATATATATATATTGGGCAAACCCAAGGGCCGCAATATATATATATATAAACCAATTCAGAAGTAAACTTTGAAAAAAAATGGATGGGTAATATAAGGGCTTCAATAAATAAATTTTAATGCAATTGATTTCTATTTTTATAATAATATGAAAGTTTTGGTTATTATTTTTAAAAAAAAAAAATCATTGTATAATAATTAACATATTAGTCTGCTATTTCACATATTGGGATTCGAATGCAGGTAAAATTTGAAAACTTTTTCCAGATTCCATCTGAAAAAAGGATTTTTATTTTAGGTATCCATCTCATAGTCACTTTATTAATATCTATAACTGACTGAAAAATGGTAGAGGCAATTTATAGCTAAGAAAGAATATAGCTGATTCCCATCAATACTTGACCATTTTTTTTATAAAAAGATACTAAAAATGATTTATCCTTGAAGTTTTCTATTTACAGACAGTATACTTTACCTTTTTATTCATCTCTAATTGCAAAAGTCAATAAATATTAATGCAAAAAATGTCCACATCTAATTCTTAGCTCTGTATTGCAAAAAGGACTATTGTACTTATCCAGTCATTAATCAACTCTATTCTGTTTATGCAATTCCATTTGTTTGATTCATTACATTATTCCAAAACTAATTTAACAACTTTTTGTTTTAGTGTCAGAAAACTGCAAGCCACTTTGACTGATTAGAAAAACAGTTATATTATTAAAATTAAAGATTGCACTTTACATGTCTCTTAAGATTATTTTAATCTCTAGTGGAAAGAAATAATTTCATCTCCACCCTAATCAATTACATGGGTGCTGATTAGCTAGTACAAAAATTAAGATAAACTTTGATCATGTGAAGTTTATACAATACCATGCTTCTGTCAAATTATTAAAGATATTTGCAATAGTTTATAATTAAAATCATTTCTGATCTATAGCTAAATTATATAAATTGATTTAAGTTAAAAATCTTAGAATGTTATTTTTTTTTTTTAGAATGAATAGCATAAAAAGAAATGCTTTCTGTGATAGTGTAATAACAGCACTTCTTGTCAAAAAATGTCAAATAGCTAAAAGCTTAGAATCTGTTCATATTGTTATCCTATTATGTTCATTTCTTACTTGGTGCTTGTGTTATTAGATAGTGAAGATAAAGTTACCAATATATAATGCTAAATGAAGTGTGCATAAGAATAATTTTATCCATCCAGTTTTGAAGTGTGCTTATATATATAATTAAAAAATTCTGAAAAGTGTGAATTATTATATAAAAAATGTATATAGTTCAAATTATAGTAGCACTTATATAAAAAATGTATTTATTATAATTATATTCAGGTTATTCTTTTTTTCCTTATCCTATTTGTAATTGGTTTGCTTTAACATTTCATATATTGCCTAAATAAAGGTTTATTCTATATTTTAATTTTATTGACAGTAGTTGAGCACACTTTTGGCTGATAAAGCCAGATTCATAGCACTTATGAGCGGCGGGGTGTGTTGTAGCATTTAAATGAACAATCCTAATTTATTTAAATGAAAGATTTAAATATTCCATTTGTTGGAGAGTTGGATGCTATTCTCTTTTTTATTAATGGCATGGTTGTTATTAGCACTAAATCACACCTTTTTTATTTTACATTTTCTATCGTCTCGCTCAGTCCAAACAATTTTTAACACTTATTTGAGAAAAAATATGGCTAGATTTTTGCTTGGGTTCCAAGAAAATGGATTTATATTCTGAATTATTTTTAGATCATTTGTACAGGTATTTGTGTTGGGAGACTGGTGGCTATATTTGTCCTAGATTCTCTATTACTGCACTCTATTTTGTACACAATCTAAGATGTTTGACTCTGGGATATTTTATCTTTGGTATTATTTAGTAGTCTGTTCAAGTGGGGGGGGGGTTCTAAGACTTATGAGTGCTATGAATCTGACTTCACCAGTGAAAGCGCACTCAGCTACAGTTAACAAAATTAACATACAAAATAAATCTTTACTTAGCGAATGTTCAAAATATTGAAGCAAATCAATTATTAAAATTATGCACAATTTGATTTAATATAAATATAATTTTATTTATTACCTGTCATTCATTAGTATCTAGCCACAGTTATTACTTAAAAGTAGCATTTAACTCTGGTGCAGAATCTATTAGACAAAAATGTTACAAAATTAATAATTTTTTCCTCTAGTTCATTGATATTTCACACTTTTTTGTGTTATTGCGTTCTTTCATTATAATTTACAAAAATAAATTGCTGGGGATTATAATCATATCAGTAGAATGAGGAAATAATTATAAATCCACATTTTTAAAATCTTTTTTTCAAATAGAATATCTATAGTAATATACCAACAATACCTTCTTAATAAGAATGTACTACTTTGTTGAAAACATCATGATAAGCATATTAGTAAAATAAATTTTTTGAGTGTGTATAACCAAGCATCTATAAATAGGACTCAAAATTTGCTAATAGCATATCAAAAAACTAACTGCTCATAAAGAACTCCTGAGTATTGTGTTGATTAAATAATTGCAAATATAAAAAAACAGCATTATTAATTGTAATAAATAAATAATAATGGATTTAATTAATTTATATTTTTGATGACTTTATTATTAAATATCAGATACAATATATCTTTTATTCAATAAAATGGCAGCATTTTATCAAAATTGTATATATTTTTATCTTTCTGTCAATCTTAGGTGATTTTATGAGAGCACTTTTAGACCCCATGTTGAAATTTTTCATTAGAATTTCATTTTCATTTTAGGGGATTATGTATTATTTTTGTAGATGTACAAATCTGAAACTGTTGCAACAAATAATTCATAAATCATGAAGTGGTTTCATGGGTTAAATTCATATTGTCCTCAAAACTTTTTTTGAATTATGGCTTGAGAGCAAACTACTCTCTCATCATCAAATATGAATCTATCGATTATTAAACTTAAAAAAAAATACATTAAAAACTTTAAAATGTGTTTCTGTATAAAAATTAGCATAATTATTACTTAAACATTTTTACTGTTTAATTTAATGTTAATTGGTGCAAAGAACCTAAGCAAATATTTATTTATGACAAAAAATTCTGTTATTTCCACAAAATGAGAATCAAGTAATCTAAAACCATTATAGAAATTAAGCATAGTTTCTCAATAACAAAAACAAAAAACTGAATATATCTGAAGAAATTACTTATTATTTGCATATGAATATTCCTTGAATTACCCATGAAAATTGGATTTGAATATAAACATTTCTATTCATATATGAAAAATACAAATGAGAAGGCCATAAATCATTAAAAATATTAGAAAAGTAAACAAAGAATTTTTTTTGTCTTACAAAGATTCATAAAAGACATGACTGATTTGTTAGCTTACCAGAATGAATATAACTAGTGAGATATAAATGATTTTGTAGAATAAGATTCATTTTTTATAATAGAATTAACTTATATATGTAGTAGAGGAAGATTGAAAAATTGAAACCAATTCAATTTTCTGTTAAAATAAATTCTCAAGAAATATTTTAGTCCATCTTCTTTACTGAGCAGTTTTGTTTACTAAACTGAAAAGCTCTAAAAAACCTACCAATAGTTTATGATGCCTTTGTGTTGATAAAAGTTCTAATAACTTTTAAAACAATTTTAAAAATCCCCTCTATTTCATCTTGAAAATATTTTACATACTGCTCAATTTCAAAAACAAATCAATAAAAAGATTATTTGTTTGTTGTTAAAATAAAAAGCTTGAATCATCCTCTATGTATCACTTATCAAATTTAATAAATAACTAGTTAACTCTTTATCATAAGATTTTCTAATTAACAAAAATAAAAACATGTTTTGATGTTGACCTTATTAAAAAATAATAAAATCTAATTACGTATTTTAAATCAAAATTAAACTTAAAAAAAAAAAAATCACTTCTTCACAGTTAAGATACAAATAAATAAAATATTACACTTTTAATAACTCTAATAAAATAAAATTTTAAATAAGAGTTTACATTCTTTAGTTGAAATTTGTATATCAAAATATATTTTAATAAATTCATAAATAAAATATGGCTTATAAAATTATTCATAGAGCAATTACATCTAAATATATTATATTAACTCACAAATTACATTTTCAAATAATTACTTTCTAATAAATTTACAAATATTACTCACTTTTTCATATCAATTTCAATCTATTTGTCAACCTGATATCACTATCAGATTAACTAATTTAAATTTGCCAATAAAACAAGTGATATTATAGGCTATGGTACTAGTATGTCACAGCAGATATAGTAAGAATTTTAATCTTTATTTAAATATGGCAAACTTAAGTTATACCAAGAAAGGAATAAATTGTTTAGTATTTTTATTAATGTATAATTAGTTTTTATATGAGTCATTTTAGCTAATAAATAATTAGGATAATATAATTTTAAATAGATAATAAATGGGTTTATTTACTTACAAAAGTTGTAAAATATTATATAGCAATTATACAATTATTAATATAAAATAACAATTATTATTCAATATTTTATTAATTATGACAATCACTTATATTGAAATGTCTATGCATGAATAGGTATTAATTTTAATGTATTAATCATATTAAATTTTTAAATGTTTTACTGAATAAATGAATTCTTTTAAAAAATTAATGCTCTTAAATTCTATTAGATAATATAAAATATTGGTAATTATTATACATAACAGATTATATAGTTTTAGAAAAATCCATTCTCTTGGTTAATCAGATTTTAGAAAAGCAAATATAAACTGTAGTTGGTATGAGAAACTTGCTCTTTCTGTTTCTTTGGTATTCATTCTTCTTCATTATAGTAATCAGAAAAAAATCAAAATGTTAATATCAAATATTTATTTTAAAGTAAGATATTTTAGTAATTAGAATAAATATCAACTAAAATTTAAGTTTTTCTCTCTTTTCTCCATAATTTGTTTGAATCTCTCATAATCAAACCCCCCCCCCCTCAAAAAAAATAATTTTATATTGGAATTTTTGGGGTAATTTTATACATTGTCATTGTATTCTAATATATAAAAACAAATTCAAAATTAAATTGCTTTTTAACATTTATGAAGTCTTTTTTTAAATTTTAAGGATTAAACACTGCAAGATATCTTATCAAAATTAGTTAAATTTGAAAGAAAATATAATAAAACAGTAAAATATGTGGAAAGTAAATTTTCCAAAACAGAAAAGTTTGATTTAAAACAGCTATTATTTTGTAGAAAATACTTCAGCAACAGACAAAATTTCATTTGTGCAAGAAACATGCTTTTAAAGAAAATATAATAAATCTTATTTTTTTTAAAATACATAGATATATAATTATGAAAAAGTTTTGTTTAGATAAATTCAATATTTGTACTCGAGCATCATAATTGCATTTCTATTTAAAATATATGGGGAAAATAAGAACTTACTTTGCAAAAAAATACATTTCCACCATTTCAATGTAAATATTAAAATTTTGCAAAATAAAAACATGATCCATGCACTTGTAAACAAAATTGGATAGCTACAATTGCATAATTGTCAGCTTTCTTAATAATTCTATATACACAAGCAAAATTGAAATGAAATTTTTGCTAAATATATATAGCTATCGTGAGTAAAAAATAGTTATCCTTAAAATATATAGGACAGTTGTAAAAGTAAATTTAAACTTCTAGGATTTCATTTGGCATAAGATTTTATCCTAATTATTTCTGAAAAATAAATATTAACTTTATATAAGTAAAAACAGTTGTAAAATAAAATTAAAGTCCAAATATTTCTGTGCCATAAGCATGCCCAGAATGATATCTCCAATAAATGAGTCATCCATAATATTGCTTGTGAAAAACCTGTAAATAAATAACTTTATTCCAAATAGATATTTAGTCAAAATTATAATTAATATTAATTGTTACGAATAAATAATTATCCAACAATGAAATTAGACAATTTATGAGAAAAAATATATATTACTAAATTTATATATGCATTCCCCAGTCAATAAATACTTTGAAAGCATGGGTGGTCAACTTAAGCTTAAACCCTCATTCTTTAAATAAACCAACCTTTATTGACCATGCCTAAATTAGAGCTTGAACCTGATTTTTAAATTGGAAAATTATTTGCAAAAATTCAATTTATATATCACAGGTAAGAGAAAGTTTCTCATTTTTAATAATATATGACATTAAATATATGTAAATTTATTTTTTGTTATTTATAAATTTACATTTAATTTTGAATTTATTTCTAAAATCTTATTCAATGTACAATTCAAAAGAATGGCATATTGATACAAATTTTGTGAAAATTCTAAATTTAATTTTTTTTATTAATATAAAATTTAAAAAATTATTTTAAATCTATCAGTATTATTTTGAAGTATTTGAAATTATAAAGCTTTTAGTAAATTTATTGAAAATGTATAAATAAATAAAAGTCATCAGCAGTGAGTGTTGATCAGTGATATCTATTATTTCAAATTTGCTATATTGCATTCTTAAAATTCATTTAATCTTGAACTATCATATACCCTCAGATTTTATAGCATATAGAAAATTTTAGGATATACAAACCACAAATAACATAATTGTTGAACATCTGATTACAGTAATACTTTGTGAACTATTTTCCATGACAAATGATTTGCTCTCACAAGGTTATAGTTATTTCCCTTTTTGATAATGGTTTTACCATTTAAATACTATTATACAATGATTTTCCCTATTTGTTCACTTTGTCTTATAAACATTTTTTCTGATTCAAATGCATTACTGAGTTACATCAGATTTGAACATTCATGCAACAGAAAAACACAAAAATGTTTAGATTTTAAGCATTTTTGTGGTTTTATAATAAAGAATAGCATCCTAAATATCAGAGGGATTAATAGTAAAAATAAAAGGTATCATCACAGTGAAATTTGGGTTTGATCTTCTTAAACACAAAATAATGCAAAACATTATAGTTTCTTATTGCCATCTTAAAAAATAAATATCTATTGATCTAACTCAACCAATCAAGAGTCACCATTTTAATCAGCACAAAACTGAATATTAATAGTCTATATTGAAGTAAACTCAAGCATCTTTACTTATCTCACTATCCATGTAATGACCTGTTGAAGCAAACTATCTGTTACATGTTGTTCACAATGTATAAAGAAAGATTTCCCATGTTAATTTTAAGTATAGTCAAGATTCCCTATAAATTAGTCTCGCCAAAAAAGAAATTTGACTTGTATTATGTTTTCTTTTATCATGGTTTTATTAAATGATTATACATTTTTAAAAATATCAATAGCAAATTCACCAATTTTTATTTTAAAACACAAGTTCAATGTTAAATTAAATCTGTTGCTTACTATCCTTTCAGATCTTTTATATGCTTGATTAATGTCTAGCTTTAGTGCTATTTAATTAATCCTCAAGCAATATTTAGTTATCTATATGCCTTTTCATTGTTAAAATTTTAACTGGTAAATTATACTTTCATTACTGCATCACATTATTTTAATTATAAATATGAAATTTTTTATCATATTTTGCATGGTATATATTAAGGTACCAATTCAATATATATTCTTATCTTGCATAAAAACAATTTCCATTTATGAAATCTTTCCAGGACAGATACATATTCAATTAATTTACTATCCACAAGATAAATGCATACTAAATAAATTGTACCACTAAGTGTTGCATATATTTAAGAGGGAAAAATAATTAGTGTTAGAAGTTTAATGTCAATAGTAAAGGTTTAAAAAGTTTTGTTTAATTTTGTTGTAAAGATGTAGCCAGATTATTAGTATAAGTTTTACTAGTTTAAAATAAAAATCAATTTGAGGGGGAGAAATTTAACTAAATAAAAAAAAAGATTTTAAAACTATATTTCTTTCTTCATTTATTTATAAGAAAATGCATGTGTTGATTTTTAAATACATTAAAAAGAAAAAATATATATGTGTGTGCGTATAAAAATAATAATATTGAATTAAAAACAAAAAAATTTAGTTTGTAAAATAAAAGTTAAGTTGAATTCAAAGATTGCTCGACTGATAAACCAAGATAGAATGGGAATAATTAATTAGCAATGGCTATAGTTAAACAATGGGAATAATTAAACAAGTTATAACTGTTATATCTTATCCTAAGCAGATTAATCTGGAAGGAATGTGAATAAATAAACAATGGAAATTTAATCAATAAATTTAATTTAAATGTTAATCAAGCTAAACAATAGGAGGGACACATAAATAGGCCTAAAAACTTGTCATCATCAAATCTCTTAGCAGTGTTATTCCAATCTGTGCAAATAAACTTATTTTTATGAACACCAAGAAGACGTGCTGCTAATCAGAAATCAAAATATACTGCTGTACTCAAGTCTCTGACTGCCCTAGAATATCTGAAGGTCTCTAATTAGCCACAATGAACATTTAACTTGAGCCATTTGAACATAAGTTTGCCAGACTGAAATGCAGCAAGGAATCACATTCGTCAGCAATCCAAATTTCAATAGGTTGGTACAACATGCATCAGAAGGAGAAAGAAGCAATCATCTATCCAGAGGAACGCGTATCTGAAAAACCTATCATCATCATCAACTATTATCAGACCACTGCAGGATGAAGGTCTCTCCAAGGTCAATCCATCTTCTATTTTTAACTTCTCCACATCATCCCTGCACACTTTTTTATTTCATCCATCCATTTCACATGTGGTCTATTTTTGGGTCTTTTACAATCTCTTGGAATCCAGTTTAAAATTTCAATTGTCCATCTATTATCATCTCTTCTAGCAATATGTCCAGCCCAACTCCAGTCTTTTAATTTTTTCAATGAGGTCAGTAACACCTGTTTGTTCTCTTAGCCATGCATTGTGTTTTCATTCTCTTCTTGTTACTCCCAACATGCATCTCTCTATACTTCTTTGAGTGGTCTGAAGTCTCTGTATTGCTCTTCTATTAAGTGTCCAAGTCTCAGATCCATAAGTAAGAACTGGCAAAACACATTTATTAAAAACCTTCCTTTTCAAACACATAGGCATATTTCCTTTTAGTATCAAGTTATTTCTACCAAAAGCACTTCAACCAAGTTTAATTCTATGATTAATTTCATCCATTATGTTTCCATCTGTATTAATAATCTGACCAAGATATTTGTAACTGTTAACTTCTTCTAACTCATCATAATCAATCTTTATTTTCATATTTTGAGAAAATCTATTAAACATTACTTTAGTCTTTTTAACATTTATCTTTAGTCCTACTTTCCTACTTTCATCTGATAACTCCTGCAACATTTCCTGTAGCTCTAAAGCATTATTTGCAAAAACAACTACATCATCTGCAAAATCTAAATGACTTAAATAATCTCCATTTACTTTCACTCCTTTAGCTTCCCATTTTAATCCACAAAATACTTCTTGCAGCACTGCTGTAAAAAGTTTTGGAGATATGGAGTCACCCTGTCTTACACCCTTTTCAATGTTGATTTTCCTACTATCATTATGTAATCTAATTGTTGCTGTTGCATTTTTATAAATATTCTTTAAAATATGACAATATCCTGGATCTACACCTTGATGATCCAATGCTTTAATCACTGAAGAAATGTTTATAGAATCAAATACATTTTCATAATCTACAAATCCTAAGCATAATGGCAATTCATATTCATTTGTTCTTTCTATAACTTCTCTCAATACCTGAATATGATCTACTGTACTAAAACCACTTTTAAATCCAGATTGTAAATCCAGCTTGTTCTTTTGATTGGTGGAAATCCAGTGTTTTCTGTAGACGAGTTGTAATTATCTTAGTAAATATTTTATATGAAACTGATAAAAGACTGATAGGTCTGTAATTTCTAATATCTTCTTTATTACCTTTTTTAAATATTAATATTATTACTGCATTCTTCCAATCATCTGGTACATCTTTATCATTTAGACATTTGGTATATAACTTTGCTAAAAAAAATTATATTTCTTCACCTGCTTCTTTTAATATATCAATTATAATTCCATCATTACCTGGAGCCTTTCCTTTCTTCATAAATTTAATTGCACATCTCACTTCCTCATTCAAAATTCTGGGCAATTCAGAAGATATAATAGGTGTAGGAGGTACTTGTTCTTTATTACTATATAATTTTTGATAGAAATCTTCTACACATTTCATGATGTCATCTTTCTTTTTAGTAAAATGCCATCTTTTTTTTTTATTGCAGATATAAATTTCCTACCAATACCAAAATGTTGTTTCACACTCTTTAGACTTTTATTCTCTTCTACAGCTTTCCTTGCTAGTTCACAATTATACTTTCTTATATCATTTTCAACTCTTTTCCACACCATTTTACAAAATTTGAGATATTCAATCTTTTTTAATGCATCATTGTTGTATATCCTCAAATTCCTTCTTTTCTTCATAAATTCTCTAGTCTCAGTAGAAATTTTATTGGTCAATTGCTGCTTTTTTCTACCAGCTAACTTTGTTACAGTTTTAAAAGTGTATCAGTTATTTTCCTATTAATGTCATTCAAATCTGAATCATGTTCAAAATCTATTAATACTTGAAACCGATTTGTAAGTTCTAATTTAAATTCATTAGAATGTGTCTGAAGATTAGGAATATCAACTGTAAATATTGTTGTTTTTTTAATTTTGTCACTCTAGTTTTGCATTAACATGTATCTTACTATCGATGATCACTTCCTGTATTAAGTTTATTAAGAACATTACGATCTTGAAATATGTATTTTCTGTTAGTCAAAATATAATCCAATTCTGCTGTACCTTCATTTGGATGCTCCCATGTCCATTTCCTTTTAACATTTTTCTCAAAAAAAAAAAAGAATTTATAATATAAAGCTTTTTTTTTCTGCAAACTCCACAAGTCTATGTCCTCTCTCATTTCTATTACCATAACCAAAATTACCTACAGCATTTTCATCTTTCATTTGTTTACCAATTCTAGCATTAAAGTCTTCCATAACAATTTTAAAATGTTGTTTACTCTGATCAAAAACCTTTTGTACATCCATATAAAAATCTTCTATAACTTCAACACTATGAGAATTTGTTGGAGCATAAACCTGAATTATCTGCATTTGGTATCTGCTATTAAGTTGTAAAACTAATCTTACCACTCTGTCTGATACACCATCAATCTCCACAATATTATTCTTCCACTTTTTATTTATAATGAATCCTACTCCACTTTTATTTCCAATATTTGTGCCTTTATAGTAGAGTATATGTCCACTTTTTAAATGAATTGTTTCTTCACCTTTTCTTTTAACTTCACAAAGTCCAATAATGTCCCATTTAATATAAGACAGTTCTTCTTCTAACTCTTGCAATCTTCATTCACTTGAAAGTGATCTGCAGTTGTAAGTACCTAAATAAAAAGTTATCATCAAATGCAGGAAGAAGTTTGCTATTAACTGAAAGGAGACCCTTTGATTTCTCTTAGAGGTCTTAAAGGAACCGAGCAGGGCAAATTCCTAATGCCCACTCCATATGTTCTTGTTGTTGCAGCTGTTATTACTATGTGATTATTCAATAGTATATAAACATGAATGGTCTGCTCACCAACATGCATTAGCCAGAGTGGTGAGTTTATTGACTTTTTACCTCTGAGTTTAAGAATATTTTTTCCAATATATACAATTATGACAGACAAAAATAAATCATGGCCCTTATTTCCAGAAGGCTGTAAAGTCACCAACCAAGGCAGCAGTTGGTGGCTGAAGGCAGAGGGTGCTAAGAATCCACTAATTGTGGACTCAGGCTGCCATTTGAAAAACCTATAGGTAATATTAATTATTCTTTATTTCCATTCTTATTATGTTAGTAATTTATTATTGTAGCCATTGCAATCTTTGAGATATTCACAGTCAACAGAAATGAACTCTATAACCAGCATAAAATGAACTATTTATGTGCAGGTTAATATAATAAACTGACAGTCCTAGAATTTGTTCAACCATACAAACCAACAGCTTATATGACAGAATATGTGTGTATGCTATACAATGTTTTAATGCTTATGTTTATTTAATGTTTTATGTTTATAATAATGTATGTGTGTCTGAGATATTATGTAATTATTATTTTATTCAAGAAAGGGACAAAGTAGTTCTCTAATTTTAAAATATTTAAAATAAATTATTTTTGGAAATTAGTATTTGTCAGTAAATTCTTTTACTAATATCACTAATTAAAACAGTTTATTATATTATTTTTTCGATTGAGCTAGTTGGGATATTCAGACCCTGAGTTAGTAGCTGTCATTTAGAGCATGTTAATTATTTCTTGTAGTTATCTGGTGCCTGAAGTTTACTTCAAAACAAATAAAGTGCTTTGAAAGTCAGAGTTTGAATTCAGCAGCAGGAGGTCTATATCTTGGAAATGTGGTTGTAAATTATATCTTGTATAATTTCAGTCTAGCTATAGGTACTCTCTGGGTATTATGCTTCTCTGCCTGAGGGACCGATGTGATGCGATACTAAATTGCAGTTGGAATAGATCGAATTTATAATAAATAATTTGTCATATTTTATATATAAAAAAGAAATCAATTTGTTTTACATTTTTTAAATTTTTATTAAAGAGTAAAAAAAATTTATTATATATTTTTTTATTATTCGATTAACTCCCACCTGGTTCAAAATATTATGATGATGTCTCAGAGCTGTAAGTTCCACATATTGTATCACCACGTTCAAAAGATAAACTATTATTTATGGTTAATGCATATTAAATAAAAACTGTAATAATGTCTCAGACTTATATATATATATATTTCACATGTTATATCATCACATTCTAACATTCAACTATTATTCAATCTCACCAATACATTGACAGAAGAATAAAAGTAGAAGATCAAAATTAAGCACAGAATTGACAGTTGATTCTATTCCACCTACAGTGTATAAATACCTAATTTATTGCTAATGACTTACTTAAATCATTTATGCAATTAAGAAACTTTTTTTTTTTTAGCAATATATATATTTAAAAAAACCTCTGAAAAATTTAAAAAAATATCTCCTTGAAGCTGTTGAAACATCAAGATTTTTGTATGGATCATTATCAAATAGAAAACATTATTACTATCAAAATGATCTTTTGAATATTATGCATAAAAAGAATACCATGTATCTAATGATTCATGGAGCTACACTCTTGACAAATCAAATAAAATTAGTCAACTATTATATTTTACAAATTAAGTTCCAAGCTGTCTTGCCCCTAAACATTTGGGATTTACATTTAATTTCTTTGCATAAATTAATACCAGAACATGCCTACAATACTAAGAATTAGAACATATCTTTCCACATAAGGATAGTATGAAATTATATGCATCTTCCCAGAAAGGAAAAAACAAATTTTGATGAGACTGTAGTTATTTGATCTCTTTCAACTATCAGGATTTCTAGAAATTAACTATATGTCAAACCAATGCAAAAACTGTTACTTACCTCACAATTTAACTAGAGTATTTAAAACATGCTCACTAAGTCAAATTCATAGATATTACATGGTATTATAGTGGTGCAATCACAACTCATGTATATTTTATGGTATTACAGTTATATAGAAAAAGATTGATGGTAAGTTGGGTAAAAATGATGTACAGCAAAATAATATTTTTATATTTATCATTGAGAATGTCATCAAATATAAAACAGGAAAAGTAAAATAGCTGCATTTGTTTAGTGGACAGAAAAATAGTTAAATTTCAAACAAGCCCAAAAGAAGTATCATATAAACAAATAGTGAAAAAAAAAAAAAACAATTTTAACTTAGGTCCACCAAGACATAACATAGCAGCATTTCTGCAACAAGTGTCAAGTGAGAGAGGAGAAAACTAAACAGATGATAGTCTCAAGAATCACCTTTTTGGTGAAGCAGATCTGACTTATACACAGGCAACATGAAATAGTGTTAGAGCTAGTATGGGAATTTTAAGATCATTACACTGAAAGAAACAATCCTTCAAAAATTAATAAAACTCACAAGTTTGGAAAAAATATGCAAAAATAAAAGAATTTTTTTAAAAAAATTCCTGCAATTGCTGTGGCAAATTGTACTATGCAAGAATGTTGTCAAATGAAAAAAGAAACACTGTTCAAATTGCAGGATCAAAAATAATGTTGAATGAGTCTTATGCAAGACTGGAAAAGAGAATTATAAACATTACCGACAATTTTATGGAGAAAAAAAATTGTGTCAAACTTTACAATTAAAAATACAGATATTAAAGTGTCAGAGAAATTTGTGCTAATAGTTCAGATTTGTGAAAATGCTTAAAAATAAAATAACAGATCAGTAACATTTTTTTTATTAAGGCAATATGGGATAAGTCTGTGGGTAAACTTTCTTTTCAAAAAATGAGTCTCAAATGTAAGAAGTGAATAGTATTTTATTAAAAATTGATGGATAAGTCATAGTCTCTATAATAATCAAATATTCTGCCACAATATTTTATTCATAGTTAAATAAATCCAACCATCATCAGAAAATAGTCTGAAGCATTTAGATATAGATTAATATTATTAAAATTATCCCCATATCTCAATCCACAAATTTATTTAAAAAAACAAGAAGAAATGCAGATTTAACCAGTTGAAACTAAATTATCTGAAAAACCATATCTGATTATACATAAACCAAGTAAAAAATCCTTTGCACAGAGAATGAAAGTAAAATAAAAAATAGAGAAAATAATTACCCACAATATCCTTACACCAAATGAAAATTTAGAGCAAACTACAGCCATTGTGGTAATAACAAGGCAAATGGATAAATACAAATTAATGGAATTTACTGAGTTAAAGTGAATAAATATTTGAACAAAGAAGCATATCTGGTCTATATGTAAGAGAAGTCCTAGAAACATTACAGAAGACTTCCACTTTGCAAAATTAGATGTAGACATTACATTTCATTAGATTTCCATTAAAAATAGCTATAGGTTTGTTTAATGTAACAGATTGCTATTTGGAATAATCACTACAACTAATATTTTTTTAAAGAAAAAATTGTTCGTCAAGATAAGAATTAAAAATTATACTTTACTCAGATGATATTTTGATATTAGAGAAAATGTTGCATCAATAACCTCCAGAAAGTTTGCAAAAGATTAGACATACTCGGAACTAAATTAAATGCAGAAAAATATCTATTAAATCATAAAAAATACTATTTTTGGTTTTATTATATCTAATAAAGAGAAAAAAATTATTACCATAAAGTTTAAATATTAAATAATACACACACACATTGATAAATGGCAAAGCTCTAAAGTTTTTTTTTTTTAATTCATAAACTATTTTAAGGGGTTTATTAAGAGAGCCTATCTGGTCTAATCAATTTACCATATTCTTAAAAATAATCAAAAGTGGATGTGGCAATATTCAGAAGAAGACATTCAAAACAGGAAATTCTGTTTTAATCTGAAAAATTATTTATTTCAATAATAATTAAAAAGTATTAATTACAGATGTTCCAAATTTATAATTACAGAAATCTATCATTCAGGTTATAATCATTAATGTTCCATATAGCATTTCATTAGATTGAGACAAATTGTAATCAGCTTATTAAAGTTGCACTGACATCATGTATGATCTTAAGAAATTTTATCAATATCTGTATGTTTGGCATAAAACATGCCAATGGGTATTAAAGAATATAGTTCTGAGGTAGATGTTAACTATATATAGATACTTGAGTCCAAGACCCTTTATAGTTATAGCAAAGTGGTCAAAACATGATAAAGACTAACTGATATTCATGTAGTGAATTAGGGGTGACAGGTCTACAGACTGGTCTGCAGACTTGTCATTATCCTTTCAATGGCTTTCTGAAATCCCTAAAATCACACAGCTCTGATGTATTTATTAATTATATATAGATATTCAAGCTCAAAATCCTCAATAATAATTTGATAGTAAAATTTATAAAGTCTGCCAAACCATATCTGTTACTTATGTGTTATAGCTAACATCTGCAGGTTTGTGAACATTCACCTAATGATTTCCTGAAAAGTTCTAAAAAAATTTATCTATTTATAATGTTTGTACATTAATGAAAGGCAGAATTTTGATACTGAAAAAAAGTAGATAACAAGTTCTAAATTTATTCCATAAAAGCCATTCAGTTATAGTATGAGCTGAAGTGTGAGTATATTACTATGTATGGTACTATCATTTAGCCAATGACATTGAGAAATGTGTAAAACAGTGTACTAAATGTCAATCAAGGGCAAAATTACTACCAAAGTTACATTTCTTGATCAAAACAACTAGGCTATGACAAAGAATCCACATAGACAATTCAGAACCTGTAGGAATCACATCTTATTAATTTTAATTGATATCTACTCTAAGTGTACAGAATATAACCTAATCAAAACAGAGGACTGGAAAAAATCATAGTAAATTAGAAGAGATTGTCCAATATTGTTATCTCTGTCAATGGAAAAGGTTTCACCACACAGTAGTAAAATTAGAAAGAATCAGGCACATAGGTATACTCCCTAATTTTCCAGATTGAATAGTCTAGATAAACTAGGCATTTGTCAGCAAGTTTTGAAAAAGATAATGATTACAAATATTTGGAAGTTGTTATACATTACCTTGCTTCATCAGCACTTAACATTTTACAACTTCTATAGGCAAGTCACCTGCAAAACTAATAATAAGCAGCAAAATTAAAAATAAATTAAGTAACTCTGCTACTACCTAAGAAAGAAAAAAGTTGATTCTACAGAACTAAATGAAAAATTTGTTATTTCACAAGGTGTTTGAGCAAAAGTATTCTGAATAAAGTATTGCTTTAGAGAATAATTGTAAAAACACAATCAAAACAAATAGTGATTATGAAATTGGAAAAGAATGAAACATTGAAATGTTAAAGAGTAAAATAAAAATATACCATTATGCAATTAAATTTATATATAATTTCCAGCTTTTAACAGTGTATGTCTCATTTCAAATCCACCAGATCATTATCATTCTTTAGCACAGAAAGTCAGAATGCCCCCACTAAGCATGCATTTGGCAAATAACTTTTGCTTTTAAGATGAGGTATCAAAAACTTGAAAGTTTACACACATGTTTACAGATCAATCCTTTTCATGACCTCATTCTGATACATGATAGGGACTGGTTTTTACCCGCTTTTAACATTTTGTAAAATAGTTAACAGCACTGTAGTCTACTAAATAATTGTGATATGATGAAGTTGAGATGATAGATGCAGCGATAAAAAATTAAAAAAAATATTCAAAGGTAATTTTTCCATATGATTTCTTTCATCAATTTGATAAGATAGATTTATTTTAAGGATTGTGTTTATTTTATATACATTATATATATATTAATTCTAATATTCTCATGGATAAAATGCATAATATTATTTCTGGGAGCTTACATGTAATAAAAATATAATAACTAAATAGCTGACATTTCAGTACAATAACAAGTACTTTCCTCAGAGTTTCTTCTTTCTCAAATCATAAGAATGTATATATAATTCAGAATTGTTTAAGAATATTTACAGACGTCAGTTTGTTTTTTTACTTTTCTTTTATAACAATAATTTCATTAATAAATTTAATAACAAGATAATAATCCTGATTGGTATATATTTTATTCCTCTGATAAATATTTATAATGTTCAATTCAGAAGGCTCAACCTGCAATGTATTATTTACAAATGCATTATTTCCTAGTGTTCATGAGTCATACAAAAACTTTATCAGAAATGAGAACTATACAACAGAAAATATTATCATATTTTGCAAATGATATTTGACAGATATATACATGCACTAAGTGCATACAATCTATATTTTTATGCATTCATTTTTAATACAACACATTTTTATATTAAAATCATTATAAAAGCATAGTTAATAATATACTTCTATGTATGGATGAAAACCACAAGTTTATATATTGCAAAATTTTATAGCTGTTGTTATATAACATTTAACATTACAGTAGAAATATCAAATATATGAACCCTTACAAACAAATAAATCCTTATCTTTAACATTTTGTAGTTAGGTTAAGTACAAATTGAATCATTAGCAAAGTTTTGATGAAAATAGAATTTGGAACTCTTAAGATGGTACAATAATGATGAGTAATAAGATATTTATTGTGAACAGATAGGTTATAATACTCCTGATATTCTACTGCAGACAACTTTGTTTTGTTAACTTTAGTGTTAAAGATATATAGATATAAGTTATAGTAAAGTAATAGATTTACAAGAATGCAATTAAACATTTAATTTTTGTTATATTCCTCACAAACAATAAAAGCAAATAAAAATTTATTTAAATTTAGTCTTTTATTGGGTTATTTAGTTTAGGCTTAAATTGGAAGATATTTTTTTGAGCTTCATGAAAAACTGGAGATGCATTATCATAATAAATCTTAATCATATAGTGTTTTCCTAAAGGTTTGTGATGATAGTATTTTGATTGTATTTATATATTGGCTATTTCAATCATCTAATATAAAATATTAAATGTCTTTACAAAAAATTAACTTTATTTAAATCATCCAATTACATTCCAAAAGTTAGTATATGCACAATGTTTCAAAAGAAATTATTCTCCTCTTTTCTTAAATGTTCTGGTGACAAGACTCCCTCATAGCAAAATCAAAACTACAATTTAAAGAAAGCCCATACATACAGGAAAATACTTTGCATATACATTCAATCACACCAGAAATATAAAATAAGAATACCAAACTCTCTATACAGTAGTGCCACCAAGTGCAAGCATTTGTAATCAATGGATGCAGGAAATTTTGTGCATAAAATCTCTATTTAGTGCCTATTCATCTAACATTTCCAGATTAGTTTCTAGCTTGTGGCTTTCATCAGTGAGGAGCCTTCAATTTGAGAGCATTGCACCTAGATCTTATGGTCAAGTGCAACCCTCCAGCAGCCACCTTTTGCCTAATTTGGTTAACTATATAGCTAAAATATCAAGATAAAAACACTATAATGTTTCCAACTCAAGCTCATTCACTTGTATAGTCATATAGATCTGAACTCAGTTCAGTATCTATACATTTTAATGTCTTTGGTTTTTCAAAAACCAGTCACCATTATCCTAAATTTGAAATGCTGAAAAGCAAAAACTGCTATGAAATACCATGTGGAAAAATGTATATTGGTAAAACCAGTCACCCCATTGAAAAGCGATTGCAAGAGCACAAACTGATGATTAAAAGAGAGAAAAAATATGGGTCCAAGGTAACAGACCAAGTATGTACCAGATGTTCAGTTGGGAAAATACAAAAATATTGGATAGAGAGGAAAAGATACAAAAATAAAATTCAAAGAAGCTGCTCATATGACCATGGTGAATAACCTTAAAAGACATCCTAGTGTGACTATTCATAATGTATGAAAACCACTAATCAACTTTGCTTTCAATAAAAAGTGGAGAAATCAATAGGAACCTGATAGATAACTATATGTAATTTCTACTGATAGTTGCCTTTGCCATGATATCTCAATTAATTAGAGCATTACCTTAAAACTCAACATTCAAAAATATAAAAGTCCAGGTTCGAGTCTTATACTAGTACAGTCGGTCACTGGTGACTCCAGAAACAACTGAAGTGAAGAGTAATACTTCTCAAAATGTTGTGCATATGTTAATCTGTGTGCTACTACTAACAGTGGAATGTAATTGGTAGATTTAAATAAAGTTAAATTTTGCTAAAGATATTCGATATTTTATATTAGATGATGGAAATAGTCCAATATATAAATACAATTAATCACATAATGTATACTGAATTAAAATTAGAATGGAATCAATTTCATTATTTATTATTTAGATATTTTTGAGAGTTATTACCAGTTTTGCAATATACTATGTAGAATAATATATGTTTTGATTTAGCATGCTTATAATATATTGAGATTTATTTAAGATCTTTCATTTGATATAAACATTTTGTATGTGTGTATATATATATTGCAAAGGTTAGCTTATACATGTTTAAATTATTTACATTTATTTATTTGATTAGAGCACCGTCTAATGTTAAACATTAGGAAATAGATCAGCACACATATATATATATTCTAACCTTCATCTCGTGCATCTTCACTTCCAGATAATATATGATATGAAATAAAAAGAGTTCTATCTCAGTTAATAATTAATAACTAAAATATTCAGCATTAAAATTAAAATATTTCACTAGCTCAAATTTAAAATACGAATAAGGTTCAGTTTATAAAAATAAATTAAATAAATATTTAATATTTTCATGAGACTTGAAGTGAAAATACAGGTGACAAGATAGATTACATTGAGCCAATATCCCAATGGCATAAGAACACTATCCCCCCTTTATTACTATTGCAAATAACAAACTCATAGTATTCTTATGACTTTAATAACTTCTACTCACTAAGATTAAACTAATAATTAAATCTTAATCTTCTATTTAATAATAATCTAGCTCAAATAAAATAATCTCAGGTTCATAAAGTTTATTCTAAGTTAATTTAAAAATACGGTAGTAAAATATGAGAAGGGATTTTATGTCATAATCTACTACACTTAAACTAATAATAATAAATAACAATAATAATATTCTTCATTGTTTAATTACTACTGGATATCTTTTCTTTTCGTTATATTTTTATTACCATAATAAAATAATTTTATATAATCTTTTACCTTCATGTAATAATATAATAAATACGTGGTAGCATATGATAATCTAATAAACAAAATATGTGTGGCAACTGATAGCATATAATTTAATATAATATTGTGATAACTGATTTATGACCAATAAAATAATGTAAGATTATGATTATTTAATTATAATGAATACCAATAAAATATTTAAAATTCTTAAAATAATTCTCTATTTATCTTTTGTGCACAATTATATATTTGTTTCAGTTATTATGCATATATCGTGTTTTCATGCAGCGATGTGGAGAAATAAATAACTCGAACACAAAATTTTTGAAAATAACAAAATTTAACAAAGTTTATTACTAACAACAAATAAATAAACAATTTATTTACACTATTTACAGTGGATATCCTTAACTTTTTTACTTTACAGTTTGATCTACCGGGTTATAAAAAAAAAAAAAAATTATATTTCAATTATATCTTTATTTAGATTTAGGACAAAATTTTAAAAAAATGTTACTATTTGGTTTCTCATTATGGTTAACTTATTACAAATATATTTATCTACTTTATTAGCAACAGCATTTTATCCTTAATATTATTAAACTATCTTATTTTAAAAAATTCATACTTAGAAAACATTCTATAGAAAACAAAATTTTATAATGAGTATGGACTTCTCAAAATATTAAAAAAAATTTCATCTTGCAAAGTCAAAGATGTTACACAAAATATTATCCAAAATTCAGTACTAGATTTTAGTATTTATCACACAATGTTTACTAATCATAATATATTCTTCTTTAAGCCTTACTTTAGTATGATATAAGTGTAATCATCAATATATTTCTGTTAATCAATAAACAAAAAATATACTATGCATATTGTTTACATAATTTACTTTGTACTATTGTATTTTAAAAATATGCAATACTTATTTTCTCTTAAAAAAAAATAATACTAAAGCATTTAAAATTATTATCACTTTAAAGAAAATATCTTTGTTTAGATACCTTATTTTAAAAAAGTTTATATTTCATTTCCGAAATAAAATTCAAAATATATTCTATGATTCTTTTCTTTCCTTAGGATACTTTGGATCTTCAATTTTAAGTTATAACGTCCTATTCCTTCTAAGCAAATAAACCAATCTTATACAAAACGATAGCATAACCTAAGTTCTAAATTATTTATCATTTCTCTTAAACATATCTTACTGAACGATGCAGTTACATGAAATAAAGATAGCGAAAACAGATGCATAGGATTAAGGAAGAAAGCTAGAGTATTACTCTTAACATATCTCAAAATCATGGTACAGTGCGAAGAGGTATGACATTTACCTGCCTAATATCCTCTAGTACAGGGACGATGTTAAAGCTATTTCTTCAGCTTTATTAGAACATCAAATATTTAAAGAAATATAAACACTGTCCAAATAAAATGTGTATCAGTCATAGGGCTTTGTTAACTATGCTGATATTCACATAAAGACTAAATATTATTTCCATTCCTTATAACATCCTATTTCTTAAAACATCATCTTGGTTTCCTGTTCACTAAGTACTTCCAAGCCACTATCTCAACATTATTTCTCAAGATTTTCCACATCTTACATCGATAAATAACTATCTGCATTTACAAAAACAATAAATAAAATTCATTAATAGTTAAACAATCTTACGATCCCATAAGAAAAGTTGCTTACTTCATTGCTCTGTATGTTTAATCATATACAATCTACTTAGACAATATTTGAATATCCCATAACATGAAAATTTTAAAAGAATCACATAATTATTTGTTATGTTGGATTATATCACTAATAAAAAAAAAATAATCGTCGTATGCATATTTTCAAATCAATCCTATCTCATAATGTTTTTTTAAAATGTTGTATGAAAATGCGGTACATATAAGTAAAAAAACTTTTACACTTCATTCTTCCAATTTATGGATGATCTAAAGAAAACAAAAAAAAATATACATTATAAATTATCAATAGTTATTATTATTACCAATAACCTTTATCTAGTCATCGTGTTCAGTAGGCTTCCTTTATCCACTTGAGCATTGCAGATATAAAAAAAAATTCACACCCATACACTTTATATTAAAATATTTTTAGCTAAATTATTAGATTGTTATATTATAAAATTTTAATATTAATAAATTAATGTTTTTATGTTTTTCCTAATCTTATATAAAAATTTAGATTTAAACTAGGTTAACAAAATAAAAGGAATCAAAACTATAATTACATATTTTCTTGACGATAGTTCCTGATAAGTCCAAAATGTTTATTATTTTCTCTAGAGTTTTTAAAAATGTTCTCCTCCAAGCACGTTAAAGTTTAAAATAAAAATAATTATTAATCCATTTAGTAAAATTTATAGAAAATAATCCTTGGTTTTAGTATTTAGGACGATAATTATTAAATCATAATATTAATTAATCCCGTGAAGCTTCTTAATCTTCTCTACCAATATTCTCTGTGTATCCGATGCATCAATCCATCTAATTTAACTTTAAAAATATTCGATAAACTTTTAAGTACTATTTGTATTTCCATGGATCCATCTTTTATTCAACTATGTGTTCACTTTTTTATATATGTTTCCTTCTTGATACATTTAAACTTTCGTTTGGTATTTTTATATATCACTTTAAAAAAAAAATAAAAATGTTACCTTCAGAAAGGATATAACATTTTACTCCTTTTGATATAATATTATATAAAATAATTCATGCAATATACAATTATCTTATTACTATTTAAAAAATAAATCTTGGATAGGCTTATAAATAATAATGCGTCTCCAATTTTTTCATTAGACTCCGTATAATGTCCGAGCTGTGGTTTTTTATGTACCAAAACAGTTCTTCGGTGAAATATTAATAAAGCTGTATCAATAAATATTCCAAACATTTTTACAGTATTACAATTTCTATCCATTTTATTCCACAGTATATCCATTTTTTATTGCGAAGTTTAGGTTAAACTTTTAGATAAAATACGACTGATAAAGGAACTTTAAAAAATTTAACAAAGCATGTTAAACGAAATTATTAAAATATTTTTTAGTTTACACTCTCTTTTTTGCAAGTTACTTTTAAAAATTATCAATTAGTTTTTTTTTTGCAAATAAATTATGAGAGAGTGCTAAAATTGACTAAAATAATAATTTTAAATACTATCTCTTTGATAGCTATAATTTACCTTTCTCTTGTTTCAATACATTATTAATCTCCCCTTATACCCCCGTGCAATTCATATTTATAGTCTGTAAGAATACCTATTCCTATTGGTTAATTCTTACTTTAGCTTGAGAACAAATTTACATATTTTTAGTTTATAGTAGAATTAAATTTCAAAATTAGAAATTATGACGTAATGAACTTAAAATATTATTTAAAATACCACTTTTAATTCAATTATAACTTTATTTAAATTATTTTAATCTTTTAAAATAACTTTTAAAATAACATTTAATAACTTATTCCATTTCTTAATATTCAATTTATCTATTTTTATTTAAATAAAATATTTAATTTTTATATTATGAATGTATTCGTCTTTATTACATTATTTAAAACATTACATCATTTAAATATGCAATAACAACAGTTAACTTAATATTTATTATTATTTGCTTTTATGATAGGCAATAATTCTATCCAATTCTATAATATAACTTTTAAAATATTTTAAACTTTGTTATTAATTCAAACAAGCGTGTGTGTGAACGTATGTAATATACAAGTCACATGATCAATAACTTTGACAGACGATTTTCAATCTATTTCTCTGCCTAGATTTATAAAATTGATACACTTATTATATTATATAAAATAATTATAAAAAATTTGGAAGAACAATTTAGAAAATATAGAATTAGATATAATTTTCACCATCATAAAGTTTATTTTTAAAATATACTATATTAATTTTGACTATTTAAATATGATTACAAATTTAAACATAGCATTTATTAAATTATACGTTTTAAACTATTAAAATCGAATTTTTAAATATACTTTTAATTATTTATAGCTGTGTTATTTAATATGGCCAGCTTTTACAACCATATGCAACAATATTTAAAGCTTTATATAACTACTTTTAAATGATTTTATATACTACGTATTCTCTTTAGCTCCAAATTGTACTTTAAAGATATAATTGACTTAATACAATTACCATATTAAAAGAACATATTCTAAATTTAAAATTTTTAGTAATTGACTGTTATGAACTATTACTGACCTATAGAAAAGGGCACAATATATATATTTAAATAAGCTTTGATAATATTTTCTTTAATATGATGATAATGACTACTACATGGTACTATTTGCAATACCAGGTTAGATCCCTCCCATTAAACATAAATTACTCTTGATGAAATCGACATGGAATAATTATGCAGATCAGACAATATTACATTTAAAGAAGTTAAAACTGTATTTAAACAAATAACAAAACAATAGATCATTACAAAATATACTATAGATAAATACACTTCATATAATAGATATATATGAAAGATAATGACCTAGGCCAGTTGATAATTGCTTGTTCATCACAAAATGCATATTGGGGATCATTTGTCTTTTATTATATCTTTATTTATATGAGTTTTAAAAAAATGGGGAAGTATGAAGGTTGTTTAATATATCTATAAAAATATTCTAAATGTCAGACAAAATATAATTTTCTCTCTTTTTTTTTAAAAAAAAAAAAACCAAAATATTTCCCCAATCTCTTGGCTCTCTTTCTTTTAATTCATAAGTACTTTGGAGAGCAATCATTATTTATCAAGTATCCACAATTCATTTTGATTAATTTTAAAACATTAATCTTTCAATTAGACCTTATAGTATAGCATTATATTTTTTATGATTGAGCATATTTGCAGCAGAGTAAATCACTGAGCTTTAATACACCTGAATATAATCATATGTACAGTTGACCCTACAAATATAACATATTTATTTATATCAAAAACTTCATAGCATAGTTACATACATATATTTAAAATGAGATAATTATAATTAATACATTTTCCTTACAATGATAACTCTACGGAGGCATCACTTTAGATCCAAATCCCGGTTTAACAATAACATAAACTAATTATATGAGGTGGTTTTTTAAATCTAACTCTGATTTACTAGCAATATTTCTTAATTAACTGAGGTAGTCATTTGGATCTGACCCCACATTTATAGAACAAAACCATGAATAAATCTATTATATATTGTGCAGAATAACCATTCAACAGTGATATAATAATTGCATATATATATACATATAATAAATTCTAACATTAACTCGACAATTAATACAAGATATATACACAAATGAGCTTGATTGAAATTCAAAATAAACCTTTAATTTTAAATACTAATATTACCTGCATTATTTAACCTTGGATGTTTTTCTTGCCATATTTTATAAGCATGGATATTTTGTATTTAAAATAAAAATTACACCTTTGAGTGTTTATCTGACAATTTCACATTAAAGAAATTTAAAAAAAAAATGCTAACAAATCTTAACATATATATAGTAAATATCAGATGAAGTGAATGTCTTTTTTTCTTTCTTTTAACTTCAGTTGCTTTAAAACTCAACTAATTCTTTTTACAAAAATAAAATCTTCACTTCTTGCTTTAATCAATCAGTAATATAAAATATATGGTGTTAGAATTAAATAGATACTAAAAATAAACTTAAAATGAGTAATACATTAAAATAGCAGTCTAAACAGTTTCTTTTTTCAAAAAACATTCTACAGCCAGAATTCACTTTTACCCATAATAGCAAATATTAATTGATTCCACTTGTAAATTGCCATAATGCACTTTCACAATCTCCTGTCTTTGAAAGTTGAAGTTTGTGCATTGATTTTTCATTTTAATTAGAGATTCATTTTAAAAATAGAATGGTTAGGTTCCAGAGATTCAGGATAGATTTAAGCAACTAGCAGTTATTCCCCATTTCTACTTATCATCATAATAAAGGTTTGGTGTAGCTTGAATAAAGTGAAAATCCAAATTGATTGCTTTCAAGAAAAACTGATCATATATAAGTTTTAACATATTGTTTTTAATACCCTTAGATCTTGTTTTTATAGGCTTTTGATAATCTTTTATTTACACTTTTCTGATATTATTTTATTTTACAAAAATGCTTTCATAATTTAATTGATTAAACTTGCAAAACACTGTAATTATTAAATTGCTTGAATTTTCCCTTGTTTTTGAATTTCATATAAAAACAGGTTTAATCTTTTTTAAAAAAACTTATTTTTAATTTAATTATTTAAAATCTATTTCTTAACTGAGTTGTTTTGCAATTCAATCTTTGATAAGAGAAAATTTTAACATAATTTACAAGTTTCTCTTACATTTAAATATTTTTAACAAACCTATTACCTTACATTTAATAATTTTAACATTTGAGTATACATATTATTACATTTAATATTTTTTGTTCACTTTTTAACTACTTCATTTAGCAGTACTTATAACTGTAAACAAATTCACAAACATGTAGAAGATCCTATGTCTGACAATAAATTGAATAGACACTATTTATTTCAATATATATATATATATTAATAAGATATATAATTTAATGTATGTTGTTTTGATATATTTAACTCTGATCAGTGTAATGTATTTATTACTGAATTTGATTTTCAGCAATATTATTTAAGAAAACATGTTTAGTAGATATGGAAAAATCAAGCAACTTTTACGATTCTAGACTTTCTGAAAATTTTCTCTTCTAAGTTTTAATTTAAAGGCAGATCCATAGTATAAGAATTGTGGGATTGTTAATGACGTTTTGGTAAAACATCAATAGTTGATTTTTTTATGTGGCAAAACATAGTTATCAAATATTTCTTTGATCAAGAGATTAATTTAAAACTTATTTTTAAAATAATACATTGTGAACTAGAAGGTCATCATTAATAGAAAAAAACTCCTGATGAGTTGCAACAAAACTATCCTAAAATTTTGGAGCATAAATTATTTATTTTATTAAACTTCAAGCATGATCTAAATATAAACATAATAGTTGCAGCCAATGAAAATTATGCTAATTTACTTTTGGTAAGAAGTTTTTTTTTTTGTATGGTATTTTCTTTATCAATCGCTGTTTCTTATTTATAATGCAATTTTTATTTTGGCCCATTATATGACTTTGGGTTATAGAATTTTATTGAAATCTAGTAATGTGAGAATAACATTACCACCGATGACATAATTTAATTTTTTAGATATGTTAATATTTTAATGTTTATTTGTTTAATGATTATCTACATAAATTTATTTTACTATTTTATTTGGTGTTAACAACAACTTGGTAAGCAAAAATTATTTACATCATGTGTTAAAATGCCCCACATAAAATAATGAACGAGTTTAGACTATTAAAGTAAATTAACTTGATTTGTGTCAAAGTTGTGAGGACAGCTCATTTGATACTTATAAATTAAACTGTATTAATTTGTTATATATATTGAACAATGACAAAGATATGTGTAAGGGATTGTAATCTGGACCAACTGAATGTGTGCTAATTCAGCATGAAATGTGCATCTTAGGGATCATAAATCCCTTTCATATGTCTTTGGTCATATGTTTATGATTACATCCCTCCACAAAGTATAGAAAGTGGATAGAAATCAGACCCTAGCTTATGTGAAAATAGTGTAGTGAAAATTATACTAAATAAGTATTATTTATTATTAACTAATTGTTTATTTCAACAGTAATTTCATTTTCAGTAAACATGAAGGTGTGTATTGTCATCATTATCATCAGATTATCTAATAAAACCATTTAAAGCCTTGGGATTTCTATTGTTTAAATTCAACAATGGAGGAGTAAAAATTTAGAAATATTTAAAATCAAATTCAGAAATATTGTTTAATCTTGATATATGTATCAAAAATCACTTTTTATATTAAAGCAATAATCCTATAAGCTTCATTTTACTCTATATAAGCATGGGAACAATGGATTCTGGATGTAAGATGGTTATAGAATAAATGGTATAGATTATTAGTATTAATGCAAATGTTAAATGTAAATTAAAAAAATTATGAGATTTTTTTATTTCTATATTTTTAACCATACTTAACTTCTCATCTTAATATCATTTAGTAACTTTTTCTTCTACTATCCTTTCCACTTTTATTCTCACAATTCTTTTCAACCTTATCATCATTTTCAACCTATTGTTCCACTGCAGGATAAAGATCACTCCAGGTTTAATCTACTATCTCTCATCTCTAGTCTATTTTTTTTACAACACAGTAGCAAATTTCTTTATTTCATTCACTTGACTCTTTTTACATCTTTTAGAATTTAGTCTATCTATTATTATCTCTTTTAGCAATATGTACAGTCCAAATTCATTTCAGTTTCTTATTCTTCCAGTGGGGTCACTCGTGTATTTCATTTTCAATTTCTTTTTGTTGTACTTAAAATACATCTCACCAGTCTATGTTGAGCAGTCTGGAATCTCTGAATTGCTCTTTTGTTAAATGCCTCATAAAACATATCTATTAAAAACCTTATTTTTCAAACACATAGGCATCTTTTCTTTTAATATTAAGTTATTTTTATCAAGAATACACCATCCAAGTCTAATTCTGATTAATTTCATTTATTGTGTTTCCATCTATATTAATAATCTAACTAAAGTATTTGTAGTTATTTATTTCTTCTAATTCATGTTCATCAATTTTTTATTTTCTGTTTCTAAAAAAATTCATAGAATATTACTTTAGTCTATTCAGCATTTGTCTTTAGTCCTCCTTTCTTACTTTCATCTGATAACTCTTGCAACATTTTTTTTTAAAGTTCTGATGTACTATTTGCAAAATTAACCATGTCAATCTCAAATCTAGCTGGTTTAAATAATCTTTAATTCCCTTTACATTTCAAGCCACAAAATACTTTTTGTGAAACTGTTATAACAAGTTTTAGAGATATGGAATCAATCTGTTAGCATCCTTATTAATGCTAATCTTCTCATATTACCATGTAATCTAATAATTTTGACAAATATTCTTAAGAATATGATTATGTTCCAGATCTCTTTCTTAATGATTCAAAGTTATAATCATCATAGAAATGTTTAGAGAATCAAATGTTTTTTCTTCATCTACAAATCCAAAGCATAATGACATTTCATATTCATTGATCCTTTCTAAAACATTTCTTTATACTTAGATGTGATCCACAGTGCTGAAGCACTTTTAAATCCAGCTTATTTTTGTTAGTTAAAATCCAAGTTTGCTAAAGGTGAGTTATAATTATCTTGGTAATTTTTTTTTGTAAAATCTGATAGAAGACTGATATATCTGTAATGTCTAATATATTTTTTATCACATTTCTTAAATATCAATAATATTATTGATATGATTTAGACATTTGGTATATAATTTTGCCAATAATTTTTTACTTCTTCATCTTTTTTTAAGATATCATTTATAATTCCATCATTTCCCTTATTAATTTAATTTCATGGTCTACTTCTTCTTTTAATAAGCAGGACAATTCAGAATTTATAATAATTGTAAAGAATATTATATAATTTTCTATAGAACTCTTCTATACATTTCATGTAATAGTTTCACTGTTACTTCTTATTGCACAAATAAATTTTTTCTAATCCTAAGGAGTTGTTTTATATTTTTGAGACTAATTGTCTTCTATAGTTTTTCTTGCTGGTTGCAACAATATTTTCTTATATCACTATTAACTTTTTTTTGTAACATTTAAAAAAACTTTAGATATTTAATTTTGTTTTATGGATCATTTTTAAATATTTTCATATTCCTTCTTTTTTTTTTTTCAAACATTGCCTTAACTTAATAAAAAAAATTTACTAGTAAGTTGTTACTTTTTTACATTAACTATCTTTCTTGCATTATTAGTTTTCTTCTTACTGATTCTGTTAATATTTTAAAATGATCCGAAAGTTTTAATTTAAATTCATTGGAGGGTTTTCTGAAAGTTAAGAATATCACCTTTTTTTTTTTTTTTTAATAATTTTCATCTTTCTACTTTTGTATTAACACTTTATTTTACATCTCATTAGTCAATGATCACTTCCTGTGTTGAACATGTTAAAATCATTACAATCTTGAAATACATATTTTCTGCTAGTCAAAATATAATCCAAAATGTTGTACATTTATTTGGATGCTTTCACGACCATTTTAATTTAGTAATTTTCAAAGAAAAAATTCATAATATATAATTTTTCTTTTTCTAGGAATTTCTCAAATTTGCATTCTCTCTCATTTCTACCATAACTAAATTTCTCCACAGCACTTTCATTTTCAATCATTTATCAATTCTATCATTAAATATTTCCTTTAGACTTTTAAAATATTATTTGATTTGACAAAAAGAATTTTACATATCTATATGAAAATTTTCGATTTCTTCATTGCAGTTGGGGATACCTGAATCATTTGCATTTGGTATCTTCCATTAATTTGAATAATTAATCTTGGTCCATTTGATAGACAACCAATCTCAACAATGTTACTCTTCAACTTTTATGTATATTGAATCCTCCAGTTATGATTCCAATATTTGTGCCTTTGTAGTAAAGCACATGTCCAAATTTTTAAATTAATTGTCTCTTTATCTTTTTTTCTAACTTCATAAATTCCAATAATGTCTTATTTAATCTTAGTTCTTTTTCCAAATTATGTAATCTTCCTTCATTTGAAAATAATTTGCAATTGTAAGTACCTAAATAAAAGATTGCCATTGAATGGCAATCTAGGTTCACAATCAGGAAATTCTTAGCATTCTCTTCTATTAATTATCACCCATTGGTTTAACATGAAACTTTGCAACTTCTGGAAATGAGGATCATAATTTAGTTTATACATCATGACTATAAATATCTATAAGAAAAAAAAACATTCACACTCACACATTCATCCTGTTTTGAAAAAAAAAACCACAAATGGTATTTCAGTTAAGAGCTATCAGAATATTGTGAAGAATAATCATGATATTCTTGATCTTAAAGTCAAAGGTAAAAAGCCAATAAACTCACCATAAACGATGACATGTTCATTTATTATATGAATAATCATATTAAAAATAATAGCTACAATGACAAGAAGATATGGAGTGGACATTAGGAATTTGCCTGCTTGGTTACTTTAAAGCATCAAAAAAGAATCAATGGTTCTTTTTTTAATTAATAACAACACGGGAAATGATAGTTGATTAATGAGATGTAAAATAAAGTGTTAATTCAATTATTTATAAAAAGTAATGATTGAATTAAATTAATTTTTGGATATCTCCCACTTTTATTTCAAATTAAATATAAAAGTCCTAGTTGTGGTTGAAACAAACAATTATTTTTTTGTAGCTTTTTAGTACATAGTAAATAAAAGTGTTTATTCTAAAATATTTTCTATATGTATTAATTTTAACTTTTTAATATTTGGATATTTTTGTAATTATTCCTACTAAAATGAAGACTGGCATGGGAAGAAAATTAAAATAAAAAATGGTTTAAAAATAAAACAAAATTTAGTAAAAAAATTGTGTGAAATTAATTTGTTTTATATATATTGTAACACTAGTGAGATATATGCATAAAACACTTATATATCTGTGTTACATGTGTTGGAATAAATTAATAAGTCATAAAAAAAAGTAAAATATGACAGGAAAACAATAAATATATTTAAAAGTAGATTTTAAAATATAAATTTGGGGGAAAAAAAAGAAAGATTGCATCATTTTTTTAGAATAAAACTATGTTAGTAAGAATAGGGTGAGGAAAGATTTAAAATTTTCTCTCTTCTTTTTACAAATTAAAATAAATAAATAAATGTTTAAAAACAAATAAATGTAAAATAAAATAAAATTAAAAGAAATTTTTGTAAACTATCTCATCAGCATGAATGCAATTAATTTTGAAAAATTCTTGGCCGATAAAATGTTAGATAAATCTAATAAGATTAGATAAATAAAATGTAAAAATTAATTAAACCAGATTAAAATTATGATAAAAAATAAACAATGGGAGAGTTAGTATAAAAAAGGCAGTTTGTCTATTGTTATCCAGTAGCAGTAGCCAAAGTTTTGCAAAAAAAAAATCAAAATTTGCTGTTCAGTGTTTCAAATTTCAAGTTCACCAGTTCATTGATCTATTTGTCACTGAGGGCATAGTTAAGGTGATCCTCAGTGAGCCAGTCCTTATTGCTGCAGAAAATATAAATGAAGAAGCTGCAGAAGTAGCAACATGTAGTACTAGAAATCCTTTGGAGTGTATGACTGGGCTTCATTCCACAAGTCCTAGGATCCATCAACTGTCCATGCATGACACTGCCATGTTCTCTCTCTTCCATTGTTCATCCAAAGAATGGAAATCATGAAGCCATCAATAGAGACTAAAAGGCCAATCAGTTGGACATCAAAACCAATGGAAAGGTGTTATCTCAACATAATAAAATGTAGGTAAATATACTTTTTGAACTATAAATATTCTAGACAAATATATTTCTTTAATGAAATAAACTATAATGGACATTTGTAATATTGAATTATTAACAAATAATGTGTATTCATTTATTTATGTTTTATGTTAATTTTTATCATATTTATTTAAATAAGTGTTTGTTAACTGCATCACTAGTACTTTAAAAATTCAAAATATTTTCATGTGTAGGTCCTCTGATCAAGAGTGTAAGTTAACCTGGGTGTATTTCAAACACTGAGCTCATATACCTGTTGTGCAGGGATTCTGGCTATATATATCATATGTATGGCTGACTGACACCTGAGACAGGTTATCAAATCAAATAAAGTACTTTGGATGGCAGTTTATTGGCCCAGCAGCATGGAGGAGTTCTATATCCAGGAAATATAGTCATGAAAGAGCTTTCATGTAGCCTCAATCTGGTCATAGGTATCATTGATGGTTATTCTACTCCTCTGCTTTAATGTACTATTCATTGCTGCAGGTGTTAAAAAAGAAAAGATAATCACATAAAGTAAGATATAATAAAGTATAGATGTTAATAAATAACCAGTATGTCCCAAATAATAAATAATAATATTTTAAATATAATAAAAATAATAACATATCAAGAAATAAAATCTTAATGGACTTTTAAAAAATATTTGTAAAGGCTTGGATGCATTACAAATATCAAATATTGATCAAATATAAAATGTAGATGTGGTGGATCCTGGTACAATATATTAATATTAGTGAGCTATATTTGGAAAGAAAATAGTGAAATAATTATTACTAATGGAATAATTAACAAAATATTGATTTCATTAAATAGAATGGAAACCATGTTGCATTTTGTATAATATTTTAAAATAAATTTGTAGATAATTAAAAATCAAATTCAATATTAATTTGCTTATAAAAAAAAATATTTTTTAAAAGAGATTTTTACAATCAAGAAAAATTAAAATTTAAAGCCATTTTTACAATCAAAAGAACTTAAGATTTGTTTTTATTTATATTTGAATTTACCATAAATGCTTTTTATTTTAATTTTTTAATATAAAAAAATAATCCACTCATGCATATCACTGAACCAATATTAAATGTTTTAAATGTGTTCTGCCAACATTTTAAAATTATATAAACCATTTGACAATCCTGAAATATTTCATTGTCATATTGCATTGTTATTGATTTCTAACATATGTACAAAATTTGAAGAAAATCCATTTAATAGAAATCTGATAAATTTCAATTATAAAGTGTATTCTAAACAACAAACAGTTTTGAAGTTAAATAAAGGTGCTTAATAATAATTAAAACAGCCCACTGATATTATTGTTTGATACTCTAAAAGATGGGAGAGGACCCTAGACTTTATCAAACATTTCATATTCTGAAATACTTCAAATTAAAAAAAATTTTTTTTGATCAAATTTTTTAGTGTTATGATTCATTATAATAATGTTTATTTTTTTTATAAAAATGCTATAATAAATTTGTTATGATGAAAAGATATAGAGAAAAAAATGAAAGAATATTTTTTTATCAGTTATTTTATATAAGTTCAAAGAATTATCTTACTTTCTATTTAAGTTATATTTACAGATATATCTTTTACTTTTACACCATTTATAATGCACAAATATTTTTTTATCAACAATGATACATTTATGCTTTTCCTTAAAAAAGAAAAAAATAATTTAAATAGATATAAAATGAAATAGAATATAATACATTCTTTAAATGTATCTGCTTTCTTTCAATAATGCTATAATTTCAAATGCTGATTGGCATTATTACTTACCTGAAGTATTGATAATAAAATTAATACTACAAATTAAATTTTTGTATATATTAATTTCTATAAATTATTTTAAAGCAATGAATTTTTTTGAATACTTTTATTGTTATAAATTCTAGATTAATAAAAGACCATTTTGTATTTAAAAAATTTCTTCAGATGTCAGTATTTTCTATTCTAAGGGTGTTAAAATTCATTATTAAAGTCAATAAACTTAATTAGTGTTGCTGTTGTTCCAAAATGATAGTTTTCTTAATGCCATCACAGTTTAAGTGAGAGGTTTTCCAAAGCATGTAAACTTATTGCTCAGTTGTTAATAATGAGTATAGTATTTGCTGATGTACCAACCAGATTCTTATATGACTAAACAATTTTTTTGTTAAATGTTGAAGAAAGTATGTGAATGAATTTGTTTAATAATCATTTCTTCACTTTATTCTATTTTATGACATTAGAAATCATCAAGACAGAATAAAATTGCACTTTCATTAGGAGTTAACATTTGTATTTAGTAGACATAGTGTGCAATAAATGAAAATTATTCACATTTGCTTTAAGTTTTACAATACATTTTTTTCACTTTTAACTGCTTATATATAAAAGAATGGGATTGATGCTAGTAATGTTAGATTTCTTAAACTTCTTTAGTTTTGGAATCTTCAAATATAATTAGAGCCTATTTCTATAGGCAATATTATAGGATATTATTTATCTTTTAGTTGATAAAATATTTACATCTGTTTCTAAAGCAATCAGTCCTTTTATTTTTAATCATCAAATTATGAAATGGAGTTTGGGGGGGGGATTTATATATTTGACTATATATTTGTGTTTACATATTTTCATAGTTGTATACTTTTAAACTATAAAATTGTTTTAAAAAAGCACAGTAAAAAATAATTTCTACTTTTTTTTAAATTAATGCATCTCCCATCTTAAGTCCACCATATTAAAACTACTTAGCAGCCTATTCATTTCCTCATAAATTAGCAAAAGTGGATAGAAACCAGTCACTACTTTGCATGAGGGTTGTATAATAAAGGCACAAAGGTATCAACATGGATATAGAGATTCAGATATTTGATATCTTTAACTCACCCAAAAAGCAAAAGTTATTTGTGAAATGCATGCATAATGAGAGAGGATGATCTGAGTTCTGATGATGGAATTTACTGATAAAAATTAAAAAATTATGCAGAATATATATAAGTATTATGATTTTATAATTAATTAAATCATGCTACATATTATTTTACTAAAATAATACATATACATTTACAAAAGTTAATTCTGGAAATACTAGTCGTTATTCTTAATTGATAAACACATATTTCTCACTTTAATGTAGAAAAAAATAAGATTGAGCAGTGTATTTAATTACATCAAGATAGCAATGTCATACTCAATTGTGATTATCAATATTTATTATTTTCCTTGCATCTTAAACTTATTGATCACTTTAGTTCTAAAGAGCAAATCATTACACCCAAGAGATAAAAATTGGGAATAGCCAATCAGCGAGGATTACTGTTGAAAGAGATCACTTCAACTTCATTAAAAGCAATGGAAAACTGTCATAGGAGACCTAACTGAGGAAGTCTTCCCATAAACAATGTCAAATAGTAGATTAGAAACTTAGGTAGGTCATTTAAATCTGGATTAATAGTTACTATATACCTACATGGCAACTATGATGTTTGTAAATCAATATCTAACTTTTGTTATAAATATATATATACTACTTATTATGTATATATCACATTTTATAAATTCCTATGCATAATGACTCTATAAATATCATTGTGTTTGTCAAATAATGTTAATATTTATTAAGGGTGTATGTAGCTAAATCTGTTAATTTCTATATCATATACCTCCACATTTACCATTTAATTATCTATCCAGTCACATTCAAGTAGGCAAAAAAACACACAAATCAAACATTGCAATGGATATTTTTGAATAAGTGAAAGATGAATACTTTCCATCATAAAATTTTAGATATTTTGAGACTTTTCTCCCAGCAACATAATTTAATATTTGTTTGGACGCTGTTAAAACTAAATTATATAATTTCATATCTCATAGAATATAATAGATTTATATATCAATAAAGATCCCAAAGGCATTCTTTTTAATTTGTTCAATTCATATATGTCAGAGGATTATCATTCAATATTTATTTTGAATGATATTTTGAAAAACTACACACACACACACACACACATATATATATATATTAGTATAAATGGAAAAGAGAAGAAGGGCATAATTAGTAGAACATTAATTGGGATAGATTCTGCAAGATATATTGTTAAGCTGGTTAGCGAAATTAATGATATATAATATTCCTCAGTATTCATAAATAATAAATATACTTCACAATATATAAAAACTAGTGTAGAGTAGTAGTATTGAAAAAACTTGTCGCTATTATTTCGAGTCCTGAAATATATAGAGATTAAAATCCTCTATGTTATTAATTCACGGAATGCTGACGATGATTTTAATTCAATTTTGAAAGATAGTTTTTTTAAAAAATAAAAAAAATTATGTTATTTATTCGTTGAATGATAATGCTAAGGTTTTATTTTAAAAAAATTATTCTGTCTTGTAAAACTATATTTTTCTTTACAAATTTTAGACAACTAGAATATATATTTAATAATGAAATTATATTTAACATTATCATTAATATAGATATACTATCAACTAGACTATGTACTAGACTTAATTCAGATTTTAATTTTTTATCTATGCAATGAAAAAATAATTAAAATTTATTAAAAAGATATATATAAAGAAATAATATTATTATTTAAATAATGACAGCAGAGATATTAGAATTTTTAAAAAAGGATTGTTTTTGTGATTCAATTTTATGCCTCAATAGAAAATGATGAATGCCAACTGATTTTAGAAAAATAAAGTAATTATTTTAATAGGGGGATATTGTTTGAATGCCTTGCGTAATTTAATGCAGTGATAGAATGGCAGACTCTGGGAATCAGAATCTATAGATTGTGGCTAAGTTTGTCAATTTAACATTCTTATGAACTCCAAAGTCAAGGCTGACTCTACCGACTGTGCAATCCAAAAATTTCTGCAAGATGAAAAGTCTGGCTTAAACTTTATGACAAATAAATCATAAAAAAGCCATTTATTCCTTCTAACTTAAAACTAGACTTCAGCATGTCATAAGTTAAATTTTTATATGATAAAACTTCATTGTATTGTATAATTTTTAAAAATCAAAAACATTTCCTATTGTCAGTGTTTATATCAGATAATGTGACAAAACAGATATCTCCTATTTTACCTTTATTTTTGATTTCATTGTTTGCAGGATTGATCTTGATCTGAGATTAAAAGCCAATTTGAAATGATCTTCAATAATATTTATTAATGTGAATCCTAATTTTTCCCAAATGTCTGTTTATGCAAATTTTGACTTTTATATTTATGTTCAAAAATTGGACGATATAGTCAAATAAATGTTAAGTATCAAAAGTAAACCAATTAATTAAAGAAATACAATCAAATTCCTTAAATACAGTAGCAAAGTAACTGTTAATATTTATATTTTTTAAAATAATTTTCCCATTCCAATATACCTGACAAAAAAACGACAACTATCAAATACAGAGTATCACAAACTAAAATCAGAAAAAAAAAAAAAACCAAGTGATTTTAAAAACAAAGTGGGATTTTACATACATGTCTAAAAACGGACTGCTTACATTTAAAAAAATAATATCTTTTTTCTTTCTGTAAAAAAATATTTGTATGATTTCATTAAATTATGAATTTTCATCAGCTAATGCTTCTACTATTTAGAATTTATAATCAAACATGTTGAAGTTTAGATTAGCACCATCGCCTTTAAAACATCATTAAAAGTTGTTGTTGTTGTTTTTTTTTAATAGGAGAAAAGATGGAAAAATATACTATATCACAAGATGAAAGAATTCCTAGGGCTGACACTGTCTCAAGCAATAAATCATTCAACTATTGATTGAATCTTAACACTTATTTTAAAATGTTTTTTCCACAGCATTATTTTTGACAGGATATATAAAATCATCTTTTACTTTCTCAGTAATGTATTTAAAATTGCATGGAGAATGTGAGCAGAAAACCATCTTTTTTTAAATGACAGAATATTGTTGAGTTATAGTAAGTCATTGAATCAATTTTTCCTTTTATTGAAGGCAAAAAGTTTTTATATATTTAATACGATATCAAACTATTTACTGAGCATATTATTTAAAATGTAAAAATAAGAGGCTCTATTGATTTTATTTTAAGGGAAATTAATTTCCAATGAAAAAGTTTGGGATTTATTACAAAACTGTTCAGTTTGTAGTGCAGTTCAAAGCGATCCAACCAATCACCCTTGATTTTGCTAAGCTTCATTTATTTTTATTTCTTTGGCTTCCAATACCCCCTGTAAAACTATTTTAAAAAGTTTTAGAAATACGCAATTAACATTATATACTTCTACTACATTTTAATAAATATTCTTCAGAATTTAGCAAAATTTTGGGTTTAAACCTTTAATATTTTTCTTAATTCTTGAATGGGATCTACTATACTAAAATCATTTTTGAATCTAAATTATTCCTTTGGATATTTCAGTCCAAAGTTGTTTGTAGAAGAATTGTAATGATCTTAACAAAGGACCTTGTATTAATAAATCTGTAATTTCTAATATCTTTTTTTTTTTTTTATCTTTCTTAAATATCACTATTGTTACTTATTTTTTCATTAATTGGTAAAATTTTGCCAACAATGATTGCATGTCTCAACTCTTCATTTAAAATACTTGATAATTTAAAAGTGAGTATAATTTTAGGACTATTTTATTTTCTTGTTCATCATAACTATACAGCTCTTTGTAGTAATTTCTCAGACATTTTATGATGTTATCTTCCCTTTATTAATTGTACTATATTTTTTTCTTATTGTTGAAATATCTTTCTTTCAAATATCTAGATGTTCTGTTATATTTTTAATTTTTTTTTTCTAGAGCTTTCCTTGTCAATTTACAATTATATTTTATATCATCATTAATTTTTTTATTATTATTTTGCAGATCATTTTTCAATATCTTTGTAGTCTTTCTTTTCTTTATATATTGTTTTTCTCAATTGAAAAATTATTGGTAAATTGCTACTTAAAAAATCAATGGAGACCAGATGGTTTAATGCTATTCCCAGACCACTTTCTAGTTTTTGTCTTTGTTAAGGAAAAAATTAAACTACTCCTTTATATTATTCAAATTAATAGTCTGAAGAAAAAAACTATGATTTAAAAACAAAGTCAGTTTTGTTCTCACATAATTATGATATCAGATCCGCTTCTAAGTATATTTTTAGAGGCCTCAATTTTATGCTTTTTGTAGATCTCTTACTATTATTTTGTTTAAGAAAGTTATAATATCACATTTTTTTTTATATTCTTCCTCATATGCTTGCATAAGTATATAAATCTGATACCAGGTCCATTTTTGTATACTTTATTGATATTAGTTTTATGTTCTTGGAAACATATGAGTAAACATATAATAAGACATGTTAATATTAATTCTTTTCTTAAAGAAGAAAAGTGCATAAAGTTGATCTAAAACTAGGATGTCTAAAATATGTAGAAACTAATCTTGGTTTTAGATTTATACAACCACGTAAGAAAATTGACTTTGTTTTTTGTTTTTTTTAATTTCTTCTTATTAGCTAGCTTAAATAATATAAATGAGTAAAAGCTGACTACTTGATGCCTAAGTGCATAAGTTACAACTCTGACATTACTGACAAAAGCAAAGGCCAGAAACTAGTATGTGTGTGGAGATATTACAGCATTATACCAATTAGTGGCACCCTCCCCCATTCAAAAATGTAATAGATAGGTTTAGAGTAAAAAAAAAAAAACTGTTCCTGAAAGTATATGAATAAGAAAATGGAGAAAATCATATGATATTATTGTTGGTACTTTCTTTTTTGTTTCTTTAGATTTACATTAATATGTATTTTACATCTTGCTAAACAATGATCATTTTTATTGTTGAATCTATTAAATATACTACATTCTTGAAATACAATTTTTTTGTTAACAAAATATAATCCAATTCAACTTTGTCTTCATTTGGATGATTCCACTTTTATTTTTGCATTGGGGTTTTTTTTTTTCAAAAAAAGCATTCATAATATAAACTGTTTTTATTCCTTTTTCATTTCTATCTCCATATCCAAATGTATTAACAGTACTTTAATCTTTCAATTGTTTTTCAATTCTAGCATTAAAATTTTCCGTAACAGTTTCAAATGTTATTTTCTGATCTAAAACATTCTGTAAACTAAATAATTTTTTTTTACTTCTTCATCACAAGAGAACTAATTGAAACATAAACCTGAATTATTTGTATCTGATATCTTCCATTAAGATGAATAATAATTTATCACTCTATCTGAAATATAATCAGTCTTAATAATGTTAATATTATATTTTTATAATGAATTCCAGTAGTACTTCCAGTATTTGTACTTTATATTTAAATATATATCCACTGTTCATTTTTTCTTCTGATTTCGAAAAGTCCCATTTATTTAATATTAGACAATTTTCACAAACTTCATTCATTTGAAAATGATCTATAGCTGTAACTAGCTAAAAAAAAAAAAGTCATTATCAAATGGCAACCTAGGTCCATAATTAAGAAATCTTAGTACCTTCTGCTTTTGGTCACTACTCATTGTCTAAGCAGACAACTTTGCAATTTCCTGGAAATAAAGATCATAATTTAGTTTTTTTGACTGATTGTAAGAATAAAATATAATTTTCAAAATATCCATTGATATCTTTCCTGCCTTTAAGAAAACTGAACTGATGCTTCAGTTAAAATCTAATAGGCAATTGAAAAAAAAAATGTTATTTTGTTAGTCTTAAATATAAGTGTAAAATCTAGTAAATTCAACACACAGGATAATGCTTGCTAATTTATTGTATAAATAATGATATTGTATCAGTAGATTTTGAACATGATTCAGATTTGAATGAAATTAATAAGAAAATAACTGATACACTTTTAAAAACTGCAACAAAGATAGATGATAGAAAAAAGCAGCAATTGACCAACAAAATTTCTACTGAGATTAGAGAATTTAGTAAAAAAAAGAATGAATAAGAAGATATACAAAAATGATGCATTAAAAAGGATTGAATATCTCAAATTCTGTAAAATGGTGCAGAAAAATGATATAAGAAAGTATAACTGTGAACTAGCAAGGAAAGCTGTAGAAGAGAATAAAACTCTCAAGAGTGTAAAACAACATTTTGGTATTAGTATGAAATTACTAAAAAGAAAGATGACATCATGAAATGTGTAGAAAACTTCTATCAAGAATTATATAGTAATAAAGAACATGTGCTTTCGATTTCTATTATATCTTCCAAATTGCCCAGAATTTTAAATGAAGAAGTGAGACATGCAATTAAATTTATGAAGAAAGGAAAGGCTCCAGAAAATGTTGGAATTATAATTGATATATTAAAAGAAGCAGGTGAAGAAATAGAATTTTTTTTTTAGCAAAGTTATATACCAAATGTCTAAATGATAAAGATGTACCAGATGATTGGAAGAATGCAATATTAATATTTTAAAAAGGTGATAAAGAAGATATTAGAAATTACAGATCTATCAGCCTTTTATCAGTTTTATATAAAAAAATTTACCAAGATAATTACAACTCGTTTACAGAGAACATTGGATTTTCACCAACCAAGAGAACAAGCTGGATTTAAAAGTGGTTTTAGTACAGTAGATCATATCCAGATATTGAGAGAAATTATAGAAAGAACAAATGAATATAAGTTGCCATTATGCTTTGTATTTGTAGTTTATGAAAAGGCATTTAATTCTATAAACATTTCTTCAGTGATTAAAGCATTGGATCATCAAGATATAGATTGAGGATATTGTCATATTTTAAAGAATATTTATAAAAATGCAACAACAACAATTAGATTACATAATGATACTAGGAAAGTCAACATTGAGAAGAGTGTAAGACAGGGTGACTCCATATCTCCAAAACTTTTTACAGCAGTGCTGCAAGAAGTATTTTGTGAATTAAAATGGGAAGCTAAAGAAGTGAAAGTAAATGGAGATTATTTAAGTCATTTAGATTTTGCAGATGATGTAGTTATTTTTGCAAATAATGCTTTAGAGCTGCAGGAAATGTTGCAGGAGTTATCAGATGAAAGTAGAAAAGTAGGACTAAAAATAAATGTTAAAAAGACTAAAGTAATGTTCAATGGATTTTCTAAAAATATGAAAATAAAGATTGATTATGATGAGTTAGAAGAAGTTAACAGCTACAAATATCTTGGTCAAATTATTAATACAGATTGAAACATAATAGATGAAATTAATCATAGAATTAAACTTAGTTGGAGTATTTGTGGTAGAAATAACTTGATACTAAAAGGAAATATGCCTATGTGTTTGAAAAGAAAGGTTTTTAATAAATGTGTTTTACTAGTTCTTACTTATGGATCTGAGACTTGAACACTTAATAGAAGAGCAATACAGACCAGACCACTCAATGAAGTATGGAGAGATGCATGTTAGGAGTAACAAAAAGAGATTGAAAATGTTATATATGGGTAAGAGAACAAACAGGTATTATTGATCTCATTGAAAAAATTAAGACTGAAGTGGAGTTGGGATGGACATATTCCTAGAAGATATGATAATAGATGGGCAATAGAAATCTTAAACTGGATTCTAATGGATTGTAAAAGAAAGAGATCACATGTGAGATGGATGGATGATATAAAGAAGTGTGTAGGGGTGATGTGGAGAAGAGAAACTAAAGATTGGAGATGGTTTGAACTTGGAGAGACCTTCATCCTGCAGTGGATTGATAATGGTTGACGACGATGATTGTAATAACAAATGCACCAACAAGAACTATATGAAAGAAACATTGCTGTCTTCTCAATTAATAGCAAATATTTTTCTGCAATCATGTTACCACAAAGAAATGGTCAATTTCTCTTTAATATATATTCTTTGACAGATATATATCAAACAAAATGTTATAACACTCTTATTTAATTCATGCTAGTAGTGTCATTTATTTTCATCCATACTGAGTATATCAAAGATACCATATAGTTATACAATCAGTGTTTCTAAATTTTCATAATCAGCCTCCAACTAAATTGATTTCATTGATGTTAGATGAGCTGATATTTAAAGAATTAGTATCTGTCTGGTGTTATTTTACTTTTATTATATGTGCTAATGACTTAGCAATTTTAGCATCCTACATTATCTACTAATTAAGAATAATTTTAAAAATCAATTAAAAAATTATACATTTTAGTAACTTATATTACAACTTTCCAGATATTTCATAAATACTTAACAGTAAGTTTTCACAATGTTTAATTTGTTAAAAATGTATAAGAAATACACTCAATATTAACTTTGTTTTAAAATAAGATATTTATTACATGGATTATTTACAAATAAAATATTTAATAACAGTTCACAATTTTAAATTGTGATGTAAATATGATGAAACATTTTTGAATCCATTTTGCAAAACTGACTTAGAATTCTTCTTTTAATAATTGCCCCATAGCCATTCTGGCTGGTTATTAAAAGTTATTGACCAAAATTCTCCTTACTATTTTTAATTAGATATTATACAAGTATAAAAAATCATTAAAATCTCTTGTCATCCAGCATTTGGCAAACTTATTAAATAATACCTTTTCTGTGGTTGTTCTCAGGAGAATTTCTAGATAGTTAATTTGCAATGAATTGTTTAAAGGCAGTTTTAATTACATTACAATAACATAATATTACTTGAGCTTACTTTTTTTTAAAAAAAAATTGCATTGAGATGGTAAATTTTGTAATTATGCTGCATCTAAAGTCAGAAAGTTTTTCTTCTAATCTCATAAGAATATTTTTTAACTTATCAGTGATTATGTTGCCAAATAAAACATGAAGTATGATAATTAACATTTTAAGGTTTTGTTTAAATTTTGCTTTAGAAAATGTTTCTGTTAATTACTTGTACTATAAATTATTGACAAACTATGCCACAGGATTTTTTGTTAAATATAAATTTACAATCTATTATTCATATAGTTTGTTAATCAATGTATTAATATTGGGAGAACTAAATTGATTTAAGAAGTTTAACTATTTTTTCAAATGTATTCTTGGTTGAAATACTTGTCACATTGCAAACAAATGACCCCATTGATGTTATTTTTTGTTGGGAAAAATCACAAAGTGAAATTTAAATTAATTTTTAACTGATTGTCACATGTGAATAAGTTAAATAAAAATTTAAAATTGTCATAATTGGTAAATAGTCTACTGATTTTTTTTAATACACTGCATTTTTTTTTTATACGTTATGCTTGGCAATGAATTTAATTTCAGATAATTTTGCAATTCTTTACAGAATATATAAAATTCACATATAAAAAGGATTTTAAATTTGTATGAACATTTTCCCTCTTAAAAAATTGACATAAAATCTAAGATGTCAATCCATATTTAAAACATTAAATAATATAAATGTAAAATAATATTGCATGTTCCACTGATTAAACCCTTTTATTAATAAGTGAAATTGTTTCTAGTCACATTTGATTTAGATAGGTGATGGCATTTTATGTTGTAAGCCATATTTAAAAGGATTTGCTTAATTTTTAATTGAAAATCATAAAACATCTTTAATTTTTTTTTACATTCTATGATCACCATTTGCCATTATTGTTAATTATTACTTAAATACATTTGAATAATCTGCTAACCCTTCACTTAAACCTATCAGTCAAAAGATTGTTATAATATGATGCTGAAAGCTGTTGCTATTACTATATAGATATTATTGTTAATTTGTATTATATATTTTTTCTTATTATTGATCCTCGCATATGATTATTGAACAACTTAAAAATATCACTTAGTCAAACATTAATATAATCAAATTGATTTTTTTAACAGAAATAGTTTATTTTAAACTATGTATAAAAATGGCTTGTCTTAAACACATTTTCTGAAATATGAATAACATGTATCCATAAGATTGTGAGTGAATATAATTATTGTTTACATAAAGCATAAATTATGATAAATGCCATTTTTAATATAGAAAATATAATTAAGGCATGTTATACAATATTGTTAAAAGACTAATGAAACAATATTATTGAAAAGTTATCTGTAAGTATAATTATTATGGGAGCCAATATTATTGAAAAGTTATCTATAAGTATAATTATTATGAGAGCATTGTATAATGTTTTTCTGTATCACCCTAAGATATATTGTAGTTATCCAAATCAGTAGTTGAGTAAAGTAAAAGGAATTAATTTTCCTTTGTAAATACACTTCTAAATATATTAAATATAGAAATGTTTTTTTCTTACTCTTTGTTATACGATTAATATTTGTATAGTTTGTCATGTTTAATGTAACTTGTTTTTTGTGCATGTTATATTCAATTTAACAAATTTCCACATTATTTTCAATTAATTGATTAATTTTTCTTTGCCTGTCCTTATTTTTATGTGAATAAATGAAGCATATACAACTATCCATCTAAAGAGAAAACCCATACTTAGTACATAAACTATCAAATAAATAGCAGTTTTAATTTCAAACTTATACCATGCATATTATAATGATGACACTTTTCTATTACAGAATTATGTATATCACAAAGTATATATAGTCCATTTAATTTTGCATTAATAAATTTTGAGACTAAACTTCGATTTTTGATAGTTTTAGAACTCCTGGATTAGATACAATTCATTATATTTGAAGTCAATTCTAGAAAGTAATTGTAAAATAAAATTATAACCTTATATGCTAAGTTCTGATGGCAAATTATTTAAAGTAGAGATAATTTAATAACAATGGCTTATTTTTTATAATTTGAAAATCTTACTTAGTATTATCTTTAGTTTCCAAAATATAATCTGTAAACAAATTGAAAATTGAGTAAAAAAAACTACATAAATATTGTATGTATGTATGTATATATATAGTGATATCTGATTGCAGTGATTAAATATACCTAAGAATGCACACTAGTACTAACATTGATTTATTCCTGACAAGCTATTATCAATTAAAGATGAAGTACTAAGGTTAAATGTATTATGAGGGGGGGGGGGTCAAGTTTAGTACTTGTTTCAAAGTTTTTTTTTTGTATCTACGTCTGATTTCTTTATTTTTTTATTATCTTTTACTCTCAGGAATATTATGAGTGTTATGTATTTAAAAAATAATGGAATGGGAACTATTTCATAAATGAGTATGAAATAAAGCTTTATATTTAATTTGGTAATTTAGTATTTTATAAGCTATGACATATTACGCTCAACGTATTTTCTGGTGGTAAGATTTCATCGAAGATATTTTGTTAAATTATTATGAATTTATGCCTTTGGGGAGGGGGGGCTTCTTTACATGTTTTCTTTAGTATTATTCTTGCTATATCTACTGGATATCTTCTTTAGTATTATTCTTGCTATTAGATGTCCTCTTTAGTATTATTCTTGCTATTAGATGTCCTCTTTAGTATTATTCTTGCTATTAGATGTCCTCTTTAGTATTATTCTTGCTATTACATGTTTTCTTTAGTATTATTCTTGCTATGTTTACCAGTTTTCCTCTTTAGTATTATTCTTGCAATTAGATGTCCTCTTTAGTATTATTCTTGCTATTACATGTCTTTCTTAGTGTTATTCTTGCTATTACATGCCTTCTTTAGTATTATTATTGCTATGTGTATCGGATTTTGTACTATTATTCTTGCTATGTTTACCAGTTGTCCTCTTTAGTATTATTCTTGCTATTAAATGTCCTCTTTAGTATTATTGCTGCTATGTTTACCGGTATTATTTTCCCTAGTAGATAGTATTATTCTTGCTGTGTCTACAGGTATTATTTTTGCTATTATTCTTGTTATTACATGTTTTATACTAATTAATTATTATAGTATTTTTTTTTTTTCAGAAACGACAAACATGGCATTCAATATCTACCAGATGGCTTGCTTCTTTACTATTTTTTTTGATATGACATATTTATTATCCCACAGACATACTACTCTAATTTTTCAATCTTTAATATAACACCTCCATGTGATCTCTGGACAAATTTTAGCAATTAACATTGTCCTGTAATCATTAGGAGATGTTATGTTAAAGATCAGAAAATTAGAGTAGTACGTCTTTGGGATAATACATCATAGCAAGAAAAATACTAAAGAATTTTTAATTTGATAGAAAATTATTGCAGTGTTGAAAGAATATAATATTCAGTAACATTACAATCAAAGCATTTGAACAAATATTTAAAATCAGCAGAAAACTTATCATAAGATCATTGTAGCAGTTAACATTTAAAAAAATTAAGATAGAGAATATAAATTGCGATCATGTGATGTTTATTGGTATTATTATTAATGTTGTGCGATTTGAGAATAAATTGTAGTTTTAAATTTTAAGTCACAATACCACACTGAATAAACTTGTTATCTGTTATTCATTTGTATTTTCATTTTTAAAGACTGGAAAATGTAAACTAAAGTGGTAAAAACTTATAGTTTTATTAATTTGATTTGTACTTGATGGAAAAGTGAGTAATATGGTCCCGTGTTTGATGTTTGGAGCTTCCTAATTTATATTTTGTTTTGGAAGCCCCCTACTTTATCTTTAGATAAATGTATTAAAACATTCGGTTGAAAAAGATGTATTCTGTTCTAATCGTATTCATCAATTTTGCTCATTTCAGGTGTTTTTTGTTTTTCATTTATTATAAATAATAATTTTGTAGATTTAAAAATGATGTGAATAGATGTATATGCATATTTAAATGTAAATCATAATAAACTTACTATTTAAATAAATAGTTTTTCAAAGATATATTATCAGCAAAATATTTAGTGGTACTTAAAATATATAAATATTTGACTGGAGATTTTGCTTGTCAAAACTTTAGATACCAATGATTCAAATATTTGTATTAAGAATATTTATCTTTGTCTGCTTATTTGAAAATAGTTCATTAATTAATAAAACTTTTATTCACTGGTTTTGAGATAAATCAAATATTTTAATTCTCTCTAATGCTTGCTTTAAAAAAAAAACTATCTTTGAATTCTATTTATGCATAGTATTTTTTTTATCAAGAAATAATTATACAATCAAGCATTCTTTACATATGGCTGTGGTAGGTCAGAGTTCATAATATCACTCCTGATTACAAGTTAAAATATTTTTGAAATATTTACTTTTTTGACAACACTGAATATTTATTGCAATCCCATGTTTTGAAATGATATACTTTGAACCAAGTAGATTTAGTGATTGGTTATGTTTAATGGGCATACTTTTTAATAATGGACAAGGTATTCATTAAAATTCCTTTGTGCGATTAGTGGGAAATGTTTTGATATGCTTAGCAGTCTTATATCCTAGTATATACTTAGTTAATATGTTTTTTATTACATAACCATATACTAGCTTTCATACATTTTAACACTCGCATTCTCCTAACAAATATATATATATGCACACATATTTAAATACACACACATTAGCAGCATAATAGTGAATAATCAGAAGTTTTAGAACTTCCTTTGCATAGATTTAAAAAATGTAAATTTTAGAATAGCTATTATTCCATAGCATATAATGATTCTTTTATATTATACAATAAATAATATACTTTATTATTATTCTCTTTTCCTTCTCTCAAGGCATACAAAGGTGAAATAGATGGAACGTATATTGTCTATAAATTTGAAATATGCATATCCTGTACGCATTGATGATTTATTGCATATATATATAGATCGAGCTGAAATTTATATTCTTTTATACCTCATTATTTTTTTCTATGTACTTGTTAAATTCTAAGTCCTAAGAAAACAAAGTCTTATTTTAATTATGATGAACGAAAGTCTATTAGTGTTATATTTGGTAATCAAATTTAGCTCAGATGTTCTTTGCTATTTTAATATTATATCAATACAATACACATATATAGAATGAAGTAATGTATGCATGAATGTATAATGGATATTACTCTGCTCTTAAAAATATTCTTTCTTAAATAGAAAAAACTACTGTTAGAATTCTTAATTAATATTTTATTAACTAATAAAAGTTTATATATAGTTTTATGAACTAGATTTAAAGCCAGGCATCACTTACAAAAAAATTTCCTTTCATATCCCAAATATGTAGATATTTGCTTAATTGTTAATGTGTTGAAAATAAAATACATTCAAACAAATCATTACTTTTAAATTCAAATTATGTCTTATATATACAATTAGTCTATATTGATTATTAATTGAATGAATCAAAGATAGATTTTTTATCAGAGAAAAAAAATAGGATTATCATATATTTATACTTGCTAGTGTCTGAGCAAAAGTAATATGACAATTATTTCTGTGATATAATATTAAATATTCTGCAAATGAAAAATAATAGCAACAAACACTACATATAATATATGGATTTCCAGGTAAAAATAATTTTTGTGTGATTTATTCCCTAAGACATGTTTAAACACCTATAACCATTAGATTTATTTAAATTACTTATTAAGAAAAAAGAAAGAGTTAATATTTCATATTTTACATATCATTTAATGAGAATATATATAATTTGATTCTGAAGAAATCATTATATCCTCAAGGTCAGTCATTCATTAAGTCACTTTCTTCTCTCTTCTTTCTTAATTGCATTTGTTTACATTTACAATAAACTGATAGTTACATATATTTTTTACTTATTAGTCCTAAATAACTTATTAATTTGTTTGATATTACAAATAACTTGATTGTTTTTATAATTATCAATTTTGTTTGGTCTTGCAACTAATCATCTATCTTAATGTTTAGACCAAGAATCAATTTTGAGAGATACTATATAATGTAATGCCATTCAAATAGTATAAATAGAACCACAACCTTTATACTTTGATACATCTCTTTTAATAGCTGTACCATGATGATAGATGAAGTCTATCTTATCTGAATTAGAAATAATATCTGATTCAAAAGCTATTCCATTACAATTTTTGTGTATATCACTTTCAATGACATGCGAGATTAATTAAATTTCTCTAATACATAGAATTTCTTCTCTACTCCAGAAAACTTTCTCATCTGTTCCATTCAATTCATAGAAAGTCTCTTTCTCAGTATTTTAAACCTCTTGAGATTTGGTTTAAGACATCATCTGCTCACCTATCATCTCTTTTAAAAAATATATCCAGTCCAATTCCACTTCTGCTGTGCATTTTTTTTAATGTAGTCAGTGATACTTGTTCTTTTCTTAACAATATATTTCACTTTTGATTTCATCTTGATATTCTCAACATTCATATTTCTTCCCATATTTTACAATGAGGTCTGAAATCTCTATTGCTCTTCTATTAAATGTCCAAATCTCAGATCTATTTATAAGCTGGCAAAACACATTTATTTGAAGAAAAAAATAACCATGTCATTTGCAAATTTTATAGATGACTTAAGCAATCTTCATATATATATCAAATAAAATAATCATTATAGATTTATTATTGTAATAATAAAACAAAATAAAACACTTTTGCATCTTGTAAGTTTCATATAAAATTTATTTTTTCCATTAATATATATAATAACTTTTTTCACTTACACTTTATTTAATGCAGCATATTGTTTCTGCACTCACTTTTATTTCTATTCCTTATAGTTTTGACTGTAAGGGAATAAAGGGTAAATGAAAGGATTATGAAATATATTTATTAATAAATCATTGCCTAAAACAGGGATGCCCAATCCGTAGCTCGCGAGTTACATGTGGCTCGGCGCAACCGTTTAATGTGGCTCGGATTGCACTCTTCAAGAAAAATTGATAAAATATTTTATTATCCTTGACGCCACAAGCACACACTAAAAAATAAACATTTTTACAATGCAAACGATAATGATATGCAGTGTCAGATTTCACATTAAATAAAATAATTAAAATATACTTTTCCTGTAATTGTAATTTATATGTATGTTACCAAATTTTTAATAAATAAATATAAATAAAATGTATTTACATTTTTTTTCTTTTTAACATATTACACCAGTTTTTTTTTAGTTTGTGAATTATGTTTATAAATGTAATATGAAAAATGCAATATATAATTGTGGCTCCCAAATTTTTTTAAATTCTCAACTGGCTCGCATCAAGTTAAAGGTTGGGCACCCCTGGTCTAAAAGATTAAAAAGAAATATTAATATATATATGGTGACAATATGTTAATTTAAAAAATATTCAAATTTTTTAGGAAAATAATGACTCATAAAATTATGCTGCCCACTCTTTAAGATAAATCTCTTATTCAATTTTTTTTAAAAAAGCGAATAGTTAAGATTGCAATAATCATGGCGAAATATTATCCCTACAATAAAGGCAGTTTCAATGAGTTTATTGAAAAAGTTGCTTTCAGTCATAGAAGATTGATTACCAGAGACTTAATGTGATTTTGGAGATTCAATAAATACTATAGACGTGATTTTTATTGTCAGGAAAATGAATGTTAAAAAAAGGAGTCTTTTACCTATTGCTTTTATTGATTTGGTCAAACTATTCGACTCAATTAATTGAACTGATCTATGGCATTGTTTGAAATTAGTTAGTTGTCTACTAAAATTCATTTATATTGTAGTTTCTATATAATAGAATAACAGACAGTGTTATTACTATAGAGGGAAAGTGCAAGGCAATTGAAATGAAAACTGATAGTAAATAATTATGTGTAATTGCACCAACATTAATTTTAATTTTTATGATTGGTTTTTGTAATTGTTTATGGTGGCTTAATGAACAGGAATCAAGATGTGACACAGCTTTAATGGTCTATTTTTATAATTCAAATCAATTAAAAACAAGAATTCATTATTTTGGCTTCTGAATTTACAGTTTGCTACTGATTGTGCTATCATTGCTAATTTAAACAGTAATCTACATAATATACTTAAAGTTTTGAATCCATTATATAAACACTTTGATTTAGTAATTAATATTTTAAAAACTCAAGCTTTATCCAGCAAAATATGGAAAAAACATATTCACCAATTTTCAGTTTAGATATTTATCAACATGAGAGTGAGAGCTAACTTAAATTTTAGATTTTTTAATGCGCACTGATGGGTTATGCAACATAATTAGCTGTATAATGAAAAATTATTTTACTAATTTATTCTATGGTAGTGAGACTTAGCTCCCAATTGATGTACCATAGAATCATTAGAAGAATTTCATTAAAGAATTATCTATAAATATTGTAAAATTACATCTCCAATGAATTGAACTTCCTGAAAAATTTTTTTATGATAAACTTGAGCAGACTTTGTTATAAAAATTATTTAAAAGATATTCTAAACAAATGTAATGATGATTGTTTCATTGAGAATATGTGATACAGGATAAAAAAGCCAAATTAGATACAGAGTTAAAGTCTTTCAGAAACAAAAGTTAGCTGCAGAAGAAATTAAAAGATAGCATCATAAAATAATCAAGAAAAAAGAATGGTGCTACAGCATATTCTATATGTAAAAGTGTTTTACAGATTGTTGTACAGTCATTGCAAAACTCATTTCTAAGCATTATTATTATTTTGTCATTATATCTTTTCTTCTTCATGGAGTTGTAATAACTATACTCATTTGTGCATGGCTGCTTCTATACACATATTCCAATATAGCTAGAGAAGAGACTAACCATTAACTCTATTCAGTTGACTCCTCTTTGAGGCCTTAAAGGAACCGAGCTCGATAAATCCTAATATTCATTTTATATATTCATTTTGTTGCAATTTTTGTGTGATTATTATGCAGTAAACAAACATGAATGGATTGATCCCCATGTGGATCATGCAGTGAGTTTATTGGATTTTTATTTTTGAATTTAAGATCAAAAGGTGACATGGTCTTCCTTCACAGTTGTCTGATAGTTTAACTGAAATAACAATTGGAGATCATTCATACAAATAAAATTAAGCATGATAGATAAAACTAAATTATGGACATTGTTCCAAAAAGACATAAAAGTAACATCAAATGGTGATCAAAGTCATCAGAGTATGCTAAGAACCTAGCAATTGCAGATTCAGAATGCCATTCTGATCATCTTTATTTAACTATTTACAACTGCCAATCACAAATGAAGAGTGATTGCATGAATTGGAGGAACTGTCTAATGTTAAGTTATAAAAAAAATATAGAGATCATTAATTTAAAAATAGTATAATTATTTGTTCAAATAAAGATAGTTTATTCTCCAACAAGTTCTCATTATGATAAAGAAGTAAGAGTTTTTATTTAAATATGCAAAATGCAAACAATATTTTAAAATTATTATGAGAGACTTTAATGCTATAATTGTTAAATGATTGAAAAATAAAAATGTAAAGCAAGGTTGGTTATGGAAATAGAAATGAGAAAAGACAAATTTGTGAAATTGCAGAAATTGAAAAATTGTATGCTATGATTTTTTTCTTTAAGAATATACTAAATGGGTGCATCCAAATGAAGAAACAACAGAATTTGATTATATTTTGATTAACAGAAAATATTTATTTCAGGATTATAATGTTCTTAGTAATCAATTAGTGAGATACAAGACACATGCTAATCCAAACTAAAAAGATAAAAATGATTAAGATAATATTAATAGTTGATATTCCTAATCTCGAGAAAGACTCCAATGAATCTAAATTAGGACTTACAAATTATTTAAAAATATTAATAGACTTTGAGTGAGATGATAAAATAATTAGTATTCTACTAAGACTGATAAACAAACCAAAAAGTAGCAAATTTTCTACTGAGACAGGACAATGGATGAAGAAAATATTAAAATATTTTAAAATGAACTATTATATATCTGAATTTCAGTAAAATGGTGCAAATAATAACAATAATGACATAAAATACAACTGTGATTTAGCAAAGAAAGCTATAGAAAAGAATAGGTCTCAAAGTCTATAATGCATTTTGCTATTCAAAAGGTTATTTCAACAATAAGATACTATTTACTAAAGAAAGATATCATCATGAAATGTGCAAAAATGTTCTGCAAAGAATCATTTTCTGAATTTCCAAAGAGATCAAACATGGAATTAAATCAATGGAGAAAAGGCTCCAGGAAATGATAGAATACTAATAGATACCTTAAAAGAAGCAGGTGAAGAAAAGAAATATTATTGGTGAAACTTTATACCAAATGTCTAAATGATAAAGATATTCAAAATGATTTAAATAATATAATAGTGATATTGATATTTAATATAAGTGAAAAAGAGAAAAAATTGAAATTACAAACATATTCATCTTTTATAAATTCTCTACAAAATCTTTACTAAGACGATTACAACTCATCTATAATAAATTTTGGATTTCAAACTAATAAAGAAAAATAAATAATCACATTTAAAAAAACAACTAATATTCTGGTATTTATAAAACACCAAAAAAAAAAAAATCAATGCTAACTAAAGTATATGATAAAATAAAAAGCCATGAATAAATAGGTAAAAATCATTAGGATATTTTTTTTGAATTGCCTGCCTCCACTCTGAAGTAGTAGCTTAATTATTGTCTTCCATACCTATCTCCTATTAATCTTCTTTAAATCAACTAAAAGAATTTGTCAAACTAAGAAAATTAATGATATTGAAACTTTTCTCAGATTCAGTATCTTGTGAAAGAACTATAAAATTGTCAACAATGTCTAAAATAATTCAATCACCTTAAAAATCTATTCACAAGAAGCTACACAACAAGTTAAAAAGACTTTTAACCAGATAATGCTGATACATTTAAAGATTTTTAAAATTTAAATTATAACTTTTTCAAAAAAACAAATAACATCATTCATTTAAAAATTTAGCTATATACTAACTATAATTTGTTTTTAACTTTCTCTCACTATTAATTTAATTTTATTAAAAAGAAACAATAACTTTTCTATATTTGTACTAGTAATATAGTGGTCATCCAGCTCACTAGATTGATACAGCAAACAGATACTTATATAATTTTGTTTAAAATACTAATTGTTTTTGAATGTGCATGGGTGGAGTATAAAACCATCTAATTTGGATTCACTAAACAAATAAATAAATAAAATTATAACATTATTAAAATATATTTGAATAGAAGTTATTCCATATAAGATCACTTCAATTTTTAAAGAAAAAAAAAGACTGAAATAATTATTTTAAAAAAAAGTTAATGGGATTAGATTTGTAGATTAAAAAAAAAAAATCTACAAATCTGCTTAGAATTAGTAATTAAAAGATAAGAAAGTATCCTATTCTGTAATTTTTAATTAAGCATGTATTGTATGTTTAATTTTAAAAATGTAAAATAATTGATGAGAAATTAAAAGGTATCACCTTATTTCTTTAGTCTGTACAAGGGATTAAAAGAAAAATCAGTGTTTTGATTCTTGGAAAGAGCAAGAAACTTTTTACTTTGTGCTTAAAAAAAAAATCACTACTTGGAAAAATATACTGCTGTAATTGATTAAATATAAATTGTCCTTGATAGAAATGAAACATTTGCTTTATGGATAACTATTATTTTTTAATACAATTACAGAAAACGCATTGTTAATCAATTTAAAATGTGCTAATCTTCTGAAAACTGCCCAAGCTTGAATTTAATCCAATATACCCCTGGATTGAATATAACTCTGATAGGACAATGTGTGCATCTATTTTTTTTTTAAATGGAACACACACACCCCATATGTCAAAGCATAAGTTGAAAGAAAAACATCATGAGTTTTCATTCCATTCTGATCAGTAATAAAAGTTTTAAAAACAAAAACATCATAATAAAAAATATTCATTTTGAAACTTTAGAAAAACAATATATAGACAAGGCCTTAGTAAATCAGTACAATATGATTATTTTATTATAATGTATTTCATATGTATTAGTTGCTAAGTTTCTTTTAGTTATTCTTATATATATATGTTTAGCTAGTGTATGAAGGTGTTATATATGCGTTAATTAATTTTAATTGTTAAATAAATTATTAGTTTTTAAAATTCAAGTTGTCAGTGCCATTTTATCTATCAGTTTGCCTTTCAAATGTTTACCTTAGCACTTAACAGTTCCATGTTTATTAAAAAACAATTCAAATTAGAATGTCTAACCACTGAGCAAATGATTAACATGAATTGAGGGATTGTCGTATTTGAAATTGTCCATTCATTATAGCATAGTAGTAAAAGATAAAAATGCATATCTTTTTAATTTAAATTATTTCTGAGTGGTAAAACTATTTGAAATCATTAATGTTGATTTTGGGGAGGTGAATGGGAAATATTACTCATTTTAGGTTCAATCATTTCTATTGTTATTTACTTTATATATGACTTTATAAAAATTGCATTGATTAGTCATATTTAAAGGTAGTCCTTTCAAGTTTCCATTACAATAAAATGATAATGCAAGGATGGCAGGTTTAATCCATTTTTATCCAAAAATTCAGGACACAAATGATTTCCTAACGTGTGGCTTGATAATATATACATATATAAAAGAACAACCTGAGGAAATGTAAAAAAGTGACTGAATTTTAGGATATATATATATTATTGGATATATTGAAGCAATATTTATATATGCTTCATGCCAGTAATTTAAAACATTTGAAGGAATTTTAAAAATAAATGTTTTAAACAATTTTAATTACACATGGGTCTCTTTTTACGCAGACTTATTTAACACGATTTTGAAGTTACGCGATTCGTGGTTCACCGAAAGTCAATTTCCGATAATGTGCTATTACTTTAAATAATCAATTTCGCGCACTTACATTATATTGAAAGTAATAGCACATTATTGGAATTCGACTTTCATCTTAGTAATTTCAATATTTTCAGTGCTTTATAATAGTAAGATTTTATGCAATTATGAAATTAAAATCATGATTTCCACATTTTATGTATACACATATTAAATTTTACAAGATTATAATGTAAATTTGTTCAAACATTGTGCGCGTTAATTTTGCATTTTAAATCACATTTTGTTTTTGCTTTTTAAAAAAGAACATAATCAATTATTATTTTCTTATTAATGACCCTAATCATTAACGTGCTCTTAAATTCCAATGAGAGCTAAATGGCTGTATGTCTGGATATCGCGAGCTTTGTAAACAATTAATAAAATCATCTCAAAGATTAATTACTAATTACATTGTCACCAGAAAATCATAATAATTAAAATGTGTATAAAAAATGTAAATTACTGTACTGTAAATTATGCATAAAGATATATTATTTTGAATAAAATTAAATATTATAGTTAAAAAAAGTTTGTCTTGTAACAATTTTTTTTAAATTTGAAATTTTTTATTAGTCATATTTTATTTCCTTATTTTTTTTTGTTGTGCGAATTTTAAAGTAATTTTACGTTGGTGCTTTGCTTTTACGCGAATTTTGAAAAATCACAGACCGCACCCCCCCTTTTCAAGGTAAGTTACATCTATTTTTATGTGATTTCGTTTGCGTGTGTTTTCTGAGGAACCTATCCATCACGTAAAACGAGACCCAGGTATATATATCTAATTTATATTCACAGATAAATGTACATAATTAAAGATAAATTTATTTTTAAAAGTATGTTAAAACAAAAGGTGTGTTTTTTTTATTAACTATTACAAGTGGAAATGGAATTCTTAGAAAAAGTAATTAAAATGCTTGTAAACAGAATAATCAAGTAAGGAGATAAATATCTGATGTAATATAGGCTATTTTATTAATCCCTTTCCAAGATAAAAAATTTATAAATGGTATGATTGGGCAAATCAAACAATGGGCCAAAAGGGTCAGACATTATCTACAACCAATAGATCAAAGATAAGCAGATCAAAAAAGATATAAATAGGGTTTGTAGGGTGGTTTATCAGTATTCTGATTCTTCAGATTATTCTGTTACATGCTTTAGTTATTATGCTTATTTCAATCAGCTTTCCATAATTTTACTTATTTTGTATTTTGGTTCCAATGCTATGCAGGAGCAAAGAAGCAGCTATATGCTTCACTCTGGCCAGCCAGTAGAATGGAAGCTATACTCCATTGCTGTCTTGAACATTGTGTTTGATATATATATATATTGTAACGGAATATATGCCGTTACCTTATTTTAAAATGAGAATAAAAAGATCGTAAATAAAAATTGATTTATTAAAAAGAAAAAAACTTAAAAACTGAAAATTAAAAGTTGTTTAATATATATAGATCGCATGATGGGCAACTTTAAAAACTATTTAAAAAAAAAAATAAAAATATTTGAAAGTTTTTTTTTGTAAAAAAAATAAAGATATAAGATTTGATATTTTTGGAAATAGAAATAATTGATTTCTATAATCTTAGAAAATGGAAATGATTGTCTTATTAATTAAATAATTGTTTAAAAACAAACTGGCCCTTGAGGCATTTAAAATAAATTAAAGGGTCAGATAAGAGAGTACAAAGAAATTAAAGGACCAATGCAAACACCAGAAATGTCAGCACGGACCGTAATTGAAACACCAGAGGATTAGTGATGTCTTGTCGTTTGAATTTCAAGATCTAATGATAAGAGACTAATAAAAATATAAAAGTCAAATTATTATTATAATTGTTATCTTAGAGCTGACTATGAATAGATTTGTTATAACTAGCTATATTGCAGATTTTCACGATGTGGAAGTCTGCAATAAATTTAATTTTCCGGACAAACCAGCTGAGGCCTCTGGATGACAGTTCCTGACCAAATGCATGGCAAGTCGCAGTTTCATTTCAAAGAAGGACAAAATCTACGAAAGTGATCACGAAGATGGACGTCTCAATCTATTAAAACCGTAAAGTATGAACTATTGTGTCTATCTAATAAGAACTTTCCTAAAAATGCAAGTAATTAATAACTGAAAATAAGAACTCTTATCTGACTTAAAGAATGCAAATTCAATTATTGATATTTTTTATGTAGATGTTTAAGCAATCATTTCCATTTCATTTTTTTTTTTGTGTGTGTATTATGTTTTAACTAAAATGTATTAAATTTAAAGTTGGGTGTAGATAGCTGCATGAATAAAGATTAATAACTATGTTTAAATTCATTTATGTTTAATTTAAGGGATTTTAATTTCAGGCTATTTGTTTCGTGGTTGTGTAGATATATATATATATATATATATATATATATATATATATATATATATATATATATATATATATATATATATATATATATATATATGCTTTATACCATAAACTTACCAAAGCTATAGAGAGAAACCAGCTCTCAATTGAAAAATAAATTACCACCTAAGATACTTAGTGAATTTTGATTAAAACCTACTGCCACCATAGCAATAGTTTAATTAATAAAGGTTACCAAAATAAAACAATACCTAAAGACTGAATGAGAACTTTTATTACTGAAAGGAATAGGTATGAACTTTAAAAGAATATTATAAATGTCTAGAATTACTATTATTTATCTTCTTACTAACTTATCTTCTCTCTAATAAAAATGTTTTAGTCAAGTAATTATTTGTTAAATTTAGTTATGTGGGTATGGCAATAGATTATTTTGTTCTCTTTATCACACCACAAATTAGTAATACTTTTATATAAAGCAATTTAAGTTTATTATCGCAATCTCTGGAAAAGCTTTTAATGATATATTGTTTTCAGCCATTTCCACTTTATCAAAAATATAAACAATAATTTAAACCTTAAACTTAATGCACCCTGAAGAAAATTCAAGTGGGTTGCATAGTCAAAGTAAATTAATATATTTTTGTTTTAATAAATTATAATTTTAAGCAAAATATTCTCCAATTTTGAGGAAGGATAATTGGAAGTATGGATGTAAATGAAATGTTGTAATCTTTATTTTGGGCTGTTTTGTTTACATAAGAAATTTGTTAGAGCATGTAGTCTTGCAGTAGATGAAAATTCCTATCATATATTATTTGGCTTGTTTTGGAAAACTGCTGGTCATTGTTATACTTTATATATAGTAGACACAAATTTTTATTGTATAGGGTGCTCTTAGCTCACTGGTATCTAGCAATAAATAATGTAATGTCAATGTTGCTTCTTACATTTGCTTATATAGCATTGAATTACTTACCTGCATTATAGCCTGAATGCATTTATAGTGGTCTGGTTATTTAAAGTGTATAAATTTATTGAAATTCCAGACTGTAGGTTTATTAAGTTTAAAACTGTAATAATAATTGCTTGTGATCATTAGTCTATACAGCAAGTTTATATCTTTTCAGAATTACTTGTATTAAGAGGCATTTAAACTTTATCATACTGTAATAACATCAGTACATAAACAATTATCACATAAATAAACTTAATTATTGAATCAATCATTTATTAAACATATGAATTTGCTTATAAATTAACCAGGCAGTCCATTTACGCTATTGTAAACATTATCTTTTAGTATATACTTAAATAAATTGTAATGTTTCACTAAATTTTTAGCACTATGTCATTATTTTGCAATCAATAATGTTCAGGGGGCAGAATGGTTGTCATCTTTAATGGTTCAGTTTAGTTGCTCTACCTGAGGCAGGCTTATTTGCAGTTATAACATTTTGAATAAACTCACTTCCCAGGTTGGTGAATTGCTTTTTAATCATTTTTAAGTCATTTAGCATCAAAATATTTAATTTTTATCATAAACAATTTACTATCCATTCTAAGTAACGGTAATGGCATCTGCTTACAAGTCTTAGGCTGCCATGAAACACAAAGTCTTATTCAATAAAAAACTCATGAAGATGACCACAAAATTAGCCCAAAATCTACTAGAACCAAGAAAATCCCTAGGAACAACAAATTCTTCCACCAAAATACCCCTGAACTTCCAAAAAAAATCATATTTTTATCCAAAATACTACTGGAAAAAAGACCATGGTTAATGGGGAAAATAACCTAGACTTTGAATGCAATAAAAACCCATTTATACCCCCTCCCGACATAAAAGCTGACATAAATATGAAAGACCCTACCTTCTCTGACAAACCTATAAAAAAACCAAGCAGATTGCCTGTTTCTACAATGAGTTCTGTTAAAAAATACATCAAAATAAGAATTTTAAGCAGTAAAAACTCTATTCAGGAAGTGCCGATATGCGGGGAAACTTGGCAGCAGAGAAAAATGGGACAGGAAGGTGATTCGAACTCTGGGTTGCCTTTGAACAATACACATTTTGGCCTTTCCTACCTCTCTGACAAAGAACCATTTTTTCCAGAATTGGAGGAAAAAAGTTATGGCCCAAAAAAACACGCAGATGTGGCGCCATTAAAAAATAAAAAATTTTCCAATAATGATAAAAAATGGTAATGGGATGACTTGCAAAGCTAATAATCATATTTCAAGTTTCAAAATTGGCAGGACTGATGATGCTGACCTGCTGATAGCTGATAAACCCATTCAATACCCTCTAAAAAGATGTCTCATATATCAGTGGTCTTCAACCTTTTCACACCTGCGAAACGACAGGATAAGATTTCGCAGACCAGCAGAAGTTTACAGATAAATTTTTTTAAAGATGTAACCTGCTTATCCTTAGATAATCATAATTGTTATAACTGACCAAAACAGCATACTAGTTATTGTGTATTGTAATGGTGTTGCTTATCTTCACATGCTGAACTCTTTCTCGAGTTGCGCAGTCATACTGCTACAGAAAACAGTACAATAACAAGCATTCTCATTAATGTGCTTGCATTTTACATTTATTTCATTGTTAAAACATGCAAGAATAAAATGTTATCCACCTGAATGTTGAAAAAGTCAAAAGTTTTGATCTTATTTTAATTGGGGGGGGGGGGGTTGAGAAATACTTTGTCATTACTGAGACAAAAGATAGAGACCAAAGTTATTTTTTGTTTGTTTTTATTTTTAAAAAGGATAACAGAAATTGGTTTTAAAAATAAAAGTTTTAGTATTTTAGCAGTATACAAGTAAAGCCCAAAAAAATATGGCTTATAGGCCAAAAAAAAGTGGACATATTTTTAAACAAAAAAAAATGAAACTTGAAAAAGTCAAAAGTTTTGATCTTATTTTAATTTTGGGGAGGGGTGGAGTGAGAAATACTTTGTAAAAGTTAGAGACAGAATTTTTTTTGGTTATTTTTCTTTTTAAAAAAGGTGATAAAAATTGATTTCAAAAATAAAAGTTGAAGCCAAAACGATCTTATTTTAATTTTTTTGGGGGGATACTTTGTCTTCACTCTGACAAAAGATAGAGACAAAAATTATTTTTGGTTTGTTTTTATTTTTAAAAAAAGGTAATAAAAATTGGTGTTAAAAATAAAAGTTTTAGTATTTCAGCGGTATACAAATAAAGGCAAAAAAGATATTGCCTTATAGGCTAAAAAAAAGTGGCCATATTTTTAAACAAAAAAAAAACAAACAAACTGAAACTTGAAAAAGTCAAAAGTTTTGATCTTACTTTATTTTGGGGTGGTGGGAGTGTATTGAGAAATGCTTTGTAAAAGTTAGAGACTGAACTTATTTTTTGGATTTTATTTTTAAAAAAAGGTAATAAAAATTGATTTAAAAAATAAAAGTTAAAGACAAAAAAAAAAAAAAATTTCCGTATATCAAAAAAAAAAAAAAAAAAACACTAAAAATTAAATATTAAAAAAAAGTAGAAAAAATTTAAGAGATCAAAGTTTTATTGTTTTAACAACGCTGACAAGAAACCGTGATTGGCTATCAAAAGACAACCGGAGTTTATATAATAAAAAACTTTTTCTACCCCCATAAACATGTGATAAATAGAAATACAAATTAATTTATGTATGATTGATTAGAAATTGTTTTTGTTCTGTTTCTTTTTTTTTAATCGGATAAAAATGTGATGAAAAAAATAAATAAAAATTGTTTATATTAATTAAAAGTTTAAAATCTTATTATTACAAACTTTCTTGCCAGTCTAGCGCAGACCGGCAGAAAACTTCTGTGGCCCGGCACCAAGCCCACTGTCATATATACTAGATTTTTCACCGATAATTGCTAAATCCCCTAATATTTCTGATTTCCCCCGTTTCTACGAATCAATGGAAACACCTCTGAACAACCCAATGAATAAACCCTATGATAACCCACAAACTTTCCACAGCTATTTCAAGGGCAATAGTGATGATCAATTTCCCAAACCTGAACCCAATCCTGCACATGGTACCAAAGGGTCCAACCTAAGTTCTAAAACTAGTAACAAAAACTCTTCTCCTATAATATGCCCACAAGGCTGCCTTGAACCCTGTGATGTTTAGAATGAAAATGCCTGCAGCTTCTCAGGATAGGGGTCATTACTCATTCCATCTCAAACCATGGATTATTTGGCAGAGCAGTTGAAATTATGGGGGATGAAAGAGATATCATTGTTGATAATAACTTTCATGGAGCTAACAACAGCTTCCAATGTGATCTCTCTCAACATACTCTGATCAGTGAGAGCTTCAATCAGTCGATCCCGGCTCTCCTCTTAAAATCTTTTCAAATATACCAAGATGACAAAGCAGTGATCCTGTCCATCACTGACAATAACAGCCAGCTGTTTAGATTTCCAATTGTCATTATTTGAACTTTTCACTACCCTCAGCTTTGGAGCTGTCCTTTTCCATCCTAATGACTGGTACATGATTGTGCAATTCAATAACATTATTGCTAAGAAGGCTTTTTGTAACTTTAGAAGCCTCAATGGCCACTACCTGGTAACCATTGACCTGAATCAGCCAAGTTCCATTGAGGGTTATATCAAGAACTGTGGAATCAATTTTGAAAGAGCCAATCTGCAGAGCCTTGGCCCCTTTTGGCAACATCTCTGCATTTTCAGTACCATTCCATTAAATTTTGGAGGGACTGAGGTTTTTTCCAACATTGCAGACTTTCAGATAGTGCTAGGCAAGGGGATCTCACCTGTAAACATTCCTGGTCTAATTGAATTTCTTGATTCCCCTCTCACCATCATTTGCCATGGAGTCTCCCCTCAACATTTCTTTTGTCAGTTGTGGACACCTCATAAAAGACTGCAAAGAGTGATGCTGTTCCTGTGTGGGCTGATACATGCAAACATTTCACAAATGCCAATGCAAAGCTGCCACATCCACTGCTCTGTCCTTGTCCAGTGATATTGGTAATAGGTCCAATTCATAATAGCCAACACCACCTCAGGGTTCAAAAGGCTGGACTGAAGCTTTTCCCCAGAATTTCTTTCTGTAACTTGGTTGTCACTGGAGAATTTGATAAGAACTTCACTCTGCTCCAAGTTAAAAGCACTGCTGGGGATCAGCTTGCTGATCCCCAGAGATGGCTGATGTCAGCTCTCCCTGAATAGTGAGCAGTAAATCTGAAGCCAATGATTTCCTCCTGGCTTGTCCCTCTAGACACAAGAGGAGAAACATCTCAGAAATCCAATTTCTCGCCTGCCTGCTTTTCTTCCAGCTCAGATAATTTTAAAGGAAATTATCCCCCAAGTCTTGGTGATCAGCTTGACAATACTGTGACTCATAATGAAGAGTTTGGCTTTATTCTCTGTGTTTTCCTCCATACAAAGAAACACCCATCTTAATTGATGATGTACCCAGTCCCAGGTTTCCTGTCAATAAACAGTGTGTAGAGCAAATTGTCCAATCCTTTACAAGCATTGACTGTGATTCCTGATCGAACCCTGATTGATAATTCCCTCCCTGGAAGTGACTCCAAATTAAATATTGACCCCTCAGATCAAGGTGATTCTCTGAGGTTCTATAATCTCAGTCAATGTTTGAGGCCTGAATTTGTGTGGCAGGGTATATACTGTCACATTGGTTGTGAAAGAAGGCCCTGGATGTCTTATCTGAAATAAAATAGTCAGACTTTCATGTCATTAACTTGATACAGGACTTCAGCTTCCATTCTCAACAGCTGCATCTGAAGGTATTGCCATCATAATTAACAAAAGGGACCCAATCACATTATTCAAAATTTTACACATTGATGCAAAATGTCAGATTGCCATCATCTAATTCCAAGGATGGGCATTTAATTTAATTAAGGTTTACTCTCAAGAAACTCTGAGATAGTAATCAAAGTTATTCACACCATCAAGTCCACCCTCAGATCTAGCCCTCTTCCTAAACTAATCATAAGTGATACATCAACTGGTTCAGGCTACTCATTGCAAGTGGAACAAGATGCTTCCCAAAAGATAACTTTTTGTTTTACACAAGCTCAAGATCCTTTATAGACATTTTTTCAACTTCTTTGGTGGGCTTAATTGAAGCTCACCTCTGGTCAAGCATATTCTCAGACCACTTTGCATTAGAGGTCAAGATCCACCCAGAGGATGCTGTGCTACCCATCATAAACCTAGCTTGTACTTCAAGAATGTTGACCAGGTTAATATAACTACACAGCAGGTGTCAGAGGTCTATATTACTCTCCACAAAAATTGGGATTTTACCTCCCTCTGTTGAAGCATGGTTGGCTTTTGTCAAACAGTCTTGAGTGACTTTGTCAATCATTGTACCATCAGGATGAAAAAGCCTGTCCGGTTGATATCTGAGCTCAATGCCATTGCTAGAAACATAAACAATATGCCATATAAAGCACAAAATATTCCAACCATTCTTACCCTAAAAGAAAATACAAGGCTTCCCAGAGTGCCATTGCTGAGTACCTCTTGATCAAGAGAGCCTGACAATACCTACATCACTAACAATGCTGAATCAGGGGCTACCTTTGATGGGCTTTTGGTTCAGGCAAAAAATCTAGGGCCCCAGAATAGATTGAGGTGCAAGGCAGTTGCTACTCTGGTTTTTCCATGCTGGCAAGGATTTGGGATTTCTATGCCCACAAATTCTAGCCACTGGGGATGTCAAATTCTCAAAGGAAGTTTACTTTGGTGGACTCGACCTCTCACAACATCTTGGAGGCCCAAATCCTATTGAGACTGAAAATCCTTCCCAGAAAGAATGCAACCTGGCCTGCATGAGACCCCCAAATTTTTTCTATACCACCTGCAGACATTTACCATTCCCATTTATCAAAAAGATCAATTTTCTGGCTGATGAGTCAGGAACCCTTGGGAATTTGTCCAATTGCCATGGTGACCCTCAACAATAAGTGAGGGACCCACATGACCTGGACAATCTCTGACCAATCTCCATGATGCCACTGCTAATCAAGAAGGCCTCATAAAAGAGGGCATCCAAAATAACATTGGACACCTCATCTTATGAATTTGCTAAGGGATTCTCAACTGCTGATGCTATCAGCTGATTTCACCTCCTAGTCAACCATGTATGCAAAAGGCAATCCCAGTCAGTCACTATACAGCTTGACTTTGCCAGAGCCTTTGACTGCATCAGAATTGATAAACTTCTTAGTGTACTGAAGTCACTCAAAGTACCTCTGGCATACCTCCAACTGATAGAGACCTCCTACAAAATCAGGGGGTTTCTCTCATTGGATGGTCAAGTGGCTCCAGGATTTAGGTGTTTCCATCCTACAGGGCTTAACACTAAGTGCACTCCTCTTTAAAGCTTACATGAATCCATTGCTGCTAAGCATCCGGCTGTCCTCCCTGGGATAGCCACTCCTTTTCTGGGAGAGAGCATTTGTCATATTTCCTACATGGATGATGTAGTGGTGTTTCTATGATCTCAGGATGAACTCACAAGGCTTGAGGAGCTCTTGGATCAGTTCATTTACAAATTGGGTCTAAGGTTCAATGAAGGCAAATCGGCCATGTAGTTCATCATGACAGGGAATCAAGTGCCAGGCAGATTTAAAGCACCCCATCAGAACTTTCTTGGTTTCCATCTTGCTTCCACCCTCTCAGTTATGAGGAGACATGGAGAACACCTCACTCTTCAAGATAGAGCATAGATACCTCCCTGTCCAAAATCTATCTATCCTTGTTGGACAGTCACTTTGCTAAACTCCATTGTGTTGCCTAAGATCACTTACCTTGCTGGCTGCTAAGCAACTGGCTGTCCTCCCTGGGATAGCCATTCCTTTGCTGGGAGATAGCATGTCATATCTCCTACATGGATGATGTAGTGGTGTTTCTATGATCTCAGGATGAACTCGCAAGGCTTGAGGAGCTCTTGGATCAGTTCATTTACAAATTGGATCCAAGGTTCAATGAAGGCAAATCAGCCATGTAGTTCATCATGACAGGGAATCAAGTGCCAGGGAGATTTAAAGCACCCATCAGAACTTTCTTGTTTTCCATCTTGCTTCCCCCTCTCAGTTATGAGGAGACACGGAGAACACCCTACTCTTCAAGATAGAGCATAGATACCTCCCTGTCCAAAATCTATCTATCCTTGTTGGACAGTCACTTTGCTAAACTCCATTATGTTGCCTAAGATCACTTACCTTGCTAGGTTTGCCCCAACCAACACATTTATTAAAAAGGTTGAAATGCTTTGAAGGAGTCTATGCTGAGGGGAGGAGTCCTGTCATCAGCCTTAATCTACTGCAAAAACCTAAGCCCCTAAAGGGGTTAGCTTTGCATTATATCAAAATTTTCCATATCCAAAGAACTCATAACATCCTTGTAAGACTGCTGAATACCCAGTTAGATATTGAATGTCCTACCCATTGAAGGAGGTAGACATAACTGATAGGCCCCCACCCAAGTGCAGAAGCCTCTGGTTCCAGCAACAGGTCATGCTTGAACTTAGGAGCATTAAAACTTCCAGCTTCCTATTTAACTCCAAGCTCACCTACTGGGCTACCTATCACTTAATGTTTGATGGAAGAACCAGATCTCCCAATTTACTCCCCATTGGAATTCCCAGGCTCATAAAATGGGCTAAATTCCTAAAGCTCAAGCTCAAATATGTGGACTTCTTGTTCAAGATTAACCTTGGGACCCTCCCCATGGGGGCTTTCCTATGCTATCACATAGGTTATAAAACCAATGCCTTATGTCCCAAGTGTGACAAACAGGAAGAGACCATGGTCCACATTGTTTCAATGTGATTCATGGTCCAGCCTTCGGAATTTCACGCTGGGTAAAATGAATGTTCCTGGCCTATTTGGTGGTTGGCCTTTGAGAAATATCTATTCAACACCACCTCCCTGTCAACTTACATAAACTTTGGAATATGGACTGTTAGATGTAAAAATTGTTTGAAAAAGGAGTTTGACCACAGATTTCTTGATAAATTTCCCCTGTAAGGCTAGAGAAAAAGATAAGAAAACTTGTCCCCACCTCATTGGCTTACCAAACTTGGGGCAAGCTGAGAATATAGTGGACAGTGACCAATCACATGGATTTGCATGATTATGATTGCATTATTTATGGACTTTTACCTGATTTGCCTGTTATTACAATGGATGAACATAACCTTATATACTCCTAGTATTAAGAGTTGTATGATTATTTTTAGCTTCCATGATCTTTGTACTCCTACAGATTGAAGCCTATTTTTCCATTTTTTTTCATATTTCTATAATTCGGTGATCTAATATTGTATTGTGTAATGTTTGATTTAGTGCTTGATCTTTGCTGTGGATGTATTAAATGTTTATTATACAACCACCTTTACACCTTAATTATGTTATTTTTATAGTATAACTTCCTTTGTACATATTTCAGTGTATAACTTCCTTTGTACATATTTCAGAATTTTTAAATGTATTCTTGTAACCTACAGAATGCTATACCTATGTTCCCATTGTATTTCACATTTTGCTGCATCCTGTATCCTTTTCTGTGAATAATTTACTTTTGAAATGAATAATGTAGTTAGAATAAATCTTGTGCGACTAGCTTATCTTAGTGGGCTGCAAAGGGAGATGTTCTTGTTCTGTGATATCAGAATGTGGAATGGATACCAGATTGTCCTCGGGTGATTTTCATGTGGTTTGTACATTTGGAGTTACAATATATATATATATATATTATTAAGTGGAGGCTGATATATATTAATACAAATCCAGGAGATGAAAAGTCTAATTTTAATTATATATTGATTTAAAAATATTGTAAAAATTTGATGATGTAAAAATAATAGTGAATGTTTTTATTTTAGTTTAACAGGATTAGGGGTGGGTGGGGATTTTTAAGTAGTCATTTTAGATCAGGAAAAGTAATTTTATTGATTGCAAAAATATATTTATCAAAAAATTTTTATTGCTAATAATGAGAATATTCTATCATGATGCATGGTGGAAATTAGTTTGTTTAATAAATTAAGTATTAGCAGCATGAAAACATATACTTAACATCCTTTAATAAATACATATATAAAACTATTTGGACACTAGAAAGTTTAAAAGTAGGCAATATCGCCAAAGGACATAGGGTGGCTGGCAAAAGAAGGACTTGTATAGAACTGACATGTACTTAGCTAATGTATGGCAGAGTGGAGTAGATAATTAAAGAATAAAAGCAAAATTTTTGAGTTGGAAAAGTAAAAAAATTTTTATTGAATGTGTATCATATTGTCTGTTCTACATATGGAATTGGAGGAGCAAAGCAATATAATACTGGGGAATGAAGGTACTCCCATTTTTTTCAAAAATCCTCAAGTAGTTGAAAGAACAATTGAGCCAACAGAAATGCAAATGATGGAAATGTTAGAGAAGAATCAGCAGAATTTAATGAAGATAAGGCTAGAAAGGGTTTAATGAAAAAAGTTAATATGAAACAAGAAATCTAAAAACAGTAGTTAATAAGGTGTGCTTTGCTCCACACAAAATTAACATAGGAAGCACACTAATACTAAAATAAATCTGACTAGTGTGGTCAACAATATTATTTCTGAGGATGCAAAAAATACATCAATGTAAGACTATCAAACATGTCCATTAATTGATGTGGAAATAGGACTGCCAACAAATTAAAGCTCAAGGCCATCATATATCAACCTTGCCTCTCAAGCAAATATTCTTGGACAACAGAAAAAGAACTAAGATTGAGTGAGTCTGTTAAGCATGCTTAAATATAGAAATAGGGTCTGTATAGTTTGGTTATGTATTTTTGATAATGCCATAGTTAATCCATAAGATAGTTCTTGATCTGATTTCTTATGCATACATAACTACCAAAAGAGATCATGGTCATAAACAACAAACAACTTGGTGTTCAAGATACAGAATTTTTTTTATGCAGGTTAATAGTATAAACCAAGTAGAGACCAAAGAGATCCAAGTTAAAGAGTCAGCCATCACTGTGGTACAAAAAAGTCCTATTCGATTACTTTCCAATAAATCAGGAGAAATACTGGGTATGTATACCACATAAGAGTTAAGAAGATGCATTTTCAGAAGTGCACTTACCCAGTTCCATTTCAATACCAAAAGTTGAGCAGCAATTACAAAAAAGGCTTGATTGGGGTGTAATTAAAAATCCTCCTTATCATTTATCAACCCATTAGTAATTTGTGAAAAAAGATAGAACAGTCAAATTGTTTGGATGTCAGTGGTTTAAACTCTATTACTATACCAGAGACAGATAATCCACCTCACATTCAGGAAATCTTGTTGAAATTCAAGGACAAATCAATTTTTACTACAGTGGATCTTACATCCAGCTTTTGGCAGATTCAACCCGCACGATCAAAGGTATATTGCTTTTAGATATGGAGGGTATATGTATATATTTTGGCAGGTTACCATTTGGGCTAATAAATAATGGAGTAGGTAAGTAAGATGTTGGATAAGATTCTGTCAAAAGAGTCGAAGAATATTATCATCTTATACATGGATGTTATTATTGCATCCCAAATGGTGGAGAACATATGCAACATTCAACCATGTTTTAAGATTGCCAATCAAAAAATATAACAATAAACTTTCAGAAAAATCAATTTATGAAAGAGGAAATTCCTTTTTATGAGGAAATTCCTTTATTATGACATTTAATCAATCAACTAAGCCACATTCAGACAAGATTTTAGCCATCCAACAAATACGAAGCAATTAAGATCCTTTTTGGGGCTGTACAATTTCTACTACCAATCTTATCCAAACTTTGCAAAAGATATAGCTTCATTACTTCTTTTACTATGCAAAGAACAGTGGTAAATTTGGCTGCCCACACAGGATGCAATTTCCATACAGTCAAGAAAAATTTCTTGAGAACTTTATATATATATTTATCGAGACTTTAGTTGGCCATTTTACCTACAGCAACAAGAATGGATTGGGAAACATCTTGTTCCAAGTCATTGATGAACAGCAGCCACATGTTCAGCATTTTAGCAGCAGGGCCATAAAAGGTTCAGAGCTAAATTATAACAGATGCTGCCATTAGTATGGTCATGTGGAAAATTTAAATAATTTCTATTAGGATCAGAGTTAATTATTATTATTAACCATAAGTGCCTGGAGTTTCTGAATAGAAATTATTTGACAATGACAGATTAATGTGGTGGAGCTTATTCTTGCAGAAGTTCAATTACAAAGTAATTCACAAGACTGAAATTGATATGATGGCAGATATTTTGAGTCAGCACCCTGTAGAGATCACACAAAAAACAAAATCTCTCACTGAAAAAAATGATGAACACAATATTACTAGCAATTGATGTCTCAGTGCAGGACCTCTAAAATTTAGATAAACTTTTGAGGGCTGAACCAGAGTATAACCACATTTTTAATGTTTGGAAAGAAAAAGGGCAGTTAATGAATAAAACAAATGTATTCAGAGAAAACAGATTTGTTGTAGTATAAAACAAACTACCCTAATAACTTGTGGAAAATACTAATTCCTTAAAATCTGCAAGGCCATTTATATTTCATATATTCATTGTTTATATGGGTATTATAGACTTCGAAAGATGGAACATGCCTTATGATTGGGACCACTACCAGCCTTTCTACAATTTAGATTCTTGCTAGTTACTTATGATTTGTTTTTTTATATGTTATGGCATATCCATTACAATGAGCAGATACCAAAAGCATCATTAGGATCTTAAACCAGCAATTTCTGAGGGTAGGAAAAACTTTGGCTATACTCTGTTTATATCCAAAGAATGGAAAACATGGGTGGATAAAAATGGAAATTCCATCAAAAATCTTCAATCTAATCCTTGTAAGAATCATGGGGCAGCTTAGCCACCTATTCTGAATGTATGCAAATAATAATCATTGGGCCTGGGTTAACCAGACAAAAATGGTGGTTATATTAACAGAACCTATAATGAGTCTATATGATTTACACCATTACATTGAATTTTGGTAACCATGATCCACCAGTGATAAAAATGGTATTACCAATTATCCCAAAAGAGATAAGCCCAATAAAGGATCAAGAAAAGGTGGATTTCCATATGAAAGAGAAAAGTGTAGACAACAAGAGGCATAACACCCTGTTAATTTAACATGGACAATCAAGTTTTAGTCAGGACAAGTTAGTAACCCAATGTGAAATCAAAACATTTTTCGCATTATATGAAAGGCCATTCACAATTAAAAGGAAAATTTCAGATACTTTTTTTACTGGAAGACAAACAGGGTATAAGGGGAATGTATAATATAGTTAATCAATATGGACCAAGGGCAGATAATGACAGAAATTCAATGGTGTAGCATTTGTAATAAAAATTCCACATGTAATTTACTTATTTAATTTGTAAGAAAATGTGGTAAGAAACTGTACCACTAAAATAAGATGTAGAAAGAATGAAATAAAATGTTTATTATTCTTTTTTTTTTAATGTGGGAGGTTTAGTGGTCCGGTCACCCAGCATTCAGGGTTGATATAGCAAGCAGGTATTGAATTGTTAAATTCATTTATAATTCTTTTAAATAATAGTTGTTTTTTGAATGTGCATATACAGTTGAGGTAGAAAAGCATCTTACATGGATTCAATAAACAAATAAATAAAACTTATAATGTTTATTAAAATAAATTTGAATAGAAATTATTCCATGTAAGATTGCTTAAATTTTTAAAGCAACTGAATCTTTTAAAAAAAAAAAAAAGTTAATGCAATTACATTTGTAGATAATAAAAAAATCTACAAATCTGGTCACAATTAGTAATCTACAAAAATAAGAAAAAGTTTCCAATTTATTCTAATTAATCGTGTATTAAATTTTAAAATGTAAAAGAATTCATGAAAAAGAAATTAAAAGGTGTCACAATTTTTTTTTTAATCTGCACAAGGGATTAAAAGAAAAATCAGTATTCTGATTCTTGGAAAGAGTGGGGGGAACTTTTTACTTTATGAATTCTAAGGTGGCTGAAAAATATGTTTGGAAAATGTTGTTGTAATTGATTATATATAAATTGTCCTTTATAGAAATTGAATATTTGTTTTATGGATAACTATTATTTGTTAATAATACAATTACAGAAAATGCATTGTTAATTAATCTAAAGTGTGACAACTTGAAATAAATTAGGTAGCCATTTTCTGAAAACTATCTGAGCTTGAATTTAATGCAATAACCACGTATGGAATATAATTTTGAATAAAGAATATGTGACTCTATTTTTTTTAAAAAAAAAAATACTTTTTAAAAAATGAAACAAGTTGAAAAAAAAAAACACCATGAGCTTTAATCCCATTCTGATCAGTAATGGGAAGTTCTAAAAATAAAAATACCATGATAAGAATATTTATTTTGAAACTTAAAAAAAAAAAAAACAATATATAAAAAAGGCCTTAGTAAATCAGTACAATCTGATTACTTTATAAGAATGTATTTCATATGTATTAATTGCTAAGTTCCTTTTAACTATTCTTTTTTTTTATATGCTTAGCAAGTATAGGAATGTATTCTAAAATAATTATTTTTAGCTTTGTGTGTGTGTGTGTATATGCGTTAGATAATTGTAATTGTTAAATAAATTGTTAGCTTTCAAAATTCAAATTATCAGTGTCATTTTATCTATCAGCTTCCCATTCAAATGTTCACCTTAGTATTTATCGGTTCTGTGTTTACCAAAAAAGGGAAAAAACTAAATTGGAGTGTTTAATCACTGAGCAAATAATATAAATTGGGGGATTATAGTATTTGAAATTGTCCATTCAGTATGGTACCCTAGAAAAGGCTGACAATATATGTCTTTTTTATTTAAATTATTTCCAAAACTATTTCAAATCATTAGTGTTGATTTTGGGGAGTTGATTAGGAAATATAATCTGTTTTAGATTCAATCATCTCCATTATTGTCTACTTTATATATCACTCTATGGAAATTGCATTGATTAGTCATAATTAAAGCTAGTTCCTTTAGGTTACTGATATATTATTTTATTTTGGTATGGTCAAAATACATTTCAAATATGATGCATTACTTTGTTACCTTTATGAATCTTCAGATAAAAAATTACCTTTTAAGAAATGTAGAATATTATTTTATATGTAAAAAAAAAAAGAATAAGATTCAAATAAAATGAGTAAGCTGAATAGTTGAAAGAATAAAAGATTTACTTTTATATATATATTAAAAATCAGCTAACATTAAATAGATTTCTTAATTATTAAAACGAAATTCATTTAATTATTTATGTGTGAATATACTGGTGTATAGATGTATGTTTATAACGCAGAATTTGATTCATTAAGAAAATTGATTAGTATCCTCAGAGAAAAAATAATTTACATTTTATTGTCTAAGGGATATACAATTTGGATTAATCAGGAAAATGTTTAAAAAAATTAAATGGAGTTGTATATGAATTTACACTATATTATTTATTATAATATAGCCATTCATCATTAGCTGTCATTGAATATATTTACTCTTAGCTATGCCCAGTTTTAAGAGTTATGATGACTGATTTTTTTTTGTGTGTGTGAATAGCATGAATTAATGAACATTGTATTAGTAATACAAAATAATTTCAACTTTACCATATATATTTAGCATAGCCCCCCCCCCCCCGTGGACATATTGTTTGATAACTTGAGCATATCTACTTCAATGTGGTTTTATTAATGAATTCTTTGTTTAAGGTAAGATCTCAAATAATTATGAAAATTAAGAAAATTTAGTTATGATCAAAAAATTATATTAGTAATGAGAAAACTTGCAAAATGGGAAGAAAATTTATTTCCAAAACAATGTACTTATAAACATGTACACACATAGGTTAAATTTAAAATAGTATGTGTAATGTGTTATAACACTGTTAGAATTACATTAGAATTACAAGATAATTAATATTGAAGTAATGAATTTAATAGTTATAATTAAATTATTGAAGGAAAGAAATAATTTAGACAGTATAACATGAAAAGTCAAAGATCATTTAAGACTATGTGTTATGAATAAAATCTAATACAAAAGTAACACTGTGGGAAGTGGATATATTTTATATATAAATTGTGAAATATAAAATCATCAACTGATGGTGGTACTGTACATAGTTTGTATATATTAAAACTGATTGTGACATTTGTTAAATTAATATTTTTCTATTTTTATTTTTTGGTAATGCTTTCATTCAATGTGTAAATTGAAGAGATTCGTGACACTCTGACTTAAGCTGAAAATAATTTTTATTAAGTGATGGTTATAGAATGAAATGGAGAAAGAAGTTGTCTTATTTTAAGGAATACATCAATGGAACTCAAGATAAGGTATATTTCTAAGATAACAGTTTAAACCCAATATAATCAAATTAAAAGTAGTTGCTGAAAGGCAATAGAAAAACATTAAACTGGTATCATCTTTCCTTCAGCATTTCAGGTAGCTAAGTTTGGAAAAAAGGCATTGCTTTAAAAATGCCTCAGATAATACATACCCTTATTAATATGTATGTCTAGTTATCATTCTGAACACTAAAAGAATTGTTTACTATATATGAACAAATATCTTATATATATATATATATATATATTAAGTTAGAAATAATATTCATCTTCAAATATTGCTATAGTAAATTTAATTAACAAAGTGTCTATGATAAGAACTAAAAGAAAACATTGATAACTTATTGCAAAATTACTTTTATTAATTTCATATGAAAAAATGTAGACATTTGCAACATTCAGAAAAGAAATGATTTTTGTTTATAGTCATTCAAATATTGATTTTAAAATTACTAACACTATTTACTAAACATGGCAGGTACTAAACTGCAACCGATTTATATTTTATTTTATTTCTTATATGTGTTTGGCATCTTAATTATGTGATATGTATAGATAAATTTTTAAATAACCTTTACTTGTTTCAGTCTTTTTTAAAAAAATAACTGTCAGTAGATGCAGAATGTTGAAGCATATGTGATTGTTTAAACTTACCTCCATAAGCAACTTCCTCTTGATGTGAAATAAAACTACAGATCTTAGAGAAAAGAGATTAAAAAAAAAAAAAGTTGCACAATTGATTTCTTAATTCTTATATGAACTTTTTTTTCTTCTAAAATATAAACAAATTCAAAAATAAATTGAAAGATACTATTTATTTTTTCTGAAAAAAGTAATAAACCTGCTTATTGTTTTTCATGATAGACTTCATGAGGAAAAAATATTTGTATCTACTTGAATTTAAACCAGAATAACTCTATTATGCAAACATTCTTATTAATTACAATATAATTTATGTTTACAAGAAATACAGCATCATGTGGTTTTTTTAGTTTATTTTCATTATTTATAGTAAAAGCAGTATTCAATGTCTATCACTACAAAAAAGTCAATAGCAAGAAATTGATCTGTAATTTGTTTGAAAATACTGTCAAAATATCTCATGATTTCTCAGCTTACTATAAAATATTCTTCCAAAAACAGTATTTTTTATTCTATTCTTAAGACATCTATTTTAATCTTGAGCAATTAATGGATACAAGATGGTAATGTTATATTAAACCTTAATCAATAAGGACTCTTTAAATTATTATTTAGAGTTCAAAAATTACCTAAGCTTAAAATAAATGATTTTTCAGAAATTAGGCTATTGCTCGCAAATGTATGGCAACTTTAGTTTATTCATAAAAACAGCTTTTTTTTATGAATGAAGTAGAGACTTATGTGTATTTGCATATTCATACCTGTGAATATGTGAAACTATTTTTTCACATAGATGCTATAAATACATATATATGTTTATGTATCTTTATAATAGGATGTTAATCAAAAATACAATATTAAGATAAACAACTTCTAAATATGGTATTTCTTATTTTTAACTACTAAATGCACTGTGTGAGACTTAAAAATTATATTATCTCTTTTGTTAAAAATATTGTTGATAATCAGATGTTTGCATAATGTTTCTTGTGTGTATGCTGTATAAAATTAAAAAGAAACTGATATTTTCAACCTTTTAATTAGATCTGTGTTTTCTGTTGGGGCAGTATTTTATGACATTCAAAGGAAATAGAAATTAACGTAGTTCAAAATATGCTAAAAATATTTAAAAGATTATAAAATATATATTAAAAAATGATTATTTCATAATAGCAGTTACTGAATTAAATAGATAAAATTATATGACAAATTTGATTATCAGTTAATCTCTAAGCTGTTTTCAATCAATCATAGCTATATTTACAATTTTTATTCTAAGTAACTTACTATAATTCAGAAAAGTAATCAGACATAATGAACACTGGATGTATAAATTTAAATGCCTTAAAATTTTTCATATGTTATAATCAAAACATTGATACAATTATTACTTCATATATATTTTAAAAATTTATTTCAGCTGACTGAAAACATGCAAAAAATAATCTTTGTCAATCTTTAATTCCATATATATATATTATTGATACACTTAAATGTATTCATTGTCAATCTAAACCAATTCATAGTTACTTGCTGCAGAATTAAGAGAAGCAATTACACTTTCTGAATTAATAATTAACAATTACTGAATTTGTTACTTACTCACTCCTAATATTAATTAATATTATTGAGTAGATTTGTGCATTTTAACCAGTGTTCATCAGAAGAATGTTTTGAATCTTAATACAAATATTCTGTGAAATTAAGAATGATTATTGCTGTAATGATCATTACCAAATCTCAATCCTGAAGCAATATTTTCCCCTATGGTTTTTTTGTTAGTTTTTAAAAAAAAAAAAAAAAACTTGAAATAACATTAGCTTAGAAAAGGGAATTATTTATAGTTGAATTATTTTTTTTGATTAATTGAAAGATTGGTAACAATGTCAATAATAGGCACATTTTATTATAAATAAATGCTCACTTTTGAGCTGTAATTCATTGCAAGCATTTCTATGCATATTCAGGTAAATCATAGTTTCATCCATTATTATGGATTATTGTATCTTATCACTTTTATTATTACAGTAAACTATTTATTTTACTAATTAAAAAGATGATAAACAAACTTTAAGTTTTTCCAAAATTTATGAAGTGATAATAAAAGCAAAAACTTTCAAGAAGTAGATACATCACATGACATTGTTTATACATATAGCACGATTACAATAATAGTGTTCTAGATCTTGAAAAGATATTTTGAAATGAGATCAAAAGTTTGAACAAAATAAATAACTATCAAAAGTTTTTTCCAGATATATAAAATCCTGAACCATGAACATAAATATTAAAGATTTGCAAAAATATAATTATTACCCTTATTACTGTGTTTATTATTATGTTTGAATTTTAGACATATATGTACATTAATTACTATGATATTAAAATTGTATATATATACATACATATATTTTATAAATAATAAGTATAAAATATTTTTGTATAATATTTAATTTGCATTTACTTGAATAAATAATAATTATTAAATTGTTCTTATCTACAATTTTTAATGCTTTCTCAATAACCATTTATATTATTATCTTTCTTCTCCATCTATCTATAAAATAAAAAATTTGAGATTTTATGAAATTGTAACATTTTAAATGCACACATCTTATTTATGTCTTAAATAAGGTAAAATACTTTTTTTTTTACTTATTAATAAACAAATTTATTTTCAATTTTTATTAGATATTTAAAAAGTAAGAAAAATGGATAAATGTACAATTTTTATAAGTATAATAATCCATTTTTAAAATTAATGTTGTCTTTTTTATTATATAATCTATGTCAAGTTGTTAATAAATGTTATGTTTATCCATATTTTTATTAATTTTAGAATATGAAGATGTTCGATAGTTTGATTTTTTTCTACAATTATAATGTTTTGCAACTTACTAAAAAGATTTAGAACTACAGGAGTAGGCCATAAAGATCCTTTCATTTTTGTCTAAAAATGAAATATTTCATAGATGTACAAATAAATTATCAGATAATAACAAAAAAATAAGAAGATATAAATGCACATGATTTGTGAATAAGTTAGAACATGCTGATTGGAATCTATAATTCAATTTTTAAAATATGTTTTTATTTTATTTCCAAATTTAACCACACTTCTGGCCAAATTTAGAAATAATATGGCAGCTCATTTTTAAAAATGATTAGTAGAAATCCACATTAGATTTCAAATAATCTTTAAGAAAATAAAAATCCTAAATGTTTGCATTTCAATGTTTCTTTTAAAAAATATGAAGAAATAACCTGAGCAATATATGCAATATTTCATTTTTAATATTTTCCTTAACAACTGCATCAAGCAAAAAGTTTTTTAGATACAAAGTGACTTGAGAAGTTACCTTGTATTCATAATTGTTTTAAATGTCATTCATGTAATAAAAGTTGAAAAAAAAAATCCCTTCATCCGAGACAATATTGACCAATTAGAAAAAGTCTCATGTTTTTGCTTATAAATATTAAATTTCCAATTTCATTAAAAAAAGTAAAAAATGAAAATTTACCATGATATAATAAGTATATAGAACAATTTAATTGATGGTGACAAAAAAAAAAACTATATACTGGCTTGAATAAAAATTTGACTTAAGCAAAAAGCCACGTAACACATCACTTAGATAAGTAGAACTGTATTTGAAAAATAAAATGTATCCCAATTGGATATTTATTTATAGAGTTGCCACACTATAATTCTGTATAGATTGATGTTTTAGGCTCCAGTACTGTTAATAAATATGTATCCTATGAGTGCCATTTTCTTTTACGATATCTGTAGATATTTGTAACATTATTGACTGATGTATTAGACTACAGAAAACATTATGTGTATTTGTTATTATATATGTATAAATAAAAAATAATGAAAATATTCATCATAAATAAAAAACAAACAGATGATATGTTTGAATTTTGTCTAATCGAAAATACTTTTGAATTAAAATTTTTTTTGAGAATTTTAAATCTTGTTCAATACAAATATTTTTCTGTTCTTTTGACTTCATACCAAACAAGTTCAGTATTTAGATGCATTGATTGTTTCTGTTATATAGTGGGATCTATTTTAAGTTTCACTATCTACCATTAGACAATGCTTTAGTGATCAAAGCAATAAAAAAATTAAATGCACATATTTATGTGACAAATAAAAAAATTGCAAAACAATAAAGCATAATAACATAAATGAGGTTAATACATGTGGTAAATATAGTTTATTATACTGCATTTACTATATACAAAATTATTATTAATTTCAAATTACATTTCAAATCCTTATTATTGCCATTTTAAGTTATTATGGATTCTTTTCTTTGATTGTTTTGCAAATTTTTTTAAGTGTAAATATTAACATACATTTAATGTTTTATGTATTTTTTTTTATATAAACTTTTAATTCATATACTTATAAAGATCAATTATTTTTTATGCATTATTTTTTGTAGTGCTTTGCATGCAAAAAGGCTAGTCAGAAATTTCAATGATAAGTACATGTAATTTTTAATGGTTTAATTTCTTCATAGTTAAAGCATAATCTGGTGGTAGAATATGAAGCTTAAGATAGATCATCTGCTAGAACAATATCTATTGATTGAAAGTTTGTCAAAAATTAAAATTTGATTATTTTTTTTATTAAAAAAAAAAGATATTTAATGAGATTATAACTATCTTCCAATTTTTAAGCACTTGTTAAATTGTTTTTAACAATTATTCAGAAAAAATGTTTATATTTGATCTATGTTTAATAATTAAGTATATGATTTTTATAAATTTGTATATAATACATGGTTGTGTAAAGAATATGCAACCTTTAAATAAGTAGTAAATGTTATTACCTCTTTCATGTTGTGAAATTTATAATTATTTTCAAAGATAATTGTATATCTAGCTTAATTATGCAACATTAAATTTAAAAGTAATATTTTAAAATAAATTCTGCAATTGAACATGCCATGAAATAATCATTATAGTGTAACTGTCTTCGAAAAGTGAAAAGCTTTAGAAGATAATAGTAACAATTATTTATTAAAATCAATATATACAACTGTATAATATTAATTTAGATATGTTCAGTAATGCTGAAAAAAGTATCAAAATTAATAAATAAAATTTTATTATCAAGGAAAAAATTAATCTTGATTTATTCTTTTGCTTTACATTTGAAAAAAAAAAAAAAGACCCACCCCTTATAAAAATAAATAAATTATAAACTAATAAAAAATAATACAAAAAGAAATAATAGCAACAATGATTTGTAAAAGAATAACTAAATAAATTAACAAAATAAACAGAAGACAATTCATCCTAGTAATGGCAATATTTTGTAATTTTATAAAAAATAAAATAAAATAATATGTATAAAATGACCTCATCTAAGATGCCATTTAACTCTTATTTACACAATATAATTCCAGATTGTGCAGTTGCATAGTCTTTGCAAAATAAACAAAAATATCATATTTAATTATGAAAGTGAAAATATAAAATATACATTTAAAATAGAGCTGTCACACTGATTCAAAAAAGATCATAATATATTTCCAATTATATAAAATATAGCTTTAAATATTTTCAAGCATACTTATAGTAATTTCTTTTTAGTGTTGATTGTTTTAAGTAAATTTAAAAGACTAGTATTCTTTCTACAGTTGACCAATCAGAATCTGTGACAGTCTAAAGTGTGAGTGAGTCATGCAAAAATAAAACAAGACAAAACTAAATGAAAATAAAATATCATTTAATCATGTCTTAGCACAACTCAGAAACAAAATAATTATTCCATTTTTTATCATAATTCTTCTCATTTTTGTACATCAAATTTTATTATTATTTTTTCCACAACCATAATGAGACACAAATGGCTTAGATTGTACAGATATATTAAAAAAAATAGTATCTGAAAAATAGTACTGCTGGGAGGCAAAAAAAAAAACCTTTCTACTAAAATAAATAAATATTCTTCTTTTTTTCAGTAACAAATGAATTACTGCAACTGTAAATATAATTCACAATATATGTAAAATATAAATCTATTTTAACAATAACAAATTATAATACAATAAAAAAAATGTTAATTCTAAATTTAAAAAAAAAAAATCAATCCAAATCAAACTGACTTTTGCACCATATCAGGCTCTTTCTTTACATACAACAATAAAAAAACAAAAAACAAACATAATATAAATAACTAAAAAAAATGTATATATCACAGTGTCTGTGAATACCCAGAGTCAATTGCATAGGGGTATTTCCCCATTCTGGACACAAAATTTTGAGTCACGTGCATTTACAATGCAGCTCGGGACTGCCCAATTATTAAATATTAAATCTAAAACTGGTGTCCAACTATTGCCAAAAATGGGGATTTTTTTTTCCTTGGAGGATGTAGGAGGAAAGAGTAACAATTTGGAGATAAATAAAAATATGTGACTCTGCTGGTAATTACGATGTGGGGTGAGTATTGTACAGCAAGATAATAAAAAAATATTAAAAACATTTACAAATGAGAGATTGAAAACAACAAAGCTTTGATTCCCTCTATGCAAGAGAGATCATTGAATGACAGCGATATGCCCCAAAAAATAGTGGGCTAAAATAATTGTAAATATAAAATCTGCATCATGAAAAAAGAGGATAAATTATAATAAATTTAAATATGTGGCATTTAAAACCTTCACACTTCGTACTACCAACATTCTATATGAAAATTTAAACTACAATATTCTGAACTACAATTTACTTAAAAAGTATTATTTACTTTTTTTTTTGTAAACAAAGCAGAGAGAATGTATATTCATTCCTCAATTAATTTATGACAAAAAGTGATACTACATAGGAGACAAAGGGTTAACACCAATGATCAGAATCACTTTATTGAATTAAATAAAATGTATCTATTAATAAATTTTGAAAGATGAAATAATTTAAAATAAAATTTTGCCAATCGTGTGATAATAAATATGCCCACATTTGAGACTATATGTTGTCTTGTTGTCAACAATCAGGTAACTGCTTATCAAATCAAGATCTTTTTTTCTTCAATAATGCCATCTATACAAAAGAATTTGACATTAATATTTATAAAAGATCACGTTTGATTTCCAGTCTTTAAAACTTATTATCCAGGAATGACATTTTTCCTGCAATGAGAATATCATTACTGCTATGTCTAAAATTTTGAGCAGGTGAGGATACAAATAAATATTTACCACATCCTACTAAGCTCAAACATTGTTTTTGTTTAATTTATCATATATATATCATTTATTTCTTATAAGGGTGGGCTATACACGCTATCATTTCTTTCTTGTGATATGCATTTATAAATTTTCAAAGAATGAAGTATATATATTTTCTATAAATTCAGGATAAAAGTGATCTAGTCAAAGTCGGTATATTAAATACAAAACTGTCTTACATTAGGTCTCTATTGGTGGGGTTATTATTTAGATGAACACATACACACATTTATTTACAAGACTACAAACTCAATTTTTGGCATTCACACACAAGTGTTAGGTTCATGTAAACTAAAAAATATTTTAGTTAATCTGCATAATTTGAACAAAAAAATCATTCTGCTGGTAGTTTTGGTTTTTATCTCAAATTGAAAACATTAACTTTAAATATCAGTTAATATGCAATTTTTTTGGAGAATAAAATACAGTATTTGTGTGAAGGCTATCACTTTATGATTAAAGAGAAGAAAAAAGGCAGCTAACAGTAGTAAATTTATAAATCCTCTTCTTCCATGTAAAATAACTTTTTAAAATTGTTTATAATAATTTCATATAAAAAAAAATATATATGTGTGAGATTTTTTTTATCCCTTTTTAAAGTATTTTTATAAGCTCTAGGCTCCAAGCAAATAGCGGTAGAGTACAACATTGCACCCCTCCTAGTGGTCTCTAAGATTTGCACTGCCATTTAGTGATCACTAGGTCTAGCTCTAAAAACAGTCTAATTTCTATAACTAGTAGTAATAAGAATGAATTTATCGAAATGCTTAATTCTGAGGGCAAAAATATATATATATATTAAAAAAAAGTCCACTGCACACATTCTGGAGATTATTTCCTGAGCTGAATTCTTTATTAATTAATAAACTGATATAAAATATAATCTGATGATAAATAATTTAAATAAAAATATTTATATTTGGAAACTGACAAAATGAAAATATTCATATTAATTTCTGTTGCTGTCATTCAACTACTTTGAATTTCAGTTTTACTTTTTATATAAATTTTATTTTTCAACTGCTTTTCAGATCCCCATTTTGATATTTAGAATTGTCTTAAAGAAGAAAGATATAAGAGGATGTAAAAAATAATAATAACTAAATTTTAAAAAAATATTACTATATATTTTTTACAAACCAGTATGTACACAGGGAGCTTATTTAAAAATATATTACCAAATACTTTATTCATTTTTTTCCCTTAAAAAAAAAATAAATAAATAAATTTAAAAAAAAAAATTATTTTTTTTTGAAAAAAAAAAAGAAAATATCCAACCAAAGGAAAAAATTAAATAAATGGACTAGAATTAAAAATTATACTATTTTCAAAAAATAAGTGAATGAAATTATGGCCGATGAAATTATTAGTGCTCTTAAATAGAAAACTACTTAATTTTGACTCAAAATAAAAATAAAATAAACTTTTCAGAAAGCCAAGCAGAATTGATAAATTGTTAATATAAACATTTGAGCTTAATTGTAGCAGTTTCATAACATATAATAATTATATAAAATAATGATATTTACTAATATATTCAATTTTTAAGGAGCATAAGTAAAGTGGTGAGGTAAAAAGCTATCACAAGCTTTTGTGTTATTTACATTTCCCGCACCATATTAAATAATAAATTAAAACACTTTAATGTGTTTCAAGTTACATATATAAAAAAATAACTATACAATGTGGCTGTGCTAATTTGACTAAGAGCTTAATAATAATAATCATAATAATATTAAAAAAAATACCCAGAAGTTTTAAAGAATCTGAATTAGTTCATTGTATTTTTTGTTTTTATAAATATTTTTAACTATTCATATGAAAAATAATAAAGAAATAAATACTTCTTTTGAGATCAGCACCATACTAAATTTAACCATCAATAAATGTTTAAGTTCCCATTGGTCAACCATTTCCAAATTAGATAGTAATTTAATATATTTTCAGTTAATGTTTAAAAATAAAACATACAAAATAAACAAAATATACTATAATTAAAAGAAAAATTACATTTGAGTAAAAAAAATTTGTTCACCTTTTTAAAACTTTTAATACTTTCACTTTCAAAGCTCTTAATGCTCTTTTCATGTGAGTTACTGCTATTATTTCACTAATCTACAACACGCAGTTAATAGGATGGAGCGGGAAAAAGTTGATTTTTTTTTTTCATCATTATTATTATTATTATTATTATCATTTTCATATATATTTATGTATTTTTTTTTTTTGCACTCAAAATTGGTGAACCATATTTATTAAGTAAAAAAAGAAAATATTTATATAAATAACTTCCCATTGGCTACTTTTACACTAGTAACCAATCAAAATAAGATAAAGAAGTCTCAGGTGCAAAAATGTACAGAAAACATTAATATTTATATCTATGTACATAAGTTTTCTCTTCCTGTTCTCGGAAGAGATGCAGAAGTCTGTAAACAAGCGTATAGCATGAGAATGTTTGAGCCATAATGAGTTCTTCTCAGAGAACAAAAATGATTTTTTTTTAATGATGAGTTAACGGGCAAAAACAGTGTAATGTGTGATGCAGCACCACTGCGAGATAAAACCCGGACATATTTTTGACGATTCAAGATTTCTTACACATGTTAGTTATAAAGAGTTCAAATATTTTCGCCATCATGAATTTATTTTGATACAAAAAAAAACTCCTGTCATTCATTTTCTTTAATGATGAAGGAACTATCAAGAAGATTGATTCAAAAACCCTTAGTATCGTCAAATTGCCATCTTTGGTTCCCTTTGACATCAACTCACAAATAAAATTGGGCAGTAAAATTAGAGCTTAGTGGGGTCAGATTTTCTAGACCCCTTCAAGCTCAAATTTTGTTTCACACACCCCCCTTCCCAAAATCCATTTTTCTTTCAAAAATGAAAGAAACTTTAATCTCTGTTTGCATTATTTTGTTGACTATGTCAATTAAAAAAAATTTGATACTGGCTCAGGTTGTCACCTTACCAGTCATTTCCTAATTAAAAATTTATATTGCCGAGGTGCAAACAAAACTAATCTGAATGCACGGATTTACAAAAAGAAACAAAATATCAAAAATAAGTACATAAATCTTTTTTTTTTACTTTAAGCAATCATTTCCCCTTCATGTTATAAATTATAATTAGATGAATGTACTTATTTTTAATATTTTGATTATTTAAGCTTTTTCTTTGTTTCTTTTTTATTTGGAGGATTATTTTAAATGTTTGGTTTTTTATCATTTGAATCTTATATATATATATGTTATACACATATATATATACATAACATGCTCACACCAATGAAATATGGATTTAATGGCTACTATCCCTATTTGGTAATTCGGACACAAGGGTAATTAATTTTAAAAAGAGTACTGAGAGATTTGCTACAATGATCTCTGATTAATCTGTTATCTCGGACGATTTTATATCTGGGACATCAGAGATGAAGACTGACTGGCCTGAAGCTGGTAATGTAAAATCTTCAACTACAGAAGCAGCTCTACCAAAATTTCTATAAAGAAAAGAAAAAGAAAGAAGAAAAAAAAAAGAAAAGAAAGAAAGAAAAATGATGATTAGAAGACTTATGGTGAAATACAAAGAACAATAAGAATAATTTATTAAAGTAAAATAGAATTTATAAAGTTGATAATGAAAATAATAATAATAATAAATTTAAAAAGTTGAAAGTAACCACCTAGATTTTTTTTTCTTAAAAAAGAGTTTAGAGTAAGTCTTAAGTAATATTTGTAAAATCCCAGGAACAATCTTCAATAAAGTCTTTATTATTAGGTGGTCAACTAAGAGGTAGAGTAACTTTTAGAGTTATCATCTTCAGTAGTACCTGCATAAATGGAATTAATCAGCCAAAAAACTTGCGAAGCAGGAACTTCTGGATCACCAGCATATGAAAAAACACTTATTACAAATAAATAAAAATAATTCAGTAATAAAGCTATTAATTTACAATTTAAATAAACAAACAAAAAATGCTGTACATAAACTTACATCTAGAAAAGTGATATTTAATCTTTGTCCTTATTTTAAAAAAAGGGACAGTGCCAAAAATTACAAATATTAAAAATTATTACAAAACTAAAGCTTAGAAATGATTAGACAATCAGAAATAGTATTTAAAGCTAATTAGAGTGTATATACTCAACATATGCTACATGTCTCTTCTAACTTACATTTGATATCTATATTATAGCATTAATCCACTCTATATAAATCTATTCAAACTACCAATGTAAAAATGGACATCAGATAGTAAAACCATATATGTCTGGCTAGTAGCTTGCATCACTGAGGTCCATTAACTATTTATACTTACATGGTGCCAGAGTAAAGTGGATGACTGCTATTAGTATAGATAAAATGTAAATTTCATTTGTATTGTTATTTAAATATTTTTGTTATAAAATGTTTCACCCTCCCCACTACATGTTGTACACACTTAAAACATTACAAAAAGAATACACAATAAAAAGTCATTGCTACAAAAATTGAAAAGGAAAATATAACAATAAAGTTAATTAAATGATGATTTTTGAAAACATATTATATATATAATTGGTATATGTAAATTAATTTCATTTACTGTGAACTGCTCTATAAAATCATCTACAACTATTTATAAAATGAAAAAAATATGTGTATATAAGAGAATATATATTTTGGATTCATCTAGGCATATATTTTCTTGTGTTAATATTAGCTTAAACCAACAACTAGATCTCACTAGTCATCTTCTGGGGAATAAAAATCAACAAGCAAATATATATAATGACAAATACAAATATATTTCACATATTCTATCCATTAAAATCGTTAATATATATGATATATATGCACAAGTTTGTATGAGACTGTGAGAATATGAATATATTTTTAACTTGAATATAACATCATTATTCATTTGATCAAATATACACAGTACATATATATGCAAATATATTAATTAAAAAAGTGTATAACAATATAATGATTTCATTTATTGATCATGGAAAAAAAACTGCATTCAATGTTATTAAAAGCAAATATTACTTTGGGAAATTAGTGATTGAAATTCAATTTTGTTAATATTGCTCCTTATAGATTAAGATTGCATTTAATAATGAAAATCATTTTTGGGTTTTCAAGATGGCACCAATTTGAATTGATTCCTTCATCACACTATAAGAAATATCATTATAGTCTGATTCAAGATAAAATATTGTTAAAAAGAAAGTTTGAAAACAAAAAAAGATTTCAATCAAATCAGGAATATAGAAGGTAACCCTATACTGAAGAACATTAGTACATAAAGAACTTAATAAAAAAAAAATTATTTAATATATAAAAAAGTAATAACAGTATTTTATTACTAAATATTAAAAAAAAAATCTGTCAAAAAATATATTAATTAAAGTTAAACACACAAAAATCTCATGAGGAACAAGAGATAAAACAGAAGATCAAAGTTTGAATAAAAGTGCAATGAATTCACAGAATTTGGCTAATGAAAATATACATATATGTTTAGGAATCATGTAATAAGTAATTACATGATGAAAACAAAGATGTTTGAAAAATAGCAATTTAAAAATACATTTGTTTAAAGAGAGCACAGGAGTAAAGAGGAAGAATATTATATATCCATGGCTAAAATTATGAATATATATATAATCATTAAATTAAATAAAGTGTATATCATAAAATCGAAAAGTTTAATAATATCATATTTAGGAAGTATTATTTGAAGATCATAAGTAATAGTACAATTATGTTACTATCTAAACATTTGAAGGTTTTAAAAGTGAAACTAATTTAAACTGGTAAATTTATTTAGATATATAAAGAATAATAGCATTAGAACATTGGGATGTAGAAAGCCAAGGCCACCTGAAGAATCTGATTTAACTGAAAGTACATTATGAAAGTGATTTGCATTTTAAAAATATCTTTCTTTAATTGTTTATAGAAGTTTATAAGATTGTTTTTAAAGAGAGCACATGAATAAAGAGAAAGTTAATATATGAAGTTATTATTATTATTCTAGGTTAAAATTTTAATTAATATATGAAGTTCATAGATAAAACTGTGATTATAACATATTTAATTTTTAAATAAAGAAGTATATCATAAAGTTGAGAAGTTTAATTAATTGTTTGGCATTTAGGACTAATAGTACAATTTTGATAATATCTAAATATTTGAAGGACTTGAAAATGAAATGGTAATCTAAATTGGCATAATAGACATTTATAACTTGGAAAGCTCTACACAAAATAAATATTTTAATAGCAAGATTTATAGTGAAAATAACTCTTAAATTACTATTGCTCTTGTTAAAACAAAATTTGTCAATATAAGTGATGATGAGAGAAAAAAAGATCAATGTAAAATCAACTTAAAGTTAAAAAACTTTTATACAGCTGAATTAATTTTGGAAAAGAGATTTGAATTAAAAGTTGATATCCTATTCTTTTTTATAATATTACTGAGAGTTTTGATCAAATATATATTAACCAATATATTGTTACTCATGCTTAAATATTACTAGCAAAGATTAAATTTAAAATTAGTCCCACTATAAAACTGCAACATTTGCCTTTAAGGCTTTCATCTTTGTAAATTATAAAATAAATGGATAAAAAAAGTTGCAGAAACAATAATAAATAACTAGAAAATCATCTACTGTGTTTCTAAAGATTACAGAATAAAAAAAAATTTTTTTAAAATAATTTAAAAAACAACAACAAAACAATTGAAGAAAAGTCTTATCAAATAAACCACAAACAGATGCCAATAGCAATAATTATTTGCAGATATTGTATTTCTATTGACTGTGGTTCAGTCACACAGCTTTGAATTATAGCAAATGCTCAAAATGATTTAAGCTTAATAACATCTATAATTCTTATTGAAACAATTTTGAATAAATTCTCTCCCACATAATTTGTTCCAACCTAATTCACATTGAAAAATATAAAAAGTGATCAAAACATTCGCCCTCATAATCTATCAGAATCTAAAATTAATTAACAGTAAACTAAAATACTGTTTTTAATGAAAATCAGGATATACATGTTATATTATGTGAGGAAGAAAATCACAATACGATATTCAACCAAAACAATTTCTGAATATAATTTCCCAACTGATCATGCAAGTCTCATGAATTGCTTCAAGCAGACTTTTGATACCATTTTGAAAATTCCAGTTAATGATAATCTCTAACATCAAAATATGTACCAGATGGGAGAGGGGAAGCAGCCAATAAAAGCATAATTTATAAACTGAAAACCTCAAACCAATAACTTTTAGGAGATTGAATGTGATGATAAGATTAGTATAGGTGCTAACAGAGATTAAAATTTCAATTAATATGCTTACATAAATAGTTGAGCTCTAAGAAGTGATTTCAAATTTTAAACTCAGTATTGTGTTATTTGGGGAATGGCAATACATAGTACATTATTGTAATCAACAACATACAAATAACTGAAACACAAAAATATTTACAGTTGTAATAGATTAAGGTAATTGAAATTTGTCTTATGATAATTTTGCAAGGCAATGCTTTAATTTTAAGCAGTTATTGTATTTTCCATATTACTTCTAGGCATTACTTAAGTTCTCATGGAGAATATGTGAAATTAATTACCTTACAAATTTTATAATTTTAGTGAGGCTGGGAAGTTTTGACTGATGAATATTTGCTTCAAATTCATTAGTATAGGAATTATGCTTCCAGCACAAATGATTAATAATTCCTTGATACTTAATAATCTTTTTGTTAAGTTCTTTTTATAATGTTCTTACAATTCTGTTATGGTTCTTGTTTTTATATCTCTAATGGAGAGAAAGCTCTAGAGACAATTGCAACTGTGTTTTTGGTTATATTAAAAATAATAATTGAATGGTTTGTTGCTCAAGTTGTCATGTAACTCTCGAGCATCAAAAGCTGAAGTTAAGGTTCAATCCAAGAATCATTATCTCTCAAATATGTCACTATAACTGTATTAATTAATTTTAATTTATCAAATTCTTTTAATTAGGACAATTGTCCAACTAAGCTGTGGAAAAAATGATTTAATTATCAGAATTATTTACTCCTTAGTAAAATGGAATGTCAAGAAGACAAAATAACCTTCTCATTAAGTCATTTACTTTACCATATATTTTTAATGCTTTTTTTTGCATTGTTGGTAATTTTGTATAAAACTAAGATAAGCTGTTGATAGATAATATTAAATTGCTTTTTTTAAATTTTAAACTATCTTCTTTAATGAATTTAAAAAGTAACTCTCTCTCTCTTATACTAGCTAGAAGAAATGGTGAATCATAATATGTAAATCATAAGACAAATAAACAACATATAAATTATATAGTAGTTTTTAATTTCCAAAATATATCACAGCTTAAATAAATAAGAAGACAGTCAGCATTTTCTTGTGTCATCAGTATGATGCAAACAGATATAGATGATCAAGGAGTGGTAGATCCTGGTATTTGAGAATAGTGACCTCCTAATGTTCACATGATCTCATAATTTCATAGTACTGCAGGTTACTTAAAATGACCCTGCATACACAGCTACTAAGTTTCACATATAAGCTTAGTGGATGAGAGATTGAGCTAACAATAAAACATTTGATTATCTCATATATAATATTGCAAGATAGCTCATTTTTATTCTTCTGGAAATGGTCACAATATGAGTAATAGCATAGCATACACTGTTGAATATTCAAGTAAAAGACAACAGATATGACCATATATTATGATAGTATGTTAGCAGGAGACCAATACCTGAGGTCTTTCTTGATTATTTTCTGACTTAATCAGTTTGAAGATTTGAGTTTCAAGTATCTAGAATTTACTTGTTCAATTACATAAATGTAAAATTATATTATCATTTATATTGCAATTTGTGATCTTTGTTAAGCAATGTTCTTTTTTCCAAAAGTTTGTTTGCAAACATAGTATATTTATATGTAGTCCCATGGTTTGGGAAGTTGTATCACATTTGAGCATCCATGTGGCAGGTCAACCATAGTAGTTATATTCAATTGAAAGTTTTCTTACTATTTTCAGCTCAAAATCAATCCATTAAATACCAAGTTTTTGAATTTGTCACTCTACTATGGAGTTAAGTTCCACAAGACAACATTGCCAACTCTAAGACACAAATTCTTTGGACAAAATATGCTCAAAAAGTTTTATAAAATAATCAACTGTTTTTTTTTTCTTTGTTTCTCACTTCTTTTACTGTCTTCTAAAACATCTTCCATAATTACTTTGCTGCTAAGAATATGGCCCACTCCAAATTCAATTCCATTTACTCTTCATAACTTCCTTTTGTTTTTCTTTTCTCATTTTGCATTATTACAAGACAACTTTCTAATTTGCATATTCCACTTTCTTCTATATTTACATCTTTAAAACCTCCAATCTTTTCTCTTCATTTTTCATTATTTCTAGTCTGAATAAATTTTCAGTTTAAAGAAAACATTTAAGGAATATTTTAAATCAAATTATTCTGCTAATTGAAATAACATGCCTAATCTTTTACCACATAATTAACTAATAATAATTTTCTTTTCTTTTTTTGGAGCACATTACAAAGTAAAACAGTTGGTGAAAAAAACAAATTTAGTTGAAAATCAATTACAATAATAGTCACTAACATTTCAGAGTTTTTTAAGAATCTATAAAACTCTCTTCATAAACAACACAGATGATATTTTAATGTAAAAATATCTTATGCATAGCTATAAAGTAGATTATTTATAAGATTTTTTTTCTTTGTCTTTTCAAAAACCATGGAAATATATTCTATAATTATTTAATTTGATTATGAGAAACCAAATATTTAATAATTATTAAAATAAATAAAAATTGTTTTTTGTTTTTTGTTTTAAATTAAAAAATAAATAGAATACAATAAATAAAACTGAATAAAATAATACAAAATTCAAATTCTATACATATTATTATTCCAAATATATCTTCCCAACTATTTAAGACAGATAAAAATGTAAGTCTAGAATGAAATTTGTTTAAAGCTTATTGAAAATGAATCAAAAATTTCATTAGAAAACCATGTAGTAAAATTTGCACTTGATATAATTTAGAGTAGAGAAATTACAGTACATATCAATGGGGTATGTGCAATTATTTTGTTAATTACATTTTCAACTTCAATTTATTAGATTATTTTTGTTTTCCAAATGCAGAAGTCCTTGTGAATAATTTTCACAACAGCAATTAAGTTTTAGGTATGTTGAAAAATTTCAGGCTTCATCTAAGGAGAAGTCATTTTACATCAAACAAACTTCCATTATGATTATTTATAGCAATGATGTAATTCTATGAGTCTTGTAATTCTTTTAAGAGGAGACTAAATTCAAAGCCAATTTTTATTTTGTACATAATATTAAATGCTAACAAATTAGCTATAATAGAGATGGAATATAGTATATATATCAACATTTGCAATAAATACAATTAACTCCCTGGGACAATAATTTTATTAGAAATAAAGCTTAATGAGTTTTAATAGCAAGCTATACACACAGAGAAACATATTAATAGTTTATTATAATAAAGGCTTAAAATATCTATAATCCTCTGCTCTTAGTTTTAGAAGAATGATATAAAACTGGTATTAATATTAAACAATTTTCTTTTTCACTTCATAATTAAAGCGAAATATACATGTTGGTTAAAATAAATTTATTATCAATAATTTAGAAATAATTTTATATAAACACATATCCATATATATATATAATGTATGTGTATTATGTTGTGCATCCATATAAAACACAAAGCAATTAATGAAGAGATCAGTTAAGTTAGTCCAAACTATTTTTATTTAGTAAAATAATTTTTTAATATTTTTGCAAAAACTTGCAAAAGTTACTCAAGCTACTGAAGCATATGCACTAATAAAAGGCAAGGATTAGATTTAAAAGATGGCAATAAATTTGCATTTAACAGATCTGCTTATTATTTAACCACAATCTTATATGTTATCAACTTAACATAAGTAAAAATATATTTATTTTTATTAAAACCTGTACTATTTTAATTTGATTTAAAATAATAATTGTTCATATACATTTCTCTGAGGTATCTTTCCACTCAATACTGACACATAATCTGCTATACCAATAAACTATGATATACAATAAATATGTCACTTGAGAGAATTGCAATTAAAAATTAGTAAAGATTTTTACTGGAGATATATTATTAAAAATAAAAATCCGAATTTTTCAATTTTAATGTTCCTGACACTCTCTATTAATGTGAAAGTTGAACACTAAAAAAAGGGATGAGTGTTAATATGTTTGGAGTGAGGTGCTGGAAAAGAGTAAATTGTGTAAACATCAAGAAAAATGAACAAGTTTAATATTTGAAGAGATTCAACTTGAACTCACTATTGAAATACAAATGACCAATAGAAATTGTTTTATTTATATTATGAGACAATTTAATTCATTAGAAAAGTGCAGAATGCTTAATTCTTGAAAAGATTGATGATGAAGAAGAGAACAATTAACTATGAAGTGTCTGAATTATAATAAAAAATTTGCCTTTGAGCAGCCTGAAAATCAAACATAAAATAGGAAATCCTAAAGAAACACTAATCATATGATCACCAGGAATGATGTTGACTTGACAGCATCTAATATTACATGTATATTATATAATTTTCAATAAAATATCCTCAGATAAGATTTTCTCGCATCCCAAATACTTAACAACTTTTATCATTCATATATAAATAACTTTTAAGAATATAAGAAACAGTGAGTGTTACAACTGGCAATGAAAGATTGCTAAATGATAGTTGTTGAAATACAGCAATGAAGCTAACAAATGTAAGCTAGAACAATTGTAGAAGATTGATTTCAATTCAAACCAACAAACTGGCATTATCATTGCCTGACTTATCTGTTTATACATAATTTTTCTAATTAATTATTAATAGTCTAGAAATACTATTCTTATTGAATAACTTATTGGGGGAGGGGGTCGATCACATAAAAGTCAAAATTTTAAATTTACTAAAATAATTTATTCAATAGCTATTTTATATATAAATTGTAGTAATATATTTGCATGAATTAGTGATTTGTAATTTGATAAAACTTGCTACTAAATGTACATATAGTTTTAAATTATATCTATACACACAGTGATTATAATTTTGATATACATATAATATCAAGAAATAACTTTAGGCTAGGTTTTACTGGACATTATCAATATGTACAAAGTATTTACAAAAAAAAATAAATTAAATAAACATTTTTGAAAATTACATAATTTTTGTTAATCGATGAAAAATGTTTTTTTTATATTTTTATTTAAATACAAAAAAAAATCTTGTGACTTATCTCTCTCTCTCTCTCTCTCTGATGTTTTTTTTTAAAAAAACTTGATATTTCTTTACCATTCTAATCTTTTTTTTTTACTAATAATTCAATTAACTAATATTACTGTATAAAGTATATATAGATAGATAGATACTTTTAAAGAGTCATTATTATTGTTTCCTTGGTAAAAAGTATTGTACTTTTTATCTTAAATATAAAATTTGATTATAATAAAATCACAAAAAATAAAATAATAAATATATCAAAAGTCTTCAGCTTATCTTAAAAATTTAAAAAAAAACAAAAACAAAACTTGCAATGGTATTCTGTGATTAACCAATAAATCCAGCTTATTTTATAATTCCCTTAAGAATTTAAACATGGTAACAACTAGTAAAATAATCTATACAATTTTATATAAATTGTAATGATATATAAAGATATTTTTACATTAATAAAAAATAAAATAAAAATTACAGAAATTTCTGTTAAATACTATTACATTTGTAGAATAAGAATAGCAATAATGTTATATGCCTTTTTAAATAATATAAATTATAAATTTTTAATTACTAATTTCAGTTATGAAAAAAAACAGCTTTAGAAAAGTTTTATATATTTATCATATTTTAAATGAATTAAATGCAAAATAAGTTTATACTAAATAATCTCTTTCCAATAACAACTAATTTTTTATTTTATTTAATTATATAAATTATAATTATGATTAGTCAAATATAAATGAAATTAAAGGTTCACATATGCAAAAATTCATATTGTATATAGTTGTGTGATTTGTATATGTGTTTATACACACATGCAAATATAAAATACAGCTTATATTTTGATTCATTATTGAATCCTTAAAATTAAATAATAATAAAAAAAATCAAATCTAGAGTGAGAAAAATAAAACATTACATTTAAAATATTATAAACATTTAAATAAATTGTGAAAATTTTTAAAACGTTTATTATTATGATTATTCTTGTTATACTTTTTACTATTTTAAAGGTTATCATCAAAAATGGAATTAAAGAAAGTCTACTATGCTGTTTTTTTCATATAAACTATTAAAAAAATAGAAGTATCAAATATAACAACTATTATAGAAAATATATTACCAATAATTATACATTAAAAGCTTTTTAATACATAATTTTATGCATTATTAAATATTAAACATCAATTTTAACTTTTAATCTACTATTGCATATAGAATGCCATCTACTGCATATACAACACCATCTACTATTTATAATACAATCTGACTGCAATAATAGGTTAATGATTAAAACTGATGTTTAACTTTTGATAAGGGCATAAAATCATGTACTGAAAAGGCTTTTAACAAATAATTATATATATATACACACATTCTATAATAGCTGATATATATATATATATGATTGTTTTTATTAATTTTTATAATTTAAAGGTTATGACTGAATGTCTCAGTCTAAATCTATTAATTTCAAACCATATACAATAATTAAATAACATTTATATAGCTAGTTTATTAAATTAATCTTTTCCAATTATTTAATTTATAGAGTTTGAATAAAAAAAAATAATAGTAAGAAAGAAAGAAAGAAAGAAAGATAAAGATAAGAAAAAAAATGGATTGAATTTTCAATTTTTGATTCACAATTCTGTATTAAATAGAAAGTATAAAATTAAAATCTATTGCAGATTTAAAATATCAGAACAATAATAACAGGTATTATCTGTCTATAGTTTGAACTAATAACTACTTTACTTTCCTTCTCAAAGTAAATAAAGCAAAAACATTTATAACAGTTTTTGTTGTTGTTGTGTTGAAAAAAATTCAATAGAAATTAGATACATTAAATTTTTAAAGATACCATGAATTTTTTGTATTATAATTTCCTTAAAAAAAAAAAAAAAATAGGAAGAAGAATATTATAATAGTATTCCCTAACATTTCCTTCATTCTAATTAAAATAATAGGTATGGTAGATAATTGCATAAAAATATCTATTTAAAATGCTTTTCTTTTTTTTCAAATAACTATTGACCAGATATCTAACAGTAATTTACAATTTATCCCTGAGTAATCTATTCTGATAAGGATATTCATATTACAGTATATGAACAATTTAACATCATTAAACAGGGGCACTTTTAACAGACGCAAGCATCCTCAAATTTTACTTAGCAATGATTATTTTGCTATAAAAACATTCATATACATTTACAGGAGTCATAATATTAGAGTATTATATTGTGCAGAAGTTGCTTTACCAATGCACTAAAACAACCCAGAGCAGAGAATCAATACTTATTCATTACAGAAAATATGAAGAGTTACTGTGAAAATCTAGGTAAATTGGATTTGGTTGTTCATTATTTTGATATTATGTATTCTTAATTTATTAAAATTGTGAAACTTAATTGTATTTCTATTAAAATCTACAAGTATGCTTATAATTATTTGTAATCTTATAGTAGAAATGAATGTTATTTATTTACAAAAATGGTATTCAGTTAATAAAAAATTACTTTATTATTATTAGCAATAGTAGTATAAATGAATAAAAATATCTTCATAATTTTTGTACTTAACGCATAAGCAAGAGAACTTTACTTATTTTATTTATGAATAAATAGTATATTAAAAGAATGTTTTTTTATTACACTAATAGCAAATTTGCTTGTCATGCTATAACTTAATTCAAAACTTGGCAGGGTAAAAGTACAAGTTTTCAATATCCTGTTGAGCTTTCAGATTTTTCTTTCAGGTGGTTCATCCATAAACAGAAAATTATCCAATGTTGATTGATAAATGAATATCTAACTATTCTTAGCTAAAGGTAAAGCAAAGGCAAGATAATCTCAAATTCTCACCTTCCAGCATACAACAAGCCTACTGAAGTCATGTCTTATCCTTCACTGCTATTCTATGGGAAGAAACTGTTGAACGGTCCTTTATTCTATAGATGGATTTTTAAAAGCTGTTTATCTTTACTATTAAGTATGCACAGCACAATGATTAAAATAACAATCAATATTTTTGTTACTTTCTCATTTGTTATTAAAATTTTGTTTTATTTATCTAAGCAAATATTATTTTTATAAAATTTAACAATTTTTAATTGTTCCCTGTGGAACTCACATTTATTAGTAAAATCTTCAATTTAACAAAATGACAGAATGACGACAGTATAGAATCTTTTAAACACTGATTTTTTAAAAAATCTTTAAAATATGCATCAATTAAAATACTTCTTAGAAGGAAAAAAATGTTACATTATATGATCTTGCATCAATATGAAGACATTTAAAGCAAATTGAAAATTCTAATACTGATTTTTAAAAAATCTTTAAAATATGCATCACTTAAAATACCTTCTTAGAAGGAAAAAAATGTTATATTATATGATCTTGCATCAATTTGAAGACATTTAAAGCAAATTGAAAATTCTAATAAGATTGATAACAGATTTATTAATGAAGATTGGCAAATTAATCTTTATGATATTTTATGGAAGAAAGTGATTTTTTTTTAAAAAAAAAAAAGTTTAATAGAATGAAAAGTTCAAACCTTAGAGCAATTACAAATAGGGTGCATAATTAAAAAAAAAACCCTTCCCAAAATATTGCACTATTAAAATATACAATCACCTATTCTCAGGATGATAATTGCTGCATTATTAATCATAATTAGAGTATAATTTAATAAAAGATAGTATTTGTTTACATTTTCTCCATTATTATTACAAAAGCTCCTACATGAAGCTTTGAAACTCAATGTCCCATTAATAATATTCCTATGATCTGTCAATTATTGACTTTCACTGTTCAGATTTATGGACATTTTAATAAAAGAAGGAAGAACTTAATAATAAAAGATTTTCATTATTTGTTTAAAACTTTAAACGCTATAATAAATTATATTAATGGGGATAGCAAGCAATCATAAACTATCATGGAGCAATCTAATAAATATCCTATTGTCAAGATGAAATCCATTCTACTTTCAACAAAGAAGTTAACATAATACATATATAAAGAATTCAAAGTTTTTTATACAGGTTTGATTTTAGTAAAAAATTATGTTTAAATTATTCGCTATTCTTGTAATATCTAAATATTTTACGTATATTATTGTACTTTTGTCAAATTTTTTAAGGCAAAAAAATACAAATTCTAGGAAAAAATAGAACTACTTTTGTATGTTATCTTAAAATCACAAAAGTTAAGTGGCCCTGCTTTCAACAAACATACAGTATCCATGCGAACACAAACACACATAAATAATGCAAAATATCACCAAAATATTGTGAAGATAAAATAAAACCTTTCCTTGAATGCCATTACTATTTCAATCAAAAGTGTTTGAATCCTAATACTAGATAACATGAAATTTTCTTTTTATTTTTAAATATGATATTATAACCTATGACATCTATGTACTACACAAATTGATTCACAGAGATCAAAAAATGCATTCAAAATAATAACAATGAAAAGTGAACAAGTCACATCAGTGAAGTTGATAGAATAATGTAACAAATAAAACAAAATGCATATTATTTCATATATAACACATAGCAAAAAAAAAAATTACAAGAACATATTATCTGCCCATTAAAAGCAAAAATTTTGACAAAATATTTAATAAAAAACACCTTCATCTGGCATTTAAAATTATAAAAATTATAAAATACTTTAACTAATTCTATGTTTTAAGAATTCAATCAGTAATTAATACAATTCTCTTATTGATATTTTTTTTAATTTATTTTCATAAAGAAAGTGTCAGCAACACTATATCCTCTTTTATATACAAATATTTATATATATCACATTAATTGATAAAGCATATTTAAAAATACACAGCTACAAAAACAAAAAAGTGCTAAACATTTAAGAATGAATAAACACATACACACACATATATATATTTTTAAAATAGTTTATTATAAAATTTAAAGTTTTTAATTGTATGATTAATGTTTTAATGCAGTTAATTGATAAAAAGCTAAAAAAAATTGTTAATAAAAATATGTTGCTATTTATATAACGTATTTTAAATTATATAATTTTAAAAAATCAATTTCAAATATTTATTTGGTGTTGTATACTACTATATAAATGACATGACTATATGTATGAAATACTAATTTTATATTATTACATAGACCTTGATGAAAAAATATAATGACTTTCAGCTAAAACCTAAACAACATATACAGAAAAAACATTTATTATTTGAAAGTCATTAAAGGCATAGTGAGTCTGTGTCACATTACTCAAACTTTCATAACTCAAATTTTGAAGATTAAAATATGGACATATCTAGATAAGTCTGGATAAACTAAAATTTGAATATTAAATTTGTGGAATTTTAGAAAACAAGATTAATTAAAATGTATTTTATAGTAAAAATGAGTCTCTATGATTGTATGTTCTAGCATATAAGTTATAAATAATATGCCTAAACATATATTATAATTCCCATTTCCTTAAGTCATTTACATAAATAATGCAATTATTTTTTTAATCTCTTTCACACAATAAATATTTTATTTGGCTATAAAATATAACCCAAACAATTTTTAAATAGATATTTAGTTAATTATTAAAAGAGAGACTTAGTAACTTGATGATAATAAAAATCTATATTTAAAAATCTTAAATTTTTGATAAAATTTCTACAATATATAATAAATAGTTTAAAAAGTAATAGTATTTATTTTACTACTACTAATAATAAACTATTTAAACATTGTCTGCTACTATTAATTAATCTGTACTTTTATTATTAAATGTTCCAATTTCCTATTTGCTTCAAATAAGTTCATTGTAACTCATATTACACAAATTCAACTCTTTTTTAGATCTAAGGAACACTTTTTCAATTCCGTTTAAATTGCAGATTACCAGCTTTTATTTAAGATTGCAATATCTTGTTATTGAATAAATAAATAGATTTATATCTTAATTGATTAGTAGATAATAAAAAAATTGTGAGGTAATACAAAAAAAATTATATTCTATACAAATAATTTATTGATTACATATATACAATTTATAAACTTATTGGTTAAATACTATACATTCATATAATTCATGATTAGAATTATGAATTATTCAATGGGGAAGTTTTCTGCTTGAATTATATTCATTCGATTTTTGATATTAGCTTTCATATAAGTTAAAGATAATATCAAAGTGAGTTTTATTTGCAAAGTTTTTATTTTGTTTTCATAGTTCTACAAATAGAATTCAATTATATAAAAATAAGGTGTTGGGATAGCTTTATGAGCCCAAAAAATTGTCACATTAATACAATTATTTTTCAGTGCCTTGAGGTTTGAGTTAATAAGTTGTTCATACTCTGAAAGTGACAGATTGTAAAAACAGTTATTTCTGCTCTGAAAGAGACAAATTAAGTTTCATAAGAGAAAAAGAAATCCATCACTCTAAGCTTCCTAATCTAATATCAAAACAATCTAGAAAATAATATCCAAAATTCTTTTGAAAAACTTGAATGCAATAATCTATACATGAAAATATTTCTTAACAAGTTTAAAGTCTGTTATATTTAGACATGCATTCTGAGAAGAGATGTACCAAAACAATTCTCCCTGGGTTTTTTTTTTTATGTCTAAAAATGTTAATTTTTTCTTAAATGAATCAATTCTGTTTTTTAAATTAAAACTTGTTTTTGATAATCTTTTAACTACCATAGCTAATCTTTGAAATTATTGAACAAAAATAATTTACTTTGATTTTATAAATTCTAATTAGAAATCTCTGAATGCAGAAGCAGTTATGCATGAGTTTGTTGTATTTTCTCAAATGAAATTATTAATAATCTTGAATTAAGTGTATGACAATATAGCTCCATGAAGACCAGAACTTATACATTTTGCATCAAGAATTTCTCTATTAATAATTATTTTCATCTCTGCCATTACAGCAATATCATCAATGCACAAATCAACATAATTAGACTAAGACAGATCATATATATATGTGTGTGTGCATTTGTAATCATTTTATTGTCATTTGTGTAGCTGGATACTTCAAGGCAAGTTTTAAATTCTTCACAAAGATTTTTTAAAGCCAATATATTAAACATGAACTAATATGTTTTAATGGACTCATTGAAAAATAATTTTTAGATTGTTTAATTTTTGATATCTATTGATATTCTACATCTGAAAACATGGTCTAAATCCTCTGAATTATTTTTACAAAAATTTATTAAAAGATGTTCAACACCTCTTGCACTGATTTTGCACTATACTTCTTCTAAGTACTTTTTACAATGCTTTATTTAATTCCTATAACAATTTCAACCATTTAGTAATCTTCCTCAAATCTATTAATAAAAATTATTAAAAAGATTTGAAGAAGATAATGAGGCAATCAAAACTGTTAAGTTTATATGAAGAGTATAATTTTTTAAAGATCCTCAAATCTATTAATAAAAATTATTAAAAAGATTTGAAGAAGATAATGAGGCAATCAAAACTGTTAAGTTTATATGAAGAGTATAATTTTTTTAAAGATCCTCAAATCTATTAATAAAAATTATTAAAAAGATTTGAAGAAGATAATGAGGCAATCAAAACTGTTAAGTTTATATGAAGAGTATAATTTTTTAAAGATTCATTAATTATAGAAGAAGTATGACAAAACTAAATTTTCACCAATAGTTAAAATTTTTTTGTTTTTTTCTTCTTTTTTTTTTCAAAATTCTTAAAAATATAATAATCATTTTTAGACTAGCTTTGATTAAGATTGGAAAATGCTTCTACTACTTTCTTTTGTGATTTAACTAAAATTCTTTATCATTAAATCTTTAACAAATTTTTTATATTTGTATTCAAAGTGACATCATTGCTTAAAATTTCAGCCATATATTATACTATAATTCAAAGTAGTTAAGTATCTATATCCAATGAATGGGAACTATATTTTTAATTTACAACTTTCCTATCTTTTTTCTCCATTTGCTATTAATTTTTTTACTTCATCATCAAGTTTTCATTTCAGTAATTCTAATACTTTGACCTGTGTATTTATTTTAAACAAATGGTTTAAAATATAGTAATATAAAAGATACAATCACTATTCTCCATATAACTCATATTCAGCAATCACTGTCAATAACCATGGACAATAGCATTAATAATAAATCTCTTTGCAAATGCATTTAATGAAAAAAATTAATTTAAAAATTATGAATTCTGTAATATCTAGCTAATGAAAATATTTCAAAATCTTACAGTTTTATAAATGTTTTTATTTTAGCAACATTTCTAATATATTTTTGTTACTACACACATATATACAAACACACACAATAGAATTGTCCAGAAAAGATTTTCAAACATATTAATAACCCATCAGATCTTTAAATAAACTGAAACGTTTAAGCCCAATGGGCTTCACTATAATTTAAGGTATATTTTACAATCCATGAAGAAAACAGATTATATTATAAAGCCATATTATGAAAAAGTAAAAATATAAAATATTTCTACTAAATAAGGAACACATGTTTGTTTCTGTGAAAAAAAAACAATCAGGAATTTTAAAAAGTAGACACATTCTGTGAAAGAGCTGTATGGAGAAAAAAATACTAATAAATGAAGGCAAATAGAATTATTGATAAATGAAAGGAGATAGAATTATAATTTATTTCTGTAGAAAAAAATATAGTTGCTTAAAAATTTAAAATAAACTATATAATTTCAAAAGCTATGCAAAACATTCCATTGCAAGGAAATACTCATTCCAAGAACACATCTCTCTTAGGGTAACAGTAAAGAAGAAAAGCATTATTCATCAAATGTATTAATTGCTGTTGATTTGAGTCATTTTCCAATCTTGTTTATCATCTCTAGCTAGCAATAACTACATATCCATTTAATGAATAATAGTGGAGTTCTCTGCAATAGATAGGAGCTGCCTATTTGAAAAAAAAAAATCATAAGCCTAATTAGTATCTAAAAAAAAAATCAAATTTTACCTGGCAAAATTCAAATCTAGATACTATCAGACTCTTCATTCATATATATATATATATATATATATGTGTGTGTGTGTGTGTGTCTAAATTAATAAATATATAAATTATTAATATCTGCCAAAATAATAGATCATATACATCAATCCAAATCACTTTCTCCAAATATTCCTATTATTTGTTTCTAACTACAAAAAAAAGCTCATGTCTTCTTCTTCAAGGCCATCTATCAATATCTTTTTTTTTACTTTTTTCTCTTTCCTTGTCCACATTAATATATTCCTCAGAATCCTTCCATCTCTTAATTACATATCAAATTCATTTTATTAGATTTCCTCAACATTTTTATCTTTACTCTTTTTAAATCTTACCTATTCTCTTTCAAACTTATATCTTCAAATCTTTCATTCTGTTCTTCCTTTTTTTTTTTCTAAAACAGTAAAAATACTTTATAAGCTACTTTATTAGAACAAACTTCAAAGGACTTCAAAACAATGTCTGAGCCTTATTCAAAGCCTATATAATCATTGTAATTTTTATCACTGCTATCATCATCAGTCAATAATGCTTCTAGATATCACTTGCTTTCTAAATTTCTATTCAACTACTATTCTTAAACTTTTATTATCTCCACATATATTCTCATTTTAAAATACAAATTCCATCTGTCCTGTTTAGCATTCTTTTAAGTTTATTTTCAATGTCTGCAAACGCTAATAAATCAGCAAACATATACAATGAATCCTCTTTTCATCCAATATAAACTCAATTGTTATCAAGATAAAATTTATTTATTTTCTCATCTAAATAAATATAAATTAAAACAAACAAAGACAATATTTTTGCTGTAATCCCTTTTTATATTTCATTATCAATAGCAATCATTAATAAATGACTATGCCTATTTTAATTCCAAAAAAAAAAAAAAAAAAAAGAAGATAAAAAGAATATAAAAAGTTAAAAATGAGTTTCTCTTTTATTTCTTCTATAGCAAAATTTTCATTTAAAAAAAATTCAATAAATCCTCAATCAAATTATCTTAATGAAAACAATCAACATTGCATCTCTTCATGATAGCAAGATCATTAAATTAAATCTATTAAATCTGTTATTAAATCTACTATTGAAAAGGCACCTATTCTTGACTTGAGCACATATAAAGCATAATGTATTTCATATTTATCTATTAGATTTTCTTTTCCATTTGATGAAAATAAAGTTTGTTATCTTTATCATATAAGTTATTACATACTCTTATTTTTTATATAAACCCTCTTCTACTAATAGCTACCATTCATTTCTTTAATAACTGTTTTACTTCTGAAATTACAACAAACTGTTTTATTCCCTAATTTGTAATTCTTGAATTTCTCTATAGACACTTAACTGCATTTGTTGAACTTTATCAGTTTCATACTTAAATTCATTATTGAGTTTTCTATGCTTATTTTTACCTATCTCAATGATTATATTTTTTCATTGTCTTTCCACCATCATTTATTTATTTCACTATGACTTTTTTACTCTTTCATTATCTATTATTAATTTTGAAGTTTCTTTTAATTTTTAAAAATAATTTCCACCTTTGGTTTGGATTAATTCTATTTGATCAATCTTTTCTCTATTCTATATTTATTTTCTTAACCTATAAATTAGAAAATTTTTATTTTAGGAGTGAAAAAAAGAGTTACTGAATAATTGAAAATGTCCCATTTATTTTTGTCTCACTAACATTTTATTCTTTTAAACAACATTTGTTTTCTCTAACCTAGATTAGCTTCAGAATATGCAAATGCACTTTTAATACATAATCCAAATTAAAATCTTTAATAATCATGATTTTTCAATGTGAATCTCTCCTACCATTGTAAAGCTATATGTTTATTCATATCATGTAATTTTCTCTATAAAAATAATGATAAATCTTTCATTTTCTAAATTTCTTACCTTAATCTAGTTTTCTATATTCAATCACTCATAATTATTCAATTATTTTATATACTATTTTTCAATTACCTTTTCAATTTCTTCGTTATATGGTTTCTATTTTATTATCATTATTGTCACTAGTTGACATGTATTCTTATATAATAATCTCTTAAAATTGCTTTCAGCCTAAACATTAATAATATAAAATAATAAAGCACTATTCAATAAAATTATTTTATTCCTAAATTTAAAATACCATTATTCAGTTATGTTGCTGTTATCCATAGAATAACAACAAACCATTATTTTCATACAATAAATTCACTTCATCCCACATAATATTACATCTAATTACTTCATGTTCATCTCTTCTGATAAATTCATATACTTAAGAATTTAGTATCTACTCTAGATAACACACTTAATTTAGATTCCAAAGAATAATTTCTGGTTGTGTGTGTTTATAACTGACTAATATAATTAAATTTGTTGTAATTAATACATGTAAATTTCTAATTTGTCTAGTGAATTGAGATTTATGGTAAAATGCATATACAATAAGAGAATTTGATTTGGAAGTTTTTACATTAAACAGTAATCCAAGATTAATAACAAGCATGGAAAGTTCATTGCAAAAAAATTTAATTGATTATAAATATTTATCAGACACATTTGTCAATTTACTACATCTATTACTGTGCCAAATTTCTGTTTAATTGGTTGTTCAAATGTGGATATTAATTCTCCCTATTATAAAATATGAATATTGAAGAAAGGATGGATTAAATTATCATACAACGGATGACTAAAATATTAATTTTCTAAAGTCAAATTGGTTATAAATAAAATGTACAAATAGAAAAGTTTGAGTATGCTCTGCATGAGATTTTGTATCTGTACTTCATCTGAAGAACCAGGGTTTCTGATGAAATTCTTGTTTGGTGAGAGAAATTTATCTGAAAGATTTGATTGATTATATATGAGTAACAAAAGAGATCAAAAATGAAATACATGAGTGAGAGAACAAACAGGTATCATTGAAATAATTAAGAGACTGAAATGAAGTTGGGCTAGAAATATTGTCAGAAAAGATGATAATAGGTAGGCAGTTGAAGTTTTAAATTGGATTCTGAAAGATTGTAAAAGATATAGGATGAAATAAGAAAATTTACTGGGATGATGTGAAAGAGAAGCTAGGGATTGGAGTAAACAGATAATGACTGAAAATGATTATAATGATTTCAGATATAAAATATTCTCAACTAACAATTTTTTTACTAATTTATCAAACTATATCTTATCAAAGATTACAAATAGTTAATTTAATATTAATATTTTTTTATATTAGTTTAATTATGTTTCTTTACCAAATTATGCAGAACAATTTTTATTATATATACAAGATATAAATTATGTGTTTTTATTTCAAATTTTTTAATGATTTATGAATTTATCACATTTACAAATTAATTTTTTAAAAATATAATTTGTCCCCCCAAAAATTAATAATAATTATATTCCAATAATGATGTTTTTTACTTATTTAGATATGTCCGATTTCAACAGTTATTATACAAAAAAACAACAACAACACACAGACAAACACATACAAAAAATAACACATATATATGTAAAAACATTTATACATTGTGTGACCTGAAATCACATGAAACTAAAAATTTGATTTCTAAAATGTTTTATTATGCATCATAAATTCTAATATCAATTTACTGATTTTTATGTAAGGTAAAAATATTTACAATGAAAATTTTTGCATGATTTAATGATAAATTGTCATGTTTTTAAACATATTTGTTTCAGTTTATGAGAAAAGCTGCCCCCGTAAAATGAAGCAGAGTGCAATAAAACAAAAATATTGTTTTCTGAACTCTTATCTTTTTTTTAGAGATGTAGAACAATATGTAAAAAGGTATGGAAGCTTTCAGGTATTTTTTTAAAGCATTCGATATTCTGTACTTATCATAAGAGCACCTAATTCATATATTTCAGCCTCTTTCTGTATATATATATATTTGGTTATGTAAGTAATATATTACAGAGCTATGCCTTATTATTGTAATGAATGAGAGCAGCATCTTTATTAGAACATTATTTAATTTATACTGTACATAAAAATTAAATAAAAGAAAACCTAACCTACAGTCAAAATTACCGAGATGTATATACAGAAAATTGAAGGTTTAAATAAAAATTCAAAATAATTTTTATAATAATATATGTGTGTATGTAAAAATTCATTCAAAATTGTTATGAGTGACATTTTCTTTTTTTAATATACAATTGATTTTATTAAAATCAAAATATTTTCAATATTTATAATTTATTTAGCTTAAAAAATAGTTATTTTACATTTTAATCTGAAGGATAAGCTTTGCGTTAAATGGGTTTAGCCCAATTATAATACATTAATTTACCATAATCCTTCAGAATAAAAATTGGAATAAGCAAATTATTTACATTAAAAACAATAAACAAAAATTTAACAATATGTGTTTAAAAAATAATAATAATAACAAACAAAAACAAAAATGATGTAAAACAAAAATGAAAAAGATAACAGTCAATAATTAAATTACATTAAACAGAAATCAAATTAATAAATGAGTCAGGCACAAATATAATTATCAGAGAAGTTCTTTTTGCATTAACAAATAGTGAGCAAAAAATACAAGGGTTTTAATTATTCCTGATCTGTCAATCATAATTTTCGTTTCCTCTGTTGACACTGCATTTTATTCGCTTTGTCACGAGGTTTCGAATTTTGATTCCAGACTAAGAATCAATTATAATGAGTAAAATCATAATCAACCCTTATGTGCAAAGCTGCAATTTTAGTGCATGACAATCTTCCTAATGTTAGTTTTATGACTGTCAAAATGTTCTATGAGGTACGCAATATATGTTATCGAAATTGAAATGAATTTTGAGGCCTTCATTTGGGAGCGAGATTATTTAGTATTCATCCTATAGGAATCATATATATGCATCCAGTAAAGTGGAGAAAGTATCTTAAACACTTTCAAAATATACCTCTTACGATCATCAGAGAAAAATCATTTTTAATTATTATTAATGAAATACGTATAAATTAATAAATAATAATAAAGCACAAGTATAAAAATAATAAAATTTCATAAAAGTTCAAAATTGAACACGCAGTCCTTTATTAATAGCTTTGTTAGCAATTGCTCTTCATCACTTATGCACTCACGAAGGTCTTGACCAATATAAAAACAAAGTTGTCTGGAGCAGGTGAGCAGTTAGATGTAAAAGCTAATTGTCACTTTGAACGATGAAGATACTTGAGTAAAGTTATCAATTTTAAAGAATTTATGAAAAGAATGAAAAAAAAAATAATAAAAAAATAAAAAATATTAATAAAAAAAATTAATAAAACTTATCTACTACATTAAATTACTTTTTTAATTTATAGCTAAAATTTAACATTAATGTTAAATAAGCATTTATTTATTTATCAAGGAATTTATTTCAAATTAAACATTTCATTAAACTAAGGATGAATGCAGGGAGTTAGAATGTTAGAAATTGTATTCAAAAATAAAAGGTTTTTTTATTATTAAATCATGGGAAATCAGTTTATTTGCAAATAACTTAATGTGATATATATTGTTCAACATTCTTTAAACAAAAACCTAAGGATGACAAAGGTATTACAAAAATGATAGGATATGTAAGTATGTGCAATGCAATAAATAAAGATCAGCTAATATATCTATATTTGAAATTAAAATCATTTATTATCTATTCAGATGTTCATTCTTTTTTATTATATAAAATATTTTAATTCTTTAAATAATATATATTAAATGATCTTTGTGTACATTTATGTGCTTTTAATTTTGCACTGTAGAAAAATATAATTATTTAAAAAATTTAAAATTAAAATATTTACCATGAAAATCTATAGTCAGGAAAAGTGCAGATAACATCAATATGCAGGTTGCATACAATATGACAATGACATCTTGTGATAAATTTTAAAAATGAAAGCAGGCCGGAAGAACTGGTGGGAAAGCAATACCATATCTTTTGACTGAAATGTAAAAAAAAAAAAAAGATAAAAAATAATCTTCTTTGCTTTTTCAAAAGTATTTATATGAATGTATACATATACCATATTGCATTTATGTACTAACACAATATTAATATTGGCAATACATTTCTAACTAAATTGATTATATTAAAAATATTTTAACAAAAATAATTTGATTCATTGAACATAAAATTATTTTTCCTGTATTTGTTTACATATATATAATATTATTTTCTATTAAATCCCAATTTGACAACTTCAGAAAATCTTCCACCTTAGGTATTGCAGTTAAACAACAACAACAACAACAATAATAATAATAATAATAATAATAATAATAATAATAATAATAATAATAATAATAATAATAATAATAATAATAAAATAAAAGACAGTGATGGCTGATTACTGAACAGTTGTTTTCTAGCAAAAAGTAAGTAATATGGTCGTTCATAACAAAAAATAAATTCTAACATTATAAACAAAGCGTCGCGTCAAGAAGCAAACGACGTAAATTGCACTCAAACAAACAGCGATAAAATGAAAACTGCGACTATCGCAAAAACATACGCAAACGTAACAAAAATAAACCAGCAGCTTCACAGCATCGAAAAAAGTCCAGCATTAACACAGACAGCAAGATTTAGACAGGTAAATCAAGCCGACATAAATAATTTAAACCTCATAGAAAACAATAATGAAGAGCCCTCCCCAACGATATGGAATCAAGATGAACTGCAAGAAATAAACGTTAATTTCAACAGCACCATCCCAAAAAAATCATTCGCAACTTTCCAAAAATTTTTTCACTGAGATCATTAGTGTTAGCTGTCACTGATAGGAATTTAACACTCTATAAATTCCCCAGAGAGCTTCTTTACGAGGAGCTGACAGCAACAGCATTGTGGGATACAGTCTCTAGTATTGGAGAGCATCCAAACTCGCGATACATTGCAATTCAGTTTTTCGATGAACATCAGCATGCAAGATTTCAAACTAAAGTAAAAACTTTGGGAAGCTACGCGCTAATAATAGTCGATCAAAGCTTGCAAAACTATTGTAACGGAATAATTAAAAACACTTACTTCGGATATACCATTCAGGATTTTCAAAAATTAATACAGTCATTTGGCAAAGCTATTTATATAAAACAAATCTACTTATCCGACACCCCCATACCGGTTTTCAGCAACAACTTTCATTTCAAAATAAAGCTGAATGACAATGTAAACCCGGAGGATATTCCAACACAAATAATTGACCAGAATGCAATACTGACTATTCACATAAAAGGATTAAGGCCGAGATGTTTTGCGTGCAGTGAAACCGGACACTTAGCAATCGATTGCAACACCAAAATCAACCAGAAAAACCAACCGAGCTCTGAAGATCAACCAACAGAAACTCACCAACCGGAATCAAACAGTACAAAACAGATAACGAAAACAACTAATAAACAAGAAAAAATTAATAAAAAAACCACAGATCAACAGCAATTGAATAATAAAAAAACTGCACACACGTTGCAAGCACCTGAAATTCTGGATTTATCAACAAAATCAACCAATAGAATTCAAACCCCCACTGATAAAAAAAAAGAAAGTCAACAACCTCAAGAGGCTCCAATGGAAAAAATAGTGCACAATCTAAGTCAGCCTACCAAAAATACTGATGAAAAAGAAATAATAAAAGAACAAATAAACTCACACAGTAATAGTGATCAAGAAAAAATATATATAACACACCAAACACCCAATATTAAAAATAATACAACAATGGAAATTATGGAAGCTATCACCCCAAATATGCCTCAAATCACCAAAGCTGACACAGAACAAAGAAGAAGACCAGGCCGCCCACCAAAGAAAAATAGAGGGCCCAAAAAAATCAAAACAGAATCCAACCTTAGCCTTTCTGATCACAACAATGCAACTACAGTGGAAACAGATGAAGATCTGGAAATGGAATATGAGAATGAATGGGAAGAAACACCAGATCAACCCTAATATTTAAATCTCAACCAAAAACATATAATGAAAATAAAAATTGCGGCAATCAATGTCAGGGGTTTGAACTCAATCTCAAAAATTAATAAGTTAAAACATTGGATCAAGGATATACAAACACACTTGCTTGGTATACTTGAGACAAAAATTTATGCTGGATCACAAACTGACCCAGGCAAACATTTAAATATGGAAGGTTTCTGTGCATGCTCCAGAGACTCTTCCTCTCCCTCAGCTGGAACTGGACTCATAATTGCTAGAAATTGCCCATTCACAACGTTCAAAATAATTCACATTAACATGAACTTATTAATTGCAACCTTCAACCAAAAAAAGCATAACAATAAATCTGGTTTTTGTATATATGCCTTTACAGGATAAAAAAATAGATACCATAATTGCAAACATTAATTCAAGGTTAGCTACAACTTCAAACCCAACCATCTTATTTGGAGATTTTAATTTAAAATATCAGGAATTTACCCAACGTTGGCTTCACAGAATAAACATACCACTAATGAGTGGCCAAGGTTTTTTGCCAGATGATGCCATCTCGTTCCACAATAATCGCTTCTCTTCACTTATTGATCTGTGCTTTTATTCTCCAATGCTTCACCTCCTTATTGAAATAAAACTAACTCCCTCAACTTTTTCCGATCACTCAGCTCAAATAGTCACAATTGACTGTGCCCAAATTCAAATATCACCCTTTCCACTTACAAGAACAATAAGAGTTTTACTCCCAGAAACAACCCCTGAATTTCTGTTCTCTGAGACCTACATAATGCTAAACAAAATCAAAGATATGACTTTGAATCCGGTCCAGAAATATCTAGCATTTATGGGAATGTTGTCCTTTAACATCAACCATATAACAAAAAAACAACCTCCACCATCAAGACTTTTGTCTCTGGCAGATCAGTTACACCAGAGAATAATCATGATTAACCCACCACACTGCACCCAGCAGTATATATTCAAGCTTACACATGCATACAATAAAGCATGTGAAGAACTCAAAGCTATCTGAAGATAAAGAAAAGCAAGGTATGTCTAACCAGGCCACACACTTGGACAAGAGATTATATAAGATGGGCACTGGGGAACCAACCAGATGTAAAAGTCCCAATGGCACTACATACAAATAGTGGAACATATGCAGGACACAATATGATTATGCCAATTTTTGAATATTTTAAAGAGAAATTACAAGAAAAACAACCATATAAAATACCACATAATCTGTTTGGCCCACCAGAGACAAAAAACCCATTCACAAAAGATTTATTCACAACAAAACTAAATACTATTCGAAACGCTTGCCATCCAGGTAGTCCTGGAGTTCCCTTGTTTGTATTAAAGCATCTAAGTAAATTCACAACAGAATATTTGTGTCAGTTAGCAAACCATCTAGCGCAACAAATTCAACCCATGGAGGGTGTCTATCCAATAGCCATAGTACCCTATAATAAAAAGAAAGCAATTATTCCACCTATTACAGACCTCAGATCAATATCTATGGGACCTTTGCCGATCAAAATTATGGAGAAAATTATTAAAGATGAAATTGAACCGTATATAATGCCACTTATCTCCGAAGCACAATATGCAAAGAAAAACTCTTCAACAACAGAAGCAGCTTTATTCTTCAAAGCAATTCTAGCAACAGTAAAACAGCGGAAAAAATACAGACCCGTTGTTGTGCAGCTTGACATAGAAGCTGCATTTGACTCAGTCAATATATACACACTTCTAAAAATGCTAAAAGACATAGAAATTCCTAGAAGACATCTATATATAATTTCTAACCTGCTCCTGATCAGAGAGATCCATATAACTTTAAATGGAAGAAACTCACCATCTTTCACACCCACCAAATCTATATCCCAAGGATCCCCTCTTAGTTCACTATTGTTTATATTTTACGTCAATCCCCTTATTAAAAGCATACAAAATGCATTTACTGGGATCGAGATACCAGACACAACACAGCGCACTACATGCATCGCCTATATGGATGATGTTACTATATTCCTAACATCAAAAAAACAAATACCGCAACTCCAAAAGATATTACAAGAATATTCACAAAAATATGAATTATCATTTAATCCAGCAAAAACCACAGCCTGGTCTCTATACACTGGTAAACCATGTACATCAATTTACAAATCAAAACCAAACTCTTTCCTTGGGTTCCCATTTCATATGGGAATTACAGGAATGAGATGTCATATCCAAAATAAACTTAAAGAAGAAGCCACAAAAATTATAAACTCCTTGTCCAAGGCATATCTTTCACTATATTCCAAAGTACAGTTAATTAACCAGCTTATCACAACCAAAATAACTTACTATGTACCGATTATTTCATTCTCAAAGGGGTTCATTTCAAAAATTAAAACCATATATAATAATAAACTACTTTGGGCCAGAAAAACAGTAGCAATTTCCACAAAAAACTTAGCCAACCTCTAATAAAAAATGGACTTGGCTTGCACAACATCAATGTTTTTCATATACAGAAGTTAAGGAACTCAATAATCATAATACTTGCCAAATACCCCAAAATTAACCACTTGCTAGAAGTTACTCCAACAGATAGACCACCTCCAAAAGGTTCCTTTTTCACCAACATTATATACCAATGCAAAACCACAGACAAGATTCCAGAACAGTATTTGCATAAGTATTCATACTGGGATATTTATGGTTTAATAAACAGAGAAGCAGATACTAATGTTATACAACCTATGCTAGGAATTAACAACAAGAGACTACTCAAGGAATATAAAAAATGGGCTCTAGAGCCCAAATACTTTGATTTTATCATGAAAATCAATCTCATTGCCTTGCCAACAACCCACTTTCTTTATCATAAAAGAATGTATATATCTATTGACCCCTTCTGTGGACTCTGCCATCGAGCAGAAGAGACACTGGACCACTTTATTTATCAATGTGTAGCACTTAACCAAACACGACAGATGATATGTAACACCTACAGAAAACCGGGTACAATCATTAATCACATAATAGCTGCTTTTCAGGGAAGATCAATACCTAGCATTAGGGCAGCCACATTTGTTCTATATGCGTATTGGTGCACCCGATGTACTTTCTTAATTGGCAATAACACCAGACGACACCCAGCTACATTTAGCAACAAACTGCTACACATTCGAAATAGAGATAAAATAATAACCAACCCCCACTTATATGCAGCAACATGGTCATTGTTAAAACAACCATCAATGCTGTGAATGCTGCAAAGAAAAACTATCATACAACTAACATTCAAAGTGATATGCGGACAAAACTGAATAAGCTCCTCAAACTTTAGAACTCTGATTATTTTTGCTTGTTTAATTTTTATATTGTTATAGTCCATTAACCACAAAGTGTAACCACTAAATTCATTTATATGTGTTTACCCTAATATTATTCATTGTATGTTAAATTTCAAATTTTCTAGATGTAAACTTATGTAAACCATTGAGATCAATAAAGCCCTTATTGAAACGTAATAATAATAATAATAATAATAATAATAATAATAATGCGCATGCGCATGTATGCCTAAGTCATCAAGAACGAAGGTCTTATTAATAATTTTTTTCCCCCCATATTCTAATCGTTTTCACACTTAAAAACTGTGATATATATCTGTGATAGATAAAGACAGCGATGGCTGATTACTGAACAGTTGTTTTCTAGCAAAAAGTAAGTAATACGGTCGTTCATAACAAAAAATAATTCTAACGTCATAAACAAACATGGCGTCACGTCAAGAAGCAAACGACGTAAATTGCACTCAAACAAACGGCGATAAAATGAAAACTGCGACTATCGCAAAAACATACGCAAACGTAACAAAAATAAACCAGCAGCTTCACAGCATCGAAAAAAGTCCAGCATTAACACAGACAGCAAGATTTAGGAAGGTAAATCAAGCCGACATAAATAATTTAAACCTCGTGGAAAACAATAATGAAGAGCCCTCCCCAACGATATGGAATCAAGATGAACTGCAAGAAATAAACGTTAATTTCAACAGCACCATCCCAAAAAAATTATTCGCAACTTTCCAAAAATTTTTTTTCACCGAGATCATTAGTGTTAGTTGTCACTGATAGGAATTTAACACTCTATAAATTCCCCAGAGAGCTTCTTTACGAGGAGCTGACAGCAACAGCATTGTGGGATACAGTCTCTAGTATTGGAGAGCATCCAAACTCGCGATACGTTGCAATTCAGTTTTTCGATGAACATCAGCGTGCAAGATTTCAAACTAAAGTAAAAACTTTAGGAAGCTACGTGCTAATAATAGTCGATCAAAGCTTACAAAACTATTGTAACGGAATAATTAAAAACACTTACTTCGGATATACCATTGAGGATTTTCAAAAATTAATACAGTCATTTGGCAAAGCTATTTATATAAAACAAATCTACTTATCCGACAGCCCCATACCGGTTTTCAGCAACAACTTTCAGTTCAAAATAAAGCTGAATGACAATGTAAACCCGGAGGATATTCCAACACAAATAATTGACCAGAATGCAATACTGACTATTCACATAAAAGGATTAAGGCCAAGATGTTTTGCATGCGGTGAAACCGGACACTTAGCAATCGATTGCAACACCAAAATCAACCAGAAAAACCAACCGAGCTCTGAAGATCAACCAACAGAAGCTCACCAACCGGAATCAAACAGTACAAAACAGATAACGAAAACAACTAATAAACAAGAAAAAATTAATAAAAAAACCACAGATCAACAGCAATTGAATAATAAAAAAACTGCACACACGTTGCCAGCACCTGAAATTCTGGATTTATCAACAAAATCAACCAATAGAATTCAAACCCCTACTGATAAAAAAACAGAAAGTCAACAACCTCAAGACGCTCCAATGGAAAAAATAGCGCACAATCTAAGTCAGCCTACCAAAAATACTGACGAAAAAGAGATAATAAAAGAACAAATAAACTCACACAGTAATAGTGATCAAGGAAAAATATATATAACACACCAAACACCCAATATTAAAAATAATACAACAATGGAAATTATGGAAGCTATCACCCCAAATATGCCTCAAATCACCAAAGCTGACACAGAACAAAGAAGAAGACCAGGCCGCCCACCAAAGAAAAATAGAGGGCCCAAAAAAATCAAAACAGAATCCAACCTTAGCCTTTCTGATCACAACAATACAACTACAGTGGAAACAGATGAAGATCTGGAAATGGAATATGAGAATGAATGGGAAGAAACACCAGATCAACCCTAATATTTAAATCTCAACCAAAAAACATATAATGAAAATAAAAATTGCGGCAATCAATGTCAGGGGTTTGAACTCAACCTCAAAAATTAATAAGTTAAAACATTGGATCAAGGATATACAACCACACTTGCTTGGTATACTTGAGACAAAAATTTATGCTGGATCACAAACTGACCCAGCCAAACATTAAATACAGAAGGTTTCTGTGCATGCTCCAGAGACTCTTCCTCTCCCTCAGCTGGAACTGGACTCATAATTGCTAGAAATTGCCCATTCACAACGTTCAAAATAATTCACATTGACATGAACTTATTAATTGCAACCTTCAACCAAAAAAGCATAACAATAAATCTGGTTTTTGTATATATGCCTTTACAGGATAAAAAAATAGATACCATAATTGCAAACATTAATTCAAGGTTAGCTACAACTTCAAACCCAACCATCTTAATTGGAGATTTTAATTTAAAATATCAGGAATTTACCCAACGTTGGCTTCACAGAATAAACATACCACTAATGAGTGGCCAAGGTTTTTTGCCAGATAATGCCATCTCTTTCCACAATAATCGCTTCTCTTCACTTATTGATCTGTGCTTTTATTCTCCAATGCTTCACCACCTTATTGAAATAAAACTAACTCCCTCAACTTTTTCCGATCACTCAGCTCAAATAGTCACAATTGACTGTGCCCAAATTCAAATATCACCCTTTCCACTTACAAGAACAATAAGAGTTTTACTCCCAGAAACAACCCCTGAATTTCTGTTCTCTGAGACCTACATAATGCTAAACAAAATCAAAGATATGACTTTGAACCCGGTCCAGAAATATCTAGCATTTATGGGAATGTTGTCCTTTAACATTAACCATATAACAAAAAAACAACCTCCACCATCAAGACTTTTGTCTCTGGCAGATCAGTTACACCAGAGAATAATCATGATTAACCCATCACACTGCACCCAGCAGTATATATTCAAGCTTACACATGCATACAATAAAGCATGTGAAGAACTCAAAAGCTATCTGAAGATAAAGAAAAGCAAGGTATGCCTAACCAGGCCACACACTTGGACAAGAGATTATATAAGATGGGCGCTGGGGAACCAACCAGATGTAAAAGTGCCAATGGCACTATATACAAATAGTGGAACATATGCAGGACACAATATGATTATGCCAATTTTTGAATATTTTAAAGAGAAATTACAAGAAAGACAACCATATAAAATACCACATAATCTGTTTGGCCCACCAGAGACAAAAACCCCATTCACAAAAGATCTCTTCACAACAAAACTAAATACTATTCGAAACGCTTGCCATCCAGGTAGTCCTGGAGTTCCATTGTTTGTATTAAAGCATCTAAGTAAATTCACAACAGAATATTTGTGTCAGTTAGCAAACCATCTAGCACAACAAATTCAACCCATGGAGGGTGTCTATCCAATAGCCATAGTACCCTATAATAAAAAGAAAGCAATTATTCCACCTATTACAGACCTCAGACCAATATCTATGGGACCTTTGCCAATCAAAATTCTGGAGAAAATTATTAAAGATGAAATTGAACCGTATATAATGCCACTTATCTCCGAAGCACAATATGCAAAGAAAAACTCTTCAACAACAGAAGCAGCTTTATTCTTCAAAGCAATTCTAGCAACAGTAAAACAGCGGAAAAAATACGGACCCGTTGTTGTGCAGCTTCTATGTCAAGCTGCATTTGACTCAGTCAATATATACACACTTCTAAAAATGCTAAAAGACACAGAAATTCCTAGAACACATCTATATATAATTGCTAACCTGCTTCTGAACAGAGAGATCCATATAACTTTAAATGGAAGAAACTCACCATCTTTCACACCCACCAAATCTATATCCCAAGGATCCCCTCTTAGTTCACTATTGTTTATATTTTACATCAATCCCCTTATTAAAAGCATACAAAATGCATTTACTGGGATCGAGATACCAGACACAACACAGCGCACTACTTGCATCGCCTATATGGATGATGTTACCATATTCCTAACATCAAAAAAAAACAAATACCACAACTCCAAAAGATATTACAAGAATATTCACAAAAATATGAATTATCATTTAATCCAGCAAAAACCACAGCCTGGTCTCTATACCCTGGTAAACCCTGTACATCAATTTACAAATCAAAACCAAACTCTTTCCTTGGGTTCCCATTTCATATGGGAATTTCAGGAATGAGATGTCATATCCAAAATAAACTTAAAGAAGAAGCCACAAAAATTATAAACTCCTTGTCCAAGGCATATCTTTCACTATATTCCAAAGTACAGTTAATTAACCAGCTTATCACAACCAAAATAACTTACTATGTACCGGTTATTTCATTCTCAAAGGGGTTCATTTCAAAAATTAAAACCATATATAATAAACTACTTTGGGCCAGAAAAACAGTAGCAATTTCCACAAAAAAACTTAGCCAACCTCTAATAAAAAATGGACTTGGCTTGCACAACATCAATGTTTTTCATATACAGAAGTTAAGGAACTCAATAATCACAATACTTGCCAAATACCCCAAAATTAACCACTTGCTAGAAGTTACTCCAACAGATAGACCACCTCCAAAAGGTTCCTTTTTCACCAACATTATATACCAATGCAAAACCACAGACAAGATTCCAGAACAGTATTTGCATAAGTATTCATACTGGGATATTTATGGTTTAATAAACAGAGAAGCAGATACTAATGTTATACAACCTATGCTAGGAATTAACAACAAGAGACTACTCAAGGAATATAAAAAATGGGCTCTAGAGCCCAAATACTTTGATTTTATCATGAAAATCAATCTCATTGCCTTGCCAACAACCCACTTTCTTTATCATAAAAGAATGTATATATCTATTGACCCCTTCTGTGGACTCTGCCATCGAGCAGAAGAGACACTGGACCACTTTATTTATCAATGTGTAGCACTTAACCAAACACGACAGATGATATGTAACACCTACAGAAAACCGGGTACAATCATTAATCACATAATAGCTGCTTTTCAGGGAAGATCAATACCTAGCATTAGGGCAGCCACATTTGTTCTATATGCGTATTGGTGCACCCGATGTACTTTCTTAATTGGCAATAACACCAGACGACACCCAGCTACATTTAGCAACAAACTGCTACACATTCGAAATAGAGATAAAATAATAACCAACCCCCACTTATATGCAGCAACATGGTCATTGTTAAAACAACCATCAATGCTGTGAATGCTGCAAAGAAAAACTATCATACAACTAACATTCAAAGTGATATGCGGACAAAACTGAATAAGCTCCTCAAACTTTAGAACTCTGATTATTTTTGCTTGTTTAATTTTTTATATTGTTATAGTCCATTAACCACAAAGTGTAACCACTAAATTCATTTATATGTGTTTACCCTAATATTATTCATTGTATGTTAAATTTCAAATTTTCTAGATGTAAACTTATGTAAACCATTGAGATCAATAAAGCCTTTATTGAAACATCATCATCATCATCATCATAATAATAATAATAATAATAATAATAATAATAATAATAATAATAATAATAATAATAATAATAATAATAACAACAACAACAACACAAGGCGATATCCATCAACTTTCAATATCAAACTGGCAAAACTACGAGCCAGAGACAATAAAATTGCACATCCAGACATCTATGCAGCAACCTGGTCACTGATAACACAACAATCAAACCTCTAAGATGGCTCCCAATAACCAAAATCTATGCCCTCAACCAATATATATATATAAAAAAAAAAATGTGGCAATTATCTACAAATAAAAAAACAGAATGTTGTCTTTGATTGCATAATATTAATATAAAGGACAGTAACAACAAAATCAGACCTCAAATACTGGAAAGCAAACTAAACCCAGCATGGCAATATACATCAAAGTTGAAGTTTTGCAAATTGAACAATGATAACCCAAGACTTTGGAGAACTATGATTACAGCAAGCAGCACTCATAAATGTAACGTATACATATGTATTTTCACCCCCCCTAACAATGTTTAAATATCTTTCCCTCCTAAGTTAAGTTCCTTTTTTGTACATCACAGATACCAACTTAAACTTGGTTTACTCACTAGCAATGTAAATATATGTATACGAAGTGTCTTATAGCAAATGTAACTCTATGGTTATCAATAAAGTTCTTTTCTTTGAAACATAATAATAATAATAATAATAATAATAATAATAATAATAATAATAATAATAATAATAATAATAATAATAATAATAATAATAATAATAATAATAATAATAATAATAATAATAATAATAATAATAATAATAATAATAATAATAATAATAATAATAATAATAATAATAATAATAATAATAATAATAATAATAATAATAATAATAATAATAATAATAATAATAATAATAATAATAATAATAATAATAATAATAATAATAATAATAATAATAATAATAATAATAATAATAATAATAATAATAATAATAATAATAATAATAATAATAATAATAATAATAATAATAATAATAATAATAATAATAATAATAATAATAATAATAATAATAATAATAATAATAATAATAATAATAATAATAATAATAATAATAATAATAATAATAATAATAATAATAATAATAATAATAATAATAATAATAATAATAATAATAATAATAATAATAATAATAATAATAATAATAATAATAATAATAATAATAATAATAATAATAATAATAATAATAATAATAATAATAATAATAATAATAATAATAATAATAATAATAATAATAATAATAATAATAATAATAATAATAATCATCATCATCACCATTTTATACATATGCATCTTAATCATAATAAAATAATAAATCCTGTTCCTTTTACAGTTTCACTTATCCAATAGTCTTCTTTAGAACTGTAATCGAAAAATATATCATATCAATTATGCATCTTCGACATGGATATACACAACTTTCTTCTTACATACAAAAAATTATATAATTTCTTGTTTTTTGGTTTAATATATAAATTTGTGCATATATACCCACATGTGCATATTTATAATTGTAATAATTTATAAAAATAAGTAACACTTTTTAATGTGTATAATAAGTAAAAAATATATTTAACAAAACAATATTAACAATTATTATATGTATTAAAGCATATGGATTTTAACACATAATAAGGATTGGATTTTAGTACAAAATATTAATATATTTATACGTATAACATGACTGCAGAAATAATTAACTAAAAAGAGACTCTTTGATTTCTTTTTGAAATCATAAAGGAACTGAAAAGAACAAATTCCTAATATCCACTCCATATGTTTTTACCATTGCAGCTATATTCTTATGGTAAATGAATATGGAATGGCTGCTCAGCAGAAAGCATCAGTTACCATGGTAAGTTTATCCGTTTTTTATCTCTGAGCTTAAGGATAAAAAATATTATGATCTTTTTTTTTTTTTCAATTTCATCATAGTTGAGTTTTCTTGAATGTTGGATATGTGTGTAAATGATTTTTTTTTTTTGGATATTTATAATCATGACAAACAAAATTAAATTATAGTCTTTATTTCTAAAAAAAACTATTAAAGTTATCAGCAAAGTTCATAGTTGGTGACCAAAGGCAGAGAGTGAAAAAGCTGGAGTAGATATAATAATTAAAAAAGCAAGTCATATATAACGTGACATTACTTTTAAACTGGAGTAGATATATTTTTAAAAGAAATGATAATAGACAGAAAGCTGAAGTTTTAAAACTAAAAAGATCACATGTAACCTGGATAAATGAAATAAAGAAGTTTGTTGATGTGATATGGATAAAAAAAGTTATAGATCAGAGAAATTGAATTAAACTTGAAGAGACCTTTATTTTGCAGTGGATCAATAATGGCTGAAAGTGATAATAACATATAATATAAATATTCTGAATTTATATATATATATTTACTTAAATTACTATTAAGTTGTAATTATTTATTAAGCACACAGGAAATATATGTAAATACTTTAGAGACAGGCTTTATTTATTTATTTATAATTGTTCTTTTTTGTTTTAACTTAAAAACTTTTAACTATTTAATTTAGTTATTTTCATTGATTTTATAAAATATTATAAATATGCAGATATGAAATACAAATATGGATATATGGAAAGATATCAATAAATGCATATACTATATCTATATTGTGAGTAGATGTGCACAAATATATATAAAACATTTGTATTATGAGACATAAAGGCAAAAATAAAATTATATAATTTCAATAAATATCGATATATTATGTAAATATAAATATATCTGCATAGAATATTAGTATAAATAAGTATATGATACAATTAAGGTGATTGTCAGTTATAACTTTGAAGATTTCTAGACAAAAAAATAATAAGAAATAGTAACAACAAAATATATTACTTAATTTAAAATACAAGAAAAAGTATATTATTTTGTTATATATAAAAGCAATGTAAAAAAAAGTGAATAAATAATTGAGCTTTTGATTATATAAGACTCATTAAAGCTTATGACATAGTTCTAAAATCAAAATTCTAAAAAATAGACTATAATAAGAGGATCATAAGCAATAGAAAATGATATACTATTACTAGATCATAGTTTCTATTGCTTAGTTCATTTTCTTATATATTTATATGCAATAAATTGATAAATGTGTCTAATAAATAATTATAACCAATCAACTTTTTAGATCTGTATTAACTCAATATATAATCTTCTAGACCAACATCTTTCTCACTATATGTGTATTTCTTCCAAAAACTCTGGAACATTTGAGTATTTACATAGAAATAATAGTCAGATTTTCTATTTATATGTTGCAATGTGCATATTAATTATCTTCAGCTATTAATAAAACTGAATATTAAAGATTTTAGTGATTAAATACTATATTTGTATATGAGCAATTGCAAAATTGTTAAGTTGGTTGACACTTAAGCTAAAGTTACTTTAGAAAAATGTATCTTTCATCAATTTTAAATTGAGGGTGCTAAAACATTCTTTGCAGTAAGTTTAATGCATTAAATGTATAAAATACTTCTGTACATAAACCTTTATGCTCTTTATATAATTTTTTCTTCAAAACTCAGTAATTGTTTACTATAATATAACTGTTTTGCATGTATCTCTCTCTTTCTATATATATACATGTTCACACAAAATAAAAATTAATTAATATTTAAATATTTGATGACAATGATAGAGAAGTCAAAAAGAAATTTGCAGTTAGCATTAAAAAAAAATATTGAGGTCTAAGATTTTAAATAAACCAAACAAAAGAAATTTTCAAACGGATAGTATATATATTCTTCATGAAGAGAGAAACCATACTAAAAGAAAAATTAAAGAGGCAATTTTTATAAACAGGAATAAAATGCATTTAATAAATTGACAAGCTTCTAACATTAAAATACGAGATTCGTGGAATTTGAATTGATGACGTTTGCTTCCGCTTTTGTTTTTTAATTTAATGGCAGTTGAGGCAGGTTAGAAAGTAACCGAAAGTACTTCTGCAGGATTGTTTGTAAACCGTTAAAAATATTATTTCAATTATAATTACAATATTGTTTTTAATTAACGGATATTTTATTTATTTTATATATATATTCTCATTATCACAGCTGCTATTATTGTATGATCATTCACATGATAAATGAATGTGGACAAAAGCTGGCTAACATACCTAACCTAATATGGTATACTGGTTTTGACTTTTGAATTTTTAAGTTAAAAAAAAAAATACTATGAATTTGTTTCTCATTTGTTTTTGTTTTTTAAAGTAATAAGTGTATGTGTGAAAAATTTTCATTATGCTGATTTTACAATAAATACATATATCAAATAATAAATATATAATTGTTTAAATTCAGTCAATTTCAAAATTATTATCAAATCATTTCTGTTATTATCTACAACAATCATCAGAAATACACATTTTTAAAATATTAGTCTTTTATTAATAAAATTTAAAACTAACATTTATATAACAATATTGTATCATCATTAAAATGTAAAAATATGTAATTTATCAATATTAACACTCAACAAAAATATAAATCTATATAATGTAAATGATCAAGATAAATATTATACACACATTAACATAAATTAATAATACATATTTTTTTAAATATTATTTTAATAAAAATAAATTTATAAATAAAATATTAAATACAGTATATAATCATACTATATAACTATATACAAACATCAGCAATCAAATATAAAGAAAACATACATCAAATTTATAATGACCAAGTTTTATTTAAAAATCATCTTGCAAGTAACAATATAGAACTGTTCATGATATTAAAATCATGAAGTCAAATATCAAAACAACTGAAATGTTGTTGTAGCTTCAATAGAATTGGCTGATTTGATATTCATTTTGTAAATATTGTTGTTCTATTTACAATTCATAAAAGAACTTGGAAAATAATTATAAGTAGATTCTATGTAATTAGCTTACTCATAAGTGGATTTATTTTTCATCTATTAGATGTTGTATTAATATTACCATCACTCAGAATTGAATTGTTCCAAGCATTACATATTTGTCAGTACTGTTAAATTATATTATTATATACATATAGAAAATAAATTATTTCACATTTCTACATGTACTGCAAGTAAATTCATCAATATTTCAAATTTAGTATGTTTAGATATGATCAATTTTTTCAATATAAGATATGACCACTAAACATATTCACTTTCTGATATAATTTATATATATATATATACTAGTTAAAAAGAAATAAGATAGTGAATCAAAGTCTCTATTTTCTCTGAATGAGCCAAAAAAAGGCAATAAATGGATTAGTACTTAACTATTTGTGAAGGTATACAGTAAAGAATGTAATATATTTGTTGATTGATACAGTCTGCTATATGGAAAAAGTTGAAACATAAACAACTTTAAAGTAAAATAGGGAAAATTATTGCAACTTTTAAAATGTAAATATACAAGAAATAATTAATAAAGATAAAAAGACTATTTAATAATAAAAAAAGACAAAAGATCATTGTAGAAGATATAATTGATCTAGAATCATGATTCCTAATATATTTTATTTTAATAATCTCTTTCAACATAAAAAAAAAATTGATAAACAGAGCAAAACTCTCCATACAGTATTGCCACCTGTGCTAAACAGAGTAATCAATGGATGCCAGAAGGCTTGTGCATAAAATCCCTATCTAATGCCTACTCATCCAATATCCCCAGACTAGTTTCTGGCTTGTGGCCTTCGTCAGCGAGGAGCTTTGGATCTGAGAGCACTGCATCTAGATCTTAGGATCTAATGCAACCCTCTAGCAAACACCTTTTATCTCTACTTAACTACAAAACTATGAGAATGAAATTGAAAACACAAAAAATATTTTCAATCTAAGCTCAATAGCTTATATAGTCATATGGGTCTGAACTTAGTTCAGCACCCAAACATTTTAGTGTCTTTGGCTCTTTTACAACCATAGCCACCACTATCCTATTAGGCAGGATTGGTATTAAACCATTAAGCATCACATGATCACATTTCCTATACTAGCACATTATTTGTTGATAAACAGAGCAAAACTCTCCATACAGTATTGCCACCTGTGCTAAACAGAGTAATCAATGGATGCCAGAAGGCTTGTGCATTGAGAAAATTGTAATCTAATAAAAAATGTATACACACAATCAAAAAATATATAAATATAGTTAAAATACAATCTCCTTTATCTTAAATCTATAGATAAAATTAAATAATAATAATTTTAAAATCCTTTATAAATATAATACTTATGCACAAGCCTTCTGGCATCCATTGATTACTCTGTTTAGCACAGGTGGCAATACTGTATGGAGAGTTTTGCTCTGTTTATCAACAAATAATGTGCTAGTATAGGAAATGTGATCATGTGATGCTTAATGGTTTAATACCAATCCTGCCTAATAGGATAGTGGTGGCTATGGTTGTAAAAGAGCCAAAGACACTAAAATGTATGGGTGCTGAACTGAGTTCAGACCCATATGACTATATAAGCTATTGAGCTTAGATTGAAAATATTTTTTGTGTTTTCAATTTCATTCTCATAGTTTTGTAGTTAAGTAGAGATAAAAGGTGGTTGCTAGAGGGTTGCATTAGATCCTAAGATCTAGATGCAGTGCTCTCAGATCCAAAGCTCCTCGCTGACGAAGGCCACAAGCCAGAAACTAGTCTGGGGATATTGGATGAGTAGGCATTAGATAGGGATTTTATGCACAAGCCTTCTGGCATCCATTGATTACTCTGTTTAGCACAGGTGGCAATACTGTAAATGTGATCATGTGATGCTTAATGGTTTAATAAAAAAAATTGTTGTGAGTTTGCAAGTTTAATTAAAAGTCTACCTATAATTTAGATTTAGAATAAATCTAAAATTAATATTTTAGATTTATCCTTAAAATGAATGCAGAAGTTTTAATTCAAAATACAGAAGTATTTTCAGTATTTGGTTTAACAGTATACAATCATACTTTTAAATTTAATTCAGTATTAAGTTTATATTTGTATTTGATCCAAAAAAAGAGAAAATATTAAGTTGGTAAAAAAATGTTGCATTTTATGACATCAGTCTTGGAAGATAAAATTGAAAATTTTTTAGATATTTATTTGATTATCTATCTTCTAGCTATCATAAATAGTGTTCTCTCTATATATATAGTACTGTTGTGAGCAAAAAATATAAGACGGTCTTAAAAAGATATTTATATTTTCCACAAGAAATAAAATTTTGGTGGCATATAGTACTACAATCAGGCACAAAGCAAATTCATTATTGATAATGATTTCTATTTTTATTTGGCAACTTATTTAATACTGATTTATTGAGTTATCAACTCTTCTTACACTGTAATATGTATACAATTTTTTAAAAAAAGAATGTTTAAGGAGGGCCTATAGTATAGTGGTTAGTACATCTACTATTAATGCTTACAAAAACTTGCAAGACTTTTAGAACAGAAGGAAGCCTAGATTTTATTTCTCATAGCAGTATTTTAGCCAACTCAATTTGATCAGCAAATAGATATCTATTTATTATTAGCTGAAGAGTAAAAGTCTTAAGCTAATCTGTGCTAATCAGATTAATGTGGCTGCATTAGATAAAAACAAAAATATGTCATAGTGCCTTGAACTTACATTAAATGGATAAAAAAATGAAGTAGTTTAAAGAATAAATGAGATTTAGAAGATGGCTTATAAATCAAACAACCTTTAGAAACCTTGCCAGCATTTTTTAAAAACGTAACCTATATAAATACTTTTTATTTCCTATTTTTATAAAATGATTCTTTAAATATTATATACATAAAAAGATAAAATATTCACTATTATATATATAATTAATTTTTCCTCAACATAGCAAAAAGGTATATGCATATCACAAATAAATTTATAAAATCAATTTAAGAAAAAAAAAATTATTTATAGCAAAATTGTGCTCTCATAAAAGTATCACATTAATAAATAATAATTAAAATCAACAAGAAAAACATTAATTAAAAGCAAATGCTCGAATGACCTCACAGTGAGCTTTGATGAGGAAAGTTCTAGAAAAACAACTCTTTACAAAGATCACAAATATAGGTTTCATATTTTATTTATTAATTGCAGATTGAATTTTTTGCTACTCATATAAATTTATTTTTTGATTTAAAAAAACATACAAATTAAATCCTCAAGAATAATACTATAAAAGACAACTAAAATTATAACAAAGAAATAATTTTAAGCTAACAGAAATAAAGTAAAGTAAGTGTTATTAACATTATAGATTGAGACAAATATATATATATATATGAAAGCTACATGAATTTTTAATAAATATCAGATAAAAAATCGCACTTTGTTCCAAAGATAATTATTATTTGTATGAGCTAGATATAAATATATATCAGGTAAGTAAATAATGCTGAAGATAAACTTTGACATCATGTTTAACAATATATTCCCAAGGTCCCAAAACATATTTAATTTATATCCAATCTCTTTTTTTCTTGTTGCCAATAAAACTAATCAATGATATAAAAAAAAGTCAATGCAGAGGTTCTAAATTTTCAGCAAAGTTAAAAATGCTTAATATAATGGTTGTTTTTTTATAAGGATATTTAACACTAAAAATACATTAAAGATTATATATATTTCTATTTTACATTTCAATATTTTCTCCATGTATAAAACAATATTACTATTAACTTTGATGAATAATCATAATCACAGAAAATTAAGGCACTGTTAAAAAAAATCCATAATTCATATGCTTATCCTAAAAGATATAAAAGTATACAAAAAAAATAGTAATTCCTCTCATAATTACAATTTTGCTCCAGAAAAACATAAATAACTCCAAGAGAACTCTTTTTTAAAAGTCAGCTAGAAAAGTTCATACTATACAGAAATAAAGTTTTACTATTTTCAGACATTTAAAAAACTACTAGTCGAAAAAAATGCAAATATCTTGAATGAATAAATAAGACAAAACACAAACAAAATATAATTCTGCTTTATCAGGTGCCTCTTTTTTCACTATTCTCAAAATAATTATTCTTGGTAATTAACTTCAAGGTCATATATGCACATCAGTACTTTTTCCTTAAAAATTAAATCTCAAGTGAGAACTGTTCTTTTTTTTTTGACTTGGGTTCCTTTTGTGTAGATAACATCACTTTATTCTCTATAATAAAAAGATGAAAATCTTCACAATATCATCGAAATTATAAATGAATCTCTATAAATATGAATGTCTTTCCAAGATGTTTTTTTCAATGATTGTGAATTATTAAATATTTAAATTTTTTTATAATGCATCAGTCTTTGTAAACACCATATTAACAAAGTAGATATAAGATACATCTTTGTGAGACATCAAAAATATGTCATAAATAGTTTTAATATCAAATGACAGGATACAAATATTATTTATATAAACAATTTGCATGTATTATTTATAAAATGATAAGACTGGATTGTCAAAAAGAAGCAATTCTTCATTGCCAGTGAATTATTTAAATTTATTCAATAATAGTGAGCCATGTGAATGCTAATACTGTCCTTATATGTAACAGTATGCATATGAATTTTGTATAAAATATTTTTAGTTGACTAATAAAAACATTTCTACAAAAACATTTCTAATTATGTAATGGAGATTAAAATAATAAGATGGTAATGAGATATTAAAAATAATAAACAAAAGATAGAATTTAAATAGCTCTCTGCAGGATAAGAACTTCTTAATTTCATCTTTTACAAAGAAACAGTGATAGAGAAGGTATTACACACAATGTTTCCCATTTGCCAGATGAAGAGAATCTGAGTTTCCATTCATATTTTATCTTCTGATTAAGAATAACTAAATACTCATTTACCAACTATCTAAAAAAATTCTAAGCCTAACTGAAGACTGAAAATACATGGTGGAGATGCATTATGTCCATACCACAAGGTTTATTTATATTAATGTGACTTAAATAAAATCAAAATATTTTAGATATGTTTAAAATTGTTTTAAATGTTATAAAATATTAATACAATAACATTTACAAATGGCATTACTACATTAAACACATACATTCATTTATTTTTAAACCAATTCTTTAAAAACAATACTAAATCATTTATAAAGTGCATTTCCACAGAATTTTATGATGAAGACAGATTTTTAAAATAGAACATTATATATCAAAAAAAAGAGAGAATGAAGAAAACTTAGAACAAAGTCCAGAAAATTTGTGTATTTTACTTTCACTGTGAGACTATAATTTTAAAGGTATATTAGATTATTTTATGTAACATATTGCAAAATTTCTAATACTGTTGTATGAACTACTATACAATTTTTCAATAAACAAAAAATAAAATTCTTAGTATTTTTTCTTAATAATTTTATTATTATTTATTTTTAATACTTATTATTTCATGCAGAATAATACAAAAAATAAAATTGATCATTTTTATATGACTTAAAACAAAATATTTTAGAATGTATTTGAAATTGTTTTGAAAGTTATAATATGTAAATCCAATAAAATTTATAATATATACCAGAAGTGACCAAATTTCATGTTTGTAAGAGCCACATATTATAAGTGAGATATACCCAAGAGGCACAATTACATTTTTGAAGTATTCAATAGAAAAAATATTTGAATTATAATTTTTTTTATTAATATGATTAATTAAATGTATAAAAATAATCAAAAGAACAAAATTAATCAGTATAACATCAGAACAGCTTTCCAGAGCCATACCACACTCTGAGGAATTCTAACATCTACAAAGCTTAAACATGAAATGATGAAAAGAAAAAAAACTACATCTATGAAATACCATGTGAATGTAGAAGAACATATACTGGTGAGACCAGTTGTCCCATTGAAAAGCACTTGTAAGAACACAAACTGATGTTAGAAGAGGGAAAACAGATGTGTCTAGGGTGGCGGAATGAACATATGTTCAATTGGGAAAATACAAAAATATTGGATAGAGAACAAAAGGTACAAAGACGAAAATTTAAAGAAGCTGCTCACATGACAATGTATAACTTTAATGTAAAAACTCATTATATAATCATAATAATCTATTCCTACAAAATTCTAAATAGGCAATTTAATTTTTAAATGGAGAAATTAACTTACATTATTATTTAGTCTAAGCATACAATAATATATATTTACTAGACTATATAAACAACAATAATAACAACTTGGAACTGACATATTGTAATGAGAATATTATAAATGACTCTAATAGTGAAGATATTATTCAAAACTCTTACAAGATCTACTTTTAACAATTTAAACATTATATTTCTTATATAATAAAGTTATAGCTTCATTTTGGTTCAATCATCAATTTTTACCTGATAAAAAATGAAAACCATTGGCTAATATATCAAAATAATGTCTTTATCAAATATAAATATAAAGAATTATTCAAATCTTACTCTCAAATAAAAACAGTCATCCAAGTATAAGCAAATACACTGATCTTCATAAAATCAAGTGACTCAAAGAGTAAGAAGCAAAACAGCAATGACCAGAATTAAAAACTTTGCAAGGCAAAAATTCATAATTTTTTATAGTTTATTCCAGCTTCAAAAACATTTCTTCAAATACAATAGTGACAATATAGACCAAATTAGAATACGACAAGAAAGTTTACTTAAAATAGTCAAATAACTATTATATAAAGAAAATATTAAGCAACAACAAACAAATGGGATTGTCTAACAATTCCAAAATTTCATAATGCATACTGTAGTTTACTGATATTATAGATATTTCATTCAATGATCAAAATGTTTGTATTACAGCACCAAAACCACACTAACAGCAGAACACTACAAAAACATGCAATAAAAAGAAGCAAGCCACAAAAAAGCCAGAGTCACAGACTGTCACTCACAAGTATCAAATGATAAACTCCAGATAGGTAAGTCCTACTCAATAGACACCAGTTCTAGCTAGCAACAGGAACCTAAAAAAAAAAAATAAAGATTTTCTAAAATAGTTTGTTTCAATTTTATGTTTATGCAGACATGTGTATTTCCACAACTACAATACAATCATTTGAATTAGGGATACATTATCAATAAACACTCAAAGTATTCAACTACATGTAAAAATAATTATTCTAATTGAATAAAATGAAAATCATGTAAAACATATTTTATAACATTCAAGGGTCATACAATTAGTTTGATTCCAGAGGATACATTATCAATCATATAAAACTACAGTTAGAAAGTTAAAAATTTCATACATGATGAATAATATAGTATTCCCATCATACTGCCAATAAAAATTAAAGTTATATAGATAAATTCATAATTCAGTATTTAGTATTAAATTTAGATCAAACTAACAGTCCATACAGGTATAGTAAAGTAGTCTATTTTGGCATAATTTCACTAACTTTGATATGATTATATGAATTCAGTACATGGAACATTTAATTAAGTTGAATGATTTTTAAGTAATAAGATCTTTGGAAATTTAACATTATCATTTAACCTGCAATTTGAAAATGCATAAATAAACATGAAATCTCCTAAGTAAGTAAAAAAAAAAAAAACTTATTGTCAGAAAAGAAAAGAGAAAAACTAAGTGAGAAATGTTTTGTGGAATGGAAAGATTATTATTGGGGAAGGAAGAATGACAATTAATAGAATCATGTAGGTATTGTTTGGGCCCAAGAATTATTTTATAATGTAACTTCCATAAATAATTATTGTTGTTACTTAATCTGAAAACAGTTTCAGAGATTTTGTATTACTCAGAATACAGTTGCTGACTAGTGATCATAAGGATAGAGTATAAAAAGTAATTGAAAAAGAATATAAAAATAGTTGCATAATAAAAATCAGAAATAAAAGTGTTGGAGTAGATTATGAAAGAGAATAAATTTTACGAGATTATAAATCTAGAATGGGATTATATAGATCAAGAATAAAAAGTAAGAGGTAAAAAGTTTGATAAGTTTTCATAGAGAAAAAAAACAACATAATAGAATGGATAACTGAAGGGAGTTTGAAAGTCTGAGTCCACATCTCTTATAATTACACTAAATTCCAAATATATAAATTATACTTGTATTCAAATAATAATAATAAATACATGTTAGAAATCATAAGAATTATATATGAAAATTTCCAAGTGATGAGCAGGTTTTAATTAGATTATGTATTGATTTAAAATAAAATTAGATCAGTTTTAAGATATCCATACATATATCTGAAGTTGATATAGATTTGTATCACAACTTATAAGAAGTAGAATTAACATCTTTTGATAAAACAATCCATGTATAAATAAAAATTCAAGTTACAATCAACTTCAATTTATTATAAGCATAGCATACTTATTAATCACTTTATCACAAGATCATTCTAAAATTATATATATACACAGGCTTAATTCATGAATCTATATATATATTATATTTGTATATAATAATGTGTATATTAAATTGTATAAACTGAAATCTGAGTTGCTGTGTTTTTTTGGATCCTCAAAAAATCAAATTCAGTATTAAATTTGATATTCTTGGTGTCCTCAAAAAATAATATTTTATACAAAATTTGTTATTCTTACTTCAGGGATTAGTGAGTTAAGACATAGCAATAGTAATAATAATTAGTCAGTCACAAGTGCAGGATTATCTGGAAGGATCATTATGAATTAATTTTTAAATTATATTTAAGTAAAAAAACAATACATAGAGATATACTTAAAACTTCTATTTCACCAGATATATTTTAAACAAGAGTAAAAAAAATTTGAAAATGGTAAATGACTTCCAAGATGCATTTCTAAATGAAGTAGAACTCTTCAGTTGGCCCAGGTCACAATCTTTCACATGCCTTTATCATTTTGTTAAGTATTTAACAATATCAAATTGCTATAAGTACCAAATTTATTGCACTCAATCATTTTACAACATCTTTAGATATATTTTCATTTTTAAGGCTATATATCAATCTGAAGCCTAAAAAAAAAAATATTAATAAATCATTAATGTCTAAAAAAGATATAGTCAATTGTAGTAATAGTAATTGTTTTTTTTAAATTTATAAATATATAATTCTATATATGTATTTTTACAAATAATATCTTATGTGCATATTACGTCTATATACATATATGAATATAAACAATATGTATATAATATCATAATTTATTATTATAATAAATATTAAGTTAAAATCATTAAATAAATATTATATTTAGGTTTTTTTTTTGTAATTAGCTAATACTTTGCAAATTATCTATATTTAATTTAATGCTGATAGTAATTAGTATTTACTTAAAAAAGTATTTTTTTACCAAGAAAAATAATAATAGATTTCTTAATTCAATTTTCAATTAAATGATAGTTTGGAATAAATATACAAATAGCTATTAAATGAAACACTTTCTTAATTTAAAAAAAAAAAAAATTGTATTTTAAGAATGTAAAATTCTATTAGTTTTAAAAGTATTATTGTAACAGAATTTTAACTATTTTTAATAATGATAGAATTAAGAATTTAAACCATTTAACATACACTAAATGTTTTGAATTCTGTCTTCTATAAATATACACATTACAGATCATTCAAGTCAACAAATTTTAATACACCAATAAAAACTACTTCTAATATTCAATTTTTGATTTAAATAAATATATATCTCTTTATGATAGGCTGACATGTTTTTCTTTTTTTTATCTGTCTAGTTGTTTCTATTCACCACATACAATTAATTAATGAAATTTATATCTAGGCTAAAAGTGATATACAGTAATAATCTCTAATCTAAAATAAACAATTGCATACAAAAAGTTTGGCATTTGTAAATTACAATTCTTTATAACAAATATTTCAAAATCTCTTTGATTTTAAGATCTGATAATTTAAATTTATTCAATATTTTACATTTTTTAAAGTAAAAATATAGTATAAGTTATAATCTTCTAATAGGTATTACAAAAAACCCAAGAGTTCTTACAAATAATAAGACAGCAATAACAGCCTTCTTCACAATTTATTGGAATATAGTTGTTTCTGTGATTGGCTGTATGGTAGCAACTGAGTAAATGAATTGTATTTCCTTCTGATAGTCAAAAACTTTTAGAAAAAAGTGTTCTACAGCATAATTTCAAATAGCCCTTGAAACGTTTTGTACATTAATATTACGTGAAGAGATAAAATAATATTAAAAATAAATAAATAGAAAAAATTGAGTATTGATTAAATAAAATATTTAATTGAAATATTGTTGCTGAAGGGAAAAGGGAAAATCAGATAATGGAGAAAATTCATTTAGTAGCTAACTACTAATTGAATTTATAGTAAATATAGCCCCATTAAGATATATAATAGAAATTTTATAACATTAAAAAAAAAGCAACTATGAAGATTTAATTAACAGAGAATTTAACATCTATATAATGAAGTTATAATATACACACAGTATCAATATATGCTACTTCCATTATACCCTATCAAAAAAAAAAGTAAATAAATAAGAAGTAATAAAACTCATAAATTTAATAAATTTTATCATATGGCAACAACCATTTTTCCACTTTGGAGTGCTCTATGCAATCATGCTTATTAATAACATTTTTTCACCTTACATTTGAAAGCACAATCATTTTATTCTTCCTTTGTTCTTTTTCCTGTAATTAATGTATAGAATATTTCATTTAATAAAATATTTTTTGAGTGAAATATTTAAAACTTTTATGAAATTTAATCAAATTTGTAAAGTATATTTCTTAAATAATAAAATTAAAGTCATTGATTGGCAGAAGAAAAAAAACTAAAAATCATTCTTATATTGCATCAGAAAACTTTAAATTTATTGAGAAAAGACAATAAATAAAGAAAAGAAATATATTTTTAAAATGATCCATCAAGATTTTGTAAAATATTATAAAAAAATAATAATGATATAAAAAATATAATTGAGAATTGGTTTAAAGAAAGCTATAGAAAAAAATAAAAATGTCAGAAGTATAAAAATACGTGTTGGCATTGGAAGGAAAGTTGTTTCAGCAATAAGAGGGAACTATTACTAAAAAGAGAGATTGTAACATGAAATGTGTGGAAAAATTTAATAAAGAATTACATAGCAATAAAGAATAGGAAAACAAAATAACCACCACAATTACTACATTTGAATTGCTAGGCATTATAAAAAAGAAGTATGACATGAAAACTTAAGAAAATTATCAAATTATAACTGATATCTTAAAAGAAGCAGCTGAAATAAAAAAATTGTCAGCAAAACTACACATCAAATATCTAAATGATAAAAACGTACCAAATGATTGAAAGAATGCAGTAATGATATTGATATTTAAGAAATGTGATGAAGAATATATTAGAAATTATAGACCATCAATCATCTAGCAGTTCTATACAAAATCTTTAGCAAGATAATTTTAACTTTACAATGAACTTTGTATTCAAACTAACCAAAATCAAGCTAAATTAATAATGGCTTTAGCACAGTGAATTATAAAAGTTATAGAAAGGATCAATGAATATGAATTGCAACTACGCTTTGTAGATTATTAAGACATTTGATTCTATAAACACTTCTACAGTAATTAAAGTATTTGATCATAAAGATATAAACAGAGATACAGTCATATTCTGAAGAATGCATATCTAAATACAATAACAATTATTAGAATAAGTAGTGATAAAAAGATTAACATTATCAAGATTATATGATGGTGTGATTCCATATCTCCAAAACTTTTTACAGCAAAAGGAATAGGCTATCTAGGAAAATATGGCTAATTCCCGGTAATTTCCAATGCTTTGTTTGTTTATATATGTTATCCCATTACAGTCATCTTCTGTTCGAATCCAAATGAGTTTTTTTTAAAGGGAGAACAGGGAATAGTTCACAACAATATGGTTTATTTTATGTAAAACATGTATAATTTTTTTTTAAAAAAAAAAAAGCTTAAATAATCGTTCTTAATAGTGAATACGTGTGCATTAATATTATTTGTATAATAAAGATATATTTTCAAGATAATAATAATAATGTATTTAAATAACAAACACACAATCAGATTAACATTTATTTCAGTCCAAAATTTAGCTACATGAGCCTACTAATAAAATTTTGAATACTGTAACGGGAAAATTAATTTTTAAAGAAAAATACAAAGCTTCTAAAACTATGTGCTAACAATGCCTTTTATTTTAATTTTCAGAAGAAAAAAAAGTGACATATATAATAAATTTAGAAAACGATTTACCATAATGAGGGGAAAAAAATTTGAATATATAAACAGGGCATGCTCATATCTTTTTTAAAGTTTAAAAAAAAAAAAGGAAATAAATATTGGCTTTTTATTTCGAATGTATATATCATAGTCTTAGACCTTTCCCTATCTAAATAAGATGTTTTAAAAAATTATGTTATGCTAAACAAATGAGTATAATTTAATTAAAAATGCCAAAATATAAAACATTGATTAGTTATTATCTCACACCATAACTCATGAATACTTTATGATATATTATAAAATATGCAATCATTTCTCATTAAAAAAATAATTTCATTGGCGATTTGACCAAAGTGAATTCCATATATAACAATTTCATAACAGAAACATTTTTTACCATTCTTTCTCTGATAGTTATATAAATTTTTTGTATAGAAACATTCAATAGTTTAATAATGTTCTGCATATATATATACACTCACATTTACATAACACAGCATAAGAAATGACTTGAGTAAAGAAATGTGTAATTATGCAAATATACATTTACTATATGTATGGTGAAGTATAAGTGCAGTAATAGTAAATTGTATCACATAAAGAACATACATATTTATAGCATATAAATAATATTTTTAATTTATATAGAACAATATATAAATTATTTTCAAAGATCGTGATAACAAATTTTGATATTTTAACTTATAAATGCTTGCATATACTGTATGTATATTTTAGATACAAACACGCACATATATTTAATCTACATTATTTTATTTTAAAGTCTCTTTTCTTGAATATATACGTTCATATATATAAACACACGCGCATAACGTAAACATGTATGCGTGGTTAGATTTTTATTATAATAGATACATATTTGCTATATTCTTTTTAATTGTTTCCCTATAATCTATATACTTATTTAAAATAAATTTAAATATAATAATATTTCAAGATTTAAAAAAATCATGCATGCACTTTAAGCAATTAATGTAGTTAATACTTGCAGACAGTGAAGTATTTCTTAATGCGCAATCGAGAATGTAACTTATAGATAATGCATATAAACATATACAGAGGTTCACACAAATAGAAATGAATAAATTATACTGCATATATAAATCATCCCTTTTATGAAAATGCTATATGTATTATTTTATAGAAAAAAAAATAAAGATTTATAATTGAAAAATAAATAGAAACAAAAAAAAAAAAATACATTTTTTTTTTTTTTTTAGAAATAAAGGTTAAGAAATGCAATAAAAATAGCGAAATTATTGCATAGAATTTTTCTCTTTGCTCTCTCTCTTTTATCAACAACAAAAAAATCTAATTTTAAATATTTGAAATTTTGTGCATTTAATTTCCCCATCTAATTAAAGGCACTCAATAAGTTAATATGACTTTTTTTTTTTAAAAAAAAATGTTTTTATAAACCTATATATATATTTTAAAAAGTATATTTTTTAACATAATCCATACATCTAACAGAAAAATTTAATATTACCATAGAAACTTATTAGTTTGCTACTGTTACTAGGCGACAAGAGCAGTAAAACTAGCTGCATGGTTTAAAAAGCTTGGTCTAGCTTTGAAGTCAATAGAGAACAATATAGAATGCAGTGAATCTTGATTTTATTGGATAATCAATTAAAATGGTGATGAGAAAAACATTCATATAAATTTTACTATTTTTTTTTTTGTTAATTAAAAAAAAAACGTTAACTACATTTAGAATTGATTGACATAGTACATATTTTTAAAAAGTAATAGATTGTAAATGGCAAATTATTATCTACTTTAACTAACACTACTACCTACACCCAATCGTCTATTTTGAAATATTCATAATAGTCTGTGACAGAAAAGTCGTGTGTACATCAAATAATTAATATTTAGTCTGTGGCAAAAAAAAAAAAAGTTTTTACATTACATTAAAGAATTTATATTATTTTAAAAAGCAACAACCCTATACTATAATTGATCATTTACAGTCAACTGAAATAATATTGTTTTTCTCAAAAAAAAATTTCCCAGAATGGATTTTTATTTTATTCCTATCCAATTATTGGGCAGTGTGATAAAGGATTAAAACGAGTAAAATAAAATGTAGCCTTTTATCATTTGCAAACTGAAATAGCATTGTAAGTTTTGTTATCTTTTCCTTTACAGTTTCTCTAAAATGTTAAAAAATGCCCTTGCCTTATTGGCTGTTAAAAAGTATTTTGCCTATTTAACTATGTGGTAAATAAATAATAAAATAACTTCTTTTTTAATTTGGGGGGGGGGGGGAGGAGAGGGGAAGAGAATAGTTCAACAATATTAAAATGAATTAGTCTTTTTTTTTTTTTTTGACAAGATTTAAAAAAAACAATAAAATTCACTAGTAATCAAAATTTATAATTTGGGAGTTCCAAGAAGTTTAGTTACCTGAAGTAATAGAGCTATGACATGATCCATGAATTTTGATTTTGAGAGCCAATTACTACTGTACCAAAATCATGCAAGGCATACATTTCATTAATTATATATAAATAAAGTACAATTATGAAAGCTGTTTCATAGCAAATGTGATCCTTACAAATTTGAAATCTAAATTATGTTTAAAAATTCTATAAAGTATTAAAAATATTTGGAATTTTAAAAAATGCAATTTTTAAATAGTAAAAATATAAACAATTCAAAATGGCAGATATAAAAATGTGGACAAAATTAATTTTAAGATTATGAACAATTTCCATAATTAGTATATTAGTATCACATTAATCTTAACAAATTAATACAAGGTTCTAAATAAAGTATAACAATCAAGTAGAATAATAAAAAATTAGATTAGAAAAAATTAAGTTTAAGGCAAATAAATTTAAAAATGAAATCTAAAACTGTTTTTAATTGTATATAGATTATTACGGGTATTTTAAAACATCCAGATATAAAATATAAATACTTAAAAGATTAGACATAATAGATAATTTAATAAGACAATAAAAATTGCAACAGTAATAAAATTTGCCTATAAAATTGAGAAGTAGCTGAATAGTGCCAAGAGTTTGTGCTTCTTCCAAAATAATTATCTATCTCAATGGAGGCATTGCTATGTTTTTTTTTTTCTATTCCAAGAAGATGTAAATGTTGAAAGAACTTTAAATAATTCATTATTTTCTATTGATAGAATATGCTTTAAGCATGAGTGAATTCACTTATGCTTTTAAACTATTACTGATAGATGGGAGTGTGGAGATTTTAATACACATTCACAAACAGCGCATGTCTAGAGGTTGATTTTTTTCTTTGCGATTACAAATATCTATTTAGTAAGTATGAAATGGTCACATATATAAGAAAGAGACTTTTTATCTCTCTATGAGTACAAGTATAAGCTGCTGCAAACATATTCATAATAATAAAACTAGAATAAAATAAAGTGTAAAAATCAAACCCATTACAATATCCCACTAAAGTATAAATAAGAAAAAATGAAACAAACAAAAGGTAATTCTTCTTTTTTTATAATAAACAAAAACAAATATAAATAAGAATAATTAGAATGGAAATCCCTATAATTTATCTACACTGAATTATTTATCTTTTGTTTTTTTGTTTATCAAAAGCCAATGGTTCTTATCTCCTATCCATGCAAATACAAAAATTTATAGAAATTTTTTTTAACATTGTACAAAACATTTTTTATATAAAAATTATTTTTTATTATTCTACAATAATTTTGAAATCTAAATATTTTCATCGATCATGTATATCTGTCATTTAGCTAAATACAAACTTTCACATTATAAATATATTACATTATTTAATATTGACTGTTAAATGCATTTGTAATGATAAAATATAAAATTGAATAAAATATGACATGGCATTACTAAAGCAATTTCTGTTAAATTTGAATATCAGCTGAACACAAGTTTTTTATTATGTATAACAAAATTCATGATTATATATATGTGCTTATTTTGTATCTACCACTTTTCTCATTATCAATGCATTGATTAATTATATTAGAACTTTCTGTTTTATATTTGTTGCTGAATTTATATTAATATTGTTTTTAAATTTAAATTTTATTCTTTAATGTTTTTTATAATGTTATTATTAATTTATTGTAGAAATTTGGAATTTTTGTCTCTTCAAATAGTCTTCTAAAGAAATTATCTGGAGACAAAAACCATCAAAGGAAATTAATAGAAGAAAAAATGTTTTGCAGAGCATGAATGGGAACTTTTATACTACATGTTCTAAAAAGATGAAAGATTTTAGTGAATATTTTAAATAATATCTCACATTTACTTTGTAGACCAATTGTAAAATAACATCTTAATTCATTGAAAGTTGAACAATTTTGAGAAATGTGAAATAACAAGCCACAGAATTTAAATAATTTAGATATAAAAAATATCTTTTATACTAATGTTTTCATATAAAATTTGATTGTTCTTTTAGAAAAATAATATTTTTTAAAAAATCATTATTTTCTTCAATAATATATGAAAATTTATTACATCAACTTTGCATCTCTAAAGTTTCAACTATTTTATTAGTTTTTATCAAGAGTATAGTAATAGAAGTATAAAATGTACTGGTATATTTCTGAAAATTGAGGGGGAAAATAGATACATTTTGTCAATATATATACAACAGTAAATCAATTTAAATATGCAATTATTAATGAAAATTAAACTATATAATCATTTTGAAAAAACAAAAAAAAAAAATACTTATTTTTATTATTTTATTTTGAAATTTTTAAACAGTTAAAATATTGGCAGATAAAAAATTGATGTATAATAAACTGTAGGGGTTTTTTTAAAAAAAAAAAAGGGGGGGGGTCTTCTTGAATATTATTTAAAATAAGTTTAAATTTATTGATAAAGAAAATCATGGACTTAGAGCAGTTTGAAAATATTTTTTAAACAAAACTAAATAGTTATATCTTGAAAAAGTTTTAACAGATTAAAAATTGATAGAGACCATCTTTTCATAGGTGATTAAATGTAAACATTTATGTCTTTGTAGGAAAGATTTTCTAAAGTGAATAATTTCAATCACTAATAAAATCAAAGTGTAAAACATGTTGGACTAAATACAACCAAAAATTGTCTATGATTTAGAATTATAATCTCAAATTTTTTATCTTTTTGTTAATGATGTAAATGTTTTCATATAAAAGAAGTTATAATTGTGAACATAAACTAAAGGTATCAAATTTGATATGGCAATTGAAAGGAACATTGAAGGTTTACACCATTTCATATACTAAGAATTAGAATCTATGGAAATTATCATTTTTAAAATCAGTACTACTTTATTTCACATAGCATGGAGACATTTGCCTTTACTTGATATGATGATAGGTTGTTTTTTTTTTTAATCAAAATATATCTGATTACTTTACTAATATTTTTGCAAATTAATAATTTTTGTTATAAATTTTTACTTATATGTATGTACTGTGTTTTTCATAGGTCTGAGGTATACTATTGATTGTCAACTGTTTTAGAAGATTAAATAAAATATTGTATTGCATAATGTTGTGCACATATAAGAAAGTGTTGATATTGTTTTGTTTTTTAATTTTAGTAAAATTCATTTTTTTGATTGATGATTAAAATCAAGATCTTAGATTTAGTTTATTCCAAAAAAATAGTTTCTGTACATAATATCATCCATTGCTTCATTGTATTTCTAGCTTACTGCCATGTTTGAAATTTTGCACATGTTTAATGTGAATTTAGTTAGAAAAAAATAGCAAGTCAAGGGTTTTCATATTGTTTGTGGTTAGTAACTATTTTGATATTCAATAGAGTCTGCTTGTAGATTCCTAACAAAATAACAAAAAAAAAAAAACAATTGCAATGTGTCTATTACAAAATGGTTGTCACTAAAAATGTTCATGATAAAACACATATGTTGAATTTGCAGGTAACGAAGATAAAAGAAAATCAAAGAAATATAATATATGTTTGTAATAAAATTAAATTTTTATTGTATTTTTGCCTTTCATGATACCCAAAAAGATGATGAAAAATAACAAAAAGAAATAAAAATCATATTCAGAATACATAGAAAACAGTTTAAATTAATCTCAAATATTATTTCACTGATGATTTTTCAACAGTTTCTTACAAATATTTAAAAAATATTTTATTTTATTCTGATACAATCAACATTTTAAAATACTTTCTCTTCAATTTCAAATAATATATACCATCATTACTTAGATGTTCATTATTTATGGGAAGTAGTAATGGATCTGCCTGTCATATCTATTATCTTATTTCAAATCCTGGCTGAGTAAAACTTATTACTCAAGCTTAAGACGTTTCATTCAGATAATGATCCATACTCAATTTACCCATTCTTCAAATCCGTGATCAGTTAATGACCATTATCATCCATCAATTTGCAAACTTTATAATATCTTCTCCAGTGTTTCTCTACAAAAGAAATCTTTGCCCTTCGATTGCCTATTTAAAGTTATTTATTTATGGTTTAGTGCTTGTAGTTGTGTAACATTTCGATTATCAAAATTTGCATCATATTATATCATGGTTTTTTTAATTATTAGTGCATTGATTTTTATGTGATTATTCTCATTTATTTTTAAATATTATAATACAGAGAGCTACCAATAGCTCAAATAAGCTCTTAATTGATAAGTGCAGTAAGAGAAAATATTTAAAATCTCTATCCGATTTGCTTTATTGATAATAATAATTTTTAAATATTGGATGGCTAAATTGGCTATAAAAGAATTACATATACATATATTAATTTTGAAAATTCTTAATTATTTAGAAAAATATTCTAGATCGGATCATTAACAAAGCTGATTAATAATTAACCACTATTCTAATACTAATTTTAACTTTTAACTCAAAATTTTCTTTATATATTTATTTTTAACGGAGCTTTAAATTGTAATTATTCTTTATTGATTTGTAGGATAGTAATTTTCTCTTATAAAATAATAGAATTATATATTTCTGCCTGTAACACACATTATTCAAAACATTGAACCATAAAAGAGAAACCTTTTAAATAATTTTGTTAGTCATATTACAAATATTTTTCAGATAAATAATAATGTAGCATACGCTTAATATATCTACTTTCCATAAGATTATTTATACATATATATATATGTGTTAAGCTTATATTTGATTGAAAAATATATAGATTTTAGCTAAAGATTATCGACATCAAATACAAATATAAAGCTGAGAAACCGTTCAAATTAGTAACAGCTTGCACTGACATATGAAAAGACTAGCAAACCAAAAAGAGGATTTATATTTAAATCATTACATTCCAAAACCCTAAATGCTTGTATTAAAACAATATAATTCTATTATTTTATAAGAGAGAATTACTATCCTATTATGTGATAGGCCGGGGAGGGGGGCAGCAATAAAGAATGATAATTTAAAGCTCCATTAAAAACAATTTCTACAAAGAACAATTAGATAAATTTAAATGATAAAAAAAGAAAATGTTAAAAATCAGTAAAACGCAGTAAAAATATGTGGCAGCACTTATTATAATCAAAGTTAATTACATTTATAAAGTATAAAACATATGAAAGTATAAAACACTAAATTAAAAAACAAACAAACACACATTCTAGAGAAGGGAGATTGCATATCATTGAATAGCTGCTACTTATCTATCCAACCTAAACACAAAATATTAAATAAATTATATTTAGGGGGAGGGGATATCTTTGGTGTCAAATATTTTACTACTTTATTACTTCAAACTTTTTGAATAAGAAATTTGCACATGTACAAATTTTTCCATAAATAATAAAATGAAATATGGATCTAGCCAAGATAATTGATATTTTTATAGCTTGTTAATCTCTTTATCTATATTATCTTCATATTACTACAGTTAGACTTTTAACTATTATTTAACCACTCTATGTGGTACTAAAATATTAATAGTTTATAACTGATTAATCCTTTGCCTATATTAGCATCATACTACTACCATTACTTTTATTTAACCATTCCACATTTAGTCAGATGTTACCCAGTCTTTATTTACAATTCAGTGTTTTATAATTTTTTTGGTGACTAATAAAAATAAATAAATAATAAAGTTTAATTTAAATTTCATTAATTAGTGTGTTAGATAATCAAATAAACAAATTTCTTATGTACACAACAAATATTCTATTGTCCATTTATTCTCTTATGCATCATGATTTCCTTCCTGTAAAATGATTGATAATGTTTATATACTTATAATATATAATCACAAAGCATAATCCAATCTTTAAAAAGGCATATGAATAAAAATGTAAATACACACAATAAATTAATCTAAAGTACAAATTTATAATTATTTTAGATTCTTGTGAGTTTTCATATAAACCAAGATGACAGTGCATATTTTTGATAAATGTACAATTTCGTGAGTCTATAATCTACCCAAGATGCATTAGTTGTTAAATTAAAACCAAAAAAAGAAAGAAGTTCTGATAAATTTCATTAAGAAATTTTATTTCAATTTTTATTTTTACTTATAATGTGGGAAGCAATAAGACACTCTTAACATTGTCATACATTGGTTCAATTCAATGTTTTCTTTTCGTCAACAATTTTTTTTTTTTGGGGGAAAATTGTCATAATGACAAAAATTGAGACCTTCCTGTCACATAATGTGATGCAGTGGACTATTTCCAAAGATACAGGATCCTGCCCTTCCAAAAAGTGTTCATTAATGGTCATGATATGATTGCATGCCGCCAACATGAATAAAATGTAAATTTTGTATTTATATATTTTTTTTCATTTTTCCATTAATAATTTAATCCAAAAAAGAGAAAATAAAATGTAAATATTGTTATTAATTTTCCCACAATGATTTCATTTTTTGAAATAACAATAATAAAAAAATAAAATGCAAATATTAAATACCTTTCCTAGTAGGCATTTTTTTGTAAACAGTTTTGGGGGACCTGGAAACTGTACTCTTATTAAAAATAAAGGTTGCCATCTTGGTTTACTGGAAAACTCATAAGTACCTTATGTTATTATATATAAAAATAGTAGTATCAAAAAACTTGAATTTCTGATATTACTATTTATATATAAAGAGTCCACACACTTTGACAATATGCTCCTTTAAATAAAAAAAGAACTTTTGAGTTGCAAGTTTATTTTTCTACTTTTTAAGCAAATGATAACAGATGACAATGAATCATTTAATTCTTTAGCTTATAACATATATAATACAGATAACATTAGAATATATTTATTAGGGATTAATATAAGATAATAATTATTTCTATATATTTTCTGTAAATATTGTGGGAAGAAGTCAATCTAATAGCAAATTACCAAGCAACATTCTTTTGAATGATAGTAATGGGTCAATAATTTGTTCAAATGATAGATTTTATCTACAATTTTTCTTTGTAATCTAACAGACTAATATATTTGGAAATAAAGCACATATAAAAATTAGATACAAATTATAGTAATCAATTTCCATGAATAGCAATGTAAGTATTTTGAATTAATTTTGGAGACATGCTTTCTTCTGTCTAAGTGAATACAATATGCATCTAAACAATATGCATTTTATCATTAATGGTATGCTAAAAGGCAGACCCTACATTTTAATTGAAAATCTGTTTCTCACTCTGCTCTTAAAACATTTATAGGTAATTCTTTACAACTAGTTTTATCCCTCTGCCCCCAGGATTTATTATTTTCTTTAAATATAAGTTTAAATAATGTTTAATATCCTCCTTAATGTACAAGCTCTTTTCATTTATGGTTTTTAACATTTCTATATTACTAATGTTCCAATATTTTCATTTTCTTCCAAATCAATATTTCAAAATTCTAACCTTTTCCTAACAATGCAAATCTCTACTCTTCCAGAAAATCATTAAATAACTTTTTATCTATAATATTTTTAAACCATTGGAATTATCCAGATTTCAAATTTTTATTATTTTCATCTTAACTTTTTATTAGGGAGAGGGAAAAAATTATTTGTACTTATAAGCTATTAATATTACAAAAAAAATCAAGTCAGATGTCACATGATCTCTCTATATAAGCTACTAATATATATGAAAATAATACTTTAATAATAGATTTATCATTAGAAAAATGGTTACTTAAGTTGTTAAAAAGAAAAATAGTCAAAAGATTTTAGAAAGTTTGAGAAATGTTTTAAATTGTTTTTATCCTGCAAAAACGATTATTTTACATATAAAAGCTGAATTTTTAAAAATACAATTTTTAAAATTCTATTAATACAGTGGAGCCACTTCCTTTAAGTTGATAAACAATGATTAGAAAGGAATACCTATTGCAGTACTTTAACACATACACACACCCATATATATGGTAACAGCATGGAGCATTAGGGATATCACGGGAAGATGAAAAACATTATCCCCAATGAATACTTACAATCTTATAGCCAATGAACAAATGTAAAACGAATAAATATAAATGGAACATGAAAATAGCATAGAAAAAAATATAAATAGTTATACTAACAATAAGTTACATCACCAGCATTGCACAAAATTAACAAACAAACATCCATTGTGATTGGATCTAAAAAAGATTTTATATCAAAATGTAGGTTACTTATTTAGTCAATGCCAAATATAGGACAACATATAAAACAATCAACTGCTTGCACATTCTTAAATGCTAATCTATTAATCATAATAAAAAAAATGCTGAGATTCTGATAAATGCTGATCATCACTGCTCTAGCCATATGGTACTAGGAGTGTACAGGCCAAACAGAAACTATTTTGTAATCTTTATAAAAAATAAAGTACAGTGAATGAACTTTAAAGGTGATCGTGACCTTTGTGCCATCCAGGGAATTATCTGGATGCCCAAACACAAATTGAAACCTCCACATATAAATTAACCATTACTGCTCTAGAGATAACTCAGGATCAGGACTCTAGCGACTGTGACAGTGAACAAGAGAAAATATAAATGTATATGCTTAATCTACTTTAATTTAAATAGTCTTACTGGAATAATTTATAAATCACTATACTATAAAAAAAACAAGCCATATACACTGCCAATTTATAAAATAAGATAGCTGGAGGAATGAAGATATTATCACTGTTCCTTTTTGAAAAATTATTTAATGAAATTAACCAATAAATAATTGAGAAAAAATGTAATAATTCCAAATCTAATACATTCTAATTAAATTATATATATATATAATTTTGTATAGCAAAACCAGTTTATTTTTACTACTACATTAATTAACATTTACTTTGATTTATTCTCCTTCCTTTTTAGTAATTAAATCTAGAAAACACTATTTCACAATAGGTTGGGAGATAAATTTTTAAGTTAGCTAAGACCCTCTTTCCATTTTCTTATGAAATTGAAAAAATCCTATACAATTACATTTTGGAGGGAAAATAAGATAAAGAAAGAAAACATGTTTTAATAAAAAATAACTTAAATAAAATTATTCTGCAATACTTTTTTAACATGGATTTTTTTTGAGTCCTTTTAAATTTATAATTTTTAATTTCTTACCAAGTCAGCTTTTTCTTCTGATTTCTCCAAATGTACAGATTAAATATTCAGAAGTTTTTCAATTAATTTTTTCCTCTTGTAGTTTCACATTTGCATTATAACTTCTCCCTCAATCAGATTTCCAAGATAGATACACATAGCTAAATTTATCCATTTTACAATATAAAAAATTTCAAGTTAGTATAGGCTGAATTTTCCAATAATTTTCAGGTCATGTTCATAGGCTGAGAATCATGGTTTTGGATGAAAACACAATACTTGTTGCCTTCATTAGGGGTATTCTCATTTTGCATTTTCTTTTAGTATATAGGCTTCATGGTAAGGTTGGGTGATTCTTAGCTTTTAGTTAAAAGTTAGCACATGGTTCTCTTCAAATCCATTTGGACAAGACATTTTTCTAAAACTAGTAATGAGTTTAGCCTTGTTTCAGACTACAAAATTCTCACTGTTCTCTTCATAGTTGGATTGCCATTGCTCTTCTCTCAGCAGCTAGATCAATAATAACTTTCTCACAAGACACTGAAGTTTACAGTTTTAATCTGCCCCATATTCTTAACTTTCAAAACACTCATTTTGCATCCAATCACATATTATCTAAGACATGACAGCATTAAACCCTTACCAAATGAGTCTATTTTTACAAAAGGCTATTTGTCTCCTCACTTTCTTTTAATTAAAAAAAATCCAATCATAATTATTGAAATTCCTCTATAGTTATTTTTATTTTTTAATTACCCAAAACAGTATATTTAAATTACACTTTCATTTGAACAACATTGCCTTTTGTTTTAGAGAGAAAGGAAAAAAATCTAACTTTAATTAATTAAAACAGAATTTCTTAACAAAAATATTAAAACATTTTATTTTCTTTATTTTAAAAACTGAATAAACAGTACATAAAATTTTACTTACTTATCTCCTGAATTATTTTTTTCTTAAAAAGTTAAAACTAATCAATAAATTATTGAAGAGGAAAAAAAATATTAACATTTATTTTGTTTTCTTTTTCTTTATACTTTCCCTCTTTTACCAGTATCCTTAATAAATTATAAATATTCATATTATTTAAATCCATTTGGAACTTATATTATTATTTAATGAATGTAACTTCAATAAGCTTAATAAATGACATTTAATGCAAACACTTTTTACATAAAAAAACGTTTTGCCACAACGCATTAGCGTATTATTAATTATATGTATATTAGTAATATAAATCAAGATTATAGTATAAACAAAATTTTAATAACAACAAATATTAAGGAATAATTGAGGAGACATATATATCACAGTGTGTTCACTCATGCATTCACTGAAAAGAATATGAAAGAAAAACTAATCATATTTTAATTTTTGAAATAGAATAAATAGTGAAATGTCTAACTTTTGTAGTTATTAAATACACTCTAGGCAATATTCTTTTTTTTTTCAATAATTTTTTTCTCTTGTAGAAATATAATAGTACTTTTAGTATCAAGAAATTAGGATTTCTCTAATTGTTTTGGCATTTTTAAAACAGTATCCACTTTCAGTATATTTTAAAATTTTGTAAAACTGTTAGCATTACCCTCAAAAAATTTTATAACATAAAATATTGCATATAAAATTCAAACAGGATAATAAAGGAAGAATAAAATGTTCTTTCAACATAAACCAAATAAATTATATATATAAATTGTATTCATTTGTTTATCATATATATATATTATTTCTTCCTATCTTTATATATATATATATATATATATATATATATATATAATTGAATATGTTGCTCAGAGAAGAAAAAATGACTGCTGAATATTGTAAAATTTGTGAATTTTAATGTTTTTTTTATTTGTTTGTTCACATTTTTCTTTGGACAGTATATAATTGAAATCATGTAGTTAGATATGGTATAATTTGCAGCTTTACTGTACTCTTAATGCATTTTGAAAATATATACATAATATACAAAATATGTACATATTAATTAATACAGTTCTAACAATAAATAACTATGGAAATGAAAATTTTCAACTGTGACTACATCAATGTACTGCTTATATTGCCAAATATGCTTTGCATATGAAAAATAAATTTACTCTTCATTCGCTTTTATCAGTTCTTAGAATGATATCAGATCTTCCAAATAATATTAAAAATGGTGAACATTTGATATGAATGATAAGTTAACACAGCCTTATTCAATATAGCTAATAATTTAACTTCACAAGATAGATTAATTTCTAAACATTTTAATATCTTATGAATAAACTACCAGTACCAAAAACTATCAATTAATATAGCATAAACAATATTTAACCACTATAATGATAAACTTTCCAAAATGTATTTATATTAATGCAGTGCCATCTATTCTCATATCTGCTTTAAAAATGAAAAATGAATCCATCTTTATTTGCTTTCTCTAGTTCTTATATCCGTACATATCCAGTTATATGTCTTTCTTTTTAAATGATTTTCTTATTTTTAAATGGGTTATGTTAAAAATGAGAGATCATTATAAAAGCATTATTATGAATATATTCCTGACTTCTTTTTCTAACAGTGGATACAACAAATAGATAATAACATTATAAACATAAATCATCATGATTTGATGCAATGGTAAACTTTGGAATTCAAGGTTCACAGATCAACATCCAACTCTCTCACTTCTGATGCTCAAATTTCTTCTGAGTTCCTGAGACATAAATTATTTGATTATTTTTTTAATGATTTTTTAAAAAATAAATGGAGGTATATTGAATAAAAATTAAATGTATACATTAATAATTAATAATAGTCATTTGTTAGAAAAGTGAATTATTCTTAAGCAGCAAAACAGAAAAGCACACTAGATCCATTCAGATTACCAAATTGACTTTTTTTTCACTTTACTTGACTGGAAATTGATTCAGAAATCTTAACTTTTGAATCCACCATTTGCTTATAACTAAATCTTGCAATAACTTTTTTTTAAGTATTAGAATTTTATATATGCAAACAAGAAAACATATTCTATATGACTCAAGAAGATTAATAAATGTTAGACTTCCAAACCAACTGTTTATCATCTTAAATACATACTGTTTAATATAGTTTATAAAGTAAAATCAATCCTAATACTTATTTTATGATTAATTTATTGAACTATTTTAACTATGCTGGATAGTTATCATCACATAAACAAAATATACTTTATAAATATGGATTCAAAAAAAATATTTTTTTAAAAAAATATTTATAAATCTGCATCATATCATCATCATCATTATTATTAGCAAGAGTATATTCCACTTTCTTCTCATACATCTATACATAAAAATATCTCAATGATACCCTGAAGAGAGACAATATTAATTGCTTTTATTGGGAAATTATGTCTGAGAATGGAATACAATAGTTACAATTGGGCAAAATGCTAATCTTTCAGAAAAAAGTACTGTTAAGATACAGCATCAAAAGAAGTCAAAATAATTATGTGAATATTTCTGTTTTGTGAATTAGTTTATAATATAGTCAATGCAAAACTCATCTTTAACTTTTTGTTCCGTGTCTTACTACTTTTTTATTCTTTTCTGAAATTAGAAATATGATGATGGAGCTATACATGCATATAAAAGCATACCATAAATATTAAATTTAATTAACAATTATGTGTATTGGTGTATTTCTAAACATTTCTCTTTATTATATATATTATTTATATTTTTACATCTAATTAAAATAAAAAAAATTTAACAGCTATAAAAATATTAGTATAAATAAAATTTATGAAATTTTAATTGTAAATTAACTTTAATTTACCATGTTTTCACCTATTAGACAAATAAATCTTTTCAAGTAAAAGATAAATTACATGAACAAAAAAATACATACACATAAAATTAGTCACAATTCAAAAGCTCATAAGTTTTCATAAGATTGATGGCCTCAGACACAAAATGATTAATCAAATGTACCTCTTTGATTCTTTTTTTTCCATTTCATTATATTTACATCACTGAACAATATTTCATTATCAATATCACATTCATGAATGTATAATGTTAAACTAAGGTACTTATTCATAACTCTATTGTTATGGATATTAACTCTTTTATAAAGATTCACTTTGCTCTCTCTTACATAAATCTCTTACATAAATCGTAAACAGCTACACAGAATTTAATAAACTATTCCTGGAATATTTTTACTATCCAAGTAATTCTCTTAGCCCTGAAGAAATAACTATTTTTATTAAGCAAATTTCAAATTGACTATTTAAAAGGCAAAGAATAAACTTTTTTTATTAGTAGTAGTATTAACCAAAATCTTCAGACTATAATAAACTTATTTTAAATTAAAATAATCATTATATAATCATGAAAAAAAAAATGTACATTTTAATTGTACTAATATTTTTATTGCTATTTAATTCAAATTTGTTTATTTTATCTAATATAGTTTTTTAGGGAGTGTTATATATTTTTATTTATATATTGTATAATATATAGTAAACATTGAAAATATATTTGGTTAATTATTAAAAATTTCCTGTTCATTTACTTGCCATTAGAAGCGTAAACATTAAGGTTAGATATTACACATTATGTATGTAAAAAAATATTAATGTATTTTTATTTATATATATAAATAAATTACATATATGAAGTATATAGTAAAAAAATTATAAAATTTATATTATATGAAACACTCTCCACCAAGTACAATGAGAAATAAGATATGTATATATTAGCTTAAAAAATAGACTATAAAAATTAAGATATAGTATTGCAGACTTAAAAAAACTTTAATAACTATCATGGCTTTTAATATCAGTACAAATCACAAGAAACTAAAATTCTATAAATTTAAAGGTATATTAAACATGATGAGTGGGTTTTTTTATTTATTTATTAAATAACATATAATCAGTCAAATATGAATATTTTATTATATTAATTTTACCAAGGTTAGCAATCATATATTTTATAAATATGAATAGCAAAAATTTTAAATACATGGAATTAAATAAATTTCTATTTGATCAGGAAGTATGTATATATGTGTGTGTAAGAGATCGAAATCAAAATATGTGATGAAAAAAAAAAACAGGTATCAATGACATCACTGAAGGAATTAAAAAACTGAAATGGAGGTTGGCTGGACATAGTGCTAGAAGAGATGATCATCAAGATATTGTAAAAGGCCTAGAAAAAGACTACATGAGAGATGGATAGATGAAATAAGGAAGTTTCTTGATGTGATGTGACAGTTAGGATCAGCAAAACTAGATTAAACTTGGAGATATCATTATCCCACAGTGAATTAATAATGGCTGAAAGATCATGATGATGTGTTTGATTTGTTTATTAATTATAAAAAAACATGTTTAATGTATATATGATTACTTCTTATAATTCTGAGATAAACTATATAAGATTAGTTTGTATAGAATTTGACCAGCTTCCATCTTTAGCTTGATGTTAAAGACGTGATAGCTGACAAAAAGTTTGCTCTGCACTTCTGTTTCTTTTATATAGTTTACTTATCATTAAGTTAGCAAGTATATAAATTTAAGATCTTATTTCACCTTACACTTTATAAAGATTGTTTCAGTGCTTCATATTATATATGTGTGTATGTGTAATTAATGTATTAGCAATCTATATATGTGAGAGGAAACCAATCTTTCAGACATGTGCTATTGGTATTAATTTGCTTGCACTCATCCATCAATAATGTCTGGAAGATTAGTTTCCTCTCACATAATTTACATATACAGATTGCTAATACTTTAATTAGATATTCAAAATTAATATAATTCAAAATTGTGAGTATTTAAAAATGAGATAGTCTCTTCCCTATGATATATAGAATTAAATAATTTCTCATTTAAAATATCACAATCACAATAGAATTGAGGACCGTGAATAAGGGTATTGGTTTATATAAAAAATAAGATTTAAGCAAAGATGATCTACCTATGCTTTTAAAACACTTATTGACAAGTGAATGCAAATTAATACCAATAGCTCATGTCTGAAAGATTGGTTTCCTCTCATATGATTTACATATGTGTATTTGTGTACATCTTTTTACATATGGTCATCCTAATTTCAGTAAAAAAAATGTAAGAAATATATAGTTTTGTTGTGATATACTAACCAATCTGTTATTTACAAATAGAAAGACATATACATATGCTTATACTTTAATTTGATTTGAAAATTTGCAGTATTATATTTTAACTTTTTCTGCAATTCATCATTGTATTCCAAATATATTTTCTTAATAAAAGCAAGCACTATGTGCCTCTTTAGCATGTCTTTAGAAAATTATAATGAATATGAGTCTGCATCTCAATTAAAATCATGTTCAAGTTCATCATAAAATATTTCTATTCTTTTAATCCATTTTATACCATCATTCCAATCAAGACATCCTTATAATTGTGAACTTAGTATTATCATATGAAGCAAACTATGTTTTCAGAAAATTATGAAGAACTCTTAAATGATAATTTTTAATGACTTTATGTTATATAACAAAAGTTCCATATCTCAATTTTATAAAAAAAATTTGCAGAATAAAAGCCTTATATACAAATAATTTAGCTAAAGTAGTTTCATCACTATGATCAACTTTCTTTATCTTTTATTTATTTAAATGCAGCAGTAATATGCTGAAGTTTGCACCACACTTCAACACTCATGAATTCACTGAAACAATCCTGCAGAGATAGTTTAAAAAGTCCACATTCCTAAATAACAATTGTCCATACTATAGATAGCTGTCTATTTCTATTTCACCACTGATTAATAAAGCACCTGAATTTCTTTAATATAATTACAAAACCAAATTCTTTAGTTTTAGATTATTTTTTGAACTGTCAAATCAGCATATCATCATAGTGTAAATCAAGAAGACAAAACGATGGAATTCTTGTTCATTTTATAAACTGTAGCAAAACTCATTGTCACAAAAAATGGAAACCATAGATGGAGATCATATTCATCCTCATTTAATATCTTTTTTCTCATTTTAAAATGCTTCTATTTTCTATCATTGATAATGACACTTCCTTCAACATTACCATCAAATAGTTATATAATATAAACCAACTTCTAAAGGTAATCTTCTATTTTCAAATATTGAGATAAAATTTCTCCATTAACTGAATCAAATTAACCAAATTGATAATTTATTGTAACAGAATTTCATCAACTGTTTTTATATTCTACCTTCATGATTCTAGGAAATGATAACTTATCCATTTGATAACCAACAGGTGACCATGTACAAGATGGAGTGACTATAACCTTAAAATTTAATCTTACTCAATCATAGCTATTGATGATATGCAAATTGAAGCTTATGTCAAACACTGGTCTTGAGGTAAATCCCAGTCATATTTGCTGATTACCATCCTCCCCACATATATTTAATCTAAGAGAATATGCATTTTAATTAGCCCATCAGGGCAATCTTAAACATAAATCAAATACTTGTTTGACAGATGAGAAATCAATAAGAAATGAGGCTTTTGCAACACATTTATCAATATCAATAAAAAAATTACAGCAAATTAACTCCCCCCCCCTCATATTTATAAATGTATTTAATCAATAAAAAATTATTTTAAAATGTTTCAAATTCTTTAGTCCCCTCAACTTAATTGATTTCCTAATTCTAGGATTAATAATAAGAGAATAGTTACTTTTAGAATACATATGTGAAGTTAGATTAATATTAAAAATATAATTTAAATGTTAGAATAAAATTTAAAAAAAAAGTCTCTTCACAAAAATTAGATCAATCTGTCCAATTATTAGAAAAATGATTAATTATTCAAACATGAATCAATGGAAATGATCTTACCAAATTTTGTTTAGTTCAACATTGATACATTTTTCTTCTGATAATTAAGACATATGATATCTCTATTTAATATTTAAGAGGTCTCTATTGCTGAGGTAACTCAAGTTTGTTTCCTCATCATGATTTTATATAATTTTCAGCTTACTTAAAAATATTTTCCTCTTTGGTATAGGCTAATTTTTGTTTCATGGTTCATTTTTTCTCTAACGTTTTCAACAAGCATTACAGGCAATTATTTTAGTGATGGCAGACAACCCCAATGATAGGTTAATTAAAATATATTTATATAATAATTTTAGGAAGCGATGAAAATTTTCTCTGCCATATTTAATAAGTTTAATTAATTATCTTACATTGCATAAGCAGTCATTTTAGGATAATTTAATAAAGACAGCTCTAGAACATTTTATTGGCTCCTAAAATTATTAGATATTTAAAAAATTACAATTTATTTATACTATTGTGGATTGAATATCAGGGCATAGGTCCCATGTCACCCAGAGAATCCCATCAGGAAGTGGTGAAATCCTCATAAACTTAATTCATTGAGAGAAGACACATTGAGAATAAGCACATGGATTTTTAGATCTTTGAGAAGAGCTAGAAAATTTGAAGAGTTGTATGTAAATAATACTAATGTTACAGGATTAAGTGAAGTGAGATGGAAGGGATGAGGGGAAGTAATGATGTTATTTTATTTGGCTGGTGATAGATCAATTAATAGAGTGGGCATTACTGAGGGAGAGAAAATTTGGAATAGTGTGGCAAAGGTTGATTGTATTGACAACAGGCTGATGATGATAAAAATGGAAGTGCTAAGGATTTAGTAATCATAAAAGGTTATATACAGACTACTAGTTATGATAATATTGAAATTGATGAAATATATGAGAAGATAGAGGAAATTATTCAACATGAAAAAAAAAAATACATGTATATTGTTATTGAGTGATTGGAATGCTGTTGTTGGGAAAGGAAAAAAAAAAGAAAATTGTTGGAAATTATGGTACTGGAAAAAAAAAATAAAAGAAGTGGTCAGCTTGTACAATTTTGTAAGAAGAATGGGTTTGTGATTACAAACCCTTGGTTTAAAAACCATATTAGAAGTTGTATACATGGAAAACTCCAGATGATAGAAAACCTTATTACATTGATTATATATTGATTCAGAATAGATACAAGAATGCTACTAAGGGTTCACATGCTTTTCCTGGTGCTAATAGAAATTCAGATCATAATTTGGTTACAGCTAAATTAAAGTTGAATTTAAAAAGAATTAAAAGAAGGAAAAAATATGTAAGATGGGACTTTAATAAATTGAGAGAAATAGAATGAGGAAAATTTGGTTTAATATGTGAAAATGAAACAAAAAGGATTGTTCAAGATGAGTAATATATTAATAGTCCTGATAAGTGTTGGTAAAGAAGGACTCTTAAAAACAGCAAAAGATGAAATAGGTATTACTTGGATAAGGAAAACTAAATGATCTTGGATAACTGAAGGCATGTTGGAAAAGATGGAAGTACGAAGAAGATAAAAAAATGTAAATAATGAGGAAAGGGCAAAGTGCATGGGCAAAGTGCATATAAAAAATTAATAATGAGCTAAGAAGAGAAACAGATTTAGCAAAAGAAAAATGGTTAGAGCAAGAATGTAGAGAGATAGAAAGACAGCAGGTGAAAAGATATGATCTTGGTATTTGATAGAATACGAAATGGTCATTTGTAAGAAAAAACATGGGTAGCAATTGAGACTGCAGATAAGAATGACAAGAGATTAACTAATAGCAATGATGTATTAAAAAGAGCATCTATTTAGCAAAGAAGATAATTTAATTAATTATGAACTTGAAAATGAAGAAGATATTGAAATAGATAATAAAGATATGGACATATTGCCAGATGAAGTAAGAAAGCCAAATGCATAAAGGAAGAATGGTAAGGCTGTTGTATTTGATGCAATACCTATAGAATTTTTAAAAGAAATGCGGGGAATTTACTATGAAGGAAATAGTTTGACTTTGCAATTTGATATATAACAATTGAGATTGGCCTGAAGATTTTTTAAAATCTATAGTGACTTAAATTAATAAAAAGAAGAAAGCTGTTAAATGTGAAGAATATAGAACAATAAGTTTATCTCATGCTTTTAAAGTTTTATTACTAAGGATTTTAACTCAAAGAATTTATGAGAAAGTAGAGCATTATATTGGAGAATAATAATTTGCTTTTTGGAGAGGGAAAAGTACAAGAGGTGCTATTGGTGTTGTTAGAACAATTGCAGAGAGAGATATTGAAAAAGATAAAGGAATTTGCATATGTTGATAAGAGTTTTCTGGAATAAACTTATGTCCATCTTAAAAGATAAAGGAGTTCTCTTTAATATTTATTTAGAAGATATGCTAAATAATTATTTAGACTGTGAAGGAGCAAATGTTGTAGGTAGAGTAAGAAAATGTATACAATTTGCAGATGATATGGCTCTTATAGCTGAGGATGAAAAGTGTCTTCAGAATATGATGAATAAATTGGAAGACAGATGTATGGAATGTGGAATGAAGATTAATTTTGAGAAGACTAAGTGTTTATGGATAGGGAGAAGTGTAAAAAGACTGCAAATTGAAATCCATGATAACACAGTTCAATAAGTAAAATGGCATATATTTGGGTAGCTGGTTGAGTGAGGATGAAAGAAGTGAAGTTAAAAAAAGAATAATAGCATTGGCAAAGAAAGCATTTATTAAGAGAAAGAAGATACTTTGTGGACTTCCAAAAAAAGAATTAGAAAAAAGATTAATTAAATGCTATGTGTGGAGTGTACTAATGCAGTGGTCTTCAACTAACCGGGCCGCAGAAGTTGTCTGTCGGTCCACAGCTAGACTGGCAAGAAAGTTTATAATAACAAAATAATAAGATTTTAAACTTTTAATTAATATGAACAATTTTTATTTATTTTTTCATCACATTTATTAAAAAAAAAGAAACAGAACAAAAACAAAATCTAATCAATCATACATAAATTAATTTGTTTTTCTATTTATCACAGATGTTTATGGGGGGGGGGGTAAAAAGTTTTTTATTACACAAACTCCAGTTGTCTTTTGATAGCCAATCACGGCTGCTTGTCAGCATTGTTAAAACAATAAAATGTAACGTGACTTTTTTTGATCTCTTAAATTTTTTCTACTCTCTCTTTTAATATTTCATTTTTAGTGTTTTTTTTTTTTTTGGCTATAAGATGATTTTTTTTTTTGGCTTTAACTTTTTATTTTGGAAATCAATTTTTATCACCTTTTTTTAAAAATAAAAACCAAAAAATAAGTTCTGTTTCTAATTTTTACAAAGTATTTCTCAATACACCCCCACCACCCCAAAATAAAGTAAGATCAAAACTTTTGACTTTTTCAAGTTTCGTTTTCTTTTTTTTTTGTTTAAAAATACGCCCACTTTTTTTTGTCTTATAAGGCAATATTTTTTTTGGCTTTATTTGTATACCATTAAAATACTAAAACTTTTATTTTTAAAACCAATTTCTGTTACCTTTTTTTAAAAATAAAAACAAACAAAAAATAACCTTTGGTGTCTATCTTTTGTCTCAGTGATGACAATGTATTTCTCACACCCCCCCCCATAAAAATTTATCTGTAAACTTCTGCTGGTCCGCAAAATCTTATCCTTACTTTTACCGGTCCGCAGGTGTGAAAAGGTTGAAGACCACTGTACTAATGTATGGTTGTGAAACATAAAAAAGGGGAAATAAAATTAGGTACCGATTGGAAGCCTTTGAGATAATGATACAAAGAAAAATTGGAAAAAAAAATCAGTTGGATGAATAATTTAACAAATAAAAAAGTTTTGGAAAGAGTAAAGGAAAAAAGATTGATTGAGGAAATTAGAAAGAGAAACTGGATTGGACATATGTTAAGAAATTATAGTTTAATGAAAGATATTTTGGAGGAAATAGTGAATGGAAGTAAGAAGAAAGGATGGAAGAGATTGACATTGTTGGATATAAGATGAGAGGAGGTACATGGAATTGAAGAACTGGACAAGGAAGAGAATGGAATGAAAAAATGGATGAATTGATGATATGACTGCTCTCTAGTTCATTTGACAAAATATTGTTGATGATGATGAATATGTACATATTACATTTTCTCATGGAAATTTCCATGCATTGCCTACCAACAAAAGTACTTCTTGAGTCTCTAAAATCTATCTTGAATCTCTGATAATTACATGTATATCTGGTTGCAAACTATTTAATTAAAATATTTGAAAATATTTTTGTGTAATGGATAATAATATTTCATAATAATTACAGCAGTTTTTCACTATTCTTTTAATTTTTATAAATGGGAATTAATCAAACATTATTAATAATAGGCAGCACTATTTCATGAATCTATATATTCCTTTTAAAAAATTCAATAGTTTTTGAAATAAATATACTGCTACATATTTCTAAGATTCAACAAGTATCCCATTAGCAGTCATTGCCTTTCCAATTTGAAAATTATTAAAAAAATGTTACCTTATCAAGAAGAATATTTCTGTTCAAATATAAATGTATCATGAGAATGGATATATCATTAAAACCAACGGAATTACTGTACTATATTTCAAAGGTTTAGGAAAGTATTCTCTTTATCAGTTTTAAATATAATTATTATTATTTGAAAGTGTATGATTGCTTTGTATGTATGTTAAGCTCTCTGCTTAAAAGCAAGTCAGGAATAAACAGAAGTAGAATGCCTTGATCACATTGTAATTCTTAATCATTTTCAGTGGAAATTTATCATAGTTTACAATCTTTAATATATTTTTTAGCAGCTTATATCTAAAAATATATCATAAAACCATGAAATTCCTTACAAGATAATGTTGATAAGCAAATTACATTGACAAATATTTACCACAATAAAAGGAAATAAAAATGCATTTTATCAGAAGTGATTTGTTTATTTGGTAAAATATAATAAGAGGAACTAATTTAGAAAATAAATTTATAATCGTAAGCTTGAATTCTTATATTCATTTAATAACTTGATTTTTTTATAGCATTAACCTCTTTTTTTCCACTATATTTTGTTGTGATAAGTCGATAAATAAAGTTTTTAAAATGCTTTAATTTAGCCATGGTTAAAATATTTAGTTACAAATAGCAATAAATAGCCACTCATAAATGCGCCGTGGCCATTCTAACTTCCCCTCTTTCCTCAGCCCAAAAAGAGAGAGAGAGAGAAGAGAAAAAAAGCTGCTTTAGAAAGGAATTTTCCATGCCTATTCAAACTAATACATGATCCATAAATATATCCATGTATATAGCATGCTGATCCTTTTTTTTTTGTTTATTTGCTATTTTATGATATTGACGTTCAATTTCTTCAGCAAAAAACTTTATAAATAAATAAGTAAATGGATTTGTCAAAAAACTCTACTTTTAGAAATACTTCAACACTATGTCTAACAGGAGCTCTTCAATGTATTCTTCTCTCTGGTATATCTATCCAATGCAACCAATTGGTATTGCACTTCTTTAGAATGTCTTTGAGATTATTGAACTTTTTATATTCACTCATTTGGCAACAATATCTTTAGAAAAATGCATTAATGATTATCATAAATCATTTATTAGACTAGAAATTATTATATCATTTTAAGCCCAGAAATAAACTTTAAATTAAAGATTAGTATACCTATAATTATTAAATACAACCAAATAATACGATTAAATATCACACTCTTTTTTTCTGAAGAGGGTTGGTTCAGCCAGAAGTGCATTTTGGAGCCATTTTCCTTTTTTCAGATGTCTTTATAAATGCAGAAAAATGGAGTATATTTACAATAATATATATATAAGCAATTGTTAGTTATTTTTTTCAAAAGAAGGAAGGGGCAATTGTTTTAAATCGTAATGTGAATATAATTTATATGAAAATTATTGACATATAAAAAATAATTTAAAATCATCACTATATGCACTAAATCATTTCAGAGACAGTTATAACATCCATAAAAAAATTTGATAGAAAAAAAAGAGAGACAAATGATCTAAAATCATTGCATTCTAGCAACAAAAAGAGAAGTATTTTAGTTATAATTTCAAATATTGAATTCATATATGCGTTTGATTAATAATATGTAAAAAAAAAAAAAATTGCAGAACTGCTCAGAAGAATTCTTACCTTAGGATAAGAGCACCTGGGGTTAGTTAGCAGTTGGAGTTGTTTTGAGATGACAGGAAGACAGTAATCATTTCTTCTCTTTAAGCCACTCAAAAAAAATATATGTTTATGCTTAAAAGAGCACTGTTATTTGATTTATTATGAAGTGATGGAGAGATACTAATGAATTACTTAGGTAAAAAGATAAAAATAACTTTTTTTTTTTTTTGGAAGTTCAATTATCTTACAAGACTTAAAAAAAAAAAAAAAAACAATTTATTAGGTCTTTTTTTTTTTCATTTCAATACAGATTTTAAATTTTTTATATAAATTCTCATTGTATCTATATTATACAGTACCATTTAATGGCTGTGTGCATAGATAAAGGAGAGCACAGCCTTTAAATAACCTATTGCAGAGCAAAGATTTTTTCCAACACCCTCTTCACCAGCATATCAACTATTGGATAGCTGAATTTGAGCATGTTTCTATCCTTGATTATCTTCTAGCAGAGAACATAATATATATATATATATATATATATATATAAGTAAGTTAATTATAATGTTTCATAAAAGTTTTAGATTGTTAAAAAACCATAGAAACTATATTTGGCCAATAATTATTGATAAAGGAAATCAATGCAGCAGCTAATCTTTTTAACTTGATTAGAAATTAATTCATTTTATAAATATTGGCATAATGTGTACTCATATGCTTACAAATGCAAACATTTTTACCTTTATAATTGTTTAATCAGTATTCTTTCAGAAGCAGTTCTTTTCACTCTACTCCAGAGCCTTCTACTGTAACCTTGATTATTCAATGGATACCAGATGCTAGAGCTATCATATCTATATACCCAGATTAATGACTGGCTTAAAGCCTTTATAAGAGAGGAATTTGGATTTAATATATCTAGCAGTAATCTTTAACTTCTTTATACTATCAAACTATGATAATAACCAAAACTTCAAAAAACATCTTAAAGTTTTAAAGCCAAGGCAATTTTTCTTCTTTAGTAATAAAGGTATAATACTAGATCAATAACTATATTTTAGAGATCTCAGTTTTTTTAATTTTTTGAACAGGAGTCTAGGTACAGCTGGTACACTGTCTGATTTAGGATCTCCAGTCCCAGGATCGATTCTGCACTCACAGATCTTGCGCTCAAACTTATTAACTCCCTAACAAAAAAGGCAGATACGTTTTTTTATGTCATTGTTTGCTTTAGTTATATTTAACATATGCTTTCACAAGCAATTCTTTCACTTTTCTCTAGAGCAATCTATTATAAGTTTGATATGGACATCAAGTAATAGTATTATTTTACCTATGAAGTCCATAAGACAGATATTAGTTCTGGAGACATGAATATAATAGCACTGTCATCTGATATACATTGATACTTAAGTTACAACAAGTAGTTATAGAGAAAGTGAATCACTTCTGGAAGCATATGTTAATTTATTTGTTGTTGTTTTTTGTATATTATTTGTATTTAATAGTGAATTATTGATTATGTCTGAAATTATATGAAAATTTTTAATTATCTTTGCCATATCAGTATGATTCTTTCATTAAATTTTTATAAAAAATAAATCAATAATCTAATTGTTTATTGCTCAGGAATTCAGAAGAAATTTGTGCATTAAAAGTGACAGAGCTGTAGCCAGGAACCTAGACTGCGAACTCAGAGTCATCATTCTATGATTTCACTAAATCATGCAGGGCAAACTTTATGATATAGGATCTTTATTGTCAAAATCAAGAAATCAGGCACACAATAATATATACACATTATAATCACAGCTTTATATTGTTAAATGAGTGGGCGGATTCTGCAGTTTCAGCTTTGTTACTTCTAGTGCCCAAATTTCTTATGAATTTCCAGTTATGTAAATCATTCAATTATTTAATTAACCTATTCATTCAGTATACTGAATTTATTGTAGTAAATAGAAGGATTTGAACTTAGGATTTTGAGTCTATATTCATCCTCCACTCCATCTCAAACAACTGACACACATGACCACATACACGTGAAAAAGATAAATGATCCCCAATATGGGTATTTCTATTTGTTTTTATAATATTCATAACTAAATATTTAAGTAACACCTAAATATTATCCTAATAGAAAATAATATAATAATTTGGTTAATATTGTATAATTATTTAAAATTTACAATTAAATAGCAAAAATACTTGTATATCGTAAGGGCCCAATTAACATATAATTATATTATTTTTATTTTAGTTTTAATAAAATAAAACTTAAAATAAGCTGACAACAAATAAGAATAATGATCAGAAATAATAAGATCCTTGACATTTTAACCAATTAAAATTGTTTTAAATTCTAAGCAAATAAAAAAAAAAAAACTACTCTAGAACTGAGTTTTGCATTGATTATACAAACCAATCCGTGAAACACAAATATGTCAAAATATAGAACAAGTCAGTCCATTTTTCTGTTTGTTTGATTTTTTAATATATATATATAAACATATCATATACTTAAAAAAAGGTTGAATGATAATAATTACCTTAATAACAAAAGCTTAGTGGATTACTTTCAGAAATGGGATTTTGGAACATATACTATAAAAAAATAGCTCTGCAGTGCTTTAGAAATAAAAAGCTAAAGATTCCTGGATTAATTTCAAGATGAAATAAATTTTTTAAAAATCTCAGTTCAGTCAATTCCTGAGCACTCAAATCTCAGCTGAATAGCGACAAATTCAAAGAATACAGTAATATAATTTTAATATTTTAAGAATGAGATAAGATATCACTGCTGCAATTTAATATTGCTGGCTTTGTACTTATTAGTAAAAGTCTAAAACAAATTAGTATCATTAATCATCACTCTGTGATCCAGATAAAAATATTAATTCTAATATTATGTTAAAAATTCAAAAGCAGAGAAAAAATGTATACATTTTCAGATATGACAATAAAATAGATCAGAGAATTCAGTAATTTAGATAACAAAAGATCAGTGAATCATGAGCAAAAATTCTATTAAGACTTCAACAGAAATCTTACATAAGCATAAAAAAATAGACTTAATAGAATGATAAAGTAAAGGCCATGGATTCTCTGAGAAGAAAAAAGTTAATTGGGCCTTAAAACCCTAGACTATGAAAAAACTTACATGGGTATACCATAATTCATAAATCAGTCTTACTAAAATCATTTTAAGAAACTTGCAAAAAATGATCTCTCTCATGCCAAGTTATATATTAGACAAAAAATAGTGCATTTTTACCTAACTTTCACACTTTTATATAAATAATAAATCAATCATAGATACTTAAAAAATTGAAACTTTATATAAACAGCATTGTTAAAGTCTTAAAACTATTTGCAGTTTCAAATAATAAGACTTAAATTCTAATAATTTTATGCTAATGAATAAAATTACTGATGTTTCAAGAATTTTTAACAAGATTGGAAGTAGTATAACTCTTTTGTGTGTATGTGTGTTAAACACATATTCAAGCACAAGTTTAAATTCTAAAAAATATTTCTTTTACTGCTCAAGCATAAGGCGATTTACATTTAATATAAATATTAAAATATCAGACTTAATTTGTTTAAATGATTTTTAAGCAGCATTTTAGTAAACAAAATTAATTATACTGTTTACAAGTTAGAGCATTAACTAAAGTTAATTACAATCATTAAGGATTATTTGAAAAAATAACTTTCTATCTGATGAACTTTTTCAGTGATCTTTAAAAAAGCTAGAAAAACAATGATTTAATTCTCCAACCTTTCTGAAGACAGAAATTAGAAGAAAAAAATCAGTATAGAAAAAATAGTAGGTATAGGCCATGACATAAATCAAAATTGGCCAAAAGTTAATCATGAAACCAGATTTGTGTATTAAATACTGCTGTTCCACCAAGTAAAAATACTTTTTATGGCAGGTTTGATAAAATGATAGTTATTTAGGAATGAAGTTTTGTTTTAGTCAAAAACTGCCTTTTATTTTACAGTCCTTGAAAATAAAGACACTAGGAAAAAAGAAAGAGTTGGCAAAAGCCAGAAACCTATCTGGAAATGGAAATTTTATAGCATTGTACCATCTGATAGATGGATATAGATGAGAAAATAACTGCCCCTAGCAAACTGTATTATTTTTGTATTTGTCAGCAAATGTGATGTATAGGTGTTGTGATTAATGTAAATGATTCTAATATCTAGATTAAAATTAAACTTATCTTAATATATTAACAAATTTAAATCCAAAAATAATTCAATTTTATGAAGCATGTAGCAGCAGACCAGTAAATCTAATTACAGTACAACTTTTACAAACCAAGAATTAGTTTATGCTGATTTAAAAAAATCATAAAAATTCAAATGAAACATATCAACATTCAAAAATATCTTATTATACACATGGACACTTTAATCATGACAAAATTTCTACAACAATTATAATTATAATTTTTAATATAAAATAAGGCATTATTTTTCATTATATTAGAAATGCTATAACTCATATAAGTGAATAAATTCTGATATGTCAGATTTATATAACAATTTTTCTTAGAAACACTACATGATTCAACTTTTTTTTCCTGCATTGTTTCACTACCTATGGGTAATTATAATCCTATACACTTAAAATACTTTTTCATTATATTCTGCAAACTATCCTCATAACATTTTGTATTAGAATTTCAAACGGAGCAATAATTAATTGTAGGAACAAATATTACATAAAATAAATAAATGAATGATTGCTTATGTAAACCTTTTATGACTTTGCTATAATCTCAGTAATTCTATTACATTTAAGGATAATTTCATTGATGAGGGTTAAAAAAGACTATTACTACTAAACAAGATCCCTAAGTTCTTTATCCTATTCTTTTTAGGAATAACAATATTATTAACAAAATAATGGAAAAACCTGAGTAATGTTTTATTACAAAATGAGACAATGAATGTTTTTACATATTAACAATCATCATTTTTTTTACATCAAATCACAAAACTATTTATAGACCTCTGTAATCTTAAAAGATCTGATAAATTATCAATTATAAAAAAATAATTTTATATCATCAGTAACCTGTAAAATATTACAATCATTAACAAATAGAGATATATCATAAATATATAATGACAAAAAAAAATATAAATGCAATTTATCCATTCTACTTTGAACACTTTTTAGCAAAAAGCCTTTTGTTGTACATATATGCATACACAATCTCACGTTTCGACTGTCCTGCAGTAAGCTCGTGTATGCATAAGCATACGATAAAAGATTTTTTGTTAAAAAGTATTCAAAGTAGAGTGGATAAATTACATTTATATAATATATTATAACAAAATAAAGGAAGTGGCAAATTTAGTAATATTTCTGGAGGCAAAAAATAGGTTCAAGAATGTTTCCTTGAGGGACTTCACTTTTATAGTAGTAAATTTCAGATTCTTTTAAAGTTCTGACTTGAAATAATGTGGATATACAATTATATATATATATATATATAATTAAGCACACATTTTTAGTTTTTAGTATGGTATTATGTTAGTATAATTGTCCTTTATAGTTTGTTGCAGTGGTAGAGTGACAGACTCTGAGATTTAGAGTCCATGGACCATGCCTAGCTGTGTCACTTTCAGCATTCAAACTCCTTATGAATTTCCAAGCAGTAGAGCCATTCAACAACAACAACAATAATAATATTATTATTTTACTGAGTATAATCAAGAATATTTTCAGGATATGCTAGTTTCTAAAACAGGAAAAATTGTCCATACAATAGTGCCACTCAAGCCAGAGTAATCAATGGAAGCCAGAAGGCTTGTACATAAAATCCCTATCTAGTGCCTACTCATCCAATATCCCAGATTAGTTTCTAGCTCATGGCTTTCATCAGTGAGAAGCTTTGGATCTGAGAGCACTGCACCTAGACCTAATGCAATCCTCCAGCAGCCATCTTTTATCTTCCACATAACTACAAAACTATGAGTCTAAAATTGAAAACACAATAATATTTTCAATCCAAGCTCATTAGCTTATATAGTCATATAGGTCTGAACTCAGTTCAGTACCCATACCTTTTGGTGTCTTTGGTTCATTAATAACCATAGCTACCACTATCCTATTAGGCAGGATTGGTATTAAACCACTAAACATCACATGATCACCATTTCTTAATTGTTATTAAAACCAAAGACACCAAAATGTATGGGTACTGAACTATATAAACTAATGTCCTTGGATTGAAAATATTATTGTGTTTTCAATTTTAGACTCATAGTTTTGTAGTTAAGTAGAGATAAAAGGTGTTGCTGGAGGGTTGCATTAGATCTAGATTGAGTGCTTTCAGATCCAAAACTCCTCACTGATGAATACCACAAGTTAGAAACTAGCCTGGGGATATTGGATGAGTAGACACTAGATAGGTATTTTATGCACAAGTTTTCTGGAATCCATTGATTACTCTGGCTTACATTGAGTGACACTACTGTATGGAGAGTTTTGCCTGTTTTAACTACTGTATGGAGAGTTTTGCCTGTTTTAATAACACATGAGCAAGCATAAGAAATGGTGATCATGTGATGCTTAGTGGTTTAATATAATGGTTTCAAAAAAATATTTCTAGCTAAAGTTTGAATTTAGGATTGAAACTAAAATAGCTAATCATTCTTTTAACTAACAGTTTTAGCAGTTTAAAATTAAAGCAGCCAATGATATCCCCAAACAATCCCAGCAAAAAATATTTTCACATTGAAATAAATGAAAGCATAAACTCAGAATATTCATTATCATAACTTATTACCATGAACAATGTGGTAACCATTACTACCATAAATAATATCACTATCTTTGTTTTGAATATAATGTTTGTCTTTGAAAACAGTGCTCAACACTAAAAATGCATTAATGTTATAATCGCAACACTATAATCAAAATTATTGTAATTGATTAAGTAAACTGTAACTAAGTAACTTAAAGCAGGTTACTTCCTTGTAATCAAATATTGCTGATAATTATTAACATTGTAATTTAATTGTGGTAAACAAAGGATAAACTATCGATATACTTGCAAAATATTATAAGCTAATCAGATGTCTTATCATTATTGATGAATTGCAGAATAGGAGTCAGTTATTAAAGTAATTGGGTATAAACAAATATTATTATTAAAATTAAAGGGAATTAGACTTAAGTGAACTTTCATTCTGGTTAAATGTTATTCACATTTAATGAACTTATAAGCTGTTGTTTGTAATGCATGAACATTTATTACAAATAAAGATAGGTATATGATAAATTCCATTTTAGGCAAACAAAAAAATCAAAATGTCCTTGTATAGACTACAGGAAAAAAAAAGTTAACATCTAAACAATTTTAAAACAAATATTTCTCTCAGTAAGCAGACCACAAATGTATCATTAAAATTTTGATTTGTATAACAATTATTAACAGATAGATTAGTTATAGCTTTAAATAAAAATAGACAAGAACAAGTAATGGTGTTTAATCTATAGTTTTTTTGGCATCTAGAGAATTCAGAAAATATAACTCAAGCTATATTAAAAACATTATACATGTAATAAAATATAGACATATTTTGGAAATTAATTAATGTAGACCAAATAAAATTGATGAATTTACTGCTAAAATTTAAAATTCAAAAATGGGGAGTGTAAATTATTTATTTATTTTTATTAATCAATTTAGCTTTTATATATATACTAGGCAGATTTTTTTTTAAAATGATAATGGAATATATGTGCATTTTTACATTTAGTTATTTTAATAATAAATTCAATTTTGATATTGCCTGCCTTTATTTGTATTTTGAGGTATTGTTACAGATGCATACATGTAAGTGTATATAAGGCTGTTGGATGAGAAGGAATAACTTACAGAAGAGGAAGTGTAACATATATCTACACAAAATTCTGATAAACTGAATATTCATGAACCTGTATAAAAAATATAATTTTATAAAATGTGGTCAAGTTTTAAAGAGAAAAAAATTATACCTGCCCTGAAAAAAAAAACTTCAATAATTGAATAAACTTCCTATAGGTTTTAACACTTATAACAGAAATTATCTAAATTTACTGTGATAATGAATTATTTTGAGGCATTAACAATCTAAGTTTAGAAAATCTCTTGCTATAAAAAAATACTTTAAATATAGTGAAGGGCTTTCATTGAAACAATCACTATTATCCTAAGGTGTGCATGCATTTGATTAATGTTCGACAGAAAAGGCAATGTATTTAATAATTGGTAATTCTATTTTTTCATATTATTAGTAAAAAGTGATGATGCTTGATGGAGTATTTTGCAACTGATTTGATACTTCCTTATCAATGATTTCATTTCTTTTTAACATCATTTTAATAAAAAAAATCCTAAATGGAGAATATTTGACTAGACTGGTTGTTTTTTATTTTTGATACATCATGTTTGTTGATTTTAAAATAATCACATCATTTTTTCAGCTCTAAAGAATTATATTTTTAAGAAAATTTTTCAGTTGAAAAGTGAACTGAATTTACAGTTATAGTATTTACTGTGATTATATGATATTTTGTCAGTTACATCACAATGTGACTACAATGTCCACTCTATCAAAATCTCTTAATTCAATAAATCATAGTTTGAAATATATATATATGTTAAATTAAAAAATAAATAAAAAATAAAAATTCATAAACTTCATGCATACATTATTAATGAAATTGTTGCAATGCCAATGTTTGTGCTTGTGTCAGTACCTTGCTGTTATGACTTTGAAAATTAAAACTTTATTTAAAATAAATAGCCCAAAATGCAAAGTTCATGATAATAGCAATTCTTTGAAATCTAAAATATGTTATGAAATACTTCCTTTAAATAATAAAATAAAAAAAGTGATTTTGTTTTGAAAGTAAAAAAAACTTATACATTAAAGCTGGCCAGTTGATCAATAAAAATAAATTGTCAGTTTATTAAGTAGTTATAAAGAAATATACATTAAAATTAATTGGGTTCTGCAAAACAATAATACTACATTATATGTACTTAGTAAAAAAAATGGGGGGAAATAATTTGTGAATTAGAAATATGAACAAAAAAATATTCTAGATATTAGTGTAGCATTCAGAAAACATCAAATTTATGCAAGGACTTTAACAAAAAGTCTATTGAAAAGACTAACATCATGTCAGAATTATTATCTTCATTGGCAGCATCAGATGATTTTAAACAAAATCTTAATTTGACACTTCATAGTACAAATTCTGTTGCTAAGATCTCAGAAGTATCACAAAAAAATGACCTGTACAAGAAAGATTAAAATTTACAAATTTAGCATCACGTTGGCATTGCAAAGTAATAATAAGTTTTATTATTTTTTTAAAAAATATAATGAACTCATTCATATATGAACACATCTAGATTTGAATACAATATATCCATTCATAAATGTGGTCTCTCAATTTGTTGCTCTTGTCATTTTCGTAATTGCATTATATTCTTTTTTATTAACTATTTTTGTTGATATCTTTAATGTGTATAATTTTTAAATTAAATTTTGTTATATATATATATTAAGAAACTTCTGTAACATAGATATATACATGTGTGTTAAAAAAAAAAATATATAGAATTTCTTACTATCTGCATTTTTTCAGTATCCATGCAAAGGCTTGAAAACAAATGATGTGGATACTCCAGTTGCTCTCTATATATAAAAAATAATTTACAATGTATATATATATATTGTTATATTTATTTAAAAAAACATTTAAAAAAGAAATACTTTATAATAATGAGTTTTAAAAAATTAAACTGTTGAATTTTTTTAAAAAGAACAGTTAAAATAGTCATTTAAGTAAGTAATTACAAGCTAAAGCTATGCTTTATTCTACATTTTAGTGATAAGAAATTTGAAAGCATTATTTGTTAAATTTTTCATTATGCATAATGAGTGGATAAAACATATATACATACAGATGTATAAATTTAAATAAAAAAGAGAGACCATTTTAAAAACCAATTATTAAAGGTTAAGAGTTGGAATGATTTATGTTTAATTTGCATCCAGTACAAATTTGTCACATTTTCAATAGCTTCTTGCTGTATTAATCTTAAACTAAAAGTGACTGTAAGGTGTAATTTACAAAATGTCATTAAGTTTTATGGGAATAAATTATTTATAAATGAATGAGCAAAATATTTTTGCACTTGAAGCTTCTAAAGATGAGATAGTAGTTTTAGTATTCATGTTCTATTTCGACCCACACAAATATATATGTGTAACGTATAAAAACGGACAGAAAATATATATGTATATATGTGCAATCTTGCTCAATTATGTGTACTTTTTTTTCCCCAACATACACCACAGTGATTATGAAAAAAATAAGCCCACTATCATGTGGAAGCCAATACCATATTGACTGTTAATATCTCCAATAGATTACTTTTTAAAAGCTGTTACAAAATAAATACAATACATAATTCATTTATTGGAAAAAATCATTACATTGCATTTTCTAATTCAAAGTTCAGATCAGTATGCAAGAATGACAATATACTGCATTGAAATCAGTTATTCTTGGGTTTTTTAAAAATTGAAAATGCATCACATTCAAATTATAAATAATTTATCCTTTTTAAAATTATATTACTGCGTTTATAAAAGTCAATTTATCTATATATATACTATCTGTACCTACGGTTTTGTTCCTGTTAGTAGAATAAAAAAATTTAACACAATATGTAACTATTCCTGCGATTTATATATTAATGTATTATTTATATGAAAGAATAATACATGAGTTATCAATATTTGTATCACAAAAAAATATAATTTTTTTACGATCAGTTATACTATGGAATTTGACCAACTTTTAGGATTTTAGTTTAAATATATTTCTTATGCAATAAACTATTTTTCCAAAATGGCTACGAAATTTTAACATTGTAATAATTTTGTTCATACTTACAAATGAAATTTAATTAATTTAAAATATATTTACAAAATCAAATTTTATCTGACTTTACCAAAAACTGTAATTATCTCTATTCCTGTAGTATATATTTCAATACAGGGCACAACATAATTTGTGCTCATTTAAAATTTTTTTCAAATGTCTTCAATCTCTTTTTGCATTTTTTTTGAAGTCATTCAAAATGATTATGATTTTGACACTTGCAAATTACAAAGTTTTTTAAACAACTAAGTACTATAAAAAGAAAACATAGCTTAAATAATTTTTCACAAAAAAAGAAAAAAAAGCATGAAGATTCATCAAGATTACTGCAATATTTGCTGAGTAATTAAAGAACAAACAAACTTTCACATTTACATAGTAGTCAACATAAAGATTAGTTTTGCTATGAAAAGAAATTGATATATACAATAATTTTCAAAAGCATTAAGTTAGAAACATTTTTAGTAGCAATAATTGAGAAGTGTATTTAAATATGAGTTTTGTGATGGTATATTAAGCAATCCATGAAATAGAAATATATACACATAAATCACAAATTAATCCTTCAATTTATTTATCTGTCATATTATAATAGTAATTTTTAATTTCTTTCATAATAAACTTTTCTTTCTAAAAGATTTCAACACTATGTCTAGTTATAGTTTTACACTGTATTTGATTTTCAATCATATTCTTTCAAAGAAACCAGTCAACGATGCATTTGTTTAGGGTATTTAATTTTTATATTGAAAATCTAATCCTAAAAAAAATCATGTTAAATTTCACCATAAAATACATTAAGAAAGTTTGTTAGTATGCATTTACATTCCATGTCCAATCCAATGATGATTGATCACAAAATGATTGATCTTATTACCAAATGTATATAAAAACTGGAATTAAAGAATATTACAGAACATCCTAAAATGAAAATTTCCAGTACTTTCATGTTACACTGACATAGTGTCCTTATCATACTTCTACACAATGAATTTGGAAAAACAATAGCTCTTTTTATGAAAAAATTTACCTTATTAAATTCAGCAACAATGCTCTAGAAACCAAGTTATATATCAATATCCAAGTCTGTTTTCTATTTTAACAGCTATCATTATATTTAAATCAATTTTACATTTTAAAGACAATATATTCCAAAAGAGTTTCAGAATATTTTTTCCTTTATCAATGGGTACTGAAATATATGAGTGTTGTGAACTTTCAAGGAGAAGTTTAGAAGTTGTTTTTTTTTTTTTAATTGGTTTAAATTAAAACTGTTTAAAACCTATAATATATCTTGATTCCTACTTCATGAAGATATCTATAATCTGCTCTGAAAGCTACTATCATAAAATTTTCCAACTTAATTTGTAGATAATATACATTCTAGATTAACATTAGCTTTTAAATATCTTACATTTTCTATTATTAGTAATAACATTTCATATCATGCTATCTAATAGAATACTTTGGTAAAAATGTGAGTTAATTTTAATCATTGACATAAATCTTCCCAATCAGTTAAATCAAATGCTTTGAGGAAATTGATAAAAACAATATAGAAATAATAGTTTTGTTTATGATACTTTTTCTTATTTTTTCCTGGTGACAACAACAATGTCTATACAGTTTCTCAATGTTTCAAATCAACACTATCACTGTTAATCTTTATTTATTACCATTAAAAACTTAATAAAAAAAATTCATAAAAATACTTTTGATACAGTGAGTAATATTAATAATCTATAATAATTAACACTTGATATTAACAAAGAGCAATTTCCAATAAATAGTTTTGGAATTTAGTTGATACAGCTATCTGTGAACTTTCATCACACATGTTTAACAGATTACTATAAAGTGGTAAGAATTGATTATTGTTATTAATATAAATAATTGATCATTTGAAAAGATCCGATAATCAAAATTTTGAAATTATCAGTGGTCAGCCTGTACATATCACTATAAATGTTCTAAGGCCAATTCTGACAATAAATCAATATTTTTAGAGCATGAAAGTGAGCATGGCCACTCCTTTGATCCAACAAAAGTTAGGACTATATGTTCTGAATGAAATGACAAGAAGTTGAAGTTTAAAGAAGCATGGCACATTTCTAACAATGCCCAGGCTATTAATAAAAAATAATCTTGCATTTTCCTCCAAAAAAAATGTCTATTTAAATCAGCTCATTTACTTGTACACCTCATTAAATATCACTTCCGACACTTGAGGATAAACAAGACTTAATCAAAAGCATGCTTAGCATTGCAGGATATTACAAATAATAATCTTTTTGTTTAAACACAGATAACATTTTATATTGAAAAAATACTTCTGTAGTGAAATATTTTGCCTTTCATTAATTTCTTGTAAAAATTATTAAAGGATCTAAAATTCACAAAGGTGCAATATGATTAATTCAAATAAAACTCCAACAATTATTAATACTAATCTGTTAACTTATGTTCTATAAATGGTGCTAAAAAATATTTCATTATAAATATCTATTTCTCAAACAAAAAAAATTAAAAGATATAATATGAATTCTCAGCTATTTTTTTTTTCTATTCATAAAATAATAATCATGAGTTAATTTTAGACTTAGAGCATTTGTAAAGCGGTTGGTCTGCTTTGGGCCACCACAAATTTTTGTTACATGGATGGTGTTTTGTTATAATAATTTGTGGGCATGAGTCTGCACTCCTCATTTCCCCACAGGGGGTTGGGGATGGTCGCTAGGGGTCTGGTCTATAGTGCAGGCAGTTGACAATTGTTGCTGCTACCTGAAAACCTGCTGGGAGGCTACCTGGTCAAAGAGTCTGTGCCATTTTCCTTTCTGACGGGCTGCTGCGTCTACTTGATGGGTTGGTTTTGGCGGTGCAGATCTGTGCTCATTATTCATTGTTTTCCCGAGTTGGCCTTTCAATTTTGTGCAGGTAAATCGAATTTTGTCCCTGCGCACTTGGACAGTTAAATTGGGAGACAGAGGTATCCAAAATGGTCTTTGCATGGCTCGGCTGTGGGTCGAGGATTTGTTGTCCTGTGAAGTTGGGCCTTGGATCTCATTGCCTGTTGTGGTAGTTGGCGCAATGCTAGACATGTCCACCTATTCAGCTGAAGTTTGAGTCTATACCTTGGGACCCTGGGGGTAGGATCATTGGGCTATAGATAACTTCTTGGTGGTTGGGCCATGCAGACCCATGTACAGATACACATTGGGCAAGATTATAATAACCCTTTGTGGATGTAATTGTTGTCTGGAGTGTGTCCTTTTGTAAACAAGATTAATAATTGTTTGTTTTTGTACATTGAATGTTTTGCAATCACATCGGGCAATTAGACTCAGAAGACTTCTATGTAATCTTTAACAATAAAGGTTGCTTTGAAAGATATAATAATAATCATTGAAATATGTAATTACTACAAAAGTAGACAAAAAATAATCTAAATTAGAATATGTGATCCTTACACATATGTGAGGGAAAATGTAATAAAGAAAATTTGCATTGCTGAAAATTAATAAATAGCTTAATTATAATAAAAGCTATGACTTAGTGTCAATACACATAATTCCAATTGAAATTATTAATAACTTTACTATTCAAAATTTACTACTAAATTTTAGTGTTCCCTATTCCTTATATATATACACATATTGTGCATTACCATACACTCAATTTAAAATTGAAGAATTTATGAAATGCCCCTCTCTTCAGATATGATGTTAAACAATTGAGGAAGCAACTTTTTAGAGAAGCTTACAAAACAACAAATTTCTCAATGCATCAACCTCTAAAAATATATGTATAGCAAAGCATGACAAATCTATATACTTTAATTTTTTGGAAAATTGTAATTTTATAAGCATGACAATAATATAATAATTATTGTAATATAATCTTCAATACTTTCTCTTCCTCTTTCCTTCTTTATTTTAGCTTTTTTTATATAACATATAATAACAACATTCCACTCTTCTTACACTTTAAAGCAAAATTAATAAATATATTTTGCTTTAAAGTGTAAGAAGAGTGGAATGTTGTTATTATATGTTATAATAATTATTATATAATAATTATTATATTATTGCTTTAACAAGTGCACATTTTAAACAAACAAAAACAAAATTGTTTGTATTTTTAGATAATTTTTAATGATCATTTAATATTATACGATGCAATTAAAAAAATCTAAAAATAAATTTTATCTTTAACCTTTATTAATCATATGATGCAAGTAAAATGATTTCAATTAAGGTTTGTTTTCAATAAGTAATGATATACAAATTTTCCCATATCATCATTACCATCACTATCATTATGTGAATATAATGTAAAGAAAAAAACATTTCAGGCTAAACAAATGAATTAAAAGCTTCGTTCCATTTTAGTATATCATTTGGATGGCAGGCAAATAACTACCTAAGCAAATTGGAATCCTATTTTTCTAATCATAATAAAGAGAAAAGTCAGATTTCTCCTTTTTATTTTATTTTTTATGTGCTTATAAAATCTTTATGGTGTTAATCAGAAATAAAGAGATTTTAAAGATCATTTAAATTATAATTAAATGCTGTTTAACTTTTTTTTTTCACTTAAAATTTTGACATGGAAATAAATGTTTTCAGACATTATTATGTTCTTAATTAATTTAAATATATATATTATTTACTTGTTTATATAAACATTCTGCTATAAATAAAAAAAATTTGTTGCAATAAGTATATGATGTCAATATACAAACCATATATATATTAGAATAAATTAAAGATTCCATAATGTTAAATGAAAATCAAATATAATAAATGAATACAAACTATTTCTAGAATGTTTCAACAGTGCTATCTATATTTAGAAACACTAAGTATGAATCCCATAACATAGGTAAAAGAAAACCCTCTTTTCTAATAGATTGAAAGTTCATAAGCAAACTGATTCCAAGACTATTCTAAATACAAGTGCTATTTTAAACAAACTTAGATCTTAAAAGCTATTAAAAAAACATATTACATATTTTGTATACAAAGGGTAATTAATAAATAATCAATTTTCACATTGGAAAAAAACTCCCAACATAAAAATATAGAATAAATTAAAGATTATGTAATGCTAAATGAAATTAAAATGTAACAAATGAATACAAACCAATGCTAGAATATTTCAACAGCATTACTTGTATTTAGAAGCACAACATAGGTAAAAGGAAATCCTTTTACGTAATAGGTTATAGTTTTTAAGTATACTGATACCAAGACTATTCTAAATGCAAGCATTAATTTAAATAAGCTCGGATTTTATATATGAGGTTCATTTAGCATTATGCAATCTTTAATTTATTCTTATATTGTTATAGGGAGAATTTTTTTAAAAGTGTTAATTATTTATTAATTGTTCTTTGTATATAAAACTTGTAATATATTTGTTTAATAGTTTTTAAGGATTTAAGTTTATTTAAGTTAGCACTTGTGTTTAGAATAATCTTGGAATCAATATGCTTAAGAACTTAACAACCTATGAGGTAAGAAGATTTCCTTTTATCTATGTTGAGTGTTTCTGATTTTGTATTTTTAAATACATGTAGTGTTGTAGAAACATTCTACATTGATTTGTATTCATTGAATTATACTTGTATTTAAAATATTACAAATTCAGCCTGTATCCAGCCCATCCCTCTTCTGTATATTCAAATGGACAAAGTTCTATACATGAGGGATCAGAGTGATTTAATGTTAACATGGGCATGACAACACTATTGACATTATCAAGAGATTTGGATGTTCCATCATCAGATTTTCAATGGTATGAATGGCTGAAGAGTTGGAGGGTGGAGTAGATTGAGACATGTCCATTAAAGTGTGCAGATTTGCTATTGTAATATAAACTGAGCACTGATTATATATATGTGTGTGTGGGAGATGATGATCTGGACCAACTGATGAGTGCTGGCCCAGCAAGAAATATATATATAGGAGATCATTTATCTTTTCCACGTGTATGTGGGCATGTATGTCAGTTGTATGAGATAGAGTGGATGGCTGAAGGGAGTTTGAAAGTCTGTGTTCAAATCCTGTTTATCATATATATATATATATATACCATGATGTTCAAATCCTGTTTATCATATATATATATATATATACCAGGGACAAAGCATCCATGTATTGAACTGAATGAGGGCTTCCATAAGAAAATTCACTAAAACTTTCAAAAGTTTTAATTAAAATTCAATTTAAAAAATTCACTTTCAATTTTTTTACCAAAGTTGAATTGTTTTTATATACGCAAAGAATGAACTTGATTAACACATTCTCATTGATTATAAGAAGTTCAAACAATGCTAAGATCTAATTTACCGTTAAAAATTTCAAGAATGTTAAAAAGATTTGGAAGATAAAAATATATTGATAATGGGTTATCTATATTTAAGCTCACAGTCTGATTAGAATGAGCAATTTAAATTCATTATTTTTTTGTATGGAATTACTGTTGACTTTCAATTTTTTTACCAACAGTTGAATTGTTTTTATATACACAAAAAATGAACTTGATTAATGCATTCTTGTTGATTATAAGAATTTCAAACAATGATAAGATCTAATTTACAGTTAAAACTTTTAAGAATGTTAAAAGGATTTGGAAGATAAAAATATATTGATAGTATATTCTCTGATTTACAGATATGAGAGTTTCAGACTTTTCTAGATGTGTGTAATATATATATATAATAAAACAAAATAAAATGTCCCTAATATTAATAATACAATAGCAAAACTTAAGTATATTCCAAATAACGGTAAATGACTTACAATATAATATAAATAAAAAATCATAGAGAAATATTTTCAATTATATTCATAATCATTATCAACTCAATTCAAATTTCAAAATGGAATCATCTACTACTAACCGGAAACACATGTTGATTTAAATATCCCATAATTCATTAATCTTAACATTTGCTGTCTATTTATTATCGTATTTTTATATCTACTAATAAAAATTGCCTCCTTAATTTTTTTCTTTTCATTATCTCTTTCTCAAAATCAAATTTAAAATTACAATTCCTATCATAGTCATAAAAACAGATTCAGTATATAACTTCACTTCATTATTTCCATCACTATATATCTGCACATTTTTCAAAACTCTTTTATACAACAATTTATGCTCTTTAATTCTCTTCTCTATATTACATTTAGACTCTCTCACATATAATGTTACACCCACAAAAAATTCTAAATTTCATTATTCAAATTATTTCTTTTTAACAGATAATTTGAGTAACGTAATTTATAGAATTTTTTGTAAGTGTAACTTATCATATGTGGGGGAGTCTAGATGTGATATAGAGAAGAGAATTAAAGAGCATAAATTGTTGTATAAAAGGGTTTTGAAAAATGTGCAGATATATAGTAATTTGAGTAATGTAATTTAGAATATTTTGTGGGTGTAATTATCATATGTGGGGGAGTCTAAATGTAATATGGAGAAAAGAATTAAAGAGCATAAATTGTATAAAAGAGTTTTGAAAAATGTGCAGATATATAGTAATGGAAATAATGAAGTGAAGTTATACAATGAATCTGTTTTTTATGATCATGATAGGAATTGTAATTTTAAATTTGATTTTGATATAAAAAAGATAGAAATTTTAGGTCAAGAAAGAGATAACGAAAAGAGAAAAATTAAAGAGGCAATTTTTATTAGTAGATATAAAAATATGATAATAAATAGACAGTCAGCAAATATTAACATTAATGAATTATGGAATATTTAAATCAGCATGTGTTTCTGGTTAATAATAGATGATTCCATTTTGAAATTTGAATTGAGTTGATAATGATTATGAATATAATCAAAAATATTTTTCAATGATTTTTTATTTATATAAATTATAAGTCATTTACCGTTATTTGGAATATACTTAAGTTATATATATATATTAGGCACTATTTCATAAAAATTGTTGTGGAAAGTGAAATAAAAAAAAAAGAAAGGCACTTCCATTCCTAAAAAAGTAATGCTTCATCAATGATATGTATATACATAATTTAATAATAGAACAGTATTAATAAAAGTTAATTAATCTTCATAAAAAAACTGAGCTTCTGTAAGGGACCTTTTTTCAGAACCAATTAAATAATTTCCTAAAAAGGAGGCATCCTTCTCAACTTTATAAACACATGAATTAAATACCATTATTCAAAACCTGTAAATTTAAACAATTTTAAATCAGCCATCATGGTATAGCAAATATATATATACAAAGATAATGATTTCAGCAAAGAACTTATAATTGCTAAAGATATTAAAGCATGTTTATCCATATACTAAGTGAGTATTAGTAATTCAAATTGATTCTCAACTATTTTTAAAATATAAAATACAAATAGATCCTAAACTACTATCATCTATAATGTGCCAGGCATTATCAAATGGCCTTGCACAAAATCTGCTGTAAAGAATATTACAGCAGATACATATATAGATTTGTACATATTAGGCACAACAAATATATAAATGTGCTATATTAATAATGGAAGTTGGTCTGAGCATTAAAATACCCACACACACCAATTTAAAGTAATATGAAATTGACATACAAAATATTGCATAATAAACTCATGTGTTTTTTTTGTTTTTTCTTTTTGTATATTTTTTATGATATGTCATTACATGTATTTGTTTTTTTATTTTCCAACATACTTGTATATATATTTTTAATTTTCTAAAGATTGTAATTTTATTCCATAAGCAAAAAAAAAAATGTTAATTGCTTTTGCAAAAATCTGATCAAAAGCAAAACGTTTGATAATGCTATAATTAAACTGTTATCTTTTTAAAAAAATTCTTTTAAATTGATTTTGTAAGCAAGTGGTCTGGGTTATTCAAGATGGAAACCATTATGTCAAACTTAAAATATAGAATTTAATCGGAAAGATATAAAGGAATGTTTATAATTTAAGTGATAAGGTAAATTAAAAGGATTGGCTGATTCATTCTTCTCAGAGGGATATCTGAATTGGTTTTTATTAGTGGGATTGATAGTGCTGTGGGATTCATTCTTTCTTTGGCAGTCGTTCTGGGCAAGTCATTCACTACTTTGGCTCCAGAATTGGTAAATCATCTAGCTACTTGAGATTAATTTATGGAGTAGACTACAGCAGATAATCTAAGAAGAAATCCATTGTACAGTTCTTTTAAGAACTAATGATTTCTTAAGATTTAATGAACATTTAATAAAATTTATGTTCATATACAAACAGAGGAAAATATGAAGCAATCTACCAAAGAGTCCAGTAAAATGACCATGGGGTAGACAGCCAGCCAGCGCACCGCCCTTTCTTTGTCCCAAGCCGCCAAGATGTGACCACGCCAGTTCCAGCCGCCCACGATGATGACAAATGCTGCCTTGCTAAATAGATAAAATCCTCACTACACAGCCAGTTGATGTGAAGCCCACTCAGAGCCCAGAGAAGAAGAGTGAAGATGCAGACATAAGTTTATTTTAAGATGTTTTATTAATATTAAGATAATTAACTTCGATATTTCCGATTAAATATATTATTAGTTCTTTATTATTATTATTAATCATTTAAAAAGAGAGAGAGTTGTCTCTCGCATATGTATATTGAATCTACAGTTATTATGGGCATAAATGTTAAAGCTTTTACTTAAATCTTTTGAGACAATTTTTCTATTTTAAATTCTAATATTTCAATAAAGGTTGCAATGAGATTTTTTTTTTCTTGTTGGTATTCGTTTTCCTTTTTGTTATTCCTGAAATTCGTCATATACAAATATACATGTGTATATATGCGCACACTCGCTTATAATATTCGGTAAATACGATATATCATGTTGAATATCTAAAAAATGTATTTAACCATATATCTTTTTTTTTAAGTTATATTTTTTTGTCACTGCTGCACATCATGATGCGTGTAAGAAGGGATCTATTATAGATTCCCTGTAAGCAGGTCCTTAAATAACTTTATATTTAAAATAGTAAGTGTTTAATTGTGCTGCACATATATACATGTATAGGAATTTATCTATGGCAAAAAGGAAATAGATACAGTACCTCATGTTGTGTACTATATAGTATCTGAACTAACGCAACCTTATTGACATGTTGAAAAATATAAAATTAGTGAAATATTTCATAGTGCAAATATATGCATAGTTTTTATTATTATATTTGCTATCAATAAAAAGGATTTAAAGTCATCAGTAAAAGTATATGCCTGTATAACCAAAGATCTCTAATCTGATATATATATATATATTAAACATATATGCAATATATAAATATCTGTGGACATATATATATATATCAAAGCACACAAAGTATAACTTATTTCTACAGGGTCAAAAAAAGCTCAGACCACTTCCATTCTTTATACAACATAGTAAATAGCTTTGGGGATTTATTATTTTCTTATATAAATTGTATTTTATCGATTTCAATGCCTCGTATATATATATATAGGGGTTTGTGATAATTAATTATTTAGTATTTTTTTTATTATATCATCATTAGTATGAAACGGTGGTGGGTATTTGGGATTAAATAAATATTTAATCATAATATTAAACTTGTTTTGTTTTCATATTCTTTATATTGATAAAAATGTATCATTTCCTTATCAACCACGTACCTATAATAATCATTTAACTTACCCATTTGAAGACCCTAGATGTAGAGTGACCGAGCTAGCCACAAAGGATATCACTCTACCGGGGTATTAAATCTTATTCTTATGCTCCACTGAACATATGGTATTGCATATCTTTCTAGGAAGGTGAAAAAAATTCATTTTTTGATTCTTTTCTAGAAATGGCGCGCAAAAGTCTATTTTGTAAATAGACTTTTTCAAAGGTGTGTACTTGCCATTGTTCTAAATATTCAGGCATTCAAGTAAGATATCAACTAAAGGGTGTTTTTAACTGGAAGAGTCCTGTCAATCCATTCTTTCTATCAATTTAGCTGGAAGTACCAATATACATGAGTACAGACAATCGGCTAAATTGATATCCATTTCTTTACCTGTTGAATCTTGGTCACTTCATGCTCAGTGCAAGATTAGGAAAAGAATTCCGCAGGGAGTATGGTCTGGTACAGTAAAACTGGCGCCACATGTGGTTTAAATGTAAAAAGGGTACGATTAAGGAAAGAACAAGTTAAATTATAGAAATGTGTAAATTATGGTAAAAATAATTTACGTGCCGTATGTATATATAAACTTTATGTAGGTGTAAGTAAAAACTAAATTAAATGTTGACTATATATACATAAGAGAAGTTATATAAAATTCGATCGTTAGTTGTTTTCTTTTTGAATATATAGTGTAATTAATAGGCCGTACAAATGAACACGCTTAGTTTGCTATATATTTGTTTTGAAAGTTATTCTTAAAGTTTAAAATATTTTACTCAGTAATCTGCAGATCTAAAATGATAGTGTTATTTTTTTGTTGCGACGAATATTTAAATTAAGATATATTTATGATTCAAATTGTTGCAATAAGTCAAATGCTCACACTGTATTCTATAAATATACTGTATAAATAAAATAGACATGAAATTTATTTTAAATAATTATACATGTACTATATTGAAGCTTGATAGTTTGTTATATAGAGTACATATTGTTTTATCTTAATAAATTGCTAAACAATTTTCACTTTAAACTAAGTCGCTAACATTTTCATTTTATTGGATAAGTAAAGTTGCCGTTTAATCTGAGTAACGACTGATGTCAACATGTCCAATTAAAATAGTAATAAAGTATATATATATATAAATTATTAAACGAATGAGTGGAGGGAAAGTAGGTTACACGCTGTATATATGCGTATATAAATGGTCGAAGGTTTTACAAAGAAAAGTAATGTTATTATAGTGTTAAATTTTAACATAACTTATAGTTGAATCTGTTGGTCTTTTTGTTTGTAAAAAAGTAAAATAAAATAGTGTTAAATACTGGCTTAAGAATTAAAATTTCGTAATGATTTAAAATAACTTATAGTTGAATTTACTGTTTGTTAGGAAAAAAAAAAAGTAAAATGAAATACTGTTAAATACTAGCGTGACGAGATAAAGTTTCGTATGTTAAACTTGATTTTTTTTTTGTTATCAATAAATAAAGTTAAAGAGACGTAGGTAAAAAATGGGCAGAATAATTGGAACAGGGCATAGAAAAGACACATAATCAGCGATTGGAATAAGGCAGAGTTAGGTGCGCAGTGTACTGCGTATTTAAGAACAAGACAAATAGCTAGGGAATAATTTAATAATAAAAATATCCGACATTACTCATTCTATATTTAACTGATCAGTAACTAAAAATGTGTGTATATATATACCGAATATAAATACTTATAACGTAGCCCTTGAATAATACTTATAACTATGTTTGAAATGAAAAACATAATGGAAGAAACATTAGTGAATATAAAACAAGAAATGGCCAGAATACCACAAAAGATAAAGGAACTGACTCAACAACTCTTGGAAAACACTGCATACATGAACCAAAGAATGGAGGGTTTCAAATGTGAAATGTCAAAGGAAATCGAAAACATGATTTTATAGCTTTAAAAATGAGATACACGAAAGAGAAAAGGGACAATCTTACCCGTGCAATATAAACCAATTTTTAAAAATAAAGATATTTGAGGGACAAACAGATGAAGCTCCTATCGAGCATATTAAAAGCTTAGAAACATATTTCCAAGTGAATCAAATTAATGACTTTGGTAAACTGGCAATTGCCTACAGTCATCTCCATGGCGATGCTCAAGCATGGTGGCAATCCTTGTTCCACCATCCCAAGACATTTGAGGATTATAAAAAAGTATTGTTAAAAAGTTTTTGGAGTGAACAGTGCCAAGATATGAGCCTGCAACAAGTCATGCAGGAAAAATATAAAGAGAATACTGGCGAAAATTATTCAAAATTTTTCAGAAGACAAGCAGCAAGACTTCAGACACTGAAAGCATGCCATATATCAGAGGGGCAAATTGTCAGGATAATCCGCCGTAATTTGCCATTTCATGTTGAACAAATGGTGCTCACTGCAAGTACAAATTCAGTGCAACAAATGGATGAATTATTAAATGAGATAGACATGAGCCAACAATATAAGCTATCAGCAAATTTTTGGGAAGATAAACATACCGATCACACAAACAGGAACAAAAATGAAGAGTTCTGTGGCCATATCATAAAACCACGGACTAATATGGATAAGGAAATATCAAACTTGAAATGTTCATGGGAAGATAGAGTGCCTGAATATGCTCCACAAAGTTGTCCTGAGATCAGTCTGACAATGGAGGGACTAAGTCACTGCCATGCTGGATTCGGGCAGTCAAATATCTGTTATATCACAAGATCTATACCACCGCATTGTAACAAAAAATCCAAGCATAGAAATCTTAACTTTGAAGACAGCACAAATAACATTAGCAAACAATTGGAAAGAAAAACTTCTGTCTAAGCAAATTTGGGTACAGATGCAAATACAGCATAAGATGGTATGCCAAGTGTTCTTAATAATGACCAGTCTTATCCATGAAGTTGTGTTGGGTTCAGATTTCTTACACAAAAACAGATGCATTTTAGATTATGAACATCGGCTTGTAGTGTGCAATGACAAACAAACTGAAATGCTAAAACCCCACTTACATGATGATACTGAGGCATGTTGTATGACCCAATTGGACATGGAGCTGATGGAAGAAAAGGCAAATGGAGCAAAACTGACTTCTGCCACTGAGACAGAAAAACTCAAATCTATGCTTTATACTTATAAAAACATATTTTCTGATAGTCCTGGTCTCATTAAAGGATATAAACAAAGAATCAGATTGAAACCAGGAGAACTGTTCCAAGTGCGATCCTGCCCCATACCACACAAATTTAAGGAGGAAGTGGAGAAACAGTTGGAACAAATGTTGAAATGGGGCATCATTGATAAATGCTTTTCCCCATACTGTAACCCCCTAGTGGTGGTCAGAAAGAAAAATGGATCCATGCAGTTATGCCTTGATGCACACCAACTTAACAGGGCGACAATACCAGATTGTACTATCCCACCTTGTATGCAAGAATTACTCATGAAATTTAAAGACAAAATAATATTTTCCACATTTGACTTAACTGCTAGCTACTGGCAGATAGAATTACATTGCACAGATCACAAATACACAGCTTTTAGATATGGAGGCCACACATATCAATTTAATCGAATGCCTTTTGGCTTAGTTAATAGCGGTGCAGGTTTATTACGATGTCTGGACCAAGTTTTGTCTCAGGAAATCAAGAAAATTTTAACAGTATATATGGACGACATTGTGGTAGCATCCACATCTCTGGAAGAACACTTCCAACACTTACAAATATTTTTTGCAGAATGCGAAGCTAAAGGAATCAAAATCAATCTGAAAGAGTATATTGATCTCTGAGGAGATAGAATTTTTGGGTCATTTGGTGGGACAAACAGGAATCAAACCTCATCCTGATAAAATCAGTGCAATAAATGACTTCCCTGTACCTAAAACATGAAAGCACATTCGGTCCTTTCTAGGACTATGCAACTTTTACAACAGATTCGGTGAAAAATTTGCTGACTGAATGGAACCTTTACTAAGATTACTCAGGAAAGATACCCATTGGAATTGGACCAGTGTACAAGAGGAAGCATTCGCTGAGATTAAAAAAAGTTTTATAAAACAAGTAGTGCTGGCATATCCAGACTTTGACAAACCCTTTATACTCCAAACTGATAGCAGTGCATAAGGATTGGGTGTCACACTATCCCAAGTTCAGCAAGATGGTCAGATAGGGGTCCTGTACTTCATAAGCAGGTTGTTGAAAGGACCTGAATGTAATTACACGGTTACAGAAAAAGAAGCCCTTGCAATCGTATGGGCATTTGAGAAATTTTGCCCTATGCTACTAGTCTCTGAAGTGATAGTAATTATGGACCACAAGAGTCTTCAATTTCTAAATCACAGCTATCTCACTAATAGCCGACTAGTTCGCTGGAGTTTGTTTCTCCAAGAGTTTAATTATATGGTGAAACATTGTAAAGGAACTGAGAATATAGTGGCTGACATCCTCAGTCATCATCCCATTCAAACTCAACAACAACAACACCTGAGGATAGACCATGCATACATGATGAGCATATCAGGTAAGAACAAAGACATAGAGGAACATCTAAAACAAATGTCAAAGAGGCAACATGAAGATAAGGACTTAAACCGGATCATAACATTGTATACACAATCTCCTCAGAAAGATGACAGTACACCGGGCAAGAAGTGCCGATACAAGATAGAAAAGGAGGTTTTATATTACCAAATTCAAGAAGACATTGATGAATGGAGAGTGATGGTACCACCAACCATTCAGGGACTTCTCACTGATTACATTCACAGACTATATGGACATTATGGAACTCCAAAAACTGAATATTGCCTCAAGTGCTGGTTCTATTGGCCTGGGATGCACCAAGACATAATAATAATTTTGAACAAATGTGAAATATGCCAGCATGCAAAACCACTGAAGAGAGCATACACAACTCCAATGAAATCAATCATCCCTAACAATTTGAAGGAAATAATGGCCATGGATTTTTATGGTCTTCTGCCACCCTTCAATAGAAAAATATATTTACTCATTGTATATGACCTTTTTTCCAAATTTGTAGCAGCCTACCCTTTAGCAAGAGCTACAACATGAGAAACTATAAAGGTTCTAGAGTCCTCACATTTTAACACAGTTGGGAAACCAGAAACGATCCTGACAGACCATGGAACCCCTTTTGTATCAGAAGAATGGAACAAATGGGTTGCTAAGTGGGGAGTTAAACATGTACTTACGTCGATCCGTAATCCCCAAAGCAATCCCTGTGAAAGAGTTATGCGAGAGTTGGGAAGGCTGTTTCATACATACTTACCAACAAGCCATAAGGGATGGGTACAACAGCTACCTCAGATACTAAATTATATAAACTGGTCTGTACATGAATCCACAGGATTCCCTCCAACACAGCTACATTTTGGAAAACTTGTACCAAAACTCTTCAAGGCAAATTTCCCAGGGAGCAGAGACAAAACAATTGACATAGAATTAGATTAAAAAAAAGGCTCAAGCTCGGATGCACAAGATGAGTCTCAGAAGAAAGAAAAGGAAACACAGCACACAAAACTACCGGTTCAAGGTAGGGGATAGTGATGGTCAGAACGCCTCATGTGAGCATTCCAGAAAAGTTCCAGTGTAAAAAATGTAACCTTTATGAAGGCCCTTTTGAAATTGTTGAGTGCAGTGGGGATAAGGCTTTCTGGATTAAAACAGAACAGGGAATAAAGGGCACATACAATGCTCGTGCATTAAAACTCATACCATAGCATCCAGGATGCTCTGAAATCATCTCACATATATAGTTCATAATATCTGTATAAATAAGAACTTAAGACTTTAAATGGTCATATCCATTTAAAAGTCTCATTGGAGAGGGGGATATTGTGCCAGGCATTATCAAATGGCCTTGCACAAAATCTGCTGTAAAGAATATTACAGCAGATACATATATAGATTTGTATATATTAGGCACAACAAATATATAAATGTGCTATATTAATAATGGAAGTTGGTCTGAGCATTAAAATACCCCCACACACCAATTTAAAGTAATATGAAATTGACATACAAAATATTGCATAATAAACTCATGTGTTTTTTTTGTTACAAAATATTGCATAATAAACTCATGTGTTTTTTTTGTTTTTCCTTTTTGTATATTTTTTATGATATGTCATTCTATGTATTTTTTTTATTTTCCAACATACTTGTAGATTTTTTTTTAATTTTCTAAAGATTGTAATTTTATTCCATAAGCAAAAAAAAAAAATGTTAATTGCTTTTTCAAAAATCTGATCAAAAGCAAAAGGTTTGATAATGCTATAATTAAACTGTTATCTTTTTAAAAAAATTCTTTTGAATTGATTTTGTAAGCAAGTGGTCTGGGTTATTCAAGATGGAAACCATTATGTCAAACTTACAATGTAGAATTTAATCGGAAAGATATAAAGGAATGTTTATAATCTAAGTGATAAGGTAAATTAAAAGGATTGGCTGATTCATTCTTCTCAGAGGGATATCTGAATTGGTTTTTATTAGTGGGATTGATAGTGCTGTGGGATTCATTCTTTCTTTGGCAATCATTCTGGGCAAGTCATTCACTACTTTGGCTCCAGAATTGGTAAATCGTCTAGCTACTTGAGATTAATTTATGGAGTAGACTACAGCAGATAATCTAAGAAGAAATCCATTGTACAGTTCTTTTAAGAACTAATGATTTCTTAAGATTTAATGAACATTTAATAAAATTTATGTTTATATACAAACAGAGGAAAATATGAAGCAATCTACCAGGGAGTTCAATAAAATGACCGTGGGGTAGACAACCAGCCAGCACACCGCCCTTTCTCTATCCCAAGCCGCCAAGATGTGGACCACACCAGTTCCAGCCACCCATGATGATGACAAATGCCGCCTTGCTAAATAGATGAAATCCTCACTACACATCCAGTTGATGTGAAGCCCACTCAGAGCCCAGAGGAGAAGAGTGAAGACGCAGACATATGTTTATTTTAAGATGTTTTATTAATATTGAGATAATTAACTTCGATATTTCTGATTAAATATATTATTAGTTCTTTATTATTAGTATTAATTATTTTAAAAAAGAGAGAGTTGTCTCTTGCATATGTATATTGAATTTACAGTTATTATGGGCATAAATGTTAAAGCTTTTACTTAAATCTTTTGAGTCAATTTTTCTATTTTAAATTCTAGTATTTTCAACAAAGGTTGCAATGAGATTTTTTTTTTCTTGTTGCTATTCGTTTTCCTTTTTGTTACTCCTGAAATTTGTCATATACAAATATACATGTGTATATATGCGCACATACGCTTATAATATTCAGTAAATACGATATCTCATGTTGAATATCTAAAAAATGTATTTATCCATATATCTTTTTTTTTTAAGTTATATTTTTTTGTCACTGCTGCACCTCATGATGCGTGTAAGAAGGGATCTATTGTAGATTCCCTGTAAGAAAGTCCTTAAATAACTTTATATTTAAAATAGTAAGTGTTTAATTGTGCTGCACGTATATACATGTATAGGAATTTATCTATGGCAAAAAGGAAATAGATACAGTACCTCATGTTGCGTACTATATAGTATCTGAACTAACGCAACCTTATTGACATGTTGAAAAATATAAAATTAGTGAAATATTTCATAGTGCAAATATATGCATAGTTTTTATTATTATATTTGCTATCAATAAAAAGGATTTAAAGTCATCAGTAAAAGTATATGCCTGTATAACCGAAGATCTCTAATCTGATATATAAATATATCAAAGCACACAAAGTATAACTTATTTCTACAGGGTCAAAAAAAGCTCAGACCACTTCCATTCTTTTTACAACATAGTAAATAGCTTTAGGGATTTATTATTTTCTTATATAAATTGTATTTTATCGATTTCAATGCCTCGTATATATATAGGGGTTTGTGATAATTAATTATTTAGTATTTTTTTTATTATATCATCATTAGTATGAAACGGTGGTGGGTATTTGGGATTAAATAAATATTTAATCATAATATTAAACTTGTTTTGTTTTCATATTCTTTATATTGATAAAAATGTGTCATTTCCTTATCAACCACGTACCTATAATAATCATTTAACTTACCCATTTGAAGACCCTAGATGTAGAGTGACCGAGCTAGCCACAAAGGATATCACTCTACCGGGGTGTTAAATCTTATTCTTATGCTCCGCTGAACATATGGTATTGCATATCTTTCTAGGAAGGTGAAAAAAATTCATTTTTTGATTCTTTTCTAGAAGTGGCACGCAAAAGTCTATTTTGTAAATAGATTTTTCAAAGGTGTGTACTTGCCATTGTTCTAAATATTCAGGCATTCAAGTAAGATATCAACTAAAGGGTGTTCTTAACTGGAATAGTCTTGTCAATCCACTCTTTCTATCAATTTAGCTGGAAGTACCAATATACATGAGTACAGACAATCGGCTAAATTGATATCCATTTCTTTACCTGTTGAATCTTGGTCATTTCATGCTCAGTGCAAGATTAGGAAAAGAATTCCGCAGGGAGTATGGTCTGGTACAATAATAAACCTGAGTAATCAATGTTTTTATTTTATTGGGTTATATTGTGAAAGCTAAAGAATTAAATAATTTATTACTATTTTCAAAATATAAACCAAAAAGTTTTCAATTCTATACTATTAAAAAAAAATATAAAAAAAAAACAGATTGATCTCTTGCATTACATACATGCTTGTCACAGTAATAAGCACTATAAATCCTTAAGAATGTGTGTTAATTGTTACCAAAATGAGAATAATTGTAGTTAATGATAATAATAGATATACACACTGGATTAGAAAAATATAATGAAAAAAAAAAAGACTAGTTTAGTTAAAAGGGACTGAGAATGGCCAAGTAGATATTTTTAAAAAAAATAATATTTTATATTTACTTTTATAATAGGTATGACATTTTTTTAAGTATAAATTTTCTATAAAAAAATTAGGGGATATGATTTTTTTTTTTTTTACCAAGCCCTGATTCTGCTTTCAAACCTGAAAGACAGTTATTCAACAGAACCTTTAATCCTTGCATTTATAATAAAAAATTAATGAAATGATGATCATCTGATGAAGTAATAAAAATTGTTATTATTAAAAAAAATAATTGAATAAAAGAATAAGCATATACATGTGTGCATAGATGCATTTATTATTTACAGAGTAACAGTTAATTTATCAAATAAATGAGTCTATTAAAATATGGACATATGTATGTGCATTTATGGTATTTATAGAGAGGTGATTGTGATACCTAGATTACGAAAAAAAAAAAAAAGGTAAAACAACTTCTTAAGATAAACATAATGAAAATGAACTGAAGCTGAGTAATTAAAAATATAGTTTAAGATAAACATAACATCTGTAATTATATGTGTAAATATATATATAATTAGATTTTATTACCAGAAAAATCCAAAATTGGAAAATATTTGTAGATAATGAAAAAGAATCCAGAAATCTATTATTATATGTAAACAAGTAAATAACTGAGATTATATGAAACCAAATAAAAAATAACTGAATCTTCCAATGAATTATATATCACAGTTGCAATCATATCACAATCACCCATCAACCCGAAAATTAGACTATAGATGCATTAGAATTATACGCTTTGACAAGCAATTCATGTAACACATGTTACAATTAAACTTCAATTACATATTATTTCTAGAGGAACTCCAAACTTAATTATTATTATTTTTTATCCATTAAAATAAGACTTAAAAAAATCAGTTGAGATAGCAATAATGTCTAGATTGATACATGTGTATAGTTATTAATATATTTATTTCTATTACAATAGTTTATATTAATATTATACTGCAGAAAATTTGAAACTTGTCAATTAAACTATAATAATTTGCTATCTAGATATATACTGAACATATGATAATGATATGTGTAAAAGATTGTGATCTGCCCAACTGATGAGTGCTGGTTCAGCATAAAATGTGCATTTTGGGATAATTTATCCTTTTCCCAAGAATGTGATCATATGTTTAAGTAATCTGTGATAGAATTGTAATTAATATTTTAAAAAAAAATTAAGTTTGGAGTTTCTCTAGAAATAATGTGTATATGTAACATCTGCTACATGAATTGCTTGACAAAGTATATGTTTCTAATATATCTATGGTCTGAGAGATTGGTCTGACTTCTGGGCTGAGGGATGGTTGTGATAGGATTGCAAATGTGAAATAACTCATTCGATGCATCAAATCTATTATTAGAAATTAATTTAAAAAAAGAGAGAGAATATTATAAATTCTTTAAAAAATGAAATCAAAGAATGATGGAGGCATTCTTTATGATAGGACTATGATGCAATAAATAAATAAAAATATTCAAAGTAAACACTATGGGGCAGAGAAAACTGTTATTTAAGAGTACTGTCTGTGGAAATTCTATTTTACATACCTATATCCAAAATTTTTAAAAAAAACTGTAACTCTTGTTAAATCATACATCTTGATGTCTTGAAAAACAAATATGCCTTCAAATGTAAATCATAGCAAAAAAATAAATAAATAAAACTTTTTATTCATGGTTAATTATATTATGAAAAAACTATGATATATAATGCTAAGGTGACCTAAAAGGCATCAGTTCAAACCATGAACATGAAGCCATCTTTGGTGATAAATTACCAGTGGCTTGGAACTCTAATCTTAAATGCCATAACATCTGGATAATTTGCAACTTATTTGCGAGATCTATATATAAACTTTTACATCTTATCTGTGCCTATGAGATAAGTATGCCCTATCATTATCTATGATATAAATATTTAACAAAAGACTGCAGAAAAGAAAACAACAAAGTAATATTTAAATAACTGTGTAAATAGTTGATAATAGACATTGCATTATAAGTATCCACACCTGATCAGTCATGAATTTATAGGAGTATACAGTTAAATTAATACTAGTTTACCATGTTAAGACATCTTTTTAAAACTTAAAAAAAAAAAGGTTTTAATGAGTTATATTTATATAATTATTGGGTTTGTTGTATCTTTTATATGATTTGTAGTTATTTTATTTTTTGTGTGTTTGCACTCTAATTTTTTTCTCATGTGTCATAGCATCAGCAGGGATGCGAACCCACTAACCCGGGACAACTGCCTGTAAAGCAGCTGTCACTGACCTCTCCACCACCAATGCATGACTAATTTTGTTATCATTCTAAAATGATGTTACTTTGTACGATTTAACTATATAATATAAATAAATTGTTTTTAGTAATTTTATAAATTTAAGTTCTTATATCTCATATTTCATTTCAAATGCTCACAATAACATTCACACTTTCAATGTTGCATACTGCTTTACAACTGAAGAAATGCTGAATGTTAACATGGGGGGGGGGTAATTAAATGATAAATTACTCCTGGATGAAAAGGCTTATTTCGATTCCCTAGAGTTGATTTTGAAAAGATGAGTAAAAAATATAATCCATTTGAGTTCAATCATCACAACTATTATCTACTTTCTTTGTGACTGTATGAAGATTTAAATAGTTGCAGTTATATAGGAAGTCCACATCTCTAGGTTATTGTGACAGTAATCAAATGTCTTACATATAAATATTTTTTTTTTACATTTAAAAAATAAATAAAATTAGAATCAGTAGAGACATCTAAAAGTTAATGGATAATTGTAAAAAAAAAGAATTACAGAAGTAATGCAGATCTACTAATTAAAAAGTTTGGGGGAAGAGAATGAAACTATCTTATCATAAAATATTAACTTAATAATAAATATTTTACTATATATATTATTTAATTGCTATTATATTAATCACTTCATCTTTTAAAAAGCATTATAAAGTACAATTTTATACTGTCTATGCAATTATGTATTATATACTGATATTGCAAATAAAATTCATTAGTAAATTGTTATAATCATAATCAGACAATGCATGAATAAATTTTCCTAGTTATTAAATTAACATTGTAGAAAATTTACATGTGTCACACACACATTTCAATCTATTAATATTAATATTTGCTAATGAGGATAGATTTATGTAGGATTGGATTAGTATAAATAATCTTGCAGAAATCAACAATATATACATAAATGGTCATCAGTCAGTAAGTTTGTCCCAGTTGCCCTTGGTTATGTCTGTGGGGCATGTGAAGAAGTAAATCACTAAGCCAGAAGTTTATGAACTGTAGAGACTATAAAGTAATTTCTAAGATCTGGTAATTTTTTTTCTCTATGTTTTCTTCTGGCAAGTGAATAAACTTATTTGGTAAGTTTAATTTGAATGGAATTTATTTAATAAAACTGATTGATGCTACCCAGCTGGTATTATTACCCCCCCCCAACACAGAACAACAAATTTCAAATGATATATATACACACATATTTTGTAGAACTATTTATCACTGTTTTATATTGTGTATATGAAGGAGGTGTGCCATAGGAAGATCATAAAAAAATCAAATCATCATAAGAAAATATATCAATATGCATAAAATGATTTTTTTATTATTAAAAATTAAATTATTTTCTAGCCTAAACTTTGATTTAGTTTTATATTTTCTACCTTTTTGCAAAATAAAATACTTAAGTCATAACAAAATGTCATGTGATTTTTAATTTTGATAAACATTTAATTATTATAACAATTACTTTATAATAAACTAAAGATTAGCCTTTCAAGCTAACGTACATGCGCTTTTTACGAATGTTAATAATAATAAATGAATACTTTCATTTCCAATACAAGATAAAGTCTTTGCTAAGGAATAAATGAATCACTTATTCATTCAACACAAATGCGCTATATAAACAATTACTTTAATAATTCTCAAGCCGAATGATATTAGATTTGCATAAAAATATGAGACATATTTAATTTTTTTTTAAAAATAAACAAACTTGGTTATAAAAAATATTTATATAACAAAAATCAGAATTTATTTGTCAAGTCAAAAAATAATCTAAATATATTTAAAAATTATATTTTTATTACTTAAAAACTACTTTTGCTTGAACACAGCAAAATTTATATTGGTTTGTTTGTCATACATACATATAATGTTAATATATAACAATGTCTGTATATAGGAACACATCTGATATTGAAAATTTTCTAATAAGTTTTAAAGCCTATCAATATTGGTTTCATTTCATATTTTAAAGAGTAACATTTCTAAAAGATTTTGTCAGAGTTGAGTTATTATTATGGACACAGTGCTATTAATTAAATTTCTAATTTGCTTTTATAACATGAACAAAGCATAAACCTCTGATAAGAATGCTAACTAGAAAGAATTTTCATTTATATGAAAGTACATTTAATTACTAATTAAATTACATTTACAGAATGAAAATGACAAAACTGAACTCTGGTATGAAAGATTAATATAATTAGTTTTTAATAACAATAAAAAAATCTATAGTTTCAAATTATTGTACAAAATTTTACTCAAAGTATTAATAAAATAAGTATTAAGAAAATCAAATCATTGTCATAGCTGCATACAGAAAGACAAAGATGAAACTATTCATTAGTAAATTTTTTTAAATAAAACCTTTAATGTTTTTAAAAAATTTAGATGAAAGTTTTTTTAAAAAAAATCATATCAAGTGAAAATAAATATTTGACTTTTCTGCATTAAATGGTATAACATTCTGTGCAAAGATATGATGTCACAAAATGTTTTGTTATTTTTTTGTTTATTTATTGTTACAAAATAAAAAAAGATTCGCAGAAGCAAAAAAGCTATCTAAGTATCATGAAAGGTAATTATATATATACAAACTGTAACATAAAAAAAAAAAAATCCTTAAATAAAATATGACATTTGTCAAGCATTGGTGGACTAGCAGTTAGCACAGCTGCCTTCCAAGCAGCTGGCCCAGGTTCACTTCCTGGTCTACGCTTTGACATATAAAAATATATATATATGACATTTGAAAAAGATTTAGTGGAAGTCAACTTAATAATATTGTGACATAAACATTCACTCCAATGAATTATTGTGATTTGGTGCAGTGGCAGTGTAATAGTCTCTGAATCTCAAGATTCAAGTATCACAACTGCAATCCTGATATTTTTAAACTCTTGAACAATAAACCATTTAGATTATTTTTTAGTTTTAAAATAATGAATTGATAATTACCATGGAGAGAGATGCCTTCTTTTAAAAGTATATATATACATGGGTGTTTTTTTAAAATGGCAACACATTACTATTTTCAATATATGGAGGGAATGATTTGTTCATAAAAGTTAATGCAATCTTAATAACTCAATGTAAAGCAAAGGTTTCTTCAGCAGTTTCTACAAAGGTTATCAAATATTCAACTAACTGGTCATTAGTGTAATTTTTATATTTTTATTTTTTGTTTTGCCCTACATCTAAATAATTCACATAAACAAACATGATCATGCACTTAAGAGTTTTCAAATATAAGTTAGGTAAAACTTTAAAAATTTATCAGGTACTAAGCAGATATTATATTTTATGTTTTCAGACAACCAGCTGATAGCCGCTAACTCAGCCATCTAATTATTTATCAATAAATGATTATCTACCTACCTGAGCTAGAAAGCAAAAAAAAAAAAACAAATAAAATTTTTACCAACCTGGCTAACATAATACCTTCTTCACAGTTCTCTTAGAAAGAATGTTAGAAAGGCGTTTACCCTGCAATTGGTTATTTAAGACTGTACTTTCTTCATTATATAAAAAACTAAGATAAGTAGTACCAGCATCTTTTTGTAGAGAGTACTCTATATACATTTTTTTCTTTTGAGTTTTAAGTGAGTCATCCTATCGTCTCAATTTCCCAAGTAATACAATATATTAAAGTAAATAAAATAAAACACAAAACAGAACTTGAAATTTAAATTAAATGTTATATAACTAACTAATAATATCCTTAGTTTTTTTCCATCTTCACAGCAGATGCTAAAATTTAATTTATTACATTCTAATTATTTGAAAACCTGAAAATTTTTAAATACATTTATTATAATTATTTTTTAGATAGTAACTTGAATTTATAGAAAAATACAAGTCTTGTATAAATTAGAAAATTATTTTAATCAAAAATAAAATGCAGATATCTATAAAACTTAATGGATAGATGACTGAAACTTTTCTTGAATCTTTAAGAGGATCAAAATTAAATGTATGCACAACACCAAATTTTATTTATTATGTTTAACTACCACTAGTTACAATAGGAAAAAATGTTTTCATTTCTATTTTTCCAAATGTTGTGAAAAAGATTGATGTAGTAAGAAAATATACATGAAATGCCTTTATGGTTTAAACATATAAAAATCACTATTCATTAAAAAGCAGATTATTTTAATTTTTTTAATGTTTTTCAAGATTTGCATATGGTTAAATTGAGTAAGTTTCACATCAATTTAAAATTAATAACACAATTATTAATATTCATAATATATCTAAATGCTCTCATATAATTTGATAATTAATGGCCAAATGTTAATTGTGTAATAGTTTCATTTTAAAAAAATAATCTAAATTATTAGTTTTATTATAATATAAAGAGAATTGAAACTTTAGATAGTAGAGGTCTACCATACATCAGTAACATAAATATATACTGTTAATAAGATAATAACCATCAATAATCTTAACAGATTTTAAGAATTTTACATTTTTAAAATCTTCATGCCCTTATCTTTTTTTTTATAATTTTGATTCTAGAATTTCTTTCAAAAGAATAAATAAAATATTTACATAAGCTAGATAACTTAAATGATAGGCTAACATTTTTTTTTACCATTGAGTTTTGAATTGGTAAATTCTTATCATTACTCTAATGTTCTTCTAAAACTGATCATGTGAGATATTGGCCATTGTATATATGTATCATTTAACAACAAGCTCAGCTTCCAGGCATAATTTTTTTCATACAGAAATTTATAAAATTTATTTAAGAAGTCATTTTGTATTACATACATATGTATAAGTATATAAATACAATACCTATTATATGGATTGTTTTTATATCTTTTCTTAGTTTTAAAGTGAATAAATGTAAAACTTCCTAAATTTTATTTTTGTTTATTTATCTTTCAAAGAACTTTTATTAGATTATGAAAAAAAGGTTACATCTTTTCTATTTGGACCATTTGTGGCAATACAGAAAAACTGAGGGGTGCTTAGTTGAAACAGTACAAGTTAGAATTGAAAAAGCCTACAGGAGTTTTACACAGATCATTATTTACATATTTAGTTATAAGAAACAGTGTTGTCTTGATATATATTTCACAGAAAGTAGTAAACAAATTTGATTTTTTTGTTATTGTTTTTGGAGGTAGGTGTATCATGTTAAAGATTTGAATTTAAATGCATTAGTGTCCAAGTTTTGTAAGTATTTACATCAGTTATTTTCTTAACTCTTTGTTGTATAGTTTTTAGGTTGTAGGTGTGTGAGGATGTCTTCTGGAATTATTATAGTAAGTGAAAGTGCATCTTGTAAAAGATATATAATATGAATGTACTAGAATGTGATTGATATTTAAGCCATTATTTTTTAATATTACTGGGATAAAGTTGCAGATGTTGTCTAACTTGGAATGGTATAAAAAAATATGGCATTGTGTTTCTGCTACCTTATGACACAGCACACATGAATCTCCTTAATTTTGATAGTTTCTTTTAAATCTTAGAAAATGTACAATAGATAGAGCTTCTAAGTTTAATTTCAGTAGCAAGTCAAAGTGCCTTGGTCCTAGTGACCAGTTACTATATTTTTAGGCAGAGTTGCTTGCATACTGATGTATTTTTATTAATTTATGCATTATATTTTTAGTAGGATTTAAAATATTATCTAATACTAATGTAAAAAAATATGTGTAGATCCTGTAAGTCCAGAATCATAGAGTAAATGTATTATTTAACTACAAGTATACTGAACTTAATATAATTAGAAAAAATTTGAACTCAAAATTTCAAGCTTTCTATAGCTATCCACTCCATCTTATACAACCAATACATGTGAAAAAGATAAATAATCTCCAATATACATATTTTGTGCTGAACCAGCACTCGTCAGTTGGTCTAGATCATCATCTCCCACACATATATAATGAGTGTTCAGTTTATATTAAGATAGCAAATCTTCAAACTTTAATAGACAGGATTCAATCTTCTACACCCTCCAACTCTTCAGCTATCTATATCATTGAAAATCCGATGATGAAATGCTTTGATAAATCATGATTTATTTAAATAAGCAAAGAGAAATTAAAATAATTCTACTATTGGAATGTTGAAATCAAAGAGTAAAACAACAGTGAATTAGTAATACAAGATGAGTTAACAGATTTGTTGCAAAGTTTACAGAGAAAAAAGTTAATATACGATAAACTACACAATGGATCTTTGTAAAGATCAATTGATGATTCAGTGACTTGCTATAGTTAATGAGTTCAAAACCAGTATTGATAGATATAAAAAAAATTAGTAACAAATTATCTATTCTTAAGATCACAAATGGCATATTTGTGAAATGAAGTTCAATTAAAAAGTAACCCTGATTAGTGGAAAGCCAAATTTTTACTTATTATTCTATTTAGTGATGGAATTTTTTAAAAAATGAAAATAGTGAGATAAAATAAATAAATATATTGATTCAAAAAAATTAATATTAAATGTAGCCATTGTTTAATGCTGCATTGTTCTTATGATGTTAAATGGGTTAACTTATAAATAGCAACAGAATTTAAATTTTATCTTACTAAGTATAGGACTACTGCAGATGGCTATTTAAGATGTTTTTACTTTTACCTATGAAACAGATTTAGGATTATTATATTTTTAAAAATCCAAATTTTCTATTTTGTTTACATAATCAAAAATATGATTGTTTTTTTTCTTTCATCCATGATAATTCAAGGGTTATGAAAGAAACTATTCAAAGTATAGGAGAAGAAAAGGAAACATAATCATAGGTTAAAATTCATAACTAATTATTTTGGGCATAAAGCATATTAAAAAAATTAATTTGTTTTATTATGTAAATAATGATGAAAAGTCACAAACAATTTATTATAATTTTTAAATTTCTGTAGCAGATTCACATAATTTAAATGAATAGTGAATAAACACTAATCTAAACAGTTATATTTTGAAATTTCTTCATGACCTTTGTCTGGAGATGGATAATTAATATCATATGTTTTAAACAAAAAAAGTGAACTTGTATATAATTTAATATTATAATATTTTTTTTAATTTTGACAATAAAATAAAGCATATATTTCCTTTAATAGTTTCTTTTACACTTATAAAAATATTTCATATTCATAATTTTTAAATATGTAACTATGGCTTATTCTATCAGTAATTCTTAATTACTAAAATAAATGTAATATAAGAAAAATAAAATCATAGAGGAAAAAATAAAACTCTTCTTACCAATGGCATCAATGAATTATAAATACATACCCTTTATATAATTTCAACAGAAAACTTAGTCTTCTCAAAAAAAATGTAGTTTCTTTTCACAACTATAAAATAAAATAAAATTCAAGTCATTAATTATTATTAAAATTCTTTAAAATACGATTATTAATTTATATATTTAAAAAATGTTAGCAAAGTAATAATTATAGTAAATTCTATTGATTAGAATTAGTTCATTCCAGAGAAAAGAACATGATTAGTGAATTCATAAATAATAATGGTTAAATCCCACAAAAATAATGTTAATAAGATTTAATTAAGATCATTGCACAGTAAAACTATAGTAGTTACTTTTATATATACTATCATTTAGTAATTTTTACAGAACTAATATACATTTTTTAGACTAAAGTATCACAAAAAAATTATAATGTAGAAATGAATCTAAATAACTTAAAGAAAACTGAAATTAAAAAGAAGCCATCACAAAATTTAACAGGTTATATTCTGTAAGCCAATAACAGTTGTATTAGTAGACTTACTTGCAGTACTATTGATATGAAAACTATCCTTATTTATTATAGGAATTCCCCAAAGTTTTATAACTGACTATCCATCAAAACAGGAGAGATCACAAATGATTTCTATATAAATTTAAGCTCAACAGGAATTAACTGAAAATAATTCCAAGAGAGAATTTTTTGAATATGCAATAAATACAAAAAAATACTTAAATATCTGCATCAGTATTTTGTTGGTTATTATTCCTAACATTAATTGCATATTTGTTAATTGACTAAATCATTTAAATACTAGTGGATATACTGAGAAGTTAAATAAATAAAAGTTTTTGTTTAATCTATTTTTCTTGATAATGGAATTGTGGTTCACCCTTCATTATGAGATTACAGATATAACATACTGTATTGTAAATATATGTTTATATAAAATACAAAATGAAAGCTTAAAAATTTATTATTAGAATGCCAATTTCTGGATTAAATTTTGTTACAGGTTAATAAAGATTAAACGATAGTTTTAAATATATAACTTTTGATATCTATATAAAAAGTCTTTTATAGTAGACGTTTATATATGTGAAAAGCTTTGAAAAATCAAATAATCCTTGAATAATTGTCTAGGCTTAAATATTTCTTTTTTTTTTTTCATGGGTGGGAGATTATTAGCTGAACAACTTTTGATTTAATATCATTATTATTTTCAGCAGCTATCGGCTTACTGCAAAACAAATTCTCTCCAAGTTTAATCCAGTTTTTCTAATCCAAAGCTTCTTTTCTCAGTACTGCTCCAGCAAACTTCCTTATCTCATACATCCATTTCTTTTACGTCTTTTACAATTTCTTAGGATGTAGTTTATAACTTTAACTGTTTATCTATTATTATCTTTTATAGCATTATGTCCAACCAAATTCCATTTCAGCATCTTAATGCTTTCAATGGTATCAGTAATGTCTGTTTTTTTTCTTATCCATCTTTCATCCCTTCTTGTAACTTCTATATACTTTGTTATGTGATCTGAAGTCTTTGTATTTTTCTTTTCTTAAATATTCAAAGTGTAGATTAAGAAAAAAAAATTTTTTTTAACTTAATTCAAAAGATATTAAATGAACAATATTAAGAATATATATATTGGGGAAAAGGATATACATAATTTTATTTGTTTCAAATTTCTACCATACAGTTATTTTAAGTTATTGGACAGTGTTATTGGACAGTTGTATCTCCCTCTCCATCTTATTGATTTTAATCAGAAATAACTTCATTTCATTTTTTGCACAGGTCACAGATTACTATACTTTACAAGATTAAAATGGTAGTTGCATTAAAAAAAAAAGAGATTCTATTTCAAATATATTGATAGAAAATGGAAGTCCCTTCCTAAGAAACAATTTCCAATGGCTGTTGAACACTAAAATAACTAATTTTGAATTTCAACATTGTTATATTATTGAAGCATGAAAATTTTTTTAAGAATGAATCCACTAAAAAAAATCTAGTGATAGAATTAAAATGAGTAGTATTTTAGGCACAGCAAAATAATTATATTTGTAATATAAGAACTTAAATGCAGAAATTCTAACTTAATTCAAAAGATATTAAATGAACAATATTAAGAATATATATATTGGGGAAAAGGATATACATAATTTTATTTGTTTCAAATTTCTACCATACAGTTATTTTAAGTTATTGGACAGTGTTATTGGACAGTTGTATCTCCCTCTCCATCTTATTGATTTTAATCAGAAATAACTTCATTTCATTTTTTGCACAGGTCACAGATTACTATACTTTACAAGATTAAAATGGTAGTTGTATAAAAAAAAAAAAGAGATTCTATTTCAAATATATTGATAGAAAATGGAAGTCCCTTCCTAAGAAACAATTTCCAATGGCTGTTGAACACTAAAATAACTAATTTTGAATTTCAACATTGTTATATTATTGAAGCATGAAAATTTTTTTAAGAATGAATCCACTAAAAAAAATCTAGTGATAGAATTAAAATGAGTAGTATTTTTGGCACAGCAAAATAATTATATTTGTAATATAAGAACTTAAATGCAGAAATTCATTAATTGATAAGAGGCTTACTAAAGAATAGTAGAATAAAACTAATAATTTAATATATAAAGCACACAGTTCTTCTTTTCAAAATAGTTCATAAATATCCAATATAGAAATAAAACAAACTAACTCCTTTTTAAAACTTGTTTTTTATATGACTATAATCATGAAAAAAAATCTTGCGACTATTTTGTATAGTCTTTTTCAAGGCACACTAAAATAAAATAATATATATAACAAATAACACATATTCCAAAAATAAAAAATAAATAAATAAAATAAAAAAAATTACAAAATATATTCATAACCAAAAATTTACCTTATCTTACTCCCCCCCTTTCCTACTACCAACAATCACAACTTAAACACAAACAATTTCCTTTTTTTTATTATTTATAAATCTATATATATCCTTTAAAACATTTAATTAAAAACCTATTATTTCTTATGGTTGCAACGCATGGACATTGGTTTTAATAAAACCAGAATTAAATAGGATGTTAATAGAAAATAGAAAAGAAAATAATAGGTTTTTAATTAAATGTTTTAAAGGATATATATAGATTTATAAAAAAAAAAAAAAGGAAATTGTTTGTGTTTAAGTTGTGATTGTTGGTAATAGGAAAGGGGAGTAAGATAAGGTAAATTTCTGGTTATGAATATACTTTGTAATTTTTTTTTATTTTTTTTTTTGGGGAAATATGTGTTATTTGTTTTACATATTTTTTATTTTATTTTAGTGTGCCTTGAAAAAGACTAAACAAAATAGTCAAAACGTTGGATTTTTTTTTCATGATTATAGTCATATAAAAAACAAGTTTTAAAAAGGAGTTCGTTTGTTTTATTTCTATATAGAATAAAATTGTAAAAGAGTTACAGTCAAATAGTTGTTTTAGATAATTTTTCGTAACACAGGAAATTAACACATGGGCTTAAAAAGCAATATAATAATCCTATTAGATTAGTGATTGGCATTTCTTTGTAAAACAATGATAATATTTTGAATAAAAGAAGTATTTTGATCATTTTTTGAATAATGGTGCACTAATTCAGATAGTTGTTTTAAATAATATATTTGTTCTATCAACTCATTTAGATTTGAAGAGAAATATAGAGATTGATAAATTTAAAGAGATCTTTGCAATCTGAAAATAAAAAAGGTTAAAAATTCTGACAGTAGGTACAATGTATATGATGTAATTTTTAAATATAGGTTAGTATATTATGTTTAAAAGTATTAGAATATTTAGGCTCTATCGTCTGATTTTACAGATGCATCTATTATTCAAATTCATATAAAAAAATAAAAAGGATATAAAAGACAGCAATAATTATTGTGGAATATTATTATTATTAGGATTTTATTTAATAAGTTGCCTCCAGTCATAAATAAATGCATATTGAGGATCATTATAATTTTAGAAAATCAAAAAACACTATAGATATAGATAGTCAAAATAAGAGTCAAAGATCCAATTCGTAAATCACATGACCCTATCTCTTAAGCTTGTAAGTTATAAACAGTGAGAATTGCCAATTCCTCTATAAGCTTTATGATAAATGCTTAGCCAGAGCCAGCACTTAAAATATCTCTGTCAGGAACCCCTTCCCAAACCCCTGACCATGGTTTTGTGCTTCACACTCCTCAGAGAGGTCTCAGGGTAGGTTCAGACACTAGATCTAAAAATATCAACCCAAAACCAAGCACTTATCTAAAAGTTATCTATTGAGTGGAAAATCTGAAAATTTCAGACATCTACATGTCTTCAAACCCAGCTATCCAACTCAAATAGCAATATGGGGCCGATAGATCTTCAGCCATACCATATATTAGTAGTCATAGCAATATAAAATTGCATAAGACTTTTGGCAGAGACTATAAATAGTCAAAATAAGAGTCAAAGATCCAATTCATAGATCACATGACCCTATCTCTTAAGCTTGTAAGTTAAAAACAGTGAGGATTGCCAATTCCATGCTTAGCCAGAGCCAGCACTTAAAATATCTCTGTCAGGAACCCCTTCCCAAACCCCTGACCATGGTTTCGTGCTTCGGCACTCCTCAGAGAGGTCTCAGGGTAGGTTCAGACACTAGATCTAAAAATACCAACCCAAAGCCAAGCACTTATCTAAAAGTTATCTATTAAGTGGAAAATCTGAAATTTTCAGACATCTATATGTCTTCAAACCCAGCTATTCAACTCAAATAGCAATATGGGGCCGATAGATCTTCAGCCATACCATATATTAGTAGTCATAGCAATATAAAATTGCATAAGACTTTTGGCAGAGACTATAAATAGTCAAAATAAGAGTCAAAGATCCAATTCATAGATCACATGACCCTATCTCTTAAGCTTGTAAGTTATAAACAGTGAGGATTGCCAATTCCTCTACAAGCTTTATGATAAATGCTTAGCCAGAGCCAGCACTTAAAATATCTCTGTCAGGAACCCCTTCCCAAACCCCTGACCATGGTTTCATGCTTTGGGTTGGTATTTTTAGATCTAGTGTCTGAACCTACCCTGAGACCTCTCTGAGGAGTGCCGAAGCACGAAACCATGGTCAGGGGTTTGGGAAGGGGTTCCTGACAGAGATATTTTAAGAGCTGGCTCTGGCTAAGCATTTATCATAAAGCTTGTAGAGGAATTGGCAATCCTCACTGTTTATAACTTACAAGCTTAAGAGATAGGGTCATGTGATCTATGAATTGGATCTTTGACTCTTATTTTGACTATTTATAGTCTCTGCCAAAAGTCTTATGCAATTTTATATTGCTATGACTACTAATATATGGTATGGCTGAAGATCTATCGGCCCCATATTGCTATTTGAGTTGGATAGCTGGGTTTGAAGACATGTAGATGTCTGAAAATTTCAGATTTTCCACTCAATAGATAACTTTTAGATAAGTGCTTGGCTTTGGGTTGGTATTTTTAGATCTAGTGTCTGAACTTACCCTGAGACCTCTCTGAGGAGTGCCGAAGCATGAAACCATGGTCAGGGGTTTGGGAAGGGGTTCCTGACAGAGATATTTTAAGTGCTGGCTCTGGCTAAGCATTTATCATAAAGCTTGTAGAGGAATTGGCAATCCTCACTTTACTATAGATATAGTTTTCACTGCCACATTAATGCAAAAAAAGAAAATTGTAACTTATATATTTCTTTTATTGATTTGGTCAAGGTATTTGACTCATTAATCAAAAAAATTGCCAGAATGTTTAAAAATAAATAGAGATTTACTCATTAAATATACAGCTAATATATTATTGATAGTGGAAAATCTACGGCAATTGCAACAAAAACTGATATTAATAGGGATGTATTTCAATTTAAAGTTTGTCTTCAATTTTCATTGTGCTCATAATTTCTTAGGTTCTAAATTTACAGTATACAGATGAATAAGTTATTCTTGCAAATTTAAAAAATAATCTACAGATTTTTCTTAATATTGTAAATGTAACATACAAAAATTTGGTTTCAACAATTAATAATCAAAAAATAGGTATTTTATGACTAAGTAATTAAATAAAAATGTTTAGTAATTTTTTGCCTAAGTAGTTACCAGTTTATGAATGTAATCAGTTCAAAATATCTTGCTTAGTAAGGTGGGTTTTAAAATATAAAGCAGACTTCAAATGTTGTTGTTCTGCATTTAATAGAGTGAACAATGAGTATTTTATCATAGTGATATAAGTACTGTGACTAATTTACATTATATGGTGTTTTATTCTGCTAAATTTTCCAAATGAAACTAAGATATAAACCCTCTAAAGATTTTGTAAAAATTTCATTTAAATGATGCTTTATAATAGTTTGAAATTGAGATGATAAGATTAAAAGAACAGTAGGTATATTATTCAGCTTGTAAATATGAAAATATTGAATCAATCATTATAATGGCATATCTTTGTTTAATGGGGCAAGTAAAATGGATCAAACATAATAATATTACTAAAATAATATTTTATGGAAAACTATATTTTCAATAGAGAGACAGTGTTGTATTTCTATATTAAGATTACCTTGAAAATTTTTTCTAAAAAAAAATGAAATATTGATTATTTTTATAAAGAAAATATGAATGAGTCTAGAAATAAAAAGACAGCAATCTTTTTTTTTTTTAAAAAAAGTTTACTGCAGAAATTAAAAGATAGCATCATATTTTAAAAAAAGAATTAAAGGACAAGTAACTGATATATATATAATTCAATTGTAGTCATCTCAAAAACCTCTTAATTTATAATTCTTCTTTACCTTTCTTGTATTTCTTTCAGAGTAAGATAACTACATTAATTTACCATATTACTTATAATATTAAAAATGATTATTGAATTGTAAGTAAATTAGAATAATGTATATACTAACATAAAAGATGAATAATTTTTATAATGTATGAAAACATGTTCTACAAATCTAATGAATATTTATAGAAAAAAAGTTTGAACTCCATTGCTTTAATAGATTAAATAGACAATCTTTGGAACTGGTTTGATAATAGTGACTTTTTAATATAAATGTTATGTTTAAATTTTATTAAAAAAACTGAGAATTTATTCTTATATATATATAGGAATTCATATTTTTACAGTAGAACATATTAACAGCAGGTAAAAAAAAATCTTTTTAGGATTGGTTAGTGGTATATAAAAATTCATTTTACACAAAATATAAAAACAGTCTAGATAAAATTGAGTTATAACTATTTTAATATAGATTTATAATATTTTAGATAATTAAAATTTTTGTCTTAAAAGCTAATCACTGGTATTTATAAATGAGATAAAACAGCAAAAAATATATGTGCTGTATCAAAATACACTACTTTAATTATATGCTATTCAAAAAAAGGTGTATATAAATAAAAATAAAAAAGTAAATAAATTTATATGGTAGCAGTCATTTTTCCACCTCATAGCACCATATGCAATCACATTTTTAAGAAAAACATTAAAATTTATAAATGTAATTAATTTTATGACACAGTAGCAGCAATTTTCCAGTTTCAGAACATCTACGCAATCATGTTTATCAACAGCATTTTTTCAGTATATAGTGAACTTCAATGAGAACACCAGTAGCAGAAACCGGTCTGGGGTTGGGGATATCCTGCAAAGCTTGTTAACAGCTTATTTGCAAGCTCTCTATATAATAATAGTGAATAACATATATTTTATTCTTTATTATTCTTTCCAAATTTGATAACATGCAATATGTAACATAATAAAATGTTTTCTAAGCATAAAACTAAAAGTTTTATAAAATTTAAAAAGAATTATAAATATTTTTCTTAAGCATTAAAATAAATGTTATCGATTTAGCAATTCAGAAAAAGAACTTTCAAACATTTCTATATTGTATCAGAAAGCTTAAAATTTGAAGAGTTTAACCAAGAATCTGAAATAGCTAATGACAAATAGGGGTAACTATATAATTTTTGAAGTCAATACAGATTTAAAAACATCAAAACAATCAGAGAAGCCATAACCTGCTGATAAAAAGCCTGCTTTTGTTTCACTAATGGAAAAAGTTATTGAAGAAAAATGACCTCATCCAGAATGTGTTTGATTGTAAAGAATGTTTGCCATTTCACTTTTCATTTCATTAAAAAAAATAAAGATATGATATAGTTTTTATTATTTTTATTTTTGTGAGTGACTGTGAATGAGCAAATACAACAGTAAATGCATAGGTAAATGTATTCTCTTAATTTATTATTAACAATTTTATTTATTTTTTTAAATTTTATTTATACTATAATGTTAAATTATATGTGCACATTGAATATATAGAAAAGCATGTGCTATATATGAATATTGAAAATTATTTATGTAAACAATACTTATTTTACTGTAATCCATCACGATCAACAAAATGTGAATTATTATATGGGATGTATAACTGGATGTGATGGACACTTTGAACAAAACAGTGAATATCATGCTACACCGTATATATATTTGATTATACTCTAATCCAAGCTCAGCAACTTGACTTCTTATTTTTATCACTTGAACAATAATGTAAAGTTAAGATTTCATTAAAATTTGAAAGAAAACTCTAAAATTTAAATGTTAAAATAAATTGTATTAAGAAACCAACAAGTATTAGCAAGATACCACTGATGATGATCAAGCACAATTGCTTAGTTGTAGTGTTAATTTATTATTATTATTTTAAATGCATTGATGACCATTGTGGATGATTAATTTAATCATATAAAGTTTAAAACTGAAAATTAACACTTGATCTTTAGCATTTTAACTTTTTGGGGGGAAGGGGAACAAAAATATATTACATCCTTCAATGATATAAAGGATCAATATTTTATGATATTGCTTCAAAATTGAGATTTTGGAATAAAATGTATTAGAAAGCTGCAAATAATGTCAAAATATCACATCAATAATCAAGTCATAGTATCCTACTATCTAGGTGTCTGAATCGCTGTATGCAGAAAAAACTTAATTTACATACATTAATTTATTAAAACAAACTATTTTGTATGAATACCGGTAATATTTTAAAGAGTACTTAAAAATAAAAGGCAATATATTTTATTTTAATAAAAATATAAATTATGTATAATCCTTTTAAACATTTTTCTTCTTTCTTTTTATTTCTGCTATCTTCATATATAATATTGCAAATCAAATAATTCTTTTTACATTTTTTTCAGTAAAAACTTTTTATTATTATTATTGCTGCTCTTTGTTTAAAGAATGATAACTGTGATCTGATGAAGACTGCACGGTAGTCGAACTGTAATAATAATAATAATAAAAAGTTTTTGCTGAAAAAAGTATAAGAATAATTATTTAAATTGCAATATTAAAAATATAAATTATTTCAAAAATAATTAATCAACTCAAACATGATTAGATATCATTCCATTTGGTTTTGACAAAAAAAGAAAAAAAAGATAATTTAGAATGAGAATATTATTTTAACATAATTGATCATAATTTTTTTTTTAAACAAAAAATAACCTAATGCTAGGTATTCATCAGAAAATATATAACTAAAAATATATATCTTATGGAGAATTATATATATATTTGAAGAATCTCATTGTGTAGAAATAGCATGTCTGTTAAATATGTTCAAAACCTAGATTTGATTCCCATTCAAAATAATTTTAAAAAAATTTTAAGTTCAAATTAGACTTAAGATGGGTTTTTTCCAGATAGTTGGCATGTAACCAACCTAACTAACCAACCAATAATAATTGGTAAATGAGAATTTAACTCAAGCACTCACCATATGGTAATTGAGAAGCTTGGTAGAATAAAATGAAGAGTTACAATTAAGCAATGTGGGGAATTCTTTAAGAAAGAAAAGTTTGCTGCAGAAGTTAAGAGATAGTGTCACAAAATATCTTGTAAACAAAATAATAGAGCAGCATTTTATATATGTGTACATATTTGAAATTCAAGGATTAATTTATAGAGTCTTAGCAAAGTTAATCTATAGTGTATAATCATAATGTTTGGAGTTGGAATAGTTTAAATTATCACTAACAAGGATCAAGTACAGCTTACTTAGTTATAGTAACTTAACTGTCTTGATTATTAAATCTTCTTTAAAGAACTAAATAATATATGTATATATCCATATACAAGCATACACACACACACACACATATATATATACAGAATTTAAAAGCAACTTCAGCTTAAAATCATAGTCAGTAGACTGTCAGCAAAAATCATAGTTGGTAGAGTGTCCAACTTGGATCCGGAAATCTCTGGATCAATTCTGATACTTAAAATTCTTATGAACACCAGAGCAATAAAGCCATATGCCTTTTTTTTTTTTAATGATTGAATTAGAAAAATTTGATCTCTTTCTGGCTCAGAACTATTTTATTCTATTCATTTAGATTAAAAATAATTATATATATATATAAATCTCCATTATTTATTTATTTTTCATTTATAAGCACGATATATACACTTATACACATATATCAATATGCATAATAAGCTTTTATTATTGTTAATCCAGTACAACAGAGAACTTAACATACATTTATGCATACATGTGTGTGTATGATTGTTGTCTATATGATTTAGTGATTAGTTTATCTTTTGCAATAAGTTTCTTTAACTTGACTTACAAACGATGAACTTGAGTTTAAAAATTTAGAATAAACACTAAAATCATTTTCATTCAGCATAAGAGAATAATAAATCTAAGTTTCTTGTGAAGTTTTCATCTTATAGTAGACTGATTAAAAAAACAGCACTTCATTTTATATAAAGACAAATAGATAGATAAATTTAATTCAGATTTTCAGTTGAATATAAAATATTTAAAATCGGAATAAATTTGATCACCATTTAAAATAAATTTAATCAACTATAAATAAATGCATGATCCTAAATAATAACTTATATTTATAATCTTCTTCATGAAGAAACTACTCCTGAAATTGCAAACTTTAATAACAAATCACAAATTATATCCTATAGGGTCTTTTTAACAAACAAGGCAAAATTCTCCATACAGTAGTGCCACCTGTGCTAACCAGGGTAATCAATGGATGCCAGAAGGCTTGTGCATAAAATCTCTATCTAGTGCCTACTCATCCAATATCCCCAGACTAGTTTCTGGCTTGTGGCCTTCGTCAGTGAAGAGCCTTGGATCTGAGAGCACTGCACCTAGATCTTAGGATCTAATGCAACCCTCCAGCAACTACCTTTTATCTCTACTTAACTACAAAACTATGAGAATGAAAATGAAAACACAATAATATTTTCAATCTAAGACCAATAGCTTATATAGGTGATCATGTGATCTTTTTAATAAACTTGTAAAAAATATTATTTTCTTGTATCAATGTTTTTTATTATTTAGACAAAAATAGTCCACTTTTATCTAACTAGCACATTATCATATGTTAAACAAATCATTTCATTGACATTCAAAAGAGATAAAAAATTTATGTTACCAGTGATCTCCATAAATTATCAATCAAACCACCTACATTCTGCCTCCTAATTATAAGATAATCTGCAAGATGCCAATGTTTGAGCATGGATGTACATAAATTGCTTTCTAACTATTTTTGCTTAAATAAAATGTATATTAAGCACCTATGTTGAGCACAAATTCAATAACAACAAATCATTATAGTTCACAGTGACAATAAAAATAAATTTTGTTTTTGTTAATTACCCTTCCCCCATCCCCCCCCCCCCGCTTATGACCAAAAAAAAATTTATTTAAAGTGCTTCTTGATTTCTTAAAACTTCATTCAGTCTCTGAATCATTTACAAATGAAAGCAACCTATTCAATGAAATCCTGAAAAGATCTTTGCTGAGGAAGATAATAATAATTCATGGATAATTACTTAATCAAATCAATTAAAGTGATATAAATCATGTATTTGTTCATGATCATAGCTATAATCCTTCTTCATTCTCTAAACAATATTTTTACCCAGTGTTTTCAGAATATTATTATTGTTCTATAGACTTGTAAGAATTTCTCAAAATTATAGTTTGTCATTAATGTAAAGTGATTGTTTCAAAGTGCACACTAAGAAACAAACTACAGCAGACATAATTTAAAATGTAGACCTGTTGCAATTACATATCTGTAATGTTATCGTTATACATTGCAGTTAGCAAAACAGTTATTACAGTTTGAAAATAATTACTTGATTTATGTGTTTTATATAAATAAATTCTAACATTTTAAATTAGACAATGCATTTTTTAATTAATAAATTATTTAAATATTCATTATTTTCAATTTTTATTAATGTTTTGATCAGGAGTTAAAAATTATTATATTATGAAAAGTTATTTACAATAGAGCTAAATGGATAAATTTATCAAACTAAATCATCATTCTGAGAAAGGAATTTATACCTGATATTATAATTATGTTGTTTGTTTTTTAGGTTCAAGGTTTTATTTTTTTATTACTGTAATCTATGAATAATTCATAATTTTTAATAAAATATAAGTTCTTTCATATTTATACTATTTGTTTTACAATCGCCTTGTTTATACTATATATGTGTTATTGATTTTAGTGTTTACAAAAAAATTATTATAATCAAGGGTTCAGTGTTTAAAAAGTTAAAAACTATTACTCTAAAAACAATCACCATAATTGGTCATATGCATATACCAGTACTTGATTTTAATTATTTTTCTTTTACAGAATTGTATTCTTTAAAATTATTATAATTATATTAGATAACAAAAATGTAGTTTGTTGCCAAAATTTGATTCTATTTAGATGTTTATGGAGGAAAAAATGCAAAGAAGTTTAGATTAGAGTAATGACCGAATTCCTTAGTGGCATTCCTAAGATTTTTTGTCAATTTAATTTTTTTTTTTTTTCAATTATAAATTAACTTTCTATTGGTTCATGTTGACATTTTTAATTTAAAAAAAAGAAATAATATAGTTTAAGTGATGGGGGGTAATAATCTGCAGCAATCTAAAAATCGTTTCAGTTTTTAAAAATTTTGAAAATATTTTTTTTTAGATTTATATCATCTTTAATTATTATCTAATGTAATGATAAATTATTAATAGTAAAAGAAAAGAATTAGTTTAAAAAAAGATAGACAAAGACAATCTCAGTATTCTAAATAAAGTTACAGTATTTAAAATTAACTTTCAACTTGTTAAATTTGATCAGTGCATTTAGTTTATTATTTGTTAAGGTAAATTTCCTAATGTAATTTATCAAATTAACTGGCTGTCTATAAAGTCAAACCTCAATTAGTTTATAAACGGTACAACTCACTAGCAAGGTGTTGAAATAGGTTAATTTCATGGTAATTTATATATTCTTTTTTTTTTCCTTTTTTCTTTTAGTTGATAAAATGAATTTATTCTAAATTAAATAAAGTATAGCTCAAATACATCAACTAAAATAGCAAATGATAATTTACTGTAAAAAGCTTAGTTTATAAGTCAATTGTATATGTAAACTACATCTGCACAGACACATATACAGTTTTATGCTTGTAATATGGTGGTACATAAACTGCATATAACTAGATAGTTTATAAATGTAAATTATAAATGATAACAGCCAAATCTTACATAAACCACAAAATGGATATATAAAATACTCTGATATTTATATTTCTACATGTATTTACTGTATATATTTCTAAATAATTACCTTTTGTGTGAGAGTGCGTGCACACATACATACATACATATAAAACTTGTCTTCTGAAAAGAAATTTACTAATTTTAAAATATACATGATCATTCATCACAATCATTCTATTTACAGAGGGTCTTTTTTTTTTTTTTAAAAAAAAAGAAAATATTTAGATTTTACAATCAAAATAAATAGACACTAAAATAAATTCCAATCAGATGCTAGATTAATTCATCACTTCATTAAGCTTTTCAAATTTATCAATATATATATATATAAACAAAATAATTAATAACAATGTACTTTAGCCTGTGTTACTCACACAGGCCGTTGTTCATGGTGTTTTGCTATTATTGAATGATTAGCTAAATTGAAAAGAACTGACTTCCAAAAAAAAATTCTAAGCTTGTTTGGAACCTAAAAAATGTCCAACTTTGCACTAAATTATATTTATGAATATGATTGATAAATGTTCTACACAAGTCCATTCTCATTTCTCTCTTTCTATCTTATATAAAACATTCCTTATCCAATTGTTATACCATGTAAAAAAATTGGCCAATAATTTTATAATTGAAGCTGACATCTCTTCAGATTTATTTATTGTTACTTCTAATTGCAATAATCTATTAATTTTAAATATGTATCAGAAAAAAATCTCCTATAAGAACAATTTGATTTGCATTTTTCGTAGTGAAACTATAATAATTTTAAAAAATCAAATTGCAGATAATGTTTTTTAAAAAACTACTATGATTAACTTTTATAAACTTGTAATTGTTCTTTCAATTTGATTAGCTTTGCTATTTTTAAATAGAAAGCTATAACAATGATTTCAAATCTAATCTAACATGAGGCTAACAAAGAGAATTAAATAAATTATTCTAAAATGAATTAGAAAATCTAATTTTTTTCAGGCCTTGTAGTCGATATATATATACACCCGTTAGCTCACAATAAAATACAGAAAATGTATAAGTATTATAACTACAGCTAATGAAAATTTTAAACAAATCAATTTATTTTGAAATGGATTTAAAATGTATATTATTTTTAGATGAAAATAATGTTTCCATTTCAAAAACATATTTTGAATTGACAAGGTAAATAATATGATATATTAAAAAAAGAACAATCTTTATTATTATATATTTTCCTTTAAAATCATAGTTTTTCTCTTCGAAAGTGATTAGAATTCAATTTAAAAAATGTAACTAATATGATATTAAATAAGTAACATTTTACCCTCTTTAAGCAGTAGTGAATAATTAAAAACAAATAAAATCTACAAATAAAAAATATATATTCTACAAATATCCACATATATGATGTTCCTATATATTATAAACTTATTTTACAGTAAAAAAAAAAAAAAGGGGGGGGGGGGAGAGGAGACAAAAAATAGAAAATAGGCAAAAAAAAAAAAAATCAAATGTGATATATTTTATTGTACAAAGAATTACTATTATTCGTGACTAATAAATTCAAAGAAAAGAACATACAAAATGAATACAAAAACTATGGGCTCCAACTTCTCATAGTAAATATCAAAAAAAAAAAATTAGGAGTCCACAACATAATAAAAATGTGCACCTATTTTTATATAATGGCCTACAGTATAAATGGTAAATGGATGAATAAAAGAATGTGGGGACTATGTACTGAGGAGAAAAACAAAAAGGAAAATCTGCTCAGTATTTAAATTATTTATCTATACTTGGAGGGAGTGTCAAATAATTTTCTATAGGTGCATGAAACAATGATCAAATTAAATGATTTTAAAATCAATAAAAAAACTAATTTATTAATTGTTTATTTATAAATCTAAAACATAATTAATTTACATAAAATGTTAACACAATGAAAACAATAGAGATTTCTAATGAGGGATTTGTTATTTTGAAATTAAATCATAAACTTGGCTCTTGGATATTACACACTCTATTATAGCACAAATAAATATGATTCGGGATTTCTGCATATTTACCGATATAAAATAATGATTAATTTAGTTCCTTGGCAGTAATTATTATACCAAACAAAACGTACATGATTCTGTAGCTTATAAGTGCTATAATCCATTCTATTACCCTAAAACTATTCATCATAATCATGAATAATCAATAAACACAGCCATGTTATGTTAATTGATTATTTATATTTATTACAGATGACTTTACAATGCTAGAATAGAAGGCTAACCTTAATGCAATTATTGCTATAATGACAAATTCAGTATATTATAACTTTCATTCAATTATATTTTATTATAATTTTAAAACTAAAATTTTTATTAAAAAAAAAAAGATTTCCAGAGTTGTCCACAATAAAAGCTAATGACAAATAATATTTTTTCTTTTTAATATCTAATTTAATACAGAAAATTCTTCAGTTTTATTTATTAACTATTTGTTAGTGAATATTCTTTTACCCATTTTTTTTTTTTTTTTTTTGTCAACATTGGATTCATTTTGCTTTCATTTCAAATTCACATTTTTCTTTTATACTATATTACTCCTTGGAACATCTCTAAAATACACAATGCTACTTCTTTAATTCTTCCTATTATTAGAAATATTATAAATTATCAATGTAATCCATTGTACAGATATAAAATTTCTTATAAACCTTTCAATAAAAATTAAATATATATAAAAAATATTAAAAAATATATTTTTCTTTCTAAATTTACTACAATTATTATGCTAGCTTTTGAGTCAATCTTCAACTTGGAAATCAAATATTAAATTTAAAAAAGTCTGTAAATAATGTTTTTTTTTTTTTTACAAGAGACTTTTCAATGCATTAGGATTAAATAACAATATGAAACAGGCAAATGATTACTTTAATTAAACAGAATCATAAACTGATATCACAGCACTCCCCTATATTTTCTGCTTAAACTATAGTACAGTAAATTATTAAATTTCATTTTTAGTTTTGCAGTACACAAGGTTTATTTATTTGTTTAAATGTGCAAGTAATGTTAATGATGAAACTCCTTTTATTTTTAAGCAGAATATTGAAATTTTATCAAACTTCATTTTTTCTTGTTTTGCAATATCATTTTATCTGCTTGTTTGAAAGAAAGTGCATTCAATAAATTGCAAAATAAATTATATTTCAGTAAAAAAGTTTATTTAATGTAGAAAACTATAACATAAAACTATTTCAGTTATTATTTCCAATTATCAATACATAGATTAACCTGTCTAGTAAATATTTTAGATCATTATAATAACAGTATCTGATACATTTTAAATGTTTGCAATAAAATAATAAAAATTAATATTTTCTTTATTACTATTAAAGAAATATAATTTACATTATAATCATTCAAGAGATAATCTTTTTTAAAATTCTTTATTGAATATGAAAATGTTCAGGATCAATGAAATTGAATACAGCATATTTTATTAGTATTATAACTAATATTTTTAATAAACACAAATAACAATATTAATCAAACTTTTTCAACACATACATATAACATCAAAATTCTCCTCAAAAAGGTTTTCATATGTATAATATTGTTAAAACTTTACTTCCAGGTTGTACTGCAGATATTTATAACTTTAAAAATCTATTTATATCTAAAAACCAATATAAACTAATACTTTATATTAAAAGACAAATTATAATTTCATTTATAATATTTTTTTAAACATTTATCAACTAAGCTAATGGTACATTTCTTCTCGCTTTCATTTTTATTATCAAATAGATAAAATATATTTGCTATTCCATCTTTTAAAAAAACTGTTTTTTTTTTATATAATTACTTAGTATAATGTTAAATGAACACTGTTAAAAATATAAATGATTTTTATTGTTTAAGATTTATATAATAGTTGTTATATTAATTTATTTATCATAATTATTTGACAGTGCAGTAAATTAAATTATTAATAATTTTACAGTTTTCATTATCATTCCAATGTAAGCAAAAATGGTTATTTAAAAGCCACTTTATGTATTATGAAATATATAAATATACATCACATGAGTCTGTAAATTTTTTTTAAAAATTCTATAATTATTTAATCATAAATATATCAATTCATAAATAATAAAATATGTAGGTCTATATATATTGCTGCTCACACTATCTATATACTTGAATTGTAATCTAAAATATGGTCTTCAGACTTTAAATCAACATTCTCAACTGATACTTGTTATTTTTTTTAAGATTATATAACTCATTTTAGATTATTTTATAAAATTTATATTTTTAAAAAAGAATAACAGCAAACTTTGAAACAAATATCTCTCAAATAATTGTTATATTTACTACAATTACAAAGTACTTAACAAAATATAGGAAAGTAAAACAACATTCAAATATCACACTTCAGAATAAAGTTCTTTCTAATGATGCCCCATCCTCTCCCCCACAGAGTAACATTGCACCACCTCCTTCTCCACAGTAACATTGCAAAGTTGTGAGAAATTTTAAGTTTTCTTTCTTTTTATTCTCTGCACTCAGGATAGATAGATATCAACTTAAAATTATAGATGACTGTGTGAAAAAAAAATCTTAAGTTACCTTGAAATCTTCAAAAATCCTAGTCTGGATTCAAATCTTAGGTTGTGAGCATAGAAAATTACTATATTAACCAATATATCACAAGATTTTACATATAGTCTACACAAAATGTATAATCTTCAATTGTTTTTACAATGAGCAGAGAAAACTGCTAATGATTTGTTAATTAATTGAATTTTAAGTATAATGTGATTAAATTTCTATGAAAATAAATCTAGATTTTAATCTTTTTTTAAATGTGTCAAATCCTTGGAACTATAGGATATGCTAAAAGATTTTTTTTAACAAATTAAATCTAATAATAATTGTTTATACAGTATTAGATACATTACAAGAATGGTTATCCAGATTAATTGATAATTTCTATAAAAAATAATCAAGACATGAAAAAATGTCAGAAATTGTTAAAATTTTAGATATTGTTATACGTAAAGATAGTTACATATTTTATAGTTTTATATAAAAGTTTTTTATTTTTCATAAACTAAATATACAATGAAATTGACTCCTATTTTGTTATAATATGCATAATTTAAAGACTGCATGTCATAAAAAAAATCTTAACGTACTATAATAAAGTTATTATTTTGCAAGTGAAAAAATTAGCATTATTTCTTAATACATATATAATTTTAATGATTCCTTTAAATTACTTTTAATACAGAAAGTTTAGTTTAATAAAGCATTTTTAATTGTTGAATGAAACTATATTTTTCTGATGTAAAGATATGTTTGGCTGGCTAATGAAATATAGATCTTCAACAAAGTTTTAAATTATAAGTTTTAGGTAGAACTTAAAACATAAAATAATTACTTTATATCTCTCTATTTCAGTCATATATATATAAATAAAGCATTGATATCAACACACATGTCAAATATAAGTGAAAAGAGTCATAATGTTTTTGATATAACTTAAAAATTTTCCTAGACAGGCAGTTTTGGAAATATTAGACATGTAAGAACACAAATGGAAATAATCGTATCTCCCTCCCAGGACTGATCCCATCAGTCCAATTACTTCTACATATCTATAGCTACCAGAATTTTAACAATGTGTTATTACAAAGTCAGAACTATGTACAAATCAGAAAAAGGTGAACTATCAGAGATACAACTGAAATGAATGCTGCAGAGAGCATAAAATGAGATGTCTGACTGGCTAAGGATGCTTTTGGTTATACTGTGATTAATAATAATCATAGTGAGAAAGTATTGTTTTATATACAAAAAGAAAAATGTTTTTAAAGTAGCACATATTGTTAGTTGCTAGACTAAAAGCAGATCCAAGAGATCTGATACTTTTTTTTAGTGTATGAATCAATAAATATTCAAAATAATGATAAAATAAAAGGTATGCATAAGAAATTGTATTATTCATGCATATCTTAGCTTCATTAATATTTATTGATTCATAAACTTTAAAAAATACAGATTCTCTTGTCATGGTTTTCAACTTAACCCCACAAACCATAGAAGAGATGATAAAATTGCAAGAAATATGGGTTAGGAATAAAAAATGATATAGATGGAATAATAATAATAATGATGATGATTATAAGTATTTAGTTTAAAAGTAACAAAATAATTTACAAATAAAAAAGTCCAACTCATAAGAAGAGATTTCAATTAGATAAAGTACTTTAGAAGTAGTATTGTTAATGCATATACACAACCTGGAATTAATATTTAATTGTCTCACAATTTAATAATAATAAAACAGAAATCATCTTTTAAGAAAATAAAAACAATTGAGCACAGAATGAAATGGACTATGTTATTAAAAAATAGTTTTCATATTTGTAAGATAAAAAAATAACTACTATTAAAAGACTTTTAAATGATAGAATTAATCCAAGACTAAGATAGAAATTATTAAAAATAAAAAAGAAGTTATGATATTGATGACAAATTATTTAAGTGATAAAAGAGTTAAAAAAAAAAGCTTTGTATTACCAATGAAATAATTAATAAAAAGATAAGAAGTGAAAAATGGAGGACCCTCCCCCCCCAATATTAATGTAGATGAAAGAATATATATTTTTAAACTATAAAATTGATAAAACTAGGGGTAAATGGAGCAATAAAAAAGTGTAAATTTAATTTAATTTATAGAATAATTTGAATGAAAAAAAGGTCACAGATGCAAAGTACTTATTGAAAAACAATAGGTAATTAGTAAAAAGGGAAAATGTATTTGAAAAGGTGGGAAGAATATTAATGATTTGTATAACAGAGATATTAGTCTTTGTTTATATTAAATGAAAAAATAAGTGGAATAGATAGGAAATAAATAAACTATAAAATAATGAGAGAAAAAGCAACAGATGAAGTTTAACAACTTTTAAAGATTTGAAATGATTACGAACAAAAGGGGATTGGAAAAAAATAAGTTGATGCTTTTTTTTTTTTTAAAAAAAAAAAAGCTAATTGCTTGGGAGTTCATAAGAAGTTCAAGTGCCAGAATTGATCATGGAGTTAGGAGATCCTGATCCCAAGTCAGATGATCTACCACTGTGCCAAACTGGCAAGGTCAATTGATGCTTTAATATAGGCAAGTAGATTTCGTTTAAGAATTGTGATTAATGTGATAAAATGTAAGAATTTTAATAGAATTAAATGCACATGCAGCTTATACCTAATAGATTGGATGTACTTTAGGTTTGAAAAAAAAAAGAAAGAGCTTGAACTATAAAGTACAATTACTGTTTTGAAATATGTATTGAAAATAGATAAAATAAAGTTTGTTTACTGACTTGAAATGACTTTTTACAGACTGAATTGGATTGATTTTCTAAAGAGAATAGATGACTAATTGGAATTACGATTCAGATATTTTTAATATTAAAAAATATTTTTAATATTGAAAAAAATGTAAGATAGGGAGGAATGTTGCCATTCTCATTTTGTTTAATGTTTATTTAGATAAATTGCTAAATGAGCAGCAGTGTCTTGATAACAAAGAAGTTTCATTGAGAAGAAGAATTGATTTATCAAATTTGATGATAATGTGATTGTACATGTGAATAGTAATGATAAAGTTAGAAATTCTATGTGAGATAGAAAAAATGTGCAATATCTCCAACATATAATACATCCAATTAAAAAGTAATGATAATAGGTGGAGATTAAAAGTTGAACAAAAGTTATAGAAGAAATTAATAATCAGTTAACTTATGTGGGAATCGGTGATAGAAAAAAAAAGAGTGAAAATTATAATAGCTAAACAGGCTTTTAATAAAATACATAAATTATTTTATGGTTCTTTAAAACTAGATTAAAGAAAGAAGCTTATGTTAAATATTTTGTTAAAGTTATTTTATATGGATGTGAGGCTTGGACAATAAATAAAAGCTTTAAAAAAGTTTGGAAGTTATAGAGATGTAAAATAAAAAAAATCATGATGCATAAATAAAAAAAGATAAAAGATTAAAATGAAATTTTACTATTAACTAATGTAAAAATATCAATAAATATATATTGGATTAAATATGTTAATATGTTGGACTATTTCTATCATCTATTATTAAATGCCTAAAAAAATTTTAAACTTTATTTAAACTTTTCCAAATGCAAACAACTGTTAATAATAACACACAAAAACAACATAATGATTAGTTGATGCAATATTTTTTTTTGTTAAATTCTGATATTAAAAAGATTTTACTTTAATATTTTAAAAAAATTACCAAAAGTTATCATATGTTACATTAATAAAATTATCAGTGATTATTGAATGACAATGTAATTTAATTCCCATCTCCTGACTCATTTCTAATTTTTGCCTTTATGATTGAGGACTTCAGATTCAAAGCAACTGGAAGCTACCTCTGATTCCTTTTTTATATCAAACTTACAATAAATGGAGCTAGAGTAGAGAGGGAAGAAATACTGTTTTTTTTTTTTTAATTCAGTAAATTTTTAATATATCCATATTATATCTATATTAATGATGAACTAGAAAGCTGATTTTATGATTTAAATTTAAAAAAAAAAATCAAAATAAAACATTTAAAAATTATTCTACCATTTTCTGCTCAACATCTAACCTTATGAGATTGCCACAATATATGTTATATTAATAAATATATATACTCAATAAATATATATGTTATTTTTATTCCCTGGTTTTACATACCTGTCTTTGAAATAAATATGAAATTAATGATACCAATACTGCAAGTAATATCTAAAATCGATGGAATCTCAAAACTACATTTTTAAAAATATGAATCACATAATCATATAGAAAAGAGTAAATATAATAGATTATATAGGAAGATAACAGTTACTTCTATTATATCAGAATAGAAATGGAAATTGAGTTATTTCAAACTTGATCTTAATATGTAAAGCATTTTTGCAGTCTGTAAATAAAAATTCATGCCTCAAAAGTATATTTTAGTATATATTTTTCTCGGAACATATTATATAGTCTTAATTTAGAACTCATTGAAATAATTACATTTAAAATTCATAGTTCAATTTTGAGAAAGACAATAGTAATAATATATTTTATTGCTGAGTAATAATATAAAACAATATTTTTTTAGGGTGAAAATAAAAAATTATCCTAAGAGAAGTATTATTTTCTGGAATCGAATGCACTGATCAATTTAATACTATTTATTTTCTGCTATTAGAATTAAAAACATAATTAAGCTTGAGAGGATGATACATTTTATTATCAGATATATAAAGAGAAAGAATTAGATATTGTAAATTTTATAAGATGAATGAATGTGAAAAGAAAAATTAAAGGGTTTCTGATTCCAAAGCTAATATCAGTCAACTATTTTTCTAGATTCAAAAAAAAAAAATCTTATATTCCTATATATCAAAAAAATAATCCAAGTTTGAGTACCAAAAACAACAGAGCTTGGCTGCAATTCATTCAGTCTGTCAGTCTACTACTCTACTAAACAATGCAGGACAAAGCATTCAAACAATAGAGATTGTTGATAATTAGTTTGAAAATAGTGCCAAAAAAGCTGATATTTTGAATCTATTAATGATCATAATAGTTGTAATATAAAAAAAGATTGGCTGCATCAGAAAATTAAAAAGGAAAATAGTTTTTAGTTTAATATAAAATTCAAAATATGTTGCACACATTAAATAAAAAATATCAAAATATTACAAATTTAGATAACAATAAAATAAATTAATGAGATTGAAATTTTAATAAATTTTCAATCAATGTCATGCTGTCCAATAAATAATAGCATCTGTCCTTTTTTGTAAACAATTTGAGAATGATTTTATTAAAAATGTAATACACATACACAGTAATCATTTTTAAAAATCTGTGGCAATTTAAATTTTAGATATGATGTTATTTTAATTTTATTTTATATACTACATGAATTAAAAAAATAAAATACATACAGTATATAATCTTTTTTTGAAAAAAAAAAATCCACCTTACACTCAGCAAGACTGAACTATTAAAAGTCAATTCAACTAGACATTGCAGTTTTGAGACGAAATTTTGGTTAACATGATTATATACAGAAATGAAGTTAATTCCACACTAAATTACTGCATTTTCACACACACATATATATAAATGAAGAATAGTGAGAAATTATTTCAGTTCATTTAAATATATAATGATAATATTATTAGATATATTACCATAATTGTTTTTGTTTTTTTCTGTAATCAAATAAATGAGTAACTGTTTTTAAACATTTGATACAAAAAAATAAAAAAAAATGATTTTTTTTCTATCTCTATTTAAACTTATTAGAAAAAAAAAAAAGAATGAGATAAGTTTAAGGCTAAATATGAAAAAGACAAAGATGATGAGCTGACTAAAGTAAGAGAGGAAGAGATAATTTTTGGTTATCATATCTCAATTTAACATTGAGTAAAATTGAAATGAAATGCATGAAAAATATCTTTAGATTTCCAGAAATGATTTATCAGAATTGAAAATGTCCCATGGGTCTTTGAAGATGTAAAAGTACTGAAGAAGAACAGAAAAATTATTCATATTTTTGAAATTGTACTGCTACCAAACACTTTTGAAAATAAAAAAACTGTATATTATCTGAAAGGTTGACAGTAAAGAAAAAAATCAACTTTGAGAAGAATAAACTCCACCATTACAATAATAAATGTACCATTAAAAAAATCTGAAAATCAAAGTGATGATTGGTCATATAATTTCTAGAAGACCATATCAACTTAATGCCAGCTTAAAATCATTACTTAAACTTAAAAAAACGGACTTCTTATCTTGAATTTATTTATTAAAAAAAGTCATCAAAACTGGCAAAATTATGTACGCTATACTTAAATAAAAATACACACAAAAAAAATAGAGTTAAAAGGTCAAATTAATTCATACAAAGTAAACAAATTAAATAATGTGTTTGTAGCTTGTATGAATATCATTATTATGGAATAAAATTAGTAAAATAAAATAATAAACAATATAAATAAATTCAATTAAAATTTCAATTTCTAGTTTCTAATTCTTAATTATATCTATTCAATTATGCATGTAGCTCTATGATTCTTTATATTATTTGTTTCAATTTTTTTTTTATTAAATGTATAAAATTGATTGTGCTACTAAAGTATATGTACATAAATAATAATAAATCATTAATGGATATTTTATTTATTATTAGATTTTATATAGATATGTGTAAAATAGTTCATATGTGTATGCATGATTACAATGTAAATGTGTTGTATATAATGTTAGGTGTAGCAGAATACAAATAAACAATAGCTATTAAATACGTAGTGCAAAGAATATCTAATAATATTTATGAAGTATTGCAATAAACTTCAATTGTGCATAACATAATTTATAAGTCAGATTTTCTAAAGGCAAGAGTACATTTTTTGTCTAATTTGTAGATTAGCATTGATACATGTGAAGGTATTGTTTATAAGTTAATTAAAATGATCCTAGTAAATCTAATTTGTGAATTAAAAGTTTATTATAGTACTGCATAAATATTATATGTATATAATTCATATACATACATGTTTACATTGTTTACATTATTATATATACAGTTGCATTATTATATGTGCATATATAGTTATATATATATATAAAACCATTGTAATATATATTTGCTTGATATATCAATAATTTTAATTCAAATCCAGGCTAAATATAAAAAAAAAATCAGATTCTAATCAGGTTTATGACTCTTCTTTCTGGTAGTTAGCCTATAATCAATTCAAATGACTTCAATACTGCCCAGTAAACAAATATCTAATTATTCTTAGCTAGAGTGTAAAAAAATATTGGAAAATACTCAAGCCTTCAGTTTCCAGCAATTGTTAAGCCTGATAATAGCTTTTGCATAATTGTTATTAATTCTATTACAATATTTCAATAAGTGCCAACTCCAGAGTTTTGATATTGTTAAAATCCAAATTTTGGATTCCTAAAACCCTAATCAATACTTTATTTCACTTGCTTTTGAAAAGCAAATATCTGTATTAACAACAAGGTTGAATACAATAAAACCAATGATTTCTTAAAGAGCTGTCTATTAAAATGATATCTGTTAAATATAATAAAAAAATTAGATATCAGACAGAAAAACATACAATAATAGGAAATTATAGTATAATGATTCGTATATTCACTTGTCATGACTGTGATTTGATATTCAAATCAGGAATAAGGATTAGACAATTTTTCAGATAGTTAACTTTGCTAGCCATCCAATATTGATCATTAAAGGATAATTTACATATTCCTAGCTGAAACTTAAGCATCCCATATGAATGTCAATATTATTGACCATAAATAATATATGATTGTAATATGCAATCTTCAACGGGATCAATATAGGCACAAGATCTATATTTTTTTGTGTGTGATATCAATATTTTTTAATACAGTATAAGTAAAAAAACAATGTTTTTTAAGCAGTACATTTCAGTATTTAGAATGTGTTTCACAAATTATTCAAAAAATAAAAAATAAATAGTGTTTATTGGACAGTCAAAAGATCAAAAACATATGGATAACAGAATAAAAAAAATCATGTGATAAAATTATAGTATCAAATTTACTAAATTCACAGACCATGTATGTTGCAAAATAAATGAATAATCAAATGGTTTATTGTTTGAGAGTTCATAGTTTGAGTATTGGAAGTGATAGTTCTGGGCATAATCCACAGACCTTGAGCTATAAAATCTGCCATTCTACCATTGCACTTAACCACACAGGGCAGATATATAAATTAAAAATGAAAACAGAAATTTTCTCTAAATTCCAAAAGTAAAAAAATAATTTAAAACCCAAACTAGTTATATTAAAAGTATTAAAAATATAGTTTTCAGATATGGAATTTAATACCTGAAAAATCATCATGCAGTAAATCAAAAATCTTGAAAATACTTAAATCTTGAATGGAAACTAATTAATCCTGATAATCCCTGTGTACATCTGGAACAGTTAATGCAAGTATTTTGCATCGACATATCATTCTAGTAAATATAGGGTACTGAAACGTTTTTAACAGTGTTTGTTTGATTGGTTAAAAACCAAAAACTGCATATAATAGATAACTTTTTTAAAATAAATATTTATTTTATTTTCATTTTCTTTTAAATAAACAATATCAATAAGTGTTAGCATTTTATTTTAACTTTTGATTTCAATATAAAGCAATATTACTTATAATATGAATATACTCTTATTGAAAATATTACATAAAATAAATTTGTTTTAATTATATGAAAATTTAAAAGTCAAAAAAATATTAACTGAAATAAAATACTCTTCTTATTATTAATAATATTTTAAATATACAATAACATTAATAAATGAAGACAATAAAAAGTAAATTTCACAAAGACATATATATACAATATATGGAGAACATTTACATTGTTAATAATAAATTGAATAAATAGAAAAACACAAACAAAAATTTAAATAATTAACAATTTAATTTTAGGTTTCAGCTTTTATTATTAAGTAAGTATATAATAACTGAATACTTAATTGTTCAAAAAATTGAGTGACATTTATGTACTGGAAATAATAATTTGAGCTTCAATCTAGAGATTTTTAACTCTAATGATCATCATTTCACCACTGCATTAATCTGCACAAGGCAATAATAAATAATTTTCATACATTTTTTTAAAAAAAATCATATATATGACAATAAATAAATAGATTTGTTTTAAAATCACCAAAATTAAATGTTTTTATTCTTATATAAAGATATCTATCTATAATTATATTATTAAATTCTTGTATTAATATAAATGTTTCTTATATGGCACAATAATAATCTTAATTAATTATTAAAAGCCTAAAATGCATTTTCATTGCAGAGGTTTCATTATTTTATGATATAGCTTTATAATTAATATAAAGAAAAGAGATTCAAATCTAGAATATATATTCCCTTAATTTTTGGATTCACCATTTATAAATTTAATCTCTGCAGTAAGTAATTATATCTTAAACTTGAATTATCAAAGAATGAAAATTATTAACTTGTTTCTTCACTTAAATAAATAATTTTAATGTTTTAGTCAGCTGATTATTATTTTATATTCAGAATTATTGTAATTATTATATATATTTTTTATTATTAAGATTTAAATTTGTGTAAATTTTTCACATTTAAAATACAATATCATAGTTGTTTCATAGTGACATTTATTTTCCTTTGACTGCAATTAAAAATAAATTTCACATTTCATTTCATACTTGTGTAAAGAATAAAGAGTGAACTTTTTATTATTATATTTACTTGCCCAATATATGCAAATATGAATTTTAAATAATTTTTTGGCAATAATTTTTTTTTAAATGATCTATATTATTTTTTACTAAAAATAAATTTCAAATTATACTTAATGGTTATTCAAAGAATAAAAATTGAATTTATTTTTTATTATTATTTAATAGAAAGGTTTGTTATTTGCAAATTTATAAAAAAAAGATCAATGAATGATAGCATACAGCCATATCCATGTGCCTTATGCTCTAGAATCTCTACCATTACACTAAACTTTGCTATAATATTTTAAAAATATGAATATTTTCTCTACAGTACAGGCTTTTTTATACCTACAGATAAATGCAATTTATTCCCTGTGCTTTTTTTTTTCCTATGTCATAGCATCGGCCGGGACACGAACCCACATTCATCTGCAACCAACTACTTGCTTGCAAGGCGGGTGTGGTGACCTCTCGGCTAACAACGTGCTTTAAATACTTTTTAGCAAAAATGTTTTATTGTATATATATAAATGCATGCACAATCTTACATTTTGACTGTCCTGCAGTCTTCTTCAGATCTATGATATAATGAACAAAATAAAATAAAAACAGCAAAAAAAAAACATAAAATCTAACAAAACATAATAACACTGAAATAAATATAATCAAACCCAAGTAAAATAATCCAGTTAATATAAAATAAAATTTACAATATAAATATAAATTATACATGTGTATTCCTGATTGTATATACACATACTCATCAACAAGTTGTTCATACTCATACACTTACTCATGAACAAGTGGTTCATGAGTATGTATATATAGAGTCAGGAATACACATGTATAATTTATATTACATACTCATGAACAACTTGTTCATGAGTATGTGTATATACAGTCAGGAAAAAACATGTAAAATTTATATTTATATTGTACATTTTATTTTGTATTAACTGAATTATTTTACTTGGGTTTGATTATATTTATTTCAGTTTAATTATGTTTTGTTAAATTTTATGTTTTTTTTATTGTTTACATTTTTTATGGTATTATTTATGTTTTATTATAAACAACCATTCTCAATTTCTAAAAGAAAAAAGGTAAGAGAAAAATATTTTATGTGCTAATTACTTATTTTTATTTTAAATGTTCTCTTGCATCATCATCGTAACTGGTCACTCACAAATGAATCTCCCATTCTAACTCCAGAAAAAAAAGAAAAACAAAATAGAAAAAAAAAGAATAAAAAATATGAGTTTTATGATTATACAAATCAGTTCACATATTCTACATACTAAGTCTTTGGTTTGTTTATTTAACATCTTACAATTTTGAAAAACTTAAAAGGCTTTGTCTATTTATAGTTCAACATTGCAGTCTATCTTAGCCATATTTATTCATTAAAATTAATTAATCCAACAGTTTTTAATGGTTGGGAGTTTATAAAAAGTTCAGGCACTGTAGGTGTCACTACAGGATAGATAGCAATTTGTGGATCTCAAGGTCCAGAACCTGTACTCTACCATTGCATCAAACCATGCAGGGTATCCTGTCAATGAAAGTAATCAATAATGTACTTCTTTGATGCCATTGAGAGTAATCAATAATGTACTTCTTTAATGCCATTGAGATCATCTTTATAACATAAACGAGTTGTCTTAGTGTAGGGATACCTAATATTAATTCATTTGCACATTCTATAGACAATAATACATTTATAATTTATATAAAAATTAGAAAGATGAAATTTTGTAAAAGATTTTGTTTTGAATAATGAATTTAATTCTTACATAACTTATAAATTATGGATTTCAGAGACTTCTAAAAATATAGTACAGCATTAATTAGTTTGAAATATTTTAGTAATAAATAGTAATGTATTAAATAATCAAATTGCACCAGAGTGACATTATTGATCACACTATGTAATTTGAGCTTTCTTGATTATATGGAAAACAAAGAAAGTTGAGAGCTGCAACATACAATATATAAAAAAGACCTTATGATTAATTAATTGATTTTCATGCAAATGTTCATACTTTTATCTTAATTAATTAACAGTGGAAATAGTTTTCTGGTTAATAGGTTCATTATATTTGCTAGTTTTTTAAATGAAAAAAATAAGCAATTACTTATATTAGATGTATGTAATAGATATTCTATTCTTTTAAGACACAATTAATTATTGATATTATAATAGATATTATATTTCTTTAACTTTTATCATTAATTAATATATTTTCACCCAAATATTCAAAATCTCATTTTATATATGTAGTATAACTGGACAGCATTTTAACTTATTTTAGGTTAACATATATGATATAACTGATCAGCTGGTAGTGCTTATTTATTTTTGATTGAAGAGTATAGTCCTCAAAATAATCAGTATTAGATATGTATCATTGCAATGACTACTTTTAAAATGAATTCCTTGTAATGTGTGAATTAGAGCACTGAAGTAATCTCTAGAAAATTAACTATGAAATAAAATATTATTATGATATATAATAACTAGTTTCTAAATTGTAAATGATAATGTGCGACTGCCTAATTCTTTATCATAGAATAATATTATACACCCATGCACATTCCAAATATCTATTCTTAAAACTAATGACTACATGGGACATGTATTAATAACAATTATAATTGCACATTAAAATCTAAATAACATCTGCTTCTCACATGATGGTGTTGTTGAATATTTAAGCGAATGTATGTTCTAATGCACATATCATCTTTATCACCTTGTAGATGACTGAACTATTAATGTATATTAAATTATTATTATTTTTAATAGTAAAACTTAATATATTGTTATACATAACATATATTTTAAGGATATTGCATTCAAAATTCCAACTCTGTGCATACTAGATCATTGATTTAAACCCCTGTTGAGATCTAATTCTTGTTTGACTATGTATAAATTGATTATGCACATTCATGTTGAGGTGAAACATTCAGAAATACTATTATTATAGATGATTGAGAAACTATACTCAGATTTAAATTAGACTTATCCTTGATCGTGAAACAGATGTTAAATATAAAAGTGTTATATTTGAGCAGAGAGATGTTAATTCATCTTAATATGATTTGTCTTTAATATTTAAATGTGAAATTTAAAAGCACTACTGTGCATTCATGATAAATGCATTATTAAATGCTCATTTAACATTTATTTGATATATAATTGAGCTATTTTCAACTTTGTAGTTAAGGAAGTTTGTTATTTTATCAGTCTGTCAGTAAAATATTAATATCATTTATTATTAGATTGAAATTGTCTCTATATATTGGAATATTTAAAGGATGGGGATTTGGCTGTGGACATATATAAAAAGGAGTCTCATGTGCTTAAAAGATAAAGACCATGGTGATGGGAGTGCCATGGAGACAAATAATTAGAATATTTACCAGGTAAATTTTATATTACTGTATAGGTAAGGCATGTAAATAGTCAATAATTTATTACATATTTAAGTCACTTAAGATTCAAAGTATTAACCTAGAAGTGTCACCTGATGAGTGGTTCAAGTAACAACTGTTGCTTTATAGACTAACATTACATAATAATAATTAAAATTAGCATCAATAAAGAAATAATTTCTGAGAAAGCAGACAACAAGTGAGCACAAGCTGTATATAAAGTTACTAAATCAAGCACAAATGTTATCATAATCACTTGACTGACAACACACATATATGCACAATGTTATAGTTTTTCAGAATATCAGACATATTTTTTATATTGCTATTTTTGGTAATCTTATTCAATTGCACATTTATTTTTCAAATTTAGTAGCAAAAGTATAATATGGTAAAAGCTTTTTTTTTTAAAAAAAAATTTTTTTGGACACTATTTTTTTATTATAGTAAAATTTAACTCTATTCTTTATGGTTTACTTTTATTAAAACTGAATGTAATTGACTTATGTATTTATGTTTAGCAGATCATCACAAAATTAAAAAAATATATATTAATCAATAATTATCTTACAGTAAAATTTAAATATTTAGGGGGGGGGGGTGAATTTTTACTAAAATCAAACTTTCAAATTTACATAAACAATTAATTTTATTCTTAATTATATTTTTGATTTTATATTATATTTAACAATTTAAATGGTTGTGTTAGATGGTAATTTTACTCTAGACTATTACTCTTAAATTCATGCATTTTCAATGCACTATTGAATGAACAGCCTGTTTTTTAAAGTTCTGGATCCAATAACTTTCAGCTGAACAGCACTACACTTTAATTAAAAGGTAATTTTTATCAACTGAATTTTAATGAAGCAATTTAAAGAATGTGGAAAGAGCTGTAATAAAAAAAAACTGCAGGAGTTGGTTTTATCAGATAACAATATTGATGTTTTATGCATGTTTAATGCAGAAAGGAAAGCAGGAGACTTAAAGGCTTAAAAATTCCTTTATTAATTCTCAGCATAGGGAAATAAAATAAAAAACTCAATTTGATCAATTGAATGGAACTTTTATGTTAGAATGTCCCAGCAGCTGAACATAATTTTCTATTATGTGTAAGTATTATAAGTTAGATACTTAAAAATATACTTCATATTAGTAAAGAAAACATTAATAAAGTAATTAGTGATACAATTTATATCTACTTCCAATTTTGTTTAAAATTTTCATATTAAAGAAATTTACAGACAATTTCAGTGATTTATGGTAACACTATAGTGGCTAAAACATATTTTGCCATAGTTTTCAATCATCTAGTCTTTGATGTGGGATGATTTTCAGATTAAAAAAGGATTAGTCAAATTTTAATGACATATGTAAAAATTAAAATTTGAAATCCAACAGATTATTTATAGCTAACCACATTAAAATGCAAAGTGGACAAACAATTTATTTTCATTTTTTTAATTTTTATTTATATCTAGAAAGATACTGTTTCCACAAACAAGTTTTCTCTTCTAATCTTAATATCTTTAATACCGTATGTTAATGCATGACCAGTTTATCATAGATTTCTTCCTGTCATCATCATATTAACCATAACAATGGGCTTGTGTATTTGTGTGATGACATTTCTATCCTTTAATTACACATAACAATTCTGAGTCCATACAAATGTATATAAAAGTATTCTATTTTTTTAATCTTTATCTTTTCTTGTGTACATGTTAGAATAGTTAATAATGACTGATGATGTTGGTGATAATTTCAAAACTGTAATACTGCATTCCAAAATCCACATAAATAAAAAATTTCAATATTAATAATCACATATCCAAAGGCAAAATTCTCCATGTAGTAAAGAATGGTGATCATGTGATGTTATAATAAAATACTTCATGAGTATCAATTTTAATCTTATAAATACAGTTTAAAATGTTTAAAAGACACATGCTGGAAGCAGCATATAAATTTAATTTATTAGGAACAAATGTCAATCTTTTTTTTTTTTTTGTTTGTAAATATTTTAAAAAAATAATTTGTAAAAATAGTAATCATTATTATATTCACATGAATGCAACTTAAATAAAAAATTAAAAGCTTTTTGGGTCATTTTAAAAAATATATGTAAATCAGACAGCCCATCTAAATATCTTATAAATATGAAAAAATTGCAGGAATCTTAATGATATAAAGAGTTTGTTAATATTTATGATGTAGCACTAAATATTTAGATATTGGAATAAACTAACATTAAGAGGAAGACAAGCAATAATAAACTACACTATATATAATCAAGAGTTATCATTTGGCAATAGTATTCTAATGCCTAATTACACTGGTCTAACATATATGCACATTGAAGATTTCATTTGCAATAATTTTTTTTTTTTTAAAAAAAAAGAAAAAATCCAATTCATCCTTTAAAAAATATCTAACATAAAAAAAAAAGATAACATCATGTTTATGGAGAAATCTACAAGCAAAAGATTAAATAATCTTGTAAAATCATAAGACCATGTCTTAATTATGAAAAATGACAAAATTTTAATAAATTCATGATCAGGCAATTTTTTTACTATGGGTCATAAAGAACTGATCTCTAATCTCTTTGTAGAGAACATTGTGATTAGATAGAACTCCTCACATAATTTCTAGTTATTATAAGTTTGATAGTTTTCTTTTACTTTTCAGATAACTCTTATCAAGAATAATTAAAATATCTAAGTTTCATGATTCTTTATAAAGCATTGTCGCATTTATATAGACATATAATTATTGTTTTATTTTTTGTAAAAAAAAAAAAATATTTATTGTGACAAAAAAAAATTTTGGTTTTCATGACTATTTCTCACTAATACTTTGGCTGCTATATTTCATAATTAGCTCTGAAGTCACTCTGGTACCCAAAGATACTTAAAGTACAGAAGATATAATCTAAAGAGAGATCCTTTTTATTTCAATCAGCAAATCCAAATGCATACTTATTTCTAGCTATTTACTTATAATAATTGTAAAATATGGTACAATTCTTTCATTATAAAATATGAAAAATGTATGATCACTTAAAAATAGGATTAGCACATAAATATTATAAGTTAAAGACTCTATGTGATAACTTCATCCATATTAGTATATATTTTGGCACTTTTTACCTCTTCAATATTGTCTCATCCAGTATATTGATGAGCATTCAATTATATTGGCAAACATTTCAAACATATATCTGTAGATGGTTCACAAAGTGCTATATTGACCATGTAGCTCTCTTTAATTAGGCCAAGCCCTACATTGCTTTTTTCAAATGCCACATACTAATTAATAAACATTTATGTATTTATTTGAGAAGTGATTATTGAACAAATGATTGTATAAAAAAATTTATTATGTAATCTATATACAAACACAACACATGAGGGAAATCTAATGATGTAGCAAAAGATTAATGATATTTACTTCTATGACAACTCATCTGCATCAGTCATATGATTTTTCTATAAAAAAAAAAAATACAGCTGTTGGTACAAAAATATATATCTTGATATTAAAGATTCATTGAGACCACTTTTTATCATTATTAGCAGCAAATTCATGAGATTATTTTCTACCAGTAGTCATTTAACTGAGAGATGTTTTTATTATTATTAATTTTGTTTTTTTATATTGGTTCTGGTATTTGATAAGGTAGATATATGTATGTTTAAATATAACATCTTATAAATTCTTTACCAATTAATTGGTATTGTCAAATTATAGAGAGAAAGGATAGCACCAAGCACTGATAAGCCAACTTCTCAACTAAAAATTTGTCAGCCAAATAAATTTTATATCTGAATAAGGAAGACTCAACATTTCAACAACAAAAAATATAATATTCTTTAAAAAAATAATAAAGAGTAGCTTAATATATATTTATGTGTTCTAAAATATTTACCTAGAAGTTTATATATTATTTTAGAATGAAATAAATTATACATTCATCTACATAAAACTGAATCATTTTCACCTGCCCTCAAACACTAGTTGTACTGATTATATTTTTATAAGCTATGTATCATATGTCATGTAATTTTGTTTTTCTCCTGTCTATATATTAATACTTGTATATAATTTTCAATTAATAGTTTATTTTATTAAAAAAAATTTATCAAAGTTGTGCTTTTAAATTTTTTTCCAGATATTTCTTTAGTAAAGACAAAAAAAATTACAAAATGTATGCTTTAATTATTTGGCATCATTTTTTTTTCTCATCAGGACTTTTTTTTTTTCTTTCAATGGTTTTAAATAATCAAGGAAAAACTAAAAAAAAAAAATGTCCAAAAATTTTATTTGACATGAGTTGATTTGAACTCCATAGAGAAGTTTCTGCATTCGTGAGCTATTCAGAATGGTTTTAACTTCATGAAATTTATGTTTGTAGGAGGTTTTCTACTAAAATACAAAATTATGTTGTTTTTCTAGAATGCTTATAAATGAGTTTGCCTTTCTCAAAAAGAAAGACATTAAACTTGTTTTGCAATCTTCTTCCCTCTCCCTCTTTTATTTCTTTCTTTCATTTTTGCTTGTAGGACATTGTTTTAGATATTTTCTATAAAATTATTTTTGCATTAATATTATTTACACTATAAGTAGCATTTTAAAGCTTAGCTTTGGTTGTGGAAAAAGATTCACAATGTGAATATTAAAATAGTTGAATGTTTTACTCAAAGAGGTGTTGTCTTTTGTTGATTTTTAATTATTATTGATATTTTAAGTTTTTTCTAGCACATATTTTTCTGATGGATTAAACTTTAGATTACAACTTCAGAGGAGGGCTACTAGTAACCTTCTTTGCAATAGCAAGCTTGTTAGCAAAAAATTATCTCAATTCAGTTATATGAATATTTACATTTCATAAAATTTGATTTGATAGGTTTAATTAGCTGCTATAAAAAGAAACAAATCTAAATTAAAAAGAAGTTATTAATGTAAATTAAAATATTTTTTCTGAGAGTACTTTAGTAACACATGCTTATATATATATATATATGTGAATGGATGTACACACATATTCACACATACATGTGCAAAGAAAATGTAAGTTAAATACAAAACAAAACTACTTAAGTAATTAGAATCCAGATCCCTTTTTAAAGTTGGCACACTGCCTTGGGCAGTGATCCAGCTTGAGTGTGACCAGAAAGTTATTTCATTCACATCTTTATTTGAAAATACATTAACTTTACAAATTTATGAATCAGATTGCTTAGTTTATTTATCTGTTTGTTTAGTTGTTAATTTTTTTTTTTTTGTAAAGAATACAAATTGTAATGAGGAGAAAAAACTGAAATTTATGTTTCATCTCAATTTATAATAAATCATACGGCAAATTAGTTTTTTATGTATTTTTTCGGTTAAGTCTTTATTTATTTATAATAAACATACATTTATGTGTATTTATAAATAATATACAGCTAATTCCTAATTTAATTCATTCTTCAAGGTTTTGCATAATTCGATTTATATATAACTCACAAAATAATATAATTATTACTCCTGGAACATATTAAAATATATCTTTTTTAATATATTATATATATTTTTAATATATTATAAATATATTTTTTAAAAATGGTATTATATTTGAAGCATCATACAATGAAGTCTGTAACAATCAAAGCTTCTAGAGGATATAACTAGTAGGATAAACACTTTTTCTCAGTATATTATTATTTTTACAATAAATTCAAAGACATTCACCAAACATTAGAATGGAAAACATCCTTATTTCCTTACATGTAGATGTTTCCTGTGTTGATGTTTTTTAAAATATTTATAAATCAATCATTAGATTTATGTTTATAACATTTTGATAATCAGAAAGGAACACATAATTTATTTAATAAGTTCAGTTCACTGAGTAACAAGCACAAATCTTGTGAAAAAATTTTTCTTATTATCCACAAAAAAACACAAACATGGCAACATCCATGAATGAAATGTGTGGAAATAACCAATTATACCGACAAAGTCAAAGGTACTTTAAACAAAACTTTGAGTTTCCAAAATGCAATTCAAATGTGAAATAAAAATAAATTTTAGTCTAAGATTCCATAAAGCAACAGTAAATGATATTTCAAATCTTGATCTTTTTACTACTGCCAGTAAAAAAAAAATATGGAGACTCCAGTAATGTGAAATGAAGAGATCTTGCAAATTATAAACTAGAAGTTTATCTTAACAATCTTTAAATAACTATTAAGCTGTCTTAATATTTTTTTTACTAACCATTTATTAATAATGACTGCAAGTTTCCCAGAGAATTGTTCTGCAAGGTTTTAAATATAAATAATCTATGGGAAAGCATTTTGTATATTGCTGACCATCCAAATAATAGGTACATTGTGTTGGATTTGACACAGAACAAAAAAATCACAATACTTGGAGATTAAGTTCTAATAAGTCAATCAAATAAGGCAAAATATAATCACCAAAGTTTTAAAAAATACTTACTTTAATTATTGTGTAAACAATTTCAAAAAGCGTTAATCTTTTGGAAACATTTTAAACTTTCAGCCAGTTTATCTAAAAGACATGCCAATATCAATTTATAAAAACAACTTTACCTTCATAATAATGTTGATCCACTAAACATTTCCATTCAAATCATAGACCAGAAAGTTATTATTTATTCATGGAATAAAATCATAATGTTTTATTTGTGAACAACCAAATGTAAATGCTGCAAAAAAATTAATTTGCCTTTATGTCAGTGACTAACAGAAACCCAATCAGAAACAGAAAAAAACATGTCTATACATTATTATTAAGGAGGAAAGCTCAAACACAGTAAACTTCAATGATGGGATGAAAAGTATACAAATAGCAGTAAAAGAAATTCTGAAAGGTGATGCAAAAATAGACAAACAGAAAAAAAAAATGTCTATAGTACCATATATAGTAAATAAAACTTCAACTGACCTTTTGGATACAATTACACCATATATATCACAATTAACACATAACTCAGATAATGTTGTAACCAAAAGAAAATTGACCTCCTCAAATAAAACTCAGAAAAAAAAAAAAATTAACCCCAACAATGGAAATTTTTTTTTAAAAGTCAACTCAAATAATGAATATTCCAATTTTTCTGATCTTCAAATGACATAGTAGACAATGAAGAAGTAAATACAGCTCATTTAAAATATAAAAATATCTTTACAGATCAAATACTGCCAAATGAGAGCTTCAACCACAGTACAAAAAACACACTCATAATCACTACACACTTACCAAATAAATAAATTTGGGCTCTAGTAAATAACATTTAATTATGTATACCCATCATTATATTTTCAACACATATGTAATTAACTAGATTTACAATAGAAAAAAATTTCACTTTAATTTATAATTTTATAAACATATATTATTAGTTAGGTTTGTTGTAAAGAAGGGAAAATATTAATTATGAGATTTAATATAGAGTCACTTAGTATTGAAAGTTTAAATTCAGTTAATAAAAATTTTCAACTCTAGTTATCTCAATAGATCAGCATTATTAAAGAGCATTATCTGTACCATCTGCAGGCATAGGAGTGATCATAGCCAAGTTCTCTAATTTCAATTCTTTCAAACTACTATACATAGATCAGCTTTTATTAATAATCACTATTCACCATTAAACAATAAAAATAAATGTAGCCTTTATCTATCTACCCCCAGATCAAAAAAATAATCAACAGAATAATAGTAGTTGTAAATTCCTTTTTTGTCACTCAGCACAGAACTACAGCATTTTTGTCAACACAAAAAACAATAAGGATTCTGTTATGAACAAAAACCACAGAATTTCTATTCAATGAAATTTATATTTTATTATTTAAACTAAAAAATATTGATCTAGATTCTCTACAAGCATAGATAGACTTCACAAATATAATGTCATATAAAATAAATCATATTACCAAAACATCCACCCACCCTCCACCCCTCCCACACACACATAAACTTTCTAACACTTATAGAGAGCTACATAAATGCATCACCAAAAGCACACCAACAACAAACAATAGTAAAGTGATGCTAGCTCTGTCAAAGGAATATCAATCCATCTATGAAGCGCTAATCGAATATCTGACTACAAAAAAAGAAAAATTTTGTGTCACAGCCCCAAATATGGTCAAAAAAATACATTAGAAGGGTTCTGGATCAATCACTTACTGTTAGTTGTACCTTTGGCCTTATGTGAAGGCAATAACTGGTGACAGCATGACAGAAATCTTTTATGCATACTTTAAGAAAAAAAACTACAAAACATAAAAGCTTTAGAACTTTCTTCTAAATATTTTAGTGATATAGATATACAAGATACGTTCAAACCTCAAGATTTCTTACAATGTCTAAATAAAATATCAGATTCATGCCACCCAGGAATGACTTTGTGATCTCATATTTTAGTCAATTTACAACAGAACTTCTTTCTAACATGGTTAATTTTCTATCAAGAAAGTTATACAAAATACGAGCCCTATATCTAATATCATTGATGCACTTTTGAAAAAAACCCACTTATTTCATCAACAACATTACAAAATATTAGGCCTTTATCTATAAGTTCACTGGGCATCAAATTCCTAGAAAGAGTTATCAAAGAAAAAATTGAACCATATATGCTACTAACAATATCACCTGCACAATTTCCAAAAAAAGGTTCATTGATGGGTCAAACAGTCCCATTGTTCAAAGCAATCATTGACAGTGTATACTGCAAAGAAATATAGTACAATGGTAATATGGTTGAACATAAAAAGAGCATCTGATTCATTATTAATCAACACTTGTAAATATTATTAATAATAAAACAATAACTAAACCTATTGTATACTTAATTACAAATAAATTAATAAATAAAAAAAGCCATATAACATTAAATGAAAAAATTTCACTGTCATTTAATCCACATCAATCAGTTTCTCTCAAGGTTAACTACTCAGTTTGCCTTATATAAAAACCATATTTCTCAATGCAATAAAGAAAACTCCCAGAGATTCACATATCTATGCTAAAATGTAATAAATCCTGCATCATATATGTGGATAATGTCACAGTTTTCCTGTCAACAAAAAACAACTCCAGACCCTATAAATGATACTAAATGAATATACAATATATGTAAATTCAAGTTCAATTTAAACAAATGTGCTTGGCACAAATATATAGGTAAAAACTATATACAAATATTTAAAGGAAAATGCACAACATAGGATTTCAAGTCCAACTAAGTTATATGGTAATGTGAAAAAGACACTAAACAAATTAACAAACTCAATAAAAAACACAGTAATATCATTATCAAAAGCATATCTCCCATTATATACCAAAGTATCATTTTTAACATGTTAATCATCATAAAAATTAACATATTACACAGCTATAATTATTTTCTCAAAATCACTCACCACAGGAATTTACTTACTATGTAGAAAATTTCTGTGTGGAGTAAAAATTGCTGCCACCTCAATTATAAAATTAGAAGCATACCCTAGGTTTAAACTCAATACACATATTCAGAACACAGAAAACAGTTAACATAGCATCAATCATAAAAAAATTCTACCTCAAATTGAAACAATAATTACTGTAATACCAACAGATAAGCTACCCTCATATTCAAAACACTGGACAACAATTCTTGAGCCTAGTAAAACAAAAAATGCATTTACTGAAAAATCTTCATCACACTGCATCCAAATACTGGTGAAATAAGAATCTCATCAGTGCTAGGGGATTAATAATAAACAACTCCTGTGATTCTTCAAGCGCTGGACACTTGAATCCAAATAATTACAATTTTTCTTACCAAATTAAACATCAGATCACTGCCAACATTATATATCCTCTAATATAAAAGATATTATAACAACAATGTTGTCACATGTGGCCCTAATACAGAAGATCAAAATCATTTTCTGTTTCAATGAAACAGTCGAGAACCAGCCAGAATTTATATGACATGGGGGGGGGGGAATATCTTAATCTGTATTCCTCCCCCCCCCCACCTAAATAAATTCCCTTTGAAATTTAAAATCAATTTAGTTTGCTTAACTTCTATCACTAGCAGTAAAAATATTGTATTGTAAATATTTTTATTTAAAAGTATTTTCCTAGAAATATGTACTGTAATAATTTCTGTTATTAGTCATAAAAATAGAATTTAAAAAATGGATTGACATAAAAAAAATTAAATATGAAAATCTAATAAAATTAAATTCTAAGCAGGGAATCATTTATTTGATGAATCTGAAACAAAAAAAAATATTATGTATATTACTGGCTGAAATAGCAATCACATGCATAAGACTTTTCACAGCATTTCAGGTTAGAATAAAGTGTCAGACATCATTATTAAATTTTGCAAACTTACTTGCATTTAGTTTCAACTTTTTTAATTTTTTTTTTTAATTCTTTGCATACATGATGAACAAATATTAATTTTAATCATGAAATACACAAAGTGTCAAAAAATTGATCTTTAATGAAATGTAAAAAAAAAAAAGATCATTTCTAAACTAAGTTAAATTCAAAATGGAATTGCTAAATTGGAAAATGCTATTGGTTGAAATAAAAAATGTTACAGGAAGCATTAATGATCGAAATAGCAATTATATATAAATAGAACTTTTCATAGTTTTTCAACTTTGAGTAAAATATCAAACATCATTAGTATATTTTGTGAGCTTACTTGTATTCATTTTCTCTTCTGGAATTTGTTCAACTTTACTACTTTTTAAATTTTTTTGTAAATGTATAAATATTAATTTAATCAAGAATCACAAAAATAAATAAATAGTGTCAAAAAATTGATCACTATTGGAATGAAACCAAGGATTATTTTTAAAAGAGAAAATTATAAAGCAGTTATTTAAATTATGCATGATTAATCAACAATTTACATCATTTTAAAAAAATGGAATCTAAAAAGTGCATAAATAGCAAAAAAGAATTTCAGCTTGAGCAATTTCCATTGTAACATTATGGGACTGTTGAAAAATCTTTTTAAAATGTATTAATCAAAAACAAATAACAGATGATAGCATTAACGAGACAATCCTTTGTAATAAAGTTAAGCAATCATTTGAAGAATTTTTCATTACTTCTTGATATAAGTACTTTTCCTGAAAAAAAGTATTACCAGTAAAGTTTAGCAGATTCAGGAAAAAAGCTGAATTGCACAGTATTACAAGATATATTGAGATTTCTAGTGAAGATAGGCACACTGATAAATATTATTTCACAAGAAAGTGGAAGTTCATAAGTTAACAGTCTATGAATTTTTATTAATAAATATTAAATCTAAATTATAATTTCATGTTTTTAAAAAATGAATTTTAATTATAAATTTTATTAAACGCACATTATTATATTAAGTAATATTTACTAAGGCTGTAACCTTAGGAATAAGCGTCTGAAAAATTAGAAGGTTACAGCCTTAGTAAATATTACTTAAAATGAATTTTAGTTTTGTTTAAAATATAGTTATACAATATGTACAAAAATTAATTCTGTGTATTTTTGCATTTATAGTTTTGATTTTTCCTATTTAAAATAGTTATTTAAAATAGTTATTTTTAGATGATAACTTTGTGACTGTTTGCTTGAAATAATGGATTAGCCCTAATAGGTGCATTTCAATGTAAGCTATAATGAACCAATGATAAAGTGAATGGCATTCTGGAATCCATTTATTTTAGCAGACTCAATTGTATTTTTATATAAATGCTTTAAAATAAGTAATTTTAAAATTAACAAAATTTAGTTTGTTGTTAATGAATTAAAGATACCCCTCCCTCTTTCATGCCATCAAGTTGAATTATGTTTCAATTGCAAAAAATAAAATATAAAAGAGTAGTTAATTTGCTGCTAATGTATAAAAGGAAGATTTCCCCCTCCTGGTCTTTTTCTATCACTAAATTGATTTATCATTCAACTTTAAAAAGTATAACATATTTTGAATAATTTAAATATATCAGATATTGTTTATGTAATTAAGGATTTACATATATCATGTTTACATATAAAAAAAATGCATATATATATAATTACAAGGCCTAATTTTTTTTTTTTTTTTAAAAAAAGCTCTAATGTATATAAGTATTATAATAGAAAAAAACTAAAATAATGCATTAAGTAAAAAGAAAAAACAATTTTTTTTTTAAATTACTCTTTTACAAATGTATAAAAAAATATATAAAATAATGGTATTAACACCAAAAAAATTTTTTCATTCCATTTAAAATGGCATCATGCAGATATATTAATTCAATGACTTTTAATATAATATATACATAAAATTAGAAAAATGGGAATAAAAACAAAAATTATTGTTAAAATTAAATTACTTATATACTTATAAATGTTTATTTACAGTTGACTTTTTATTGTTTAATTAAACATCATAATTTAATTTATTTATTTCTCACTCTCTCTAAAGAATATTGAAAACTTCATTCATAATTACAGTGAAATATTATCAACTGCTACTTGAAAAACTATTTACTAAACGCTTAGTTAGTGAAAAATTTTGTAAATACATTAATTTATTTCTTTTCACTAGTTAAAAAAAAACGATAAACAAATAAAAGTTTATATTTCAAATTAGTTTATTTTTTAAATTATTTTGTGTAATTCTTTTTTTTTTTTCATGATTATATACAGATATCAAATTTTAAATAAAACGAAATGCAAACATCATAAATATTTTATGCAAATTAATATAAATGTGTACATATATATGTAGCTCAAAAAATTAAATTAATTTCATTAAATTCATTCTAATGTAAATATTTTTAAATGCTCAGAAATCCAATCAAAATTGTAACTAATGCATTTTTAAAAAAAAAAAAAAAAATTATGAAGTGAACTATTAAAAAAATGCAAATGATTGAAAACTGCACCATTAAAGAAATTCCTGTATTCATAAGAAGGATAACTAAACTTTTCTGCCATTGGCTTAAAGTATGCTGTACTTAGAGATGAGAACAATTAAACAGTTTTTACAATGTTTTGCAGACACATACACACACAAAAAGAAGACCAAGTCAATATTTTTGAAAAAGTTGTACCTAGCAATATGCTCAAATATTAGGCAAAACGTATTTAGTCCTCACAAAAAGAAGCCATTTAATAACTGATAAAAAAGAATAGCTCTCTATTCTAATGACATCTATAATAAGTTAGAATAATATGAGATTACTAAATGGAACTGCATTTAAATCTCCATTTCCAGACTGTTTTTCTGACTTTGGGGATTCAAAGTAGGAAGTAATGCAGTTCAAGATAAAAGCCTGAAATTTCAAAATACTCTAAGGTTCTGAATCCAAGATGATTTTCTTGATTAGTTATAGGTCTGACTTTGAGACAATTATTATGTATTTAAGCACTTTCAATTCTTATTAATGTTGGCACTTTTCCCCCTGGTTAAGAATATTAATAATAAAAATAATATTAATTTTTTGGTTTTCATAATATAGCTAGTTACATTACTTCCAGCTTTGAATTTCAAACCTCACTGATAAAGACAAAAGTTGGAAATTAGTCTAGGTATTTAAATACACTACAATCTGACAATTACTGATTAATTGAGCATATTATAGATAGCAATAGAATAAAGAGCTGCCCCTGTTTTATCATATATTTAATAAGCTAAATAATTAAGAGATTTGTTATTATTAACATTCTCAGCCAGAAGGAAAATGATATCTGTAATTTATAAAAAAAAAATCATGACACCAGGATATATAATAACAATTCATAATAACATCTATATAAATGTTGAAGCAGCTTGCTTGTATTCAAAATCTTAGGGTATTTTGAATTTTTGGGTTTTTAGCTTTAATAGTAAAATGGAGATATAGATTATTACTAGATGCATAACAGCATTACTTCCAACTCTAAATTCCAAGCCTCATTGATAAAGAAAAAGCGAGAAACCCATCTGAGGATAGAATTTAAATATAATACTATCTGTTTTATCATATATTTTATAAGCTAAAAAATTAAGTGATTTGTTATCTTTTAACCATTTGTAAATACATTTTTCATGATTTTTTTAAAATTTTATTTTATTAAAAAAAAAAAAGCCTTACATGCATATGATGAATTTGCTTGATTTGAGTATTTAATTAAGTTTCATATAGAAAATTATTTACATTTAAAAGTAAATTTATTATATAATGGAATTTTTCTATTTTAATATCTACAAAAAAAAATTTTATTTGTAAATTTCAAATGAGTTAATAGGTTTGAGAAACTAATTGGATTATTTCATAAGGACTTTGTGTAAAATCAAACATGTTTACTAAATTTAGGACGCTATTATTAATTACAAATGTTAATTATATAATTAAAGTTATTTTTAAACAAATTTTGATTAAAATCATATATCTGATCTAGGACTAAAGCATCTATTAAAAAAATGGATTAAGTTCAAAAAATTATTCCAATAATTATTCTGATATTAGAGTGTGAAGAAAATCAATAAAATCTCAAGTAGGTAATGTTGAAAAAAAGCGGATCAACTAGAAATAAAAACAATAAACAACAGTTCTTATATAGTTTTATGACTCACTATTAGTGTAATCTAAAATTTTCATTAACAAAAACTGTTAAATATGTAAATGTTTTAGTAAACTGTTCAATTTTCTCCTAACAAAAAATACTAAATTACTGTTAAACTTGCTATATTTTCTCTAGCAATTTAGTGTTAATTAAGAAATAAATAAAATTTGTAATGAGAAATAACATTTTAAAAGAATTCATTATATAAAAATTACTTTATAAAAATAGTAATAATTTCTTATTTTTGACCTTGAAATTAAATAACAGACCCAATAATTATTTGTAAAATTGCTTGGAGATGTTTTGAATACCTTAATGCAAAGTAGCCATTTATCAATTCCATTCAGTTAATCTACAGCCAATTTTTTTAAATTTATATAGAGTTGAATATTGATCCTGGATGGAATCTTTAAATCTGCCATTCTATCATATTAAAAAGCCCAGATCTTCTTAATGACTATTTATTATAATTTTAAGTATTTGAAGTTAAAGGGTAACATTATTAGTACACAAAATTTTTCTGATCCAATAATCTACCTACAGAAATGCTGATTGTATTATTGAGATAGCATTCAGTATGTTGTATTTAGGGGGGAAAAAATTTCTAATCCAAGAATTCACCTACAAAAATATTATATGTAAGAATTTATTTTATTTTATTGTTTTTTAGTTCTGGCAATCGAGATTTTTAACAAACAAAAATTATTTTTTATTGGATTAATGATCTATCATCATAATGTCACATTTATTATTCTCACTTCAATTACATTAAAATTTAGGATAATCCTATTGTTTTGCTAACTATGAAAATTGAAAAGAAAAAAAAAGATGTATAAAACCAATTGCAAGCCATGATATGATTTGTGAAGAAATTCAAGTTCATCTTCATTAAACAGGATTGAATTCAGTCTTAAATTATAATATTGATTTAATCAAGGTATGCTAGATATCAAGCCAGGAGATTCCCATGTTTGTTTCCTGGATGGAAGGAATTGTTAGAGTGATAACATCAATGGCTATATTATTCAATAAAAAGCAATAATAAAAAGTTTTAAGACTAACAAGTGTTGTTTCCAAGTCAATTTTATATAGCATTATAACAGTTCAGTAAATATATATTATACAACTCCAGTTATAAATTATCTTTTGACTTTTTAATAATAAAAAAATAATATATACAATCAAATATCAAATTTCCATCAACTTAATCCTGTTCATTGGATTACGGCTATTTCCATTTAATTACAATCATTATTATCCATGAATAACAATGATTTAGTAAGTGCTGCAAATGATATCATCATTCTATTATTTTAAAAAAAGTAGTACAGATATTTAATTATGAATCTGATGGCCCATTTTCTTACACACACACACCAAAAACATCTCCTTTTTTAATTGTATTAAGCTATGCTTTTTTTTTTTCTAAGCAAAAAAAAAATCCTAACTTTTATTTAATAAAGTTAAATATAAATACAATTTATCCAAACCACTTTTAACACTTTTTAGCAAAAGTCTTTTATTGGACATATATACATACACCTTACGTTTCAACTGTCCTGCAATATTCTTCAGAACTACGATATAATGAACAAAATAAATAAAATAAAATACATAACTATATAAATAATATCATAAAAACTGAAAACAATAAAAAAATAAAAACATCATAAAATATATAACAATGCATAATAAAACTGAAATAAAATACTGTGTTATAACAGATGACAAAATGAATAATATGCAGAATCTTTAAAAAATAGACTTTACAGAAGAAGAAAAATATATATTGAATAAAGGAATTAAATATTGAAAATGACATTAAGAAAGATGTGGTAGAGATAAAAGCACTAAGGAAAAAAATAGCATAAGATTTTATAGAAGAAAAATATGGAGTTCATTATTATGAAGATCTTACAAAATTGATAAATAATGAAGAGAAAATATGTTTGATGAATTTCAAAAATAAATAAATAATTCTATATATAAAATAGAAAATAATAATAATTTTGGAAATAGAAGTAAGGGGAATATAAAGAAAAACAAAGAATTAATAGGGAAGAAAGAAGTCTGAAAGATTAAATCTAAGTATGAAGAAAAAGTAGTTTCCCTAAAGTCAGATAAAGGGAATAAATTAGTGATATTAGATAAAAAAAGATTATTTAGAAAAAATGAAGGTTATGCTGAGTGATAAGGTATTTGAAAAAGTTAAGAAGAATGACAGTGACTTAAAAAATAGAAATATATATACATTAGTTAAGCATATTTATAAAGGTTTAATAGATAGGTCAACATTTGAGAAAATAGTGAGTAAAAAATGTAGAACAGCTAGAATATATGGGGCTCCAAAAATTAACAAAGAAAATATAACACTAAGACCAATTATTAATTGTAAGAGATCTTACTTAGAAAAAGTTTCAAAATGATTATTGAGTGAAATTTATGCTAATGAGTATGAAAATTCCAGCATTAAAAATAATATTTTAATAAACAAAGTTAATGATATTTTAAAAAATATGAATACAGAAATTTAGTATTTATAAAAATGGACATTATATCAATGTATACTAATTTAAATGTAGAAAAAGCAATAAATTTGGATATAGGAAAGTATATTAAGGAAAATAAAAAAATAAAATTATGTGTTCATATATTGGTAGATTTAATGGAATTATGTTGTAAGGATATAACTTTTGAATATAATAGGGGAAATTTATAAGTAAAGAGACAGGATTATTAATGGGAAAAGCTCTAACTGCAATTTTAAGCAATACTTATATAATGAGTTTGATAAAAAATATAACAGAAAATAAAAATGCTCCTTTGTTTTTTAACAGATATGTAGATGATTATTTGATGATTTTTAATAAAAGTCAAAGACAAATAAACTGTTTTATTAATGATGTTAATAAGGTGGAAAGGAATATAAAATTTACAGTTAAAAAGGAGAAAAATAATGAAATTGCATATCTGGATATAATGTTCAAAAGAAATTGATAGTTAAAAAATGGTATATTCAAACAAATATTTATAAGAAGAACAATATTGGTAACAAATTAACGAGTTGATCTTTCAACATTGATAGAAAATATAAAATTAGTTGTATATATTCAAGAATATATAGGGCTGCAATGTATTGTTCAAAAAAAGAAAACTATATTAAACAAAAAGATTTAATAATCAATGAGTTAAAAAAGAGTAGTTTCTCTGTACATATAATTAAAAATATTAAAAAAATAGAATATAAGATAAATAAAAAGGAAAAAAGTGAAGGAAAAAAAAGTGAAAATAGATAGATATATAGGAATAAAAATAAATAATAATATTATAGTGAATAAGTTTAATAAAACTATAAAGAGGACTAATAAAAAATGCAAAAGAATAATTACTATAAAAATAGTTAATAAAAAAAGAGAAAATCTATTAAATTTAATTGATAGAAAATATAATAAAGATAGTAAAGAAAAAATTAATGGAGTATGTATATCTGATAAAATGCAAACAATGTTTAGATAGTGGTATTAATATTGATAACAAATATATGGGAGAAACAAAAAAATGATAAAAACAAGATTACAACAACATATATCGGATAATAAATCACCAATATATATATATGAAGAAAACAGGATACAAATTTAACTCAATAATATTAAAGAAAGGAAAATAAAAGAAGTAATACTAATAAAAAAGATAAAACAAAATTTAATAGGGATTCTGAGATTAGGATGAGATTGGTATAGAAATAATTCTTAAATAAGATATATAAAAATAAATATGTATAGAGAAAATTATTTATAAATGGTGGGTTGTAAAAAATAGTTGGATACATAGGAATATTAACATGGGTATATTTATAGATATTACATATTGAGAAAAACTTAGCATAATATTTACATATAAAGCAGTATAATATAAATTTATAAGAGAATTACATAATAATAATAAAAGTGTATAAATAATATATATATAAATAAAGTATTGTAGTAGTTATAGATATATTGAGTTTAAATAATATGTAATAGGGGGAGCTAGAGTATAAGATAATTTTGGCAACAAGAGAATAAATGGAAAAATATGGGTGATTTAATTTGCAAGTTGTGTAAGGAAGGCATAGAAAATATTAGGCATCTATTAATGGAATGTAAATGCTTGAAAGCAGAAAGGGTACAAATAATGAAATTCCACAGTGGAAGAATAAATATGAACAAAGTGATTATACAGAAAGTGGGTTATTGGTTTTTATGCTGGGTTTGGAAAAAGATAAAGGGGATTTAGATATAAAGGCCATAGAGTTGATAAAGATTTTGTTGTGGAAATGAGATGGAGCAGATTATGGGAAAACTTGGGGTGGGGCATTGAAATGGAAGGTAGAGTGGCTAACAGTTTTCTCTGGGTATAGGTTGAGATCCCTGATTCCGTTTAAGGAGAAGTTACAGTGCATCACATCACATCACATAAAAAAACCACTTTTATTTTTAAAGATTAAAGAAAACTGGATAAGTTAAAGGATTATAATTTATAGGTTATAGATATTAAAAAAATAATAGTAAATATAAAATATTATTTTTAATAGAAGAATGATTAAGGAAATAATAGATATTATATGATTTAAAAATTAAAAAGAATATTAATAAATGAAGTACTGTTGAATTGACAATTATATAAATATAAAATTATTAAATATATTATTGAGATGGAGCTAATAAAAATAAAGTTTAAGTTTTATAAGGAATAGAACTAATTAGGAGATTATTAAAAAATAATAAAAATAAATAATATATTTAGGTTATTTGTTTTTGAATATGTATATATATATAGTTAGGAATATACATATAATTTATATTTATTTTCTATTTATATTGTACATTTTATTTTATATTAACTGGGTAATTTTGTTAGGGTTTGTTTATATTTATTTCAGTTTTATTATGTATTGTTATATACTTTATGTTGTTTTTAGATTTTTATTTTTTTATGGTATTATTTATATAGTTATGTATTTTATTTTATTTATTTTGTTCTTTATATCATACCTCTGAAGAAGACTGCAGGACAGTCTAAACTTAAGGTGTATGTATATATGTACACAAAAGGCTTTTGCTAAAAAGTGTTAAAAGTGGTTTGGATAAATTGAATTTACATAAGATATTAAAGCAAAATAAAGAAAAGGGTGATTTTTGTAAAGTTAATTATAGTTCATTTCCACAGATAATATATATTCAGATGGTTATACAGAGTTTATAATATATACAAATATAATCCCATTAAGTCTGTTCATAATTTAGTAATTTCTACCATCCAAACAAAATGATGAGGAGCACTTTTAAATTTTCACAATTTCCAAACTTCATTATTTTAGAATTTATTTTACATAACATAATATATCCTATAATGTATCCATTATCTCATTCCAATATTATTTGGAAAGTGTGTACTTTAATATCAATTATATAGATGGCAGGATTAGTGTTGGAGAAATAGAAGCAAGCATACATATTTTTATATATATCATTTCTTTTGAAAACAAACTCTAACTCAGTTTTCATTTTCTCATTAACATTTTTTTTATTATCTTAAATTCACACACATTAAAGTGTCAACAAACTGTTCAGTAAGTATTATAACATATTCAGTCAATTTAAAATAAAATGAAGAAAAAGAAATGCACTTAAATAAATATTTATAAATTAATATATCTAATTAAAATAAATGTCAAGTTTATTATGTTTGTTTTTTATTAGTTATTGTTTTACCTAGCAAAAACTTGCTCCCTCTCTTTTAAAAAAATAACTTTTTTTAATTAGAGAAGAGAGGGATAACATCTCCAAATCAATAATTAAAAAAAATGAATTTAGAGAACTATTTTGATTATATAAAAATAACCAGAATTTATATAATGTTAATCATTATTAGATGACAGTTTAATATAGATACATACTAATATTTTTTATTTGTTTCCAATAGCATACGAATGTTCTAGAGACATGGAGTTTTATAATGAGAAAGGATAAGATGTATACAGAGAAATTTTTGTTAATTTAAAAAGTCAGTCATCCAGAAAAGATGTCACACTGAATATTTATACACATTTACATTTAATATTGTTTAAATTTCCAGAAGCATCCAGAATGTTTACGATTAAGAAAGATTTGTAACAGAAGGGATTATAAGTATATTGTCAAATTATTATTAATACAGAAAAAATCCAGGAAGACCAAGAAAGTAGGATGACAGATTAAAAAATACTAGCATATTTATAATTAAAATTTGCTTCAATTTTCAGAAACATATGGATATATTAAAGACATGAGAGGAGGAGAATAAGATATGTGTTGTTGAATTATTATTAATATAACAAAATCACTAATAAAGGAAGGCTCAAAAATCAAAAATTCATCTTTATGGATATATATATATCAATTAAAAACAAATATATATAACTAATGATAAAGATTTTTTTTAAAAAAAAAAGTTTCAAATTTTTATACAAATATTATTTTATAACAAAATTTTTTTAAAGAAATTTTATAGTCAATTTATAAATTGTCTAGTAAGCAAGCAATTTTTTTTTTACAGAAAGAGAATGAGAAAAAATAAAAATGCCATTGTTGTCGTTTTAAAAATATATCTTATGAATTTTATACTAACATAATTCATTATATTTGGTAGTTAAATGCACATTTTTTTCACATAACTTTAAAAAATTGCATTTTAATATATATCTAAAATAACTCTATCACTGGGTTTATTTCTTTTTTGCTTATATTTTATGTTTGCCATTTTTTCTCCTGCTATAAATAAAAATCACATGACAAATGTTATTACTAAAAATCGTATAATCCATTTTTATAAAAATTATATAATGTTTGAGATCCTATTTGCAATTGAACCAACAGTTCCATTCGTTGGCCAAATTATTTTTGTTTTTATTTTACTGTTGCAAAATTGACCAAGAAAACATTTGCTCTTATCATAGCAATGACAATTATTCAAATCAAGTGGTCAATATTTGAAATTACATGATAAATATTAATTGAAATTTTTTTTTGTTGCTATTATAATAAAATAATTTTTTTCACAAAATAAGAGTTTATTATATAATGTACACATGTCTGTTTTAATATATAAAATAAACTGATATTTTACTCATTTCTCTTGAGACTTCAGGATAGAGATAAATATTTTTTTAAGAGACAATGCAAATTATAAATTGTGCATATTTTTGTAACTATAATTACACAAAATTCTCTACCAATGAGCTGCAAATATGATTATGCATTAACAAAAATTTATATACAATTTTTTTTCTTTTTAAGTTGCTGAAACATTTTAAAATTACTTTTTATTTTTCTTTCTATTAATATTTAATTATTTTTGTTCTACAAGATGATGAAAAAATAATAATGCATTATTAGTCTGAAAAGAAATTTGATGAAATATAAAAACATTTTTAAGGCGTTGTCATATTTTTGAAAAATATTTTATTTACTTATTTTTCCTTGACAATATTATTATTATTATTTTGTTTTATAGATAATTTAAATAAGTATCAAGGAAAATTAAACTTACTGAGGTTCATTATTTATTAATAATATAAATGTTAGCATGCAACATTTTTTTCTTAAAAAAAAAAACTTGCGTGCAATAAAATATCCATGCAAATAATTAACAAATTTTACATACAAAAAAATCCATTTTAAAAACACATATGTATGTATATTTACTAAATAAAATAGAGTTAATAACTTATAAATCATCTTTATAAAAAGTCAAATGATCTGCAGAAAAAGAAATTCCATGACTTGAAAATGATCAAGATTAACAAGCACTGTGAAGTCTTTTGTTTATCAAAGATTAATAATAGTAACCCACTCTCTACAACCCTATTATAGAACAATCTATGTATGCCTGAATAATCATTAGACACCAGATGGTAATACAAAAATCCCAGAGTAATATCTGGCTATTGGTCTTCTATAAAAAAACATTGGGATTGTACATATCTAATCAGAACTACTTTTTCTATTTTCATATTATTAAAATTTATGATTTCAATGTTTCCACAAATTAAGAATTGAAACCCAAATCAACTTCTATGAATATGTAGGTCTTATACTAGATACAACTTAACTATATTTTTTTAATGACTTCAGTTATAGATTACTTTTAGTAATTTTTGACAATTTTAGCCAAAAAAAAAAGATTTAAATTAATGCATCACATGACCTTTCTATCTTATATTTCTCTATATAACTAGCAGTAATTAATTTCATATTCTCTATAGTTACATATATAAATATACATAATTAATGATAGCAGATCCTTGACTCATTTCTATTATGTTCCATGGGTGAAGAACACTATGTTTGAAATATTCAGATCCAATTGCAATACTTTTTGCCTGAATCTAAATAAAAGTTATTATTATATATTTACAATTAAATAATAATAAATGTGGAATTTGATCATTGTTAATATAAATTTGTAATTACCTTTCAATTTTATGCAAGTATATAGATAAACAACATGGTGGAATAAGGATTATAATTATAAAATAATCAATTGTTCAAAAGTTCCAATATAAAAGAACCTACTCCTCAAAAGTAAACTATTTACCAATTGATCCATTCATCTTCAAAAGAATGAAAATCTTTGCAGCATATTCAATACTGTTCCAGTTAATGATTTGCCCACAATTTAATCTTTAAATTTTTATAAATAAGAAAATTTAAGAAGTAAATTAATGCATTATAGCATATTACAAAAAGAAACTTTAAATATTAGACGAATGCCTAAATAGTCTTAAATATGTACACACACACACACTGTGACCCCCTACTTCCATTATTATGTTACTTAATTATACAGACACAGTCACAAAACTATAGATTCTTTAAAACTTAATTTATCTAAATCTTTTCAGCTCCTAAAACTAAATGTTTTACTCATTTTACTCTTTATTTACATCCTTATTCATATCCTTACACATAACTTTTTTTCATTGTAGAATAATCAATTTTTCAAATTACCAGATTATTTACAATAATGTAGATAGATAAATAATTATCTCTTATGTAAACAAGAAATGAGATGCATCTGCTGCATGAATTCTGATAATATTGCATGATACTAACAGTTTCTCTATGTTTAAAAATTAAAATACCACTTTTTTGTAATTGCAAAAATATTATATATATATATATTTTTGCAATATGTAATGATAACTTTTGGAATAACAATGACTGCTATATTTCAGGTTTTTTTTTTTTTTTTAAATAATAAAAACTTACATCAAACCCACATTTGTTTTAGAATGTGGAAGCATATTTCAAATTACTAATAATTTTTTACTAAAAAATTATCCCTTCATCACAAAAAATAAGATGAAAAAGAATGCTTCAATGGTTTACTATATTTCAAAATTGTGTAAAATCTTCAAAATGATAGTTTATATTTTATATCAATAGATATTTGGCAAAGGACACAATAATAAAAAAAACACCTGATCATCAGTAGAAACTTGCCATTGCTATTCACCAAATGACTACAAACTTTATTATATCAACGAGTTTTCAAAACTCATCCTAAAGTAGTGATTTTGATAGTATGAAAGGTATGTTTGAATATATATATAATACTTTTAAAACACAATGTATTTATAGTGACAAATACATTTTTAATTATAAAAAATAATTTAATATTTACAATATATTGTTAAAACTCAATTAACTTTTTTTAAAATAACAATAATAAACATTTGCTTGCTCTGCAGTCTGTCTTCAGAGACTAAACTGCTCCAAGGAATATGTAGTAATATTACTGAAGCTTTTATATTTAAGTATCAGATGACTTGATCTATTTTGATAGCATCAAGATAAATGTGTAGCATCACTCATTCTTTTCAGCAATCCTCAGTTGATTTGGACTCATTTTTCACTTCATTTTTAAAATTGAATTTTTGAATAATTAAAAAATACTAAAAGTTAATAATTTTTCCTTGAATAACTTTCAATTAAAATTAAAAATTAGCAAGTTGACAAACTTGGTAAATATATATAAATAATTACTTTTTTTTTTCATTTAAAGCATCAATTGCTTGTCAACAGTTCCTCTTCAAATAGAAAGTTTCAATACTTAATAGGATTTAATCTCATATGCAGTTAGTGTTAATGAGAATCTTTGAATAGGTATAAGTCTGAGATCAAATCCCCCATATTTACAATTAGGCTCGGTATAAGAGTGACTGGTATTTCAAATCTTACATATTAAGCCTCCATTCTGCCTATCCCTCTTCTATGTATTTAAATGGGTATCGTCCTATACATGAGGGGACAGAGTGACTTGAGGTCAACATGGGCATGATAACAATATTGGCATCAGCATGAGATTTGGGAATTCTATCATTAGATTTTCAATAGTATGGGGGGCGGAAGAGTTGGAGGTTGGAATGGGTTGAAGCCTGTCCATTAAAGTGTAAGGATTTACTATCTTAATATAGACTGAGCACTGATTATATATATGTATGGGAGATGGTAGTCTAGACCAACTGATGAGTGCTGGTTTAGCACAAAATATGTATATTGATGATTATTTATCTTTTCTGCATGTGTGTGGTCATGTGTATCAGTAGTATGAGATAGTGTGGATAGTGAAGGGGTTTGAAAGTCTGAGTTCAAATCCCCTATATTTATATTATTAATAGATGTTATTTTATATCTGAATATTATTTTGGATTTAGAAAATATAGAAATGAATGAGAATAATTGAAATCCTAATAATTGTTGATGAAAGATGTACAAAAAGAGGAAAAGGATTTATTTCATTGATCTTGAATAGACTTCTAACAGCCACAATTAAGTGCAGTGGTGAAGTGACAGACTTTTGATTTTCAACTGAGTAAAGTAAAAAAAAAACAATTAGGTCAAATGAATAAACTGTATCAATGAACCAGATTCTTGTGTACTTAAACATCACAATTTCTCATCAATTAACCAGGAGTGAAATTGAGTTATTCTATATTTCACTGTTGATAAACAAATACATCAATTGAAAGCAAAGATTATGATTAGAAAACTAGAATAGAAATTAAAATATATAATGAATAAATGCTACTTTACTAAAAAAAAACAATAGATGCTGGAACTGTTTATTAAAATGTATACAGAGATTTTACTAAACGAATAATTTTACGAAATAAATAGGCTTAACACTGAGATAGGATAGTATCAGATTTAATAATGATCTATCAAATATTTTCAGACAGTGAAGATATTAAAATGGATCATAATCAAAACTTCTCAAAGTTTGGCATAAAAATAAATGCAAATAAACTAGAATAATGAAAATAAGATGAAAGTAAAAGCCTTTGAGATGTGGACATGGAGAAAAATGGGAAAAATCAGTTGGATGAGTAAAATAACAAAGTTTTGAAAAGAGTAAATGAGGGAAAAAAATTGATTAAGAATATCAGAAAGAGAAACTGTATTGAATATACATTAAGAAAAATTATAATTTAATGAAAGATGTTTTGGAGGGAATTGTGAGTGGAAATAAAAAGAAATGATATAAGAGATGGGAAGACTTATGTGGAGTTGAGGAAATGGGCAAGGAAGAGAATAGAATGGAAGAATGGATAAATTGATGTTGTCACTACTATCTAAACCTGTCTATTGGACAGAACACTATTGACTGATTGATTGATGTATATTTAGATATATAAAATTTTGAAGAGCTTTGTTATATTGTGGTTAATACAACTGCCTACTATGCTTATAAATTAGCTTCAAATCCAGGATAATTGAAATTTGAAAATGTTTGCAAGTTGCAAGCAAACTTAAAATATTTCTTTCAAATAATCATAAAACTAATAATAGTTAACTATCCAATTATTATTTGATAAATAGTTATTTAGTTATTCTTAGCTAAAAAAAAAAAAAAAAGCAATAAAGAAATCCCTATTATATGGAATTTGATTATCTTGAAGAATATAGTATTTTTCTTCATTGTTTATTTTTAAAGGAATAATGTAGGAGTCTTTGCTTTGTAACTGGATAATATAATATCTGTTATACCTTTAATTTTTACACACACACATATGTACATAAAACAGGCAAAACTCTATACGTATTGCCAAAGGGTGATCATGTGATGTTTATTGACGTATGTATATATAGTACATATAATTCTGACTTACACAGTATAATCTGCATAATAAGTAGTAAATCTAATTAATACCATCAGAATGGAGATATAATTACCAGGATCTATAAATGTTGATAAGAATATTTTAATTCATTTATTTATTTTTCAGTGTTATACCACAATGATTATAATAAATCTTTAAAAAAAGGTTTTTGATTTTAAAGACTTTTCATATTTAATATTGATAAATAAATAGTTTGTAGACTCCATACATCTGTTGTTACTATATTATTAAATATTACTATTTAATAAAAATCACTAATTAACTTACAATTTGTGAAGTTGAAATTTATATTATTTTAGTTGATTCCTAGATTGAGATTTGGAGGTACAAATTATGGGAGTTTACTTTCAATAACAATTATTTATTGACAAAAGTTAGTGCATATCAACAGATTTCCAGATAACAGAAAATGGCAGTGATTTTATTACAATAAAGTGCCACTTGAACCATTCATCATCCACATGTTTTTCGAAATATGTAGGATAACTGTAACAAACCTGATTAAGAACATTTTTTTACAATCTTTAATAAACATCATTTTAAACTTATCACAGAGATGCCAAGCTCAAACTGTCTTGCCATTCTATGAATTTACAAGATTAAAGATGATGTAGATATTCATAAGAGTTATAACACTAATGGGTAATATTAAAATAAATAAATTAAAATTTGGTAATCAAATAGATTTTGTTCCTTGAAAGAACATTAAAATGATTGAGAGATCCAGAGCTTTCTCAAAATATATATATATAATAATTTAGTGAAAGATATACTAATCATCAGTATTCATTTCATCCATAGAACAATATAGCATGTTAGAAAAACCTATGGAAGGGATATAGCACTAATGTCAAGAGATTGCATTGAGAGGGTACTAATTTGAATTGTATAATAATTAAAGTGGCATTAGTTTATGCTCTTGTAAAGCTAACAATGAGTTTTGAATAGATAAATGAAGGTTTTTTTGATTAAGCTGAGCAGTAATATATATAAGACATTGCACTTTGATTTGCCATACTTATCACTATATCCAAGATCCATAATAGATCTATAAACAATAATTATTGGAGAGATCAGGCAGTTTTATTTGCTTATGAATCAATTAAAACTATAAAGGAGTATCAATGCAGAAAATCCTAATGTTTGCGTAATATGATTGAAATGATCAAATAATTTATTGCTAAATATTTATGATGTTTTTATAGTCAGATTGATCTCATAAGTATTCTCATTTATGCTACTGCATTGTGAGATTAATGATATATTTAAAAGCTAAAATTCTCCAGATTAAAGCACAATTTGTCTCTATTGGTGCTGGAACATCACATCTCAGAAACAATTAATTATTCAATAATAATTTCAGCACTTAATGCTGCAACAAATTTGTCTTTAATGTACTGAAATAAAATTAACCTTTCTGAAAGTATATTACTAAAAATACTTCAGAATGGCAAAGTCACATTACTGTATAGTTAATTATTAGCTTAACCTAAATTATCAAGATAAGAATTATCTTAAAACTATAAGCAATTATAATGTTCTATTCAACAAATCTGAGAAAGTTTCCAACATCATCTTGTAACAACTGGTAAAATATTTTTAAAATATTTGTATGTTATCAAAATATTTCTGATTTGATTAGGTACTTTGTTGAATAAAATAAATTAATAAGTTCTTAATTAAATTAATTCAGATATAGTGATATTTACCCAAGCAACATCCCATTTATATTAGAAATGAAGATCATTTTAATGACATCTTAGAAAATGCAATTATGATGATAAAAAAACAATAAAAAACTATATAATCATGATCTAATCTATAAACAGTCATTGCAAAACACAATTTTTGTTTTTCCATTTTTGTTGTTTTCTAGCATTAGAATGACCATATTCATTTAAAATGACCCATTAGTGATAAAAGAAATAATAGTCTTAAGCAAACACATTCTATTTTTCCAAAAATATATATTCTTTCTAATTATTTTTGTATTATAATCTAAACTTAAAAATGAGTGTCTAACTGAAGATGTATATCTAGAATAATTGTTTCATTAAAAATATTTTAGTGATTTATTAAATTCTTTGTATTTAATATTAATTCATAGTTGTACAGATTCTAAGACTGCAAGAGAATATCCATACAGATTTTAATTGATCAAATAATAAAATAAATGATTCTTAAATATTATATTAATAATAAATATTATATTATACTTGAACTGTAGTTTGATTTTGAATATAATTTAAAATAAGCATAGAGCATCCATCTCCCATCCATTCAATTGAAGAAACTATTTAATATTCCTTATAGTTTGAATATCAATTTATATAGCTTGAAAATCAATTATTAAAATCCTCTGTATCACAGAAATAAAATCCACTTATTGCATAAAAATAAAAAAAGAGAAAAAATAAGTTATAATTCTGAAAGTATTGTTTAGCAAACATGCAAAACAAATTAAAATGTTGTTGAAATTATCAAATTAAAGATCAATTATTAAATTATTTTAATTCCCATTCCTCAAGACATGTTGCTAGATTTCACTTTCATGATGTTATCAGGGTAGAAATGAAAGAGTAAAAGATTATGATATTGCTTTTTATAACCTGGCAAAAAATTGTGTCTATGAATCTTTCCTCAAAGAGGCCCTCCTAGAGCAATTTCTGAGGGGTATCATTAGTGTCCATTAAAGGCAACAATTATTAGCCAATAATGATTTAACATGTAAACTGACATTTTCAAAATTCATAAACTGATTTTAAAAAAATCTACTTACATCAAAGACAATAATTCTAACAATTGTTGTGAAAAAAATGGCCATAAGATCAGCAATTGTTTCCATAAGGATGAATGTTGCAAAATTTGTATTAAAAAAAAAAAAAAAAAGATCAGATCAAAACAATGTGTAAAAATAAAAATAATGAACTTGACAAAGAAAGAAATAGTCATAAGGGTACATTTAATAGACAGGAAAATCAATTAACCAATATAAAAAATATGTTGACCATCAAAGCTGACAAAATAATTCTAAAATTAAAATTGTACATCCAGCTCTTATCTATAAACGTCAATAGTGGTAGAAGCTATCTCTAGCCTCAGTCCGGGAAAATTATACTAAAACTCTGGCAATAGAGAAAATAGACGTAAAAGCCTTGGATGTAAATGGAAATGTTATCAAAATTAAAGGTGTGGTTAAAGTCCTTGTGAGTAGAATAGAGAGAAAAGTAGTTAAGTTACTTCTATTCTTAGTTATGCTCCAATTAATCCATTGATAGGCCAGGACTAGTTCAAAAAATTGGGAATACAACTCACATTTGTTAAAAAGATTGAAATTAAAAAGATGAGAGACAAATTTCTTAGGTTGTTTAATGGGGAACCTGGTACTATTAAAACAACTCTTGTTTTGGAGAGATAATCTCCGAGACAATACCCATAATTTGCAAACCACATAAGATTTGGTCCACTCAGAAGAGTTGAGAAGGAAATTAATGAATTAGTTAAGAGAGACAAGTTAGAACCCATAGAAAAATCCTATTGGTCTATGCCATTAGTAATTATTATTAAACCCAATGGTCAGATTCATTTGTGCGTGACTATTAGATATCAGTAAACAAAGCTATTAACAAAACAACATACCCTGTTCCCAATGCTAGAGAAATAATAGGATCTCTGCAGAAATCAAATTTTTTCACAAAATTATATTTAAATACTGCTTTCCATCAGATACCAGTCACTGAGAAAGCAGCAGAAATGTTAACATCAACCATGCACATAGGGTTATTTAAATGCAATAGGCTTCTATTTAGAATAATTTCTGCCTCCCACATTTTTCAGTCAAAAAACTGTAACCCTTTTTAAAGGATATGAAGGTGCCAAACCATTTTTTGATGATATCCTTGTTACTGCTACTACAGAAAATGAACTTAGAATTCGTCTACATAAAGTAAGCATAAAACTAAATGAATATGATTCAAAGCTTAATACTCAAAAGTATATCTGTAAAGCTAGTGATCCAAAAATGGCACATCTCCTGCCCCAGAAAAGGCTAAAGCTGTAGCAGAAGCTTATGACTAACAATGTTAAAGAATTACAAGTTTTTCTGGGATTCATAATCTATTTTGAAAACTTTTTGAAAGGAAAAGCTCATGTTGCTAAACTCTTATATGATCTTAAAAAAACCCAGAAATGAAATGGGAAACTGATCAAGAGAAAGCATTTTTGCTTACAAAGACACTGTTAATTTCAAATAAATTACTAATGTGATATAATAGCAACTTGCAAATTACTCATATTACTGAAGCATCTGAATTTGGAGTTGGAGCAGTGCTATGTCAATCTGCAGTCAGGTGAATGACGCATCACCTATGCTTAACATACATTGTTCAGAATGGAAAAAAATATAGTCAGCTGGACAAAGAGGCTCTGCAATACTATTTGGCATCACAAAATTTCATCAATACTTGTACAGACATAAATTTACTATAATAACTGATCAGAAACCCTTATTTAGTATTTTAGGCAACAAACATATTCCTGAATACCTTAGCCCCACATGATAAGATGGCTCAACATTCTGGGATAAGACAGGAAAGTAAATAGGACATGCCAATGCTCTATCTTGTATGCCTGACCTGTCAGAGACCAATAAAGAGGAAATAGAAATTAACTACATAAATGTGCTAAAGAATCAAACTCTCAATATCAAAAATAGTAGCTGCTTGAATAGAGGAAGACAAAGGCTAACAATGAATTATAAATCAAATTAGTTCAAGTTGGCATAAGCAATGTCCAACTTTTCTCCATAAAGAACTATGGGCCGCTCGTGAAAAGTTGTTATTCTGCAAAGGCAGCATTCTGAGGAGTGAGTGTGTGCCAATCCCAGTTAAGAGGAAAAATCAAATTCTTAAGTGATTGCATAAAAGTTATCCGGGCATTGTTAGGGCAAAGGTTTTAGCCTGTAGTTATGTCTGGTCGCCGAACATTAACATTGATTTTGGAAAATATATATATAAAAATATATAATATTTGTCTAAATCGCATATTGTTAAATTGGAAATAATAATTGAAAGCTTGCTTTGTGAAAGATTAGCAAACTTTCAATAAAAAAATATAACAACTGTCAATCATGCACTAAAGTTCCTCTGTCAAAGTTTGAAGCATAGCCAAAAGCTGAGAGGGCATGACAGTGCATCCATATTGATAATTGTGGTCCATTCGATGTCCATTTATTCTTAGTAGTCATGGATGCATATTCAGGGTGGTCCGAACATAAATTAGTTAAAAATACTCGTTCAGATGTAACTGATAAATTATACAAAAAATTTTCATACCATGGTCTGCCTGAAACTTTAGTTTCAGATAATGGAACTGGAATCCATCAGAGAAATTTGAGAAGGCTATGCAAGAATGGGAGATAAAACATTTATTCACACCCCCTAACACCCTCAATCTAATGAATTGGCCGAAAAAGCTGTGCAAAACTTTCCATTAATAAAATAAAAAAAAACAAGAATACAGGTAGCAGTCCTTATCACACTGCTTTATCAGCATTACTGCTAAATCTAATAAATCACCAGCTGAAATATATTTAGGTCAGAAATTGCAGACAAAATTATCAAACATTGTACTGACAGAGGACCATAATGAACCAATCTAGAATTCTTATACATTTACACCCAAGGAATTAGTGTGGGTTAAAAATAATCTAAACAAATTCTGGTTGCAAGTTGTAGTTACACTGCATCTATCAAAGCAAGTGTAACTGTTCGTATGAATGAGGAAAAATATTACGCAAACATGTCAATCAATTGCGTAAAGATGAAAGCATAGATGTAATACCTAATTTATTCAAGAAAACAGATAACGAGATAGTACTAAATGATGATACAAAACTGGAAACAGAGTTTACCCACTGTGATGAAGATCAACTATGTGTACCAGAAAGTAAAATAACAACTCAAAGATGTGAGAAATCTGCCTCAATGTGTAAAAAGAGAAAAAAGGATTCCAAATTACCTCCGTGACTTTATTTTAATTTCAGAGAAAAAATAAATCTCTGAAGTTGGAGGAAGTGTATTATGTATGTGTGTGTGTGTTTAAATACATACACATAAAATGATTAATTGTAATAGAACAATGTTATACATGTATATCAAATACATACACAGTAATTTAAAAATTTGGTTTCTTAAGAATAATAAACTTAAATAAATAATGCTAATGGTATTTGTGATCAGAAAAGATTAATTTCTAAGTAGATGAAAAGAGCAATTAGTTAAAATCTCTGGAAATAAGCAATGAAATTCTTGCAGTAAAAAAATATAGCCTTAGCAATTAAATGATTGTGAGTTTCTGATCAATTCATTGATAACAACTCTAGAAATCCAAAAATAATTTTTGTAATAGCATTTAATAGAAGTCAAATTCTCTAGTCCACAATGTGTCTTGAATAAATGAAATAATTACCTTATCGGCAGGATCTGAAAGAAAAGCCAATCAAAAAAGTAATTGGATAATCAATTTCTAGAAGCCAAGTGAGAAAAGGAAACAAACATTTGCTATTGGAAGCTTCTGGTGTACAGATAGACATTTAACCTTGGTGCTGGACATCACCATACCTCTGAATGTGCCAAAGCAAGTCTAGGGACTTAACAAGTGGTATAGATCTTTATTATTATTTCTGTATGCCTATGGATCTATATATAGATTGTTAAATTGTATATTTATAAATTAATAATGGAAACCTCTTATAGAGGTATATTAAATTCTACATTTTAACTGTATTAGTTGTGGTTTTTAGATCTCATGTGAATATGGAGAGCAAGAGTTATGCTCCTGACATAGCACACTTAATAACATTTTTTTTAAAAATCATTAATTTTTGAAAAAATAACAAATGCAAATGTGTATTATGTCAAAGAAAATATACAATTTGGCATTCAGGAATGTTTTGATCAGCAGCACACTTTAGAAAAATTTAAACAGAATTAAAATCAGTAGTACTTTCATAATATTCTTAGTTTTATTCATTTTTAAATTAGTCCATCAAAACTACAGATTAATATCTAGTTTTGGCTATATTCAGATATATAAGAAAAATGTCATTAATATTATGCATAACTTTTAAGGCACAGACCATTCAAAAATAAACAAGATTCATTACTGGATTAGAAATATTATAAAATCATATACTTTATTTTTAATATATTAATAAAGACCTAGGTTGTCATTGACTAATGTAATAATAACATATTGGAAGACTTATTCCAACTATAGAATTGTTAGAAGATTTATGAAGGTGGCATTTTTCTTGAAGTTATATATTGGACTATTTCTATCATCTAGATAGAAATGTTAAATGTTTTTAGAAAAATTCAAACTATTAATAACATATAGGTTGGTGTGGAATAATATTTCAAGTGGTATTACTCTTCTATCCTCTTTAGATGTTATAGTCACTAGCACAAACTTTAGACTGATTTCTTCTTTTTTTTAAAGGCAAGATTAATCCCAAATATTATGAAATGTCACACCAGGTTCATTTATGGCATTATTTATTATTAATTAGGTGAGCAGCTCTTTTAAATTCTCTTATTTTTACTATTTCCTTTTTGCCCAATATTGGTACATGCATGATCTACTACTTTAGACACATCTATCTTTTCCTTTCTCATCATTGTTTTGTGTTCTTAATCATTTTTTGATGGGCAGTTAGTTTCACCAAAATATGTCCTTTCATATCCATGTGATATTCATAGATATAATACTCCTTACTAACTTGGGTGCTGATCTTTACAAGTGAATGTATTTAGAAAAGCTTCAATTTTTCTAAAAACATTTAATAGTTCAATTAAATGATGAAAATAATCCAACACATTACTACAATTTCCAACTAAATGTTTTAATTAGTTTCATAATCTCCAATTACATATTAATATGAAAGGTAATATCATGTTGCAGATAAAACAATGCATAGACTATCATTGCTTTAGGAAAAACATATAACTTCAGAAGTTTATTTTTTTATATATATTATATGATTATAGTTCTTTTCAAAATTCTACTATTGCTGCCGCAGAAGAAAGAAAAGTACAAAAATAAACTGTAAAAATAATAATGAATCTAACTTTGAATAGCATGTAATCAACATTCTATTACTATGCTCAACCTTGCAAGCATTCAATAAATAAATAAAATTTACTACTTTTTAAGTCAAATCATTTTGTTTGTAGATTTTTTTATTTTTCTATTATATTCTTCTATTGATTTACCAGGCAAATAAAAATTGCACTAAATTTTAAGTAAACCAACTCATATTTATCTGAAAAGAAAAATCCAATATTTAATAATATGAAAAAATCCAAACTATTAAATACAATATAATTTTGATAAATGTTTACTTTCTTCATAATTTGGATTTTTATTTACATGTGCATATGAAATAACTACATACAAAATAATGACAGCGATAAAATAATCTTTGCTCAGGAAGTCACATGATATTTGAGCATTCATTTGGGGCAGCGGATCTAATCAAATGACTAAAACAGAATTTATTTTTACTTTACTCATTTCAAAATTAAAACAGGAGTCTTTAGCTTTACAATACACCACTGAAAAGTAGTAATTAATTTATTGAGAGCACAGATAGCATAAGTAAATACTTTCAACAGGCGTTAACCTGTATTCACTGCGCTCTATCGGCAAAATATGCTTGATTATTACGAATTTTAAAATGCATTGAATACAGGTTAACGCCTGTTTAAAATATACCATTCTACTACTGAGCTAAACTGCACAGCACAGAGTATCATAGCAGTGACTCATGATCAAATTTATTAATTAAAAAAAAATATTGGATCTTAAGTAAGGTAATGTGTATTTTTTCAGAAAGCTAAGTGTATATGCTAAATATTTTAAATAATGTATATTAGGCTATTATGCGAAAGTTACACATTTGATGTTACTTTTAATAGCCTGTCACTTCCTTAATTGTAATTTATTATAATATTTCAATTTTAAAGTGTATTATATATTTTATTGAACTTTTTATATTATTAAGGTATGCAGAGAATAAATAAATCTTTTAATTCAATGATAAGTGTATTATAATGAGGGAAGGCCAGGAAAAGATTTATTATTAAGAGTTAAATAATGGTAAACATTAAAGATGATCTTTTTTTTTCTTTTTGGATAGAAGTGCTCATTTTAAAACTTTAATTAGGCAAATGTGCTTTCCATCAGATGACTTAACATAATACATATATTAAAAGAAAGCATTATAACCTGACCTTTCACTTAGATGATTCCAAGAAAAAGATTTACTAAAACTTCTTTACTTATAAAATATTTTAAAAGAAAAAAATCATTTTTAACATCTATTAAATTTTTTTTTGTAGCTATTAATACTTCTCACGACATAACTGAAGCCATTAGGATTTTTAAAAATTTTAAATTCAGAACTATTTTATTTCTCTCTTTCAAAGTTATAATGAAGTGTAATATTAACTATAAAATATTAAATCGTCAATTACGACGCTATACTATAAAATGAAATATAAAATTGTCTTTGTATACTCAATATTATAGAAAAAAATGAATCTATTTACCAAAATTAAAGTACAAACAAGGTTTTATTGGCTAAATTTTATTTTCAATGTATTCAAAGATATTTTATTTTCAGTTTTACAACTGAATAATTTATTAATCTTTTTTTTGACAGAAAAAAAAAAGGTGTGGGTACATAAGATGTATTTCCATTTTAAAAAAAAAAAAGATACGAGTTTTATTAAATTCACTTTTATATATAAGGTATATGAGCACAGACTTTCACACAACCCACCACTCTCCACTCATCTCATAACACTGATACACTTGAACACATACATGTCGAAAAGACAAATAATCACCAATATACGTATTTCATGCTAAACCAGCAATCATCAGTTGAACCAGATTATCATCTCCACACATATATGCAATAAGTGCTCAGATATATATTACGATAGCCAATCTTCATACTTGAATGGACAGGCTTCAATCCACTCCACACTCCAACCGGCTATCCAATTGAAAATCTAATGATGGAACGCTCAAAGGCCACCCTGAGGCCGAGATTCTCATCACCCCCATGTTGACCTAAAGCTAATCCGACCCTTCATGTACAGGACACAATCCATTTAATACATATACAAGGGATGGGCAGACATCTCACTATGTAATAACTGAAATAGCTTATTATATACTTGTGTCGATATATATGTAAGGTATATGAGCACCGCTTTCACATGACCCACCACTCTCCACTCTATCTCAGTATCAGTGTTATGAGATAGAGTCGTGGGTAGATACTGAGATAGAGTGGTGGGTAGTGTGAAAGTCTGTACTCATATACCTCAGATATTATATATATTGACACGTATATAATAAGCCTGTATTTCAGTTATTAAATTCACTTTTGTAAGTATGGTATATAAGAGAAAACAACCATAAAAATTAAATTTTCTATATTTAAACTAATATGTAAATTATATTCCACTTATCCTTAGCATCTTTGGACATAATATAATACCTTTGATTCTAAGAAGAGAAATATAAAAAAAGATTAATAATTATTACATTTGTTTTATTTTTCCTCAATGTATATAAGTCATTTGTTTTTATCCGAACATGTGAACTTTCACTATATCATTTTCAGGCAAGATAGGGAGGGACAAGTTCATATCCACTTTTGGATTTCAGCTATATGTGCATAAAATACATTGATAAAATCAAAACTTAATCTACATAAATGAATATATATAACTTCACATACCAAAAAATTCTAACCTTCATATAATTCCTATTATTATCCTACATATGTAAGCAATATAAAGCTTTATGCAACATTTATTCATTAAAAATTTTTTGAAACAAATTATATTATTTAAATCAGGGGTGGCCAACTTTTGTGTTCATAAGATCTACTTTTTATTTTTAAAATGTGTTGCGATCGACTTGTCATAGGCGTAGTCTAAGTGGAGGGAGGTGTGAAATAATACTATTTTTATATATCTACTTAGTAAAAAAATAATTATTTAACGGGACAAAAAAATTATGTCGAGGGGGAGGGGGGTAAAGCAACATGAGTAATTATTAACAATATTTATTAATTCAGATTAGCTACATTAGGTCAAGATTAAAAATATTTTCAATAATGATACGACTTAGCGGACTTCACTATCTAGAATTGAAAAAAAAATTAGAACAAAAACAAAAATAACAAAAAAGCTTGGAAATCTTGACTTAATTTGTTCACTCGTTACCCGTCAGCTCTTGCCAGATTGGCCTCACGATCGACCAAAATTGGCTTTGCGATCGACCGGTGGATCACCATCGACTTGTTGGACACCCCTGATTTAAATTATTAATATTACTATCTGCATGAAGAATAGATTAAACAGTAAAAACTAGACAATTAAATAAAATATTCTAATATTAAAATATATCTCTGAATTTATAAAAAAAAATCATATTTAGCAATGCATAGCAAATACTTATAATATATAAAATGTTCTATCATCATCATCATCAACCATTATCAATCCACTGCAGGATGAAGGTCTCTCCAAGTTCAATCCATCTTTTCCTATCTTTAGCTTCTCTTCTCCACATCACCCCTGCATACTTTCTTATTTCATCCATCCATCTCACATGTGGTTTCTTTCTGGGTCTTTTACAATCTCTTGGAATCCAGTTTAAAATTTCAATTGTCCATCTGTTATCATCTCTTCTAATAATATGTCCAGCCCAAGTCCACTTCAGTCTTTTAATTTTTTCAATGAGGTTAGTAACACCTGTTTGTTCTCTTACCCATACATTGTTTTCGATCTCTTCTTGTTACTCCCAACATGCATCTCTCATACTTCTTTGAGTGGTCTGAAGTCTCTGTATTGCTCTTCTATTAAGTGTCCAAGTCTCAGATCCATAAGTAAAAACTGGCAAAACACATTTATTAAAAACCTTCCTTTTCAAACACATAGGCATATTTCCTTTTAGTATCAAGTTATTTCTTATTACTATATTACAGAAGCAATATGTTTCTCTCTCTATATATATATATAATCTTGTTATAATTTTGTAGTGTTAATATAAATGGTTCCTGCATGAAGCAAAAATTCCAAAAATACTTTTTACTTATATCCTTAAAATGGTATAGAATACCCTCTTCAAAAGGCAAATATTAGAAAAACAATGTTAGACCATTAAATATGTAAATGTAGTGCTTTTCTAGTATTCACTTTTTGAAGAGGTTAATTTCGAAAATGTACTTGAGAATTTAAAAAATAAATACTTTTCAAATTTTCTTTCTGTGCAAGAAGCATTTACTTTATAGCACAAAATAATGTTCTTTATACTGACCACAGTCAATATTTTAACAAGTTTGTGATTATCATATGCGCAGGCTAATAACAATAATCTACTCAATAACACTTTACTTCAGAGACACCTATATCTTACATGAGCAATCAATGATAACAATACCCACCTGATCTTAAATCAATATATATTGGCATAATCTAATGGTAATGATTATTCATACTTGCATAGTTTTACTCTGGAGAAGAAAAATAACAAAAAAAGATTATTGATATCAATATAGGTATTAAATGTAAACTAGCATCAAATGATGCTTTGTTTTTGTATATACCTTCAATAATAATAATGCCCTGCATGGTTTGTTGCAGTGAAAGAATAACAGACTCTGGAGCTCAAAGTCTATAGATTACAGCCCAACTCTGTCACTTCCAGAGTAATAAATTATTATTTTTATAATAACAATTTGTTCATTGATTTCAAAAAGTTTTTCTTTAAAGGATTGCAGATATAAAAACAGTTTTAATACTAATAATCCAGAGTTCCAAGAAAAAGATCAAAATTTGTGATAGCAATGAAGTTATTTATTATTGAAGCACCCTTCAACTATTCACACTATCTCATACCATTAATATACATAATCACACACATGTAAAAAAGATAAATAATTACCATTTTATTATTAACTAGTAAATATGTTTATTAAACAACAAAATAGCTGAATATTACTTTAACATTTTTTAATTAGAAAATTTTGACCAATTTCTCAGGGAATATAAACTCTTAAGAAGAAAGCAGTAACAGTTTTGAATGTTTCATTAAGCTCTTAAATATCCTTCAATTTTGAATCCTAGATAATTCTCATAAAATAAAAATGCATTCATTTTCTCTGGCTTTAATTGGTTCCATTTATTCAGTGAAAAATTTTTAAATGTAAAAAACTAATTAAAAAAACAACAATTTCAAACTACAGAAATTAAATTAACATTATTGAGTAGTTTGGATGTTTTTGTTCTGATTTAATAATTATTTTTAATGCTGGTTTAAAACAATGGTAGAATGGTGGATTCTGGAAGATTAACGTTCAAGAGGCACAAGTTCTATCACTTCCAGTGAGCAATCTTATGAACTCCTAAGTAAAAAACCATTGGATTATTTTTATTGTTTTATTAAATAACTTAAAATTTTGTCACAAAAGCTTTATGATTTGGCAAGATATTAAAATATTTTAATGAGTTATAATATTTTTAATTAATAATCATTTTAAATGAAATTGACCATTTTATTATAAAACCATATCTCTTTAAGCTTAAAGTTTAAAAATGTGTCAACTCTTTTCAAATTAAATTGAAACAAAAACATGTTTTTAAAACTTTAAAAAATTCTGAAATTTTTATTTTATAATTTTTTTATTATTTTTAAATTAGCAAAAAATCCATAATGATTCTCAACAAAATTGCTTTAACAGGTCAATCCCAATTGGCTTTTCTTGAAATCTTTAAAAGATTTCAAATTTTTTCAATACAAAAAAAAAAAAAAATAATAATAAAAACAATACTTTATTTTCAAGTTAAAACTATATTACAAAGCTTTTATTTATTAATTGTTTTAAAAAACAACTTAAAAAAAAAAAAAGACTGTTTTTAAACGAATACAAAAAGCAAGATAATTCATCTTATACCAGGTTTTTTTTCTTTTTCACTCCTATTTTACATACATAAATAATTTGGACAGGTAAATTTTATTTTATGAATAATGGAAATGCTATTATAAACAAAATTTCTGATAAAGTAAAATGTTACCATACATCTTGTTAAAGGAAATAGATCCATCAAGATACCAATATATTTCCAGAACATAAAGATGTATATATACATATGTACTTAAGAGGAGCGATCTACTCTTCCCCAGGCTATGAATAAATAATATTCAATACATAAAGTAACTTAAAGGGAGTGGTATGCTAACATTAAACTATGCTAATTTCATATCTATATATGCAAGATTATATTTATATAAAAACTTTATGTCCCCATTATTACTAAGACACAAGTTTACTAATAGTAGCATTTCATTATATGAGAAATATTTTAATGCCAATAAATATATTTTTTATATGTATACATATACAGGTAGAACACAGATATTTCAGAATCTCTGCTTTTTCAGAGTTGAATTTTTTTGCATTTCACTAATATATCTGCCCCCTTCCACCCATTACCAATATTCTATTTTTTTAAGCACTAAGATACTAAAAATTTAAATAATTATAAAATTTAATATAGTGAAACTGTGATATGTAGTGTCAATATATAGTATTTCAATTATATACTATCTTAAAAAAAAAAAAGAAGAAATTCATAAATTTAACAAATTCTATGATATAACAGCAATTATTTGTCATCTTGAATCATTATATGTGATCATGTTTATTTATTAGGTATAGTGAAAATACATAATTTTATTTTTCATTTTTTAATCCTTTCAAAAATTTGACATGATATAGTATTTAGTTTAATAAAGTGTTTTAAGCATAAAGCTAAAAGTTTTATGAAATTTTTTAAAAAAATTGTCAAGTTTTATTTCTTAAGTAATAAAATAAGTTATCAATGTGGCAGGAAAAAAAATTATAAAACATATTTGTATTGAGTCAGAAGATTTTTACCCAAGAATATAAAATGGATACTGCAAATAAGATAACTGTAGTAGATTTCTAAATCAATATGGATTTCAGAATATCAAAGCATCTGGAGAGACTATAGTCTGTTGGTAATAAAATTGCTATTACATTTCTATAGAGGAAAAAAAAGATTAAAGAAAAAGGATATCATCCAGAGCAAATATAATTGCAATCAAAGTCTGATATTTCATGATCCATTTTTTTTTTTTTTTAAAATAAAATAAAGGTATAGCCCAGCAAGCTTATTTTTTTTATTTTTTGCATAAATGAAAATAGATAAATACACACACAGTAAATATATGTGTAAATGTGCTCTCTCAATTTATTATTAATAACTACAATATTGTTTTTTTTCCTACTTTTCTTTGTACTGTAATCTTAATTTATATATCAAACAATACACACACAAATATATATATATGTAAGTGTTGAAAAGTACTATACAGTTGCAGTATAGTAAATAATACATATTGCATTATAATCAAGGCTTATTAGCAAAATGTGAGCTATTATTCATGATACATGATATATGCAGAGAGAGCTTTGAAACAAAATGTAGCAGATATTATGACTTCACTGTACCTATAATTTTTTATATTTACATATACACAATTTCTGTGTATTATATAATTTTTTCTCAATAGCAAAACAAAACAGTTTAATCTATATAATTGTAATCAAAATAATAAACATTTCTATCAGGATTAATAAATGTATTTAAGTAATAATAGTATTGTAATAATCATTTTAATAACTTATTAAATATTTATATTTTACATTAATCAAAATAATGTATTCTATAGATTACCCCTCCCCTCCCTTCTTTATTTAAACTGCAGATCATTTTATTTGTAATTTTTATACCCTGTGCACTTGCCAATTTGATATTTTTTAAATTCAAAAATTAAATATAGCAATTCAATTAAGATAGAAAAATACAATATTTTCTCTTAATAATCAGGATTCTTAAATTATAGTTATTTAATGCACTTTTTTTTTAAATTTATTTTCCAATATTGTTATGTATTAAATAGAATGGATGAAATTAATCATAGAATTAAACTTGGTTAGAGTACTTGTGATAGAAATAACTTGATATTAAAAGAAAAGATGCCTAAAATGTTTGAAAAGGAAAGTTTTAAATAAAGTTTTACCAGTTCTTACTTATGGATCTGAGACTTGAACATTTAATATAAGAGCAATACAGAAACTTCAGATCACTCAAAGAAATATGGAGAGATGTATGTTAGAAATAACAAGAAGAGATCGAAAATGCAATACATGGATAAGAGAACAATTAAGTGTTACTGACATGGTTAAAAAAATTAAGACTGAAATGGAGTTGGGCTGGACATACTTCTAGAAGAGATGATAATAGCTGGATGATTGAAATCTTAAACTGGATTCCAAGAAATTGTAAAAGAATCAAAAAGAGACTACATGTGAGATGGATTTATGAAATAAGGAAGTGTGCTAGTGTGATGTGGAGAAGAAAAGTTAAAGATCAGAGAAGATGGATTGAACTTGGGAAGACCATTCTGCAGTGGCTCAATAATGCTTGAAAGTGATGATGATGATTCCCATGTAAATTTTTAAAATGTTACTTAAATAAATTGTAGCTCATGTTAAGAAGCCTGTTGATTATTAAAGATTGAAAGTCACCCTTATAATTTTACTGATAACAAAAATTACAACTTATAGGTATCCAAAAAGTATAAATAAATAGGAAGATAAATGTTATAGGGTGGGTGACAATGAATAAATAAAAATAGATTATTAAAGAAATTAATAAAAGTAAGTGAATTGAGACACATTATTAAAAGGAAAAAGAATAAGGAGAAATGAAATAGAAAAAATATCTAAAATAAAATGAAGGAGAGAGACCTTAAGAAAGGAGTAATTACAAGAATTTGAAGAACAACTTAGAGAAGTTAATCTTCAGTAATTTGTAACAACTTTTTGGCAGACAAGACAACCAGTTTTATTCAATTTCTTGACAAGTATGCCATTAAAATAAATATATTTATTTTATATAATAAACACTGAATAATTAAAACTACTAATGCTAATTTTAAAAAAAAAACTCATTTAAATTTTTTTTATACTTGTAGTACACAATTAATTTTTAGAGATACCAATATACTATAATTAATAAACATAAATAACATCAAACATCAAAGGTTCTCTATTTTTTATTTATTTAAGTATAAAACACTTAATTGATTAACTTTTTATGAATTGATCATTGATTTATTTAATGTGATCATTGGTATTAATAATATTTACTTTTATAATACTTTACAGATTCAAATTGATATTGTTTTACTCTATATACTACTCATCAGATGGAGCCTCACAGTACATACCAATTGGCCAAGGGGAAAAAACTAATCATTAAGAAATAAAATGTACTGACTTTAAAAATATTACAATATAAAATGTATGTAGATTTTGAAAATAATTTAGACAAAAATTATAAATTTTTATAGACAATCTTTTAAGTAATATATTTACTATATAGTTAATAAAAATAAACAATTTAAGCAATATAAATTTCTATTTTTATGCATGCTCATGAAATTCCAAAAAGCAATTATTATGTAGCAACTATGGACTTGGAAAATAATTTATTTAATCAAAAAATACACATTTTATTGCATAGTAACCGCAATAATAAAGTGAATAATAAATTGATTAATTAAAAAATTAGCAATAACTTTTTTTATTGGTTAAATAAGTTAATTTCAAAATTATTGCTAATTTCATGAACATGCAATAAAATATAAATTTATATTACTAACTTATACTATTTACTTTTATTAATAAGACATTGAACTGCATACTAAATATATTTATTAAAATATATCTATAAAATTTTGTATTTTTTTGGCTAAATAAATTATTTCCAAAGTTCATACATTTTAATTTTTTAATATTTTAGAAGTTGATGCATTTTATTTTTTATTAATCAGCCTTTTTTTTAACCAATTGGTATATATTGTGGCCCCATATGAAGGGTAATATGTAGGCTAAAACAGTATTAAACTAGAATATACATTATTTTATTTAATATGGATATATGGTTTTAAAAATATATTCACATTATAATAAATTAATTGACACATCTAAATTCATGTGAATGAATACTCTTTTTTTTTCTTCTTCAGTTTGTTCTTACTTTTCAATTACAAGTTACTGTAGTTATTGATAATTTAATTTTCATATTCTACTATAAAATGGAAAGTAAAAAAAGATCATTTCAACTGAACAAATAAAAAGAAACAAAACTTGAAAAAGAAACTTTAATCATTCATTAATGATATTGTATTGTACTGTTTAATGCCATTACTATAAGAAAATAAAATAAACTTTAACCATTAAATTGAATGTATTAGATAATGGAAATAGTCCAGTACAAAATACAACTAGAACATCATCCTCACAAATCTTCAGTTTAACCATTAAATGTTTATTTATTTATTTTTTCATTTTTATTTGTCTATAAAAATTGTTTACTGGTACAATTATAAAAATAAATATATAATGTGGTATATAGTCTGTATTTTAAATTTGTACTTAACAAATATTTAAATTATTACTTATATATATATTGTAACGGAATAGCGTTACATGGTATTCAAACCCAGGCGTATGGGGGTATATTTAACTATAATCAATGGACGAAATAACTGACAGGGACAAAACTTTTATAAAAGCGGTCTTGCTTTAATAATAAGCGAAGAACAGCCGTTTCTAAAAGCCGATCGCAGCTATATAAGAGTACCTGTCAGATTTATTGAAAAAAAGAGTAAAAATTGTTGTTATTTTATTATTTTGTGTGTGTGTGCTAAGAATAAATCTATAATCCGTCGTTGTAGTTTTTTTTATTATTCATTTTGATTAATTAAAGAAGAATGATTGAACGCAAGTTTAACTTTTATCAAATAATTTAAATTAATTAGCAATATGTTCTGAAATTCCAAGCAATCTCAGATTAATTTGTACAAACGTAATTAGTAAATGTAAAATTAGAAATTGAAACAATAGGCAGGATATGTGCTGGTACGCCGAGATAAAACAAGCCAAAATTAGAAACAGAGGTGTGAGAAAGTGTACACCGCTATTGTACGACTCAGATTTCTGTCCCCAGAGAAACAATACCTAAGAAAAACGGTTAAATTCCAAACTAATGTCAACAATCCCAGAAATCTCGGAGTTGAGCTGACACGCGATGGACTTATCAAATAAAGGGACTCACAGGTGCATGGGATTGATTGGAGGAGAAAAATTCAAGGTGTGAGGGCGTGAAGGCAAAGATCAAAAAGGCCGAACAGCGTTTTCAGATGACAGTTGTGCTCTTCTTTAGAGAAATTATTAAGAGACTTGATTTTTTATTAGACGTTATGAATCTAACTGCCATGCGTTGCTGAATATAGAATTCGCGGCTTGACCGCCGGACCTCCGCGTCCAGTCCAGCTGATTGCCATCAAGATGCTCATACCACCGGAGAACCTCATGTTAGGACCACGCTCGCTTGGAGACCGCGCAAATCGCCGGAATACCTCATTAAAGAATAATCTTCGCTCAGGATCCCATTACAGTCGTTCTACATTTCACAGGTAGCTATCGTAAAATTTGTTATATTCAATTGTGCACTTAAAGAAATAACTTTAATATCCAGAACTATTAGAAAGACATTAATCTAAAACAGTATAATTAATATTAATCATTTATGAACAGTTCGAGAATTTTTTTACCTAATAAATTTGCCGACTGATCAACAGTCTGAAATAATATGTGCAAAGTGATTTGAAGTTGACCGTTAATTGTCTCGGCTTGCCGATCACATACCTGCGTTAATCATTATTAAACAGATTAAATAAATATTTATGTAGCTAATTTTTTTTGTTATTTAATTGCTTGGAATTTCAACATAAATTTATATATATCGGAATGAATGCTTTAGCGTAAGTTTGTATGGAAATGAATGCAGTTGATATTTTGGGGGTGGGATTTTATTGATTTTATGCTTATGTCGTGATGCTTTTTAGACTAAAGTTAAGTTGGATTAATTTGTTCTGTGGGATGTAGGGCGGGCCCTTCTATGATTATAATAACGGAGGTAGTGTGAAGGGTAATTGTGGCTGTGTTCGTTTCATGTTTCCGACTGGAGCGAGGCACGGGCATGTTTTGTGATGTAATTGAGTGGGCTTATGCACATACATGGCGGACTCTTCTAAAAGTTCTCCTGGCGCCTATTACTGGGATTCGATTCGAATCTATGTATAAAATAAATAAAGCGTACGTGTATGGGTGTTAGAAATTATCGTCGCAGAACATCATGTAATCCCCGGACGGAAGAACACAGCGGGTGCCAACAAAAAAAGGAATCGTCAAGCAAGGATTGGAGTAGGTAGTGAAATGTCACGGTCTCGTGGCGGGTTACAATATATTAATTGGCTGTAAAGTTGCATACATAGTGCAGTGGTTGTAATTACATTAATATCTTTAATACAATGTGATGTTTAAATAATTACAGACTCTGAATCTTTTTTTATTAAAATATATTTATCACCTGGGCAGTATTTTTGATAAAAATTTCTGGAATTTCAATCAATTCTCTATTTTTTTTCATTCCTGATCTCTATTTCCAAATGATCATAGATTGCCATTTACATGACTATCTCTCCGTATTATTTTTATTGGACAGTCAAGATTATACTGTACTTACAAATTTATATTTATTTACATATTTTTTAAAAAATAATGAATCTAAAACTGCTGCAAATTATGTTGAAAGAATTTATATTCTTGAAGTTCAATGACAAAAGCCGTTTAATGTTTTGACAGCAAGTTAACTTAGTAATATAAAAAAAATGTTTATCAACTGAAACAATTCCTAATTAAGCAATAAAAATATATTACTATACTAAAATTGCTAAATCAATAACTATTTTGCATTAATTAACTTTTACATTGAACTATTAATATTTGATTTCTGTGAAAAGAATAAAAACATCAAGAAGTGAATTCCATAGCATGTAATATAATAGTTATAAATATAAATTAAGCATACAAATCTACAACTGTTAATCAATTAAGATTAAAGATTAGCCGATTAAAAATTTTTAAGATATATTTGGAAAATAGTTTGAAATTTACATATATGAAATTAATAACATAAGTAATATAAAATAACTATTTATTAATTACAAAAACTAAAACAAAACTGTGTCAAAATTATTTGGTTTTACATTTATATGAGAGATAAAAGATCAATAAAGTTACAAATAAGAATATATAACCTTTAATAGAGTTATTTTTTTACAATAATTAAATCTTTATATATACATGGCTGATAATTCCTATTCAAAGATATAAAGTACTAGTTCCTTTTCTTTTTTGCATTTAGTCCATAAGTACAATGATTCTTGACATTTTCTATGCAACCACAACTAGTTGACAAAAGAGCTAAAGGCTTTATGATTGAATTTCAGGTGAATGTATTAACAAAAATCTGTTTGGTCAATTGAATACAACTAGTGTAATCAATCTGCTACTTGGTGCATGAACATCAAATGAACTCCTAAACAACTAAACTTGCCATAAATATAGACTGAAATTTGTTTAATAAATATATACATTATATATGTAATAAAATTTTTCTTTACTGTGACAAAAAAAAATATTTGGACATAAAAAAAATCCTACCTAAAATTTTTTTTAAAAATATTTAAAAAAAAAACAAAATTATCTACAGTTAATTTAGAAGTATATCAGAAATAAAATTATGTCAATATAAAGTCGTTTTTTTTTTAAAAAAAAAAAAATTCTTTCTCCTCCTCTTCCTTTTAAAAAAAAAGTATTTTTATTATGGTCATAAATATCTCTGTAGTCAATCTGAAATTCATAAATTATCCATTGAAAGGAAATATATTTTCAACTCTGTTATATAATGATTTATTGTTTTTGTTTGTTTTTACATTGTTTCAGTATTTAGATAGAAGAATGAATTTTAAAAATGACAAATACATACAAACATAAATATATTGTAATAGAATAGATAAATGGAAAAATTATAAATAGGAAAAGAATCATTATTGATGATGATGATAATTAGATCATTAGATATATCAGAAGAGACAATTTAATGCATAGATTTATTGTTGGAAGGATTTCAGATATATAATTATCTTTGATTGGAGGCAGTGGTTACTCTTATGATAAAAAGTAATCAACCAATGTATCAGTAAAAATACTGATTTCAATAATCTAAATAAATTTAAAGAGGTGGATGTTTTAGCTATTTGATTAGATAATCATGACTAAATAACAAATATTTGTGTATATGTATATGCTTAGTTTGTACTATATTAATATGATATTTTTAATCATAGAATATAAGATAATTATGATATCAACTGAAATTATAAAAATTATAGCCATTGTTCCTTGATTAATTAATTAATAAAATGACATAAAGACATTCAGTAAGAGAAATTGCTGCAGTCGCATTCCTTTCATGCTTTTACAGTCATCTATTTGAGAAACTTTGCTAATTTTTTTTAAAAAAAATAACATATTTTTGAATATTGTTTTTTTAATTTAAAAAATAATCTAAAGAGGTCAGTATAACTGAAAAGGTGGCAATGTTAAAGTATATTGTTTCTGCCTCTGTCTTCAATGGATTTAATCCTTTGTAATCTGTTTTGTGACCATTTTAAATTACTTTGAGAAAAATTTTGGAAAAATTAAAATCTTGATATTTTTTGTGAAGTTTATTAAAATTCATGATTATTTTTATATAATAATTTGTTACACAATTATTAAAAATAAAGTACATATGATGAGTTTTATAAAACTGCTCACTAAAACATCATTACTGATTCTGTATTAGGATATTTTAAACATTATAAAATAATTTTAATATTTTAAAGAAGAATTTGATAGATTTATCAGAGATTGGCACTTATCTGTTCACATTTTTTTAAAAAAAAATTTCAATCAAAAAATTTTTTTGTTCATTTTCTGAAGTCACTCTGCTATTGCCAATCATTCAATGATGAAAATATATTTTTCTACTCATTACAAATTCATTTTTTAATGTTTGCAAACTTCAAATATGACTTAAATTTATTATTACTATTATTTGTAAATGTATATTTTTACCAAATCAAATGGAATCTATTAAATTCTGATATAGAATAAAGGATTAAAACTAAAATCATAAGTTGAAAGATTACAAAAAATGCCACCAGATAAACCAATGCATTAATCACATTGCAGGAGGATTAGCCCTTTAATATAATTTATCTCTTCTTTTACTTATTTCCTTCCACGTGTATATGTACAACTAAATTAGCTTGAGTAAAACATAAAGACTAAAATGCTAAGCTAGATTGTACAATAATAAAACAGAAATCATTCATATTTAAATAAATTATTAAAGATAATTTTTACAAATCCAATTAATAATTCACAAAAATTTCATAGCTATATTTAAATAATGCTGATAGCAATCATTATATTTGAAAATAACTAAATAATTCTAAATGTAAAGACAAGAATAAAGATTTATAATCCCTTGGTGTTTTTTTTTTTTTTCTTGATTTAATAACAGAATGGAAAATTGCTTCAAAATTTCTTAAAATAATTATTTTAGAAACAATACATTTGTGAAATGCATTGACAACATGTACATAAGTGGAAAGTTAACAAGATTTTTAAAAGTAATCATAAATAAAATAATTTTCTTTTAAAATAAATTATTAAATTAATCCATAAACATATGTCATCATCATGGGTGTACTATTCATATAAAAATTGGCAATAAAAAAAACCCACATAAAATTTGAAACCTAATTATGGAAAGTTAAATATTATTCAATTAAATACATGAATTAGAAGACTTAAATAAACATAAAGTTCTAAATATTATTAAAGCAAATTTAATTGTATCAATTAAATTAAATGCCCTATTAGTAAAAATCATCTATTATAAAATTAACACTAATTTTTCTTTAATTATGAGCTAGCACAATTTTGATAATTTTCCAGAACAAGTATGGTTTTGACAAATTAAATAATGAAGTTTCAAAAACTCAATCTTGATGTAAGCCATTTAATCCTTGGTAGAAAGGTAGTGATAGAAGATAGACTATCCTTCCAAAATATTTGAATCTTTTCTGATCATTTGTCCAAGCAAACATTTAAAATAGCAATCCATTCAAAACATAGGATAATTTATTTAAGCTGTCCTCTATCTGGAGACCAAGTTATTAATTTTTTGAACTAATTCTGAAATTATCTCTTAACAGTTTTTAACTACAAATGACTGATTAAATTTGTTCAGTATTTTTTATAAATTTTTCTTTGTAAACCCATTTATTTATTTATGAACATTTTTCTAAAGTTATTTTTGTTGTGGTTGTTCAAACTCTTTAATTGCTCCATTTTTCAATAGTATATTTTATGCTTTATCTTTATATAAAAGTGTCTGCATATTGTTTACCAAACAAAAAAACATTTTAAAAATATTTTAACCTACTTCTTTTGTTTCAAGTTAAAATTATTTATGTATGTTATTTTAAAAAATATAAAATCTATAGTTTTTTTTCTTTTGTTTCATTTTATGATATTTGATATTGTCTATCAGAATTCTTTCAACTATTTTTTTAATATGTAAACCCATTCACATATACATGATGTATTGTCATAATATACAAATATTTTATCTATACTTTTAGCAAGCCTTTATTTACACCAATCAATTTATTTTTTATCATGTTTAAGGTAGAAGTTAATTTTAATAAAGCTCAAATATATATAATTTTTATATAAGCAATAATTTTCATATGTCAACACTATCAATTTTATAATCTATTGTTAACCTTGCTATAAACTTTGTTTTTCTTCATTTAATTGTAATGCCATCTTTTCACTCTTAAATTTCCTAGTAATTGTCTTCAAGACTTATTCATTTTTGATTACAATGTAATATCATCATCATAATGAAGATTGTTAATATACTTTCTACATTTGCTGACTCCGTATTTCTCTTCTTTAAAGCCAACTTTCCACATTATCCATTAGAGTGACAATGTGCAGCCATTTTTTTAACACTTTTGATATTATAAAACTAGTCTGTTTCATTAAAAACTATTTAAAACATAGCTTCTACCCTCGTATGGAAATTTTTCATAAGAACTATAAAATGCTGTAGAATACCTGTCTAGAATACTTGAGCAATGATTTTTATTTCAGTCTTTCTTAACTCTAAATTACAGCTCTTCACTGAAAAAGTACTATATTTGAAAATTCTTCTTAAATATGAGCTTTAATTAGTGCTGATATTTACCATAATATTCCATTGGTTATATGCTATTTTGCACATTGTTAAGAATCTTTCCTTTAATATAAGAATATAAACTTCTTTTTTTTTTCAAATCTGTAAATCATTCAATGGTTTTTCAGCCTAATTTATATAATTAAGTTACATAAACATAATATTCTAAATGTATTTGTATATGGAAACATGTTTCAATTTCTATATATAAAATTCATTAGAATCAATTCTACAAAGAAATCTTATGAGTCACTAAATTTATCCTTCAGCATAAATAATATAACTATAATATCAAAATTATTATAATTTATATTGCAACAGAGAGAGCTTTGATGCAAACCTTAATCCATCCAGGCTTAGAAAGTTTGAAAAAATGTGTATGATAAATTTATTAGAAGATAGTTTTGAGGCAAATTGTGGAACCTGCTTTTATCCATATGACTAATAAAAATGATACTTCTGATGATTCATACATATTAAAAATATTCCAAAAGATATACAATACAATAGTATTCTCCTTTCTTTCTAAACTATGTTTATACACAAACTTTTATAGAATTGAGTTTTAATCAATGTGTCTGATTTGTCAAGACTTATTGAATTTAATTGAATGGAAATAAATTTAACTTAGAAATAATCTGAGTTCAGATTCAATTTGAAAATTCTTTTGTCAATATCATAATCTTTCTCCTCTGTAGTTATTTGATTATACGAAATAAATCAATGAAGTTATTTTTGTTATAGATCATGGATTACAATATCAGATATTTTTAAAATTATAATTTGGTCTTGGAGCACACACACAGTATATAGTGAAATATCATTTAATAAATTATTCCTAACAGATTACTCATGTATGTAGAATATTTTAGTGCATTTGTAAAGTTTGGTAAGATTAGTTTTGCTTTATTATGACATCATCAAAATGTTTTGATGAAGAATGCTCTATTTTTTATTTCTTTGCACCCATCTGAATTTATTTGAGTCAATGACTTTGAATGTTATATATGAAGAAATTGTCTCCCAGACAGAAACCAATCTCAGAGTTGCTATATTATCAAATCTATTATGAAAAAATAGAGTTCAATACTGTGATAGTTCAATAAATGTAAATAATAAGCATTATTTATTGATAATAAAGTGTTTTTTTGTGTAATTTTTTTTTTAGCATTTTACTACAGCAAACTCTATAAATTTTGCTACCTTATAGACTAATAGTATATATTTTTCTCTTTCCCTTAACAAAACTTTTAATAATATCTCAAAAGCCATAATGTTAATTTAAGTTTAAATATGTCTGATGACAATCTAAATGGTAACATTAGCTAATGAAAATTCAGAATTTAATTAAAATAAAACTATATTTTTTACAGAGAGACAATTAAAAAAATATATTACTATTAAATGTAGATAATCACTTTTTAGATATTTAAGCAAAAGTCTTTTTCCTTGATTTTTTTTATCACACACATTGGAAATGTTAAAATTATTTTAGGACTTAAAGCCTAATAGCTATATCAATATATATATATTATTATTAACAATTATTGCACAACTAATTGTATTTATGTGTTTTGATTATATTTCTTTAATCAATTGTTTACTCTTATCCAATTATTTCATTATTATTTTGTAGATCTTTGAAGCAAAAATATATAAGAACAAATTTTCATAAATATATTCATCAATAATTTTGAATAATAATTTTTAAAGAAATGTTTTATACAATTTGTATAACAGCCATTTAGAAAAAATACAGCATCTAAGTTGACTTTACTTACACTTACATGATTGTGATTGGACAAGATAATAAATGAATGATAAATTTGAGATGTGATTATAATGACAAACTAAAAAGAGACTCTTGATGGTATAAATATTATTTAATAATTTCTGACACTATTATTTCATGTATATACGAATATACACAATAATTAATTAAAAAGATCACAAAAAAATTCTATTTATTTTAATTAAATCAGATACTACATACTTATAAAAAGTAACTATAGTTAATTTGTAGTTTGATTTTTGCCATAAGGCATATTTAAACATATAATAAAAGTTAGGAAATAATCTGCATTAGTCTTTAATCTGCTATATGAATATTCAGAAGAAGAATCATTGGGTTAGGCTTTACATTACACTAATAAGGTGCCCCTAAAAAGAGAGCTTATCACTGATTATGATTCTTTAGGGACCAAAAAAATGTTGACCAATCAATCCAAAATGGGATAAGGGAAGTATGAGGGATAAGACAAATCTATGATTATTATCTTCTGACTTAATGAGATTCTAATTTTAATTAATCTTCATTCCCCATTTTTAAACACACAAAAAAATAGAATTAATTTAATTTTAAAAATGTCACTAATTTACATTAAATGAATAATTTAAAATTTACCATTTAAAAATCATTTTTGCTTAATTATTTATTCTAGTATTATTGATAATAATACTATATTATTTTAAATAATTTTTATTGTGTAATGTGTAAAAATTTAGCTAATGACATCTTGAAGTCTAGTTTCAACAGGAAATAAATAAATGATTTTTTATCATTTATTTTTCATATAGTTTAGGCCAATTTTGCCAGCCCATCCACCAACATTTAGTATCCTGTGCAAAAGTACAGTCATTAGTCAGCCCTGGCACAGTATATATAATTAAGAATTGATAAATATTATTTCAAAATTATATAATTTGCTTCTTTTGAGTATATAATTTGCTTCTTTTGAGTGTTTGAATTAATATGTTTTATCTCAAAATTTCAATAAAAGATTATCCCTCTATGTAGCAGAGTTGCTGAACATTATTCAAAATTATAGACATCAAAAAGTAAAAATATGACAAATGATCATTTAGATAGAGATGGTGAAATCTCCATTATAAAATCTGAACAAACTATTCACAAAGAATGATTACTAACAGCCATTAATTATGTTTTTGACAATAAAATGTAATGCTATGTAATTATTTTATGCATTATTCAAGCTAACAAAAACTTTTGACTTCTGTGAATTAATTAATGAGCTTCTACATATATATAACTTTAAAATTACACTGAGAATATCTTTTCATAAATAATAACTAATACAATATATAATTAACACCATCTTTTATTATAAACAAATTATACTTATACAAATCATGAAGATTAATGATTAAACAGGAATCAATGAAAATAACTGTTATTTCTTATGTAATAACAAAATTATAAGTTCAAAAGTTTATGCATTCTAATAAATTTGGATTATATATATATAAAAAAAAAAACAATTTTTCTTTTTTTTAAAAAAAGCAATGTATTTAGTTGCATCACTTCTATATAGAGAGGCAAGATTTTTGTTGGTTGTAAAATCTAAATGCATGTTTTAATTTTTCAAAAAATCAATGATTAATTGCTGAAAAGTTCATAAAAAATTCAAGCAATTGTGATCCATGAATTTTGAACTCCAGAGTTTGCTATACTATTGCATTAAACAACAAAAGGCTATTTTATTAAATAATATATCATAAGCATAAAATAATACTGCAATTTAAATATATAATATTAAATATTTATTATGTCCAGAAGGTAAGTAAAAACCAATAATATATTATATATCAGTGTTGTTTTTAATGGCACACAGTTATCATTTGCTTCTTAATAATATCTACATTAATCAAATGAAAATTATAATATAAAATTAGAAAAAATAAAAAAGATAACTAAAACAGATTTATTTTTCATTACAATATCAACAAAAAAAGTTATTAATAATTTTTATTAGTCATTCATTAGAGCAGAAATTATCCAATTCAAGCAATAGTATTTTGTCCCATGGACAGATCCAGAAACTAGTTATATCATCAATTCATCCATTTTTTCACTAACATTCTCTTCATTGTCTAGTTCTTCAATTCCATATAACTCTTCCCATCTCTTATATCATCCAACAACAATGCTAATCTTTTGCATCCTTTCCTCTTGCTTCCACTTACCATTCCCTCAAAAAACATCTTTCATTAAACTATATTTTCTTCTTAATATATATCCAATCTAGTTTCTCTTTCTATTTTCCTCAATCAATCTTTTTTCATTTATTCTTTTTAAAACTTCATTTGTTATTTTATTCATCCAACTGACTTTTTCCATTCTTCTCCATGTCCACATCTCAAAGATTTCCAATCTGTTCCTAATTTTATTACTCATAGTTCATGCTTTAAAATCATAACTAGAATACACTCTACATATACCATTTAATTAATGTTTTTCTTAATTTTCCCTTCAAAGATGCACAAAATATTTGCTTTCTCTTAATAAATGTCTCTTTTGCTAATGCTATTCTTCTTTTAATTTCAACTTCATTTCTTTCATCTGCACTCAATCATCTAACCAAATATCTAAATCCCTTTACTTGTTGAAGTATGTTATCATGGATTTCAATTTGCAGTCTTTTTGTATTCTTCTCTATCCATAAACACTTAGTCATCACAACATTAATGTCCATTTCATATTCCATACATCCTGCAATTTATTCAACATATTCTGAAGATACTTTTCATCCTCAGTTGTAAGAGAATTATCATCTGCACAACTTATACACTTTATTATTCTATTTACAGCATTTGCTCCTCCGCAGTCTAAATAATTATTTAACATGTCTTCTAAATAAACATTAAAAAAACAGATGACATAGCCTAACTCCTCTTTCTATATTCACTTCATCAGTCTCATTATCCTACAGTCTAATTTTTATCCTTTTCCCAGTATACATATTCCAAATCAATATTCTCTCTTTTCAAAATACTCCTTTATTTTTTAAGATGGTCATAAATTTATTTCAGATTACTCTATCAAATGCTTTTTTCAAATTCATAAAACATATACCAATTCCTCTATCTTTACCAATATATCTCTCTGCAATTGTTCTAACAACAATAATAGCATCTCTTGTACTTTTCTCTCTCTGAAAACCAAACTATTCTTCTCCAAGATAATATTCTACATTAATGAATATTTATGTAGTGTAATTTTCACTACACCATTCTCACACAAGGACTGGTTTCTATCTGATTTTAACACTTTGTGGAAGAATATAGTCATAAACATATGATCAAAAACATGTGTAAAAGATATATAATCCTGAAGAATGATGTAGTGAAAATTACACTACAGAAATAGTATTAAATAGATAATCTCTAGTAAGAAAAGAAAGTGATTGATAAAAAAATTAAGTGTTTTTGTATAATAAGTATGATGAAGCTAGAACTGTATGGTAGCAGCAGTAGCATGGTTAACATATGGTAATGATGTATTATGTGTTAGTAAAGGGGTATTAAATAACTTAGAAAAAGTACAAAGAGAAGTAAGAAGACATGCATTAGATGCAGATGTGTGGATGGCAAAGGAGGCAATTCAAGGAGAAATGTGATGGTCAAGTTTTATAAGAGAGAAGAAAAAAACAAAATGAAAATGTTAGGTAGATTGCAGTTTATGGATACTAAAGAGAATAGCCAAAATAGTATTTAATTGAGTTATGAGTAAGGATGAGTGAGAAAGGTAGTATGATATGCAGAAGATTTGGATAAAGAATTTATGTCAGTATACTTATACAAAAAATGGAATGATTATGTTAGGAGAATTGTTGAGTGTTATAGTGGTAAGGAATGGGATAAAAGAATAGATGCATTAATAAAGAATAGGGAGTTGAAAAGATGAAGAACTAGTATAGAAAGTAAAAAGAGTGTAAATATATATATATAGAAGTAAATGGAATGTTGAGTGCTAGTTAATTTATGATAATGGCAAAGAAAGTAGTTTACTGTTTAAGGCTCGAATAGGATCTTTAGTAACAAAGGGATATACACATAAATGAAAAAATGTGGGTGATTTAATCTGTAAGTTGTGTAAGAAAGGCATAAAAAATATTAGGCATCTGTTAATTGAATGTAAATGCCTGAAAGCAGAAAGGGTACGAATAATGAAGTTATGGAAGAATAAATATAGTGATTATAGAGAAAGTGGGTTATTGATTTTTATACTGGGTTTGGGAAAAGATAAGGGGGATTTAAATATAAAGCTATGGGGTTGACAAAGATTATGTTGTGGAAATGTGATGGAGCAGGATAGAAAATAATTTGGGAAAACTTAGGGTGGGAAATGGAAAGGGAAGGTAAAGGGGCTAACAGGTTTCTCCAGGTATAATGACTGAGAGATTCCTGACTCTGTATAAAGAAGTCACAGTGCATCACATCACAACTAATTGATAAATTAAAGTCAGTGTAGTTTACATTGAAGTGTATTTAAAGATGTAAATAGTGGAACATAGATTTTTATAATGATCTAAAAAATAAATATATAAATAGTGAACATAAAATTTGTACTTTTACAACATTTATCTGTATTCATAATGAAGTTTTTGTTTTAATTTTTGTAAAGTAATCCAAAAACATAAACAGTTGTAAAAATTAGAACACAAGTAAATATAATTAAGCAACTGAATATTGTAATCAAGTGATAACACAATCGTTAAAATTCTATATATAAAAAAAACAAAAGAATGAAAATTATATCTTTTCAGAAGTAATAGAAAGAAATTTCGATACTGGCTTAATATACATACTACATTCAATTTTTCTTTAAGTTTCTACTTTATTCACTGTATGGAGCCAAATGAAACCATACTGAGAAAACTTATTTATAAAGTGAGTTTTTTCTTGCTTCCTAGGATATCTAACTTATGTTTGTCATTTTTTTTTATCAATAGATTTCCCAATCTTGTTCCAAAGAATATTTTTTCTACCATCCATTTTGTTGCTTATTTTCCCAAGAATTGATATTTGCATGTTGTTCATTGATTGGTCACAGTTGCATAATCCTCTTTCTAATAGAATAAAAGAAAGTTTTTGAGATGCATATTTAAAGACATAAATAGTGGAACATAGATTTTTGTGAAATAATCTAAAACTAATTGTATGAACAGTGGAACATAGATTTGGACTTATACATTTATCTATATTCAATGAAATAGTTTTTGTTTTAATTTTTGTAAAGTAATATAAAAACATAAATAGTTGCAAATATTACAATATTTATGCTTATTTCATAATTGAAAAATAATACATTTTCCTGTAATTTTTTTTTTTTTAGTTTTTACAATGTAATCTAAAAAAAATATATTCATGCTTGTATGATAATAAAATATTCTTTATTGAAAAATTGAACATTTATACATGTAATTCATCATTCAAAAATAAAATACTTTCCTGTAATGATAATTAAACATTCTCACCATCAGCCTCGAAAAATATTATGTCAATCAGGTGACTGGGGTAAACACCCAGGCAAATGAATGTTCATGGATTGAACCAAATTCGGAAAAAGAGGCATCATGAACTATTATAATCTCATCTGATCACATATGCTGTCTCAACAATTAAACAGTGGCCAATCAGAATCTCTTTCTAGCCTTTCTTGAGGATGCTCATTCTGTTTATTACCAGTAATAAAAAAAACAAACAAATAATAATAATAATTTTCATTTTACCTTCTTTTTTTTTTATTTATGTATTGATTAAGTAACGCATTTTCTATAAAAAATAAATATTATTTAGGGGATTTGAACACAGACTTTCAAGCTCCCTTCAGCCATCCATTCTATCTCATACAACCAATACACATGACTACACACATGTTCAAATCTCTTATATTACACCTAGAATCCAGGGATGTAAAATATGCTTGTATTTGAAATATGAAATATATATATAGATTTAATTTACAATTGATTTGTCCTTTACTTCATACAATTTAATATTTACAGATGATCTTATTTTTTGTCCGTTTTGAAAGATTAAAAAAAAAAGAAGAAAATTAATAATTAGAAGAACAAATAAAATTTAAAAAATATATATATATAATTTACAATTAATAAGATTTTTAAAAAAATGCAATTTACAACTAATTTGTACTTTAGTATGATGTGCTTTTATGAAAATTCAGTTATCTAAAAAATGTTCAATTTATTGATTAGTCATGGATGCAATGCACTATGACTTTTTCTTTCTCGGAGTCAGAAATCTCTCAGCCACTATGCCCAGAGAAACCTGTTAGCCACCTTACTTTCCCCATCCTAAGTTTTTCCATATTCTCTATCCTGCTCCATCCCATTTCCACAACATTATCTTTGACCACTCTATGGCCTTTATATCTAAATCCCCCTTATCTTTTTCCAAACCCAGCATAAAAACCAAGAACCCACTTTCTGTACAATCACTTTGTTTATATTTATTCTCCCACAGCTTCATTATTTGTACCCTTTCTGCTTGTAAGCTTTTACATTCAATTAACAGATGCCTAATATTTTCTATGCCTTCCTTGCATAACTTGTAGACTAAATTATCCACATTTCTCCATTTATGTGTATATTCCTTTGTTGCTAACAATCCTGTTCGAGCCTTAAACAGTAAACTACTTTCCTTGCTATTATCATAAATTAACTCACACCCAATATTCTGTTTACTTCTATATATATTTAAACTCTTTTTACTCTCCATACTAGTTCTCCATCTCTCCAACTCCCTATTTTTTATTAATGCATCTATTCTTCTATTTCATTCCTTGCCACTATAACACTCAACAATTCTCCTAACACAATCATCCCATCTTTTGTATAAGTATACTGACATAAAGTCTTTATCCAAATCTTCTGCATACCATACTATCTTTCTCACCCATCTTGTTGCCTGTCCTTTACTCATAACCCAATTAAATACTATTTTGGCTATTCTCTTATTATCCATAAATTGCAATCTACTAAACATTTTCATTTTGCTTTTTGCATCTCTCATATAAAAACTTGACCATCCCATTTCTCCTTGAATTGCCTCCTTTGCTGTCTACACTTCTGCATCTAATGCATGTCTTTCTACTTCTCTTTGTACTTTTTCTAAGTAATCTAACACCCCTTTACTAACACATAATGCATCATTACCATAAGTTAACCCTACTACTGCCACTCCCATACAATTCTAGCTACATCATATTTATTATATGAAAACACTGTTAATTTCTTTATCAGTCCCTTTCTTTTCTTTGCTTCATTTATCAATTTTTTCTCCCATTCATCCAAGCAATTTCTCTGATTACTTAAGATAATTTCCAAATAGTCATATCTATTTATCACATTTAACTTTATATCCCCCAATAAAAATTCTTTCTCTTCTCTTTCCCCAGCATTTATCATCATTACTTTTGATTTCACTTCACTAAATTTAATTTCTCATCTCTTTACCCACTCCTGCACAAGTCTTCAGCACAACTTCCATATTTTCCCTATTTCCTATGCATAAGAAAATATCATCAGCAAATAAAAGACCTGATAATGTACATACTCCTTAGTCACCTATTAATGATATCTCTACCCCTCATCCTGGTCTTTCTATTGTTCTCTCCATTTCTCTCAAATATAACAAAAACAAAACAGGTGACATAGGCTATCCTTAGTCTCACCCCATTTTTAACTTTAATTGATTCTACATTTCCTACTTGGCATGTATAGGAATTATTTTCATACAATGTCTTAATAAGATCCACTAAAGCTCCATTCATTCCCAAATTTACTAAACTTACCCATAATCTATTTCTATTTACTCTATCATATGCCTTCTCTATATCTATAAAGACCATATATAACTGTCTATCTGTATTCCTACTCATATCTATAAGTTGTGTGACTACAAATAAACTATCTCCTATATGCCTATCCAATCTAAAACCTCCTTGCATTTCTCCCACTATATTATTTTCTTCCATTCATTTTGCCACCCTTCCAGCCACCATATATGAAAAAACTTTATATCACACTGACATTACTGCTATCAGTCTATAATTGTTTAACTTTCTATGATATTTACCTTTTCCTTCAAATAATAGCCTCACTCTTGTATTATTCTAGCTATATGGAAATTCTCACTTATATGCCATCTTATTAAAACATGATAGATTAAATTTTCTCCTATTTCCTAAATTCATCACCATCTCTGCTGCCCATCCATTTAAACCTCTTTCCACTTTTCAATTTCTTCCCTGCCTCTTTCAATTCATTTTCTATAAACCTAATAATTCCATTACTATATGCTTTTATGTTTGTTATCACTCTGTCTTTTCACATCTAACATCTTTTCTATATCCATTACATACTTATTTAATATTGACTCTAATTCTTCTCTAGAGCTACTCTTTTTCCTCATCATCTAGTAATATTATTTCTCTATTCCCTACATTTCTTCTTTTAATATATTTCCAATTTTTTTTACTCCCATCTCTTCCACTTTTATTAATATTCTCAAATAATTTACTAATTAATTTCATTCTCTCTAAATAAATTATCTATTTTAGCCAATTTTTTTATTTTTATTTTTCCCATTTAATATTAGCATCTTTTTCACTCTGTTTGTTTTTAATAGAACATTTATATTCTCTGCATTTTTCCTCTCTTTTACACTTTTATTAATTCTCACTTTTCTATTACTTTTATTCTTCTGAATATTCTCACCTAAAACCCTATTTAACACTTTTTCTATTTCACCACACCAGATCTTATATTCATTCCCAACAAATTTTTCCATGATTTGTTCTACTTTTATTTTATATTCTTCTAACTACTCTTATAATTCATTCTCCATCCACATCTTTCACTATCCTTTCTACTTTTATTACAGTATGGTTTCAGTGGTTCTACATTGTGGGTAAAAGCAGAAACTGAATAGAAATTTGAATATAGTACATGTACTATATTGATATCAAATTTTCATTTTAGATTTTTTTTAAAAAAAAAAAAACATGCTAACCAGCATTTATTCACAATTTTTTTCATTTCAAAATAAAAATTTTCAATTATATTTTATTATTTATTAAGAATGAATTGCAATAATTTTGTTATTATAATAAAAAATAAAAATTAAAAAACATTATAATGCTTAATGTGAAAAAATTCAAATATACACTTAAAAAAAAATTCTGCTAGTTTTGAATTAACAAAAAGTGAATCAGATATATATTTATTTTTTAAAAATCTTAAATCTAAAAATTTTCAAAGGCAAATTTTCTGTTATTATTTTCAGAAATCAATAATTCTGCATCCAATTTGCGTTCGATCCTTGGAACACTGGTTGATTCTGCAAGGCACCATATTAAATTTTTTAAAAACTGATCTGAGAAACAATTTTCACAATAAAACAATTTTCACAATAACTTCAGTTTTAATAATATTAGAGCAAAAAACTTCAATATTTATAGAAACTAGAAAAACTAAGGAAAACAATGTCCAAGACAAATAGTGATAACCATTACTTTATTGTTTGTTCATAATTTCTAATTTATCATTACATAAGTTTAAATTACATCTTCATTGATAATTTCTTTATATTCCTCACAAAATTATCTTTCAAACCATATATAATACTTCTTACCTGAGATAATCCATAGCTTCAAGATCTCCAAAACTAGTCACATAAGAATTCTTTATTTTTATCTTGTACCCCAAAAATTAACAAATCTCAAAGGTGTCTATAAGAAAAAGATTCATCCTGATAAAAGATACAAAACAAATCATTTCCAGAAGATGGATATGCATTTGTCATCATAGCAATTGGCTTCTTGTCTATCTAAAACTAGAAACTGTAGGCTACTGTCTGTATTACTTTATATTTTTTGTGTACATCAGGGATGTTTATATTCTTTATGCACACTAGTAATGCTATCTTCTTATATTTATTATCCCACATAGATATAATTTATTTGCATATAGCTCATTTGCTAGCTATAGACTTGAAAATAATGTGATGCAAGGTGTGGCAAAACTACTGACTCCACAGCATGAGTATCAAAACACAGGCAAGAATCAGAATTTGATTCTTTGCCTGCATACAATTTCATATGGTATATGCATAACCATTGTGGCTACCACTACACACACACCACTTGAAATCTCTCTTTATTGGTTTTAAATGCTTATATTTTTACATGGTACTATGCCCAGTAAATTTTGTGATTGCTTTATACATATGATAATCAGTCTTAAAATTTACATTGCAATACTCTATAATTTTTATATATATAAATTACTTGTTACACAAACACAGACTTGAAGTGAAAACACATTAATAGAAATATAAACATACTAAAAAATTATTAAAACTTTTGAGAATCATTATGTCTATAAAATAAGGTTGCTTTAAACTTGGATCAGAGACCCAAAATTACACTGTACAAAATCACTTTTGTTATATTTGAATATAAATTTATATACCGTATAATAAAGAGCATAACTGATTTAATATTATATAATTTATATAGTACACAGACATACTAATACAAACAAATTAATAAATTATGTCAAATAATAATAAAAAAATTTAAAATATTCAAATAATAAAATTAATATTTACGACAAATATTTTGCGATTACGTTTATATCGCATTCAAGGCCTAGACATATTAATCATCAGCGTATTTTTAATCCATTTTGTTTAGCTTATAATGCCAATAAAGATTTTCTGCCTTTATTGTCCTCATGTAAACTAATAAAATGATCAGAAAATAAAAAAATTAAATGCACCTATTAATAAAAATATTAATAAAAAATTCAAATTTTATCCAATTTCAACTCAAGATATGCCATTTCAAAGAGATTTTTCAAGCAGCAATGAATGCCAGGATTTCTGTTGCTATCATGCTTATACTTTTCATGCAATTTAAAAAAGAAAACAAAATTTCAACAAATCAGCTGCCATTAAGTCATATCGTGCTACAAAGAATCAACTCATAATTAAAGTTAAGATTTAAAAAAATATATAAAATTTAATATATTTTGTGAATTTTTAAAATTATTATAATATAAAAAACAACTAAGTTTCTTATTAGTTCCATTTTGAAGACATCTTTATAATATGCTTTTATTTAATTTACTCTGCTTTTTAGTCTGTTTGGATAAAATCTTATAACTCAATTTTCAGCCATTTCCCAATTTCCAATCAGTTAAACTTTGCATACATATGCATTCCTGATAATAACACTTTTTTTTAATTTTCCAAACATTATTAGCAAATATTAGGAAAAAAAATTCATTTTATATGTAATGTTAATACTAGCAATATTTAGATGTATTCATTATAATTTAAAACTAAATGATTCATTAAAAACTGAATCTAAAGACTTTTTTTTTTTAATTACTATGCAATTTTTTTAACTTACTTTGTTTTTAGTCTTTCTGTCTAGATAAAATCAAATTTAAGTAAATTTACTCTATTTTGATAATTCAGCATTACATATATAAAATTAAAAAGTAGAAAATGAAATATAAAAAAATGGTTTTATTTACATAAATGCACCAAAAAGTAAAAAAAAAAATGTATTCAGCTTTCATAAATGTGTGAGTCATACTCTCTATAATTAGAAATTAGGTATATACATATCAGAAAGACAATAAAGAATATTAAGTTTAAAATGTTAAATTGAAATTCTTGCTTGATAAGAAACTTGTAAAATTTGATAAGTGGAATATGAGTGCCCATGCTTTTATTTATAAAAGGTGAAGAATTTTTTTTATTATTCTTTAGTATAATTATATAAATATAGGGGATTTGAATATAGACTTTCAAGCTCCCTTCAGCCATCCACTCTATCTTATAAACCGATAAATATGAGATAAAGTGGATGGCTGAAAATGCTTGAAAGACTGTGTTCAAATCCCCTACATTACACTTAGACTCAAGCTATATAAAATATACTTGAATTTAAAATATTACATTTATGTGAACAAAACACTTCTATATTTTGAGACTAAATATAAATCACAGTAGTATTTATTTTATTAACAATATGAATTAAATGTAGATGTGGAAAAGAATGAAAAAAAAAGTAGGATAAATAAGATTAGTAAAGTCAAAATGTTAAAAAAAAAATTGGGGGGAGGAGGAAATTATTAAAAGAAAAAAAAACTAGATTAAGCATGTACCTAAATGCAGATAAATTATGAAAGACATGTTGGGATTATAAAGAATATGAATATAAAAGATAAAAGAATAAATAAATTGGTTGCTGTTCTTAAGTTAAGGAAATTGCTATAAAATTATGAGTAGAACAAAGACCATAAGGTTGGTAGTGGTCTCGTTCTATATATGAAATCCATCTTTTGGCAGATAATAATAATGACAAAAAAAAATAAAATTCTGATAATGCCTAACACTGTGATAAAATTAAAGTTTGACAAATATTAAATTTTATATTGTCTTTGTTAAACATTTTACAATGCCTTACCTATATAGATATGACCCCAAATAATATCTGCTTATGAATATGTGCACACATAGTATGTAAGAAATAAAACCAATTATATTTTGCCTGTACCATATTATTAGACTTATGTTGCTGAAATTAAGGTAATATTTAGTGTCAATAATAGGCCTATATATGAGATATTCTTGTATATAATATACATCTACATTATGCATTGTGATATTCTAAATATGATATATATGCAAATATTTGTATATAATGTATATTTTTAAATAATATTTCATCAAGAAATTTGCTCACTGATAAGAATGATTGGCTGATTAAGAAAAAGGACATGGATAAGAAAAGTAAATAAAAAAAAAAAACTTAATAAAATGAATGAAAGTGTTGTACTATGTTTGCTATAAATTTGATCTTCAGAGCAATTAATCATACAATACAAACTATATTATAAAATAAATAGTCTTATTTAGTTACATAAATTATATATCTAAATTCATAAATACTCTAATAGTACTGTTTAAAATAAATTGAAGTCTAATGAACTAGCTGGACACTTTTAAATAATTATATTACTAAAAATCAAAATTAAAAACTTACAGTAAAATATTACAGATGGTGTTGTTATTAGATATTATCAAAGTTGCCATTGACTTTTGAAAAATCATGATTAGGATTACTATTCAGGATTTTCAATGTAGAATGCAGAAGTTTAAGATGGCTTTCTCTAATGTTTAGCTATTGACTAAATATAGTGGTCAACAACACTATCCTATATTGTTATTACCATATTTAATATAAGAATATCAAACTCTCCATAAAGTATTACTCTTTTAACAGCATGTGTAAGTGTATGAAATGATGATCATGTCACATTTAATATACATATTAATAATAAAAAATGTATTTTGTTCAATTATGTTATATCCTATTGTGAGGATTTATATAATGAACACTATTCTTAGTGGAATACTTGCCTACAATAGCCCATGGATGCAGCTTTTTAGCAAGACCTATAATAAACATGTCTGTAATAAAATCACACATCTGGGACTCATGTTCACATCTTCTATCTATAAGAATATCATGCTTCCCCATATGCCCCAAATCTTTTCTAACATATATTAGGGCCAAAATGTATATTGCAACATTTATTAATATAGTAATGAGTGCCATCCCTCTTCCAATACCATTACTTATTTCAATTTTATATGTCAAATGGTCATTTTTCACAGATCATGACATTAAACATGCTGATTTATTAGATCTGTATAATATCAAATCTCTCAATAGCATATTATTTAAAGATTTAAATAAAATAGCTTATCCATCCAGATATCTGGAGACAATCATATCAGTTGCAAAAATTAATTAAGTTTCAAAACCTTTGTGCTCCTCAATCATGATTGAAATTTTTTTTTTTAATTTACTACAGAGTACAATTCCAACCAAAATATCAATTTATGCTAAATCTTGAACCTACATGTGTTTTGTGCAATAAATATCCAGAAGAAATGCTATACCTTTTTCAAATTTGCCCACACTTCTCATCTCTATACCTATTCATATTTCATAAGCAAACAATCAAACTCAAGCAATTACTAAAAAAATATATAAAATAATTTCAGCCTTTTAATGCATAGGTAATTCATATGCTAAGAACTATGCGGTTCGTGCACTGTTCCATAATATTTGACAATAAAAAACTTAAAAAAAAAAAAGAATAGTTTAAATCATACCTTTATGCTCTCAAATTTTTACCCAAACCCATCATGACCAAAACCTGGCAATAATAAAATGTTAAAAATACACAAAAAAAAAAACATCCAAGGTAAAACAGAAGTAAACTGATAAGGATAAGAAAAATATATAGATTCTGTTTTTCATAAATTAGATAAGATAAAACTCAAGATCAATATAATCAAAAATTGTATTATCTATGGAACTCTGACTAACTGAACCACAGCTGGATATGAAGTTTTAAGATTTTTCATATGTTATAGGCTTTATCAAGTATTTTTTCTTTATTAAAAATTCCTTTATTTCACATATAATTATAAGACAAATAATATAAAATTAAATTTTTATCTTAAAAAAATAAAAAATAAAATGACATTTCTACCAAATAAAAGATCTCATTAAAAAAAATTTCATAATTATTCTGCTTTAGTTAACTCAGTCTCCAAAGTATTGTCTCATATTGTCAAAAATAAAAAAGATATTTTAAAAAAATTTTTTTAAAAAAAAGTCAAAGGAATTTGATTTTAAAAAGATTCAGGAAGTTAGAATTGAATCCAGTGGGAATTTTAAACTCAAAATTCTTAAAATATTAAAAATAAAAACTAGATGCTAAGAAAAGAAATTTAAAATAAAAAATAATATTAATAAAATCTCTGTCATCCATCATTCAAGAATCAAGATGAAATGTGGTTTCTTTGTGAAGATAATTCGTTTTACATCCTAATACATACTATGTGCACAGTAGAGAAATTGTGACTAATTATGGCAGCTGAGATTTGTTAAACCCACACTCACAGTTGTATATAATAAAGTTTTAGATTTTTCATACATTAAGATTTTTCTACAATCTTCTTTTCTCCTAGAAAATACAATAAAATTAGTTCAATACTGAGAAATATATTAAAATCAAAAATGTCATTCTACAAATTAATTCTTATTCACAATATCGATGTTATTGCATTTAGAATTCTAATAATGTGCATCTTCTTAAATTCCTGGATTTACATTGATCATCAACAGAATGCGTTCTAAATATGATATGGCTACTTTTCATTTCAACCTATCTATAGAAGATAATTCAAATCATACTACAATCATCATTCAGATAGATTTTTATGTATGCAATATTTATAAACTCCCAAAACAAATTTATACAGATCTCTTTCAGATCTTCCTAAACAGGAATTTCAAATCTCATAGTAGACTTTAAGAATATGTAAATGAGAATCAATCAGGCTATCTATCAACTTTTAAAATGGATGGATTTAACCATAATATATTTACATTATAATGCTACACATAAAGAAACATTCAAATCAAGTAGAAGACCAGAAGCAACTCCTGATTTAAGTTTTGTTTCAACAAAAACTAGTTCACAATTATCTGCTGATGTATTAACATTGGATCATTTTTTCCATAGCCAACATAAATCAAATCTAGTCACTTTCAGAATCCAAATTTCTGTAATTGAAAATTATTCTATTCCAAGATAAAATTTAAATAACAAAATATTAATAGAGTATTTCTCAAACCCTCTTGCTACAATAGGTTTAACAAAACTCATGGATAAGAATAGCTCCAATTCTTATGGATATCAAAACAATTTATTCTAGGTGAAATATTAAAGATTTTAAGACTTCTCATTTGATAATTTAATATACAAAATTAACAAAGCGTATGACCCACTGTTTTGTTTCCTTGCCCTATTTCCTCATTCTGCAGCTCATAGTACCGCTATGAATATGAGGCAAAAGGCCTCGAAAGCGCTTAGCGTGTAATAATTTCTAGGTGAAAACAAAATCACCAATACTTTTCATAGCCAATTTTTACCTACCAAAGATCTAGAAAGTCATTGGATGATGCCATAAAAAAAGAAGGGATGAAAGACTATGGAAAAACAAAACTCCAAAATCTTATTGAAAAGTCTGATCATTTATTCACAAACTTGGTGGCTATAAAAGCATCCCTAAAAGAAATATTATAGTCATTACTAATGAACTACCAATTTTATATATCAGACTTTTAAACCTAAGATTGATGATATGAGAAAAAGCATCATTAGAGGAAAATTGTATATTTATTTTTCACAACATTGCTCAAATATTGGTAAACTTGAACTTACTCTTGATTATCTAAACTGGGAAAAGGTGAGAGCAGAAGGTATAAACCAAAATATAGTTGTTAAAATTATTAAATAACATTATTCATGTAGAAAGTATTGTGAAAATTTGATAGAAACAAAGTTATAATAGTTTTAACACCAAATAAACCCAACAATGATATAAAAAAATATCATCCAATATCATTAGAATGTATTAACAAACTATTTGAAAGAATCACACTAACAAAAATTTTACTAATAATTCAAAACCATCTATCTATAAATCAAGTTGCTTTTAAGCCAGGATGAATCTACTGGGAACAATTTTAAACTTTAACTACTTTTGAAAAGGCTTTTAAAATAAACTAAGAACTGATACTGTTATTATTGATTTACTTTTAGTTTATGATTCTGTTTGAAAAAATTATCTAAAGATTTCTAAAATCTTTAAATGCAGAAAAATTATTAATTTACTTGCTAAAATATATTCTCTAATAAAAAAATTCAAGTGACATTATATAATAATAATAAATATACAATTTTATAGAATGGTCTATCACAAGATATCCACTCTATTCAATATATTTAACATGTGATTTTTCAAAAATAGAATGCAGAAAATTTACTATTCTGGTGACATTGCTTTGATTTTACAAAAAAAAAAAATATATATTTTCATTAAATAAAAAAACTTCCTCAATAAGGATAAGAAAAGACTGGGAATCTTTTTCAAAGACTTGTGTCTTATTCCTAATCCAATAAAGGCAATATGTTCAACTTTTCATTTAAACAACTGGGAAACATTTTGTAATCTAATTATAGCTTTCCTTCCCCATGCTATTTAGAAATAATCTTGAACTATAACCTACTTTCCTTATTTATATAAGATCAGATTCAAAATAATTTTTAGAAAGAACCTTCTTGAAAAACTGAACAGTATTATTTGGAGTTGTAAATGAAAAAACTTGATGACAGTTCCTTAGAACTAGCATATTGTAGTGATAAATACTATGATCCTATCCAGAGTAAGTGTCCCCACTAAACTTATGGTTATTCAGCTAACTATTATGATGAGAAATATTACTGGAATTTTCAAGTTTACTCCTTTCCAGTGGCTCCTTACTTTTTCACAAATTGCTCTACCAGATATCAAAAAAAATATTGCCTTACAGAAAATGTATAAAAGAAGTTGCTAAATAGATCAGAATTGCCAAGAACTTAAGATAACTTCATAACCCTTATCTCAAATCTAGATTCCCTTTCTGGGAGTTCAACCAAAAATCTACAACTCTAAAATTATAAATTTAAAGAAAGAGCTTCATATGAAGCTTCACATAGATTTTTCTAGATCAACGGTAAAGTCAGATAGATATGATCTTCCTATATATAAATAGAATCTCATTAACAGATTTACAATAATCCATGGTTATTGCATTCATCTACTTGATACCAAATCATTGCTTACAGTAGCAGAATTGAAGATCTTAGTAAAGCAACTGATAATTGCATTTCTTGATTGAAATATGTTATTCCTTTGTAATAATTTATTATTACTTAAGTTATCTAAAAAAAAATCCAAACATCTAAATAATACTAAAACTCAAAAATTTATATAAAATGCTATTTGAGGTATTACATAGCATTTGAAAATATTTCTATAATTATTTTTGAAGTAAAACAATTAGAAAAAAATATTGTAATTTTCATGTGAATCTGTGAAATGTCATCATCATATCTATCAATCATTGACAGCCATAATTACAGCTATTCTAAATTCCAGAAGAAAAAATTAAAAAAAAGTTAAAGACAGATTTTGCAATGACTATACAGCCAATCAATAATTCATAAAAATGTCTACATTTATCATTTGTTTGTTCTTTAACCATCTTATAATACAATCTTTTAACTTTGTCAATGAATTTGAATTTTTGAAAGAATTCAATAAGTCATCTAATTGCAACTTTTCATTGTGTACTATTTTGAGCTACATCTTTTCAATAAATATAATCAATACTGCACTTTTTTTAGAGAGACTATGGGATAAACTTTGTTACATAAATGAGCTTTCATGAAAAACCTTGCTCAAATTCCCCATTAAAATACTTTTAGGTGAAGTCTGTTAAAATGTTCACTCACTTGATATGTCAATCCAATGAAATAGTACATTCAATAGTATGACATTCATAAAAATAAAGAAAATCTTTCAGCCAATAAATTGAGTAAAATAACAGTCCTATATACCAAATTACTTTGAATATAAGAAGCACTTTTTCCCCCAAATTTTGGACCTGTAAAAGATGCGTGCATCTTAAATTCGAAATGAAAATTTTTAACATCTTACTTCTGTGGATCTTTGTTTAATGCTATAATGCACATAGTATCATGATCATTGCCTATGTTAAACCTTTTTTAATCAACATTTTTTTGGATTCAAATCATAAATGGCTTTAACTCTCTCTCAAACTGTTACTTTTAACATTATTTTATCAATTTTACCATCATTTTATTGGGAAAACTCTAACAAATAATTTTCAGAAATTTCTTACAACTAACAAATCAATATAACAATGAGATAAGAGCCTGTTTTCCAAGGTGCTGATGTTCTCTACATAAGAGAATGCCTGTCAAAATTTTGACAGTTCCGGTAGCTTCCTTTTGATTTTTGAATTGAAAATGTTTGTTTTAGAAACTTTTAATCCAGTAATTTTTTTCAAAGAATATTTGTAAAAATATAAATTATTTTAGAAAAATGTAATTTTACATTATAGAAAATTGACAAAGAAATTATAATGTTCAGCTGCAATTTAAATGACCTAAACATGATGTACCCTGATGGAAAAATGATGTGAATTCAAGTTATGAAAGTGAAGATGTAGAAAGTGAAAATACTGCATATCTGAAGAATATTCACAATAAATTAGGTATGTTTATTATATTTATACTAGTTTCCTGTTTAAGTATATATATAAATCTTAAATTTGGGGAGGGGTCCAATTTTTCGGACTTAAAATCCTACTGCATCTTAAATTAGGGGGCATCTTAAAATTTGAATATGGTATAATTAATTTAGTTGTAATAGTTATGTCATTATAATGAAAATACCACATAATTTAACCTAAATGTATCAGTAGCGCATTGGACTCTGTGTTACTCTTCAACATTCTAAATCTATTCTTATATCTAAAATTTTGTTAAGATATTTAAACTGATTTGTATTCTCATATTGATAATCATCCAAACTAAAAATTGTTGAATATTACTAGTTGACAAAGCATTTAAAATTTTTTTAAATTAACAATAAACTAGTCTTACTAGATTGTATTCAAAACATTAAAAACATTCTGTACATCTTTCTTTGAATTGGCAAGAATAGAGCACAATCATTAATATACTGTAATCTATAAATCAAAACAATGTCAATCATTGCATTATGATGCCTGTTTCATGAAAGTACTTATAAAATGTTCCAGAGACCATTATCATAAAAATGGAAAACAAATTTAGAATTAATACCAATTTTCATTTTAAATATCTCAAATTTTTCCCAAATAATAATGAATTTATTCATTTTATTGTATATAAATTGTGTAGCATAAATAAACTTTGATAAACAGATAATTTCAAACACTTTCTCTAATCTTTTTGATTAAATAAATACAATCCTTAATAAAAGCAATAAAGACTAATGTTTTACAACATCTTATCTCAAGGTTTTTTTTGTTTTTTTTCATTTGCAAAACAATAAAATCATGTCTACAGTGCTTCTTGATTTTCTAAAATTATAGTTTTACCTAGTCATTTATTCACAATGGAAGTAACCTATTCAACAAAAACTTAGAAATTACTTCTTCTGTAACTGATAATAATGATAGTTGATAATATTGATATTTCATTATAATTTCTCTGATTTTTTCAATATCTTTTTTTTTTTGAAATAAAAAAAAATATCTTTTATTTTTGTAGAGAAGATTAATATAATCCTTAAAATCAGATAGCCAACTTCATGTGTGAATGTATATATTTTATATGACTTTAATAATGAACATTAGCCATTCTTTTAATTTAGTTTTAAAAATAAAATGGTATAATTCTGCCAAGCTGGTAAAAATCAATGATAAGCTATCTTAAAATATTGGCTGAAGAATTTTGGCATGTCATTATAATCGAATAGTAATCAGTCAGCACTACAAAAAAGATGCCTTTACCCATAATATAATTTAAAAACTAATCAACAATAAGATTATTGTACATATATAGCCTTTGAACTTCTGATTCATCATTTAAAAAAGAATGGACAAAATCGACTTTAGATATGTAAAAACAATAAAACAAAACTAATTAAAACCTATAGATAATAATAATTTAATACATAATAAAATATTGTGCAAATAGAAGTACAATGTAAATAAGCTTTAAGTTCAACTCAGATAATATAATTCAAAACATTTCAAATCTATTATTAGCAAAATATAAGAGTATGTATAATTTCAATATAAACTATAATTTTAATACCACAATAATTATATACATGTAATAGATTAGTTAACATTAATTATAGTGATTAAATATTTTTTTAAAAATAATCTAATCAATAATTTATTATAAAAATAATGTATTTTAACTTTTTAATTTCAGATACTCAAAAAACAATGACAGATTATTTGGACATATTTTTACTCCAATTAATCTCTGAAAATGTAAAATATTTGTAAAAATTGTAACCCTCATCCATATCTTGCAAGATACCTCAAGGACTATAATGTATCTCTTGTCATGTCTCATAATGTACCTCAAATCTTCATTCTGCATTACATTTAGCTGAAATTCAGAAGTACACTCATATGAACTGCTATACATTAATTATAATTTTTTTTTCAATTGACAAAAAACATGTTTTTATGTAACAAAGATGAATTTAAGTGAAAAAACATTAGCTTAGATTAGTTGTAATAAATGCTATTACTCCCTAATAATTTACAACAGAAACTAAAAAGGTAATATTTTTTTATTTTTTTTATTTTAAACATTTAATATATATATAATATTTTATAAATGAATAATCAATAACTTACTGTTTTTATCATAATTTAAGATGATAAGCATGCAGTTTTAACATTATCTTTATTATCTAAATTTCATAAATAGATTATTTTTATCAGTAATTAATATAAAAATATTTAATTGTTTTTATTATCTATAATACTTTAAAGAAAATATTATTTTTTAATTATTTTTAATTTTTGAAGATATATATGTTTAAAAATATGTGATAAAATATTTCCATTAACAGATTTCTTTATTGAAGAGATATGTGTATATAAAATCTAACTTTTTAAATAGAAAAAGGGAATATATTCGAGATGTGACATTTTAATTCCTAGAATGAATCTTTATAAAATATACATGTGGAAGGATACACTAGTGGCTACTGTTACCTTCAAAGTAATCCTCTTGAACATCTATACACTGATTAAAACAGCATTCTCCATTTCTGGAACCACATCTGGAACTCATTTTCAGGAATATAGATGAGCAGCTGTTTCACATTCGGTTAGATATCAATAATAGTAGAACCTCTTTGTCCTTGCAATGCAATTTTTAATTTTGAAAATAACCAAAAATCACAAGGAACTAAGTCAGGAGAAAAATCAGGATAGTATAAACAATGAGGATTGCCAATTCTCAACAAGCTTTGTGGTAAATGCTTAGCCAGAGAAAGCACTTAAAATATCTCTGGCAGAACCCCCCCCCAACCCCTGCCCATGGTTTCATGCTTTGGCACTCCTCAGAGAGGTGCCAGGGTAGGTCCAGACACTAAGCCATGGTCACAGGTTGGAGGGGGGGGGTTCCTGACAGAGATATTTTAAGTGCTTTCTCTGGCTAAGCATTTATCATAAAGCTTTCTGAGGAATTGGCAATCCTCATTGTTTATAACTTACAAGCTTAAGAGAATAGGGTCATGTGATCTATGACTTTTATTTTGACTATCAGGATAGTATAGTTGTGTAATTGATTTTTTTGACCAAAAAGTCTCCCACAATGAGCATATTATGACTTGGCACATTTCATGATGAATGATCCACTTCTCAGGCCACAATTTGGGTGTTTTTTTAAAACAGAATCTCATAATCTTTGCTTGTTGATTTATTATCTTTGTTCAATAAATTCTTGGTGGACAATTCTTTTGTTATTAAAGAAACAGACCATGTCTTTTTAGGGCACAATGAATCTGGGGGATTTCCATTGCATGCTCTGACATTTTGTTTCTGGATCATACTGAAAGCACCAAGTTTCATCATGCACAGTTACTCCAGAAGCAGATAAATATTTGAAGAAAGATTGGTTGCAATATCAAACCGACACTGTTTCTATTCATCAGTCAAGATCTGAAGCACAATTCTTTATTTAAAATTAGCCTAACTGTTTCTCAATCATTCTTCAGCTATCAATCACATATATCAATCATTGTTGTTTTTGACCACTTCTGGAATCAACTGTCATATCTCACCCAATTTTGAGCCTCTTACCCTACTCAAATACACTCAATTTCTTCATAGCTTCTTCACTATATGCTATTTGCAACAGTTATAACTTTTCAGTAGCACATTTGCCAATTTTCACACAAAATTTGATAATACATTGCTCAAAATTTCGATCATCCACTTTTGCGTCATTATCTTCTCAATAGCTAACTAATAACTAATGCTACCAGCTTAAAATATACCCACATATTAACTTAAACATGTTCAAACATGAATATTCATGTGATTTCAATACAATTAGGCCATTGGTGATATTATTCAGAAGTTCTGGGAATTAAATTGTCACATCTCATATATGCAGTAAAAGTTATTAAAATGAAATAAAAAACACACAATTAAAAGATTAAAATACAAACAAAAAATATAGACAAACAAAAAAACTTTCTTTTTTAAAATAAAAAAATAAGAAAAGTTATGCAAATTAAAAAAAGTAAAAGCGAAAATAATTTTTTAAATACAATAAAATGTTTAATTTAAAAAGGAAAAAAAAAATATGAATGATTGCCAGCCCATGATTTCTCAACAATAACATGAAAATGTGACAGTATGAAAAATAATGGATCTGTAAATATATATATCATGTATTTCTATAATGCTGATTTTAAGACCAAAAAAGCAGATACAATAATGGATGTGAAAGACAAAACATGCATAAATGATAAGTTGTGAGAGATTATTTTAAATAAATATATATACTTGGATGACAGTGCTTTATACATTTACGTAGTCAATCAAATATACCAAAGATGAAAACATAACTTAGTGTCCAAATTGAGATATTTAAAAGAAGAAAGTATTTAAGTAATAATATCAGCTATTTTTGTTCTGAGACTGTGAAAATATCAAATACATTATTACCAATTAGTATACCATGATATACAATAAAAAAAATAACATTTGAAAAATACTTCACATAGAAAAATATTGCTAAAAAAGATAATAGATGGATAATTAAAGTTTAAATTTGATACCAAGAGATTATAAAAGATCTAGAAAGAGATCATGTTAGATAAATAGATGAAATAAAAAGTTTTCAGATATACTGTGGAGATTAGAAATCTGAGAAACAGGATTAAACTTGGAAAAACTTTTATTGTGAAGTGAATCAATAATGAGTAAAAAAAAAGATGATAGATAATTTTAATATTTACTGCAATCACACCTATCAATTCCTTCCAAACACTTGCAATGTTCCTATATTATTTAAATTTTTGGTTTAAAAATCTTTTACAAAAATATATTGCAAATCTTCATTAATGCTTTTAAAATATTAAGCACATGCACACATATCATTTTTCTGTCAATTTGAAAGTAAAAGAGAAAAATATTATAAAGGCTGTAGCAATTATCCACTTAAAGTAATGAATGCCCTAAAAGTTTATTAAGGAAAGAATGAAAGAGAAATATTTTTTTAATTTTTTTCATACTGTTAACTAAAAATATTATTCAACTTTGAATATGATAGGGAAAAAAGTATTTTTCTTGAAAGATTTGAAAACAAATAAGTTTACAAAATTATTATCTATAATTTTTTAAAAGGTATAAATTCATAAACTTCTTTTATAATTTAATAAAACTTCATCAATGAAAATTCATCTACCAAATATTATCTAGAATACAGTTCTACAAATATTTAAATTTCATGGGCTAAACAAATATGCATTTTCATTTGTCAATTTTTATTGAATATTGGAAAAAAGAATTTAAATATATTAATTCCATTATATTGTTTTTCATAAAAATTGTATTTATAATTACACTGATTGTAAATATTAATTCTTATTAAGACGAATCTTGCATTTAGATTTGTAGAGGTATCTCTTGTAATAAATGAAGCATCCAAGGTGCATGTACTAAGGTTATAGCCTTATTTAAGTATTAATTACACTGATTGTATATTTAAAAACTCATATGACCAGTGTTGTGTCATGTATGGCTTTGATTGTGACAAATGCAGATAACTTCTCATATTCTTATTTTACTTCATCACAATTGTGAAAAGCATTTTCAAATTCCATTTGTTGAAATATGAAAGTAAATATGAGAAAATCAATGGCTATTGGAGGTTGCTGGAAATCAATAAAAACAGTTAGAACTTAGAGATGGTTAAGTACAAACTTTGGGGCATTACTTGACATAATGCATGGTTCTTTGGGCATTTTCCTTATTAGTAGGCCTTTTAAGTCATAGAGAGTAGCTTGATTATGGCAAGATTTAGGCATTTTCATTTTTCAAATAAAAAATAACTTAAAAAATTAAGACCTTTTTATTCTTAAATGGAATATAAAAATACTGAGGTTTTCTTAAATATTAAACTAACATTAACTCAGGCAGTAAACTTAGTAAGAATGTTAGATTCAGTAACATTTATAATTGTATTATTTTAAAAATTACAAATTAAAAAAAAATTGAAAACTAAAAAAATTTAATTACACAAATTAATTCATATCAGTATTTAATGTTAACATAAAATGACAGCCACAGAAACTAAATAACTGACATATGATTCATTAAATTCATCATTACCTAAAAAAATATTCCTTTATAAGATATCATCTGCATTCCCTTGATAAAAATTCAACTATCTCATATAGCCATAATTCCCAAAGTATGCAATTTGATGCAATAAATTTCCTTAAATATCTTGACTTTTATTACAATATTAAAACACACACATACATCAAAACAAAAGATATAATTGGTTATCAGATAAATTTAATCACACTATCTTCAAGATGAAACCAATTAAATATGATTGTGTTTCAATTAATTTTAACAATCTTTATTTTGTAATTTAGTAATGAAATGAACTTTTTCTTTTTTCTAGCATAAAGCTAATTATAATTAAGAATATTGTTTTAACAATTACTATAAAAAAGAACAGTTGGCAAGAGAGGAAAAACATTCTTCACAAGCTTTTCTCTTTGAGAAGGAAATATATCTTAAGGATTCCAGTAGGCAATATTTTTATTACTTTAATAAGTAAATTTAATAAACCCATCTTGACATATCAGCTGGGGAAGCAGTATTACTGTAAATTGGAAATTATTGTAAGCTGGGAAATGATAAAAAAAATGTTCACATTACAATAAAAGTTGTAAAAGAGAAGCTAATATTTATAAACTTCTCACAAATGATTTTTATAAATATTTTTAATAATAACTTGTTTACTTTACATAATGCAATCAAACAAATAAAATCATTAGCAGCTATTAACTAGACAAGATTTAAAAAAAAATATGTATTGCTTTTGTTATTCTTTAAAAGTAAAACTAGATGTATATAGATATAGATTTTATGTTAAGTTAATGAAAAGACTAACAATAAATAGAAAAAAAAATACAAAGTTATATTTCCTTCCAATATTAATACTAATTCAACTTGTTGGTGTCACTTCTCAAAGACACCAATATTTAGATATCAGTGTAATTGCAACCCTATGTGGCTTAGTGCCATGGTAAAATAGTGGAATTGAGAGCTAAAGTTTTCTCTAATGCTTGGATATTACATGACTTCCAGAAAAACAAACTAATTGGTTATCATTTTACTATGGTGATTACCTAATTATTTGCAAATATCAATCAATTATTTCATTATATATTGTGCTGATTGTTTATGAAAATAGAAAATTAAATAACATTGTTCATTTAAAATATATTTATTCCAAGATTAATGGTAAAGCTGGTTATATACATATAAATAATTAATTTATATTACTATATTTAGTTCAATAGCATGATTAAAGATATTAGAGAAATTATATAAATGCTCTTGATATTCATTTTGACCTGAAAAGGTTTGTCAGATTATCATAGTCATCACAATTCTTGCTAATAGTAACATGTCATTACAATATATTTATCTCTAGAAAATGTAGTGATAGAAATAATTTATAGATACAGAAGACTGTGCAAGATCAGGGTGCATAGTTGGGTAATATCAAATTAATTCCAAACAGATTTAAAATCATTATCTGGCCTTAAATAAAATAATTTCTAATCTAATAAACATGATTTAAGATAAGTCCAACTTTTTAATTATAAAACTACTAAGGATTTTTAAATTGGTTTACATATTTTTAATTATTCTCCAAACTAAAAATTGTTGAAGATTTTCTTCCTTCACTATCTGATAAAAAACTTGAATTTTTTGAACATTAATTAATAGACCAAAGTCGTTAAATGTTGCATTCAAAATTAAGTATATTCTGAAAATCATCTTTTGAATTGGAAAAAAATAGCTCAATCATTAACATAATACAAATCCAAGTTCCATGGGTTTTTTATTGTTTTTGATTGACTCAAATTTGAAATTCCATCATCAAACATGTATCACATCTTGACCTCTCTTTGATTAACCTGCAATAAATAATTCCAAATACCACTATCATAAAAACTGAAAATAATGTCAGAGCAAGTACACATCTTTGCTTAACACCAGTTTTCATTTCAAATGCCTCAGATTTTCTACTTACAATAATATTACTTTCTTTCATTTCATCATATAGAAAATGTAAACTAACAATAAATTTTGGTGGACAACCAATTAATTTCAAACATAGCCATAGATCCTTCCTATTAACTGAATCAAATGTTTTGACCAAATCATTAAAAGTAATACATAAATCACTCCTTTGTTTCTGACACTTTTCTTGCATGACAACAATAATCATATATGGCTTCCTGGTTTTTTAAAAGTATACTGATCTCAGGTAACTATTTATTTATAACTGGAAACAATCCATAAAATTCTTAAAAGCACCATTGCTAATAATATGCCATGATAATTATTGCAATATTGTCTATTCCCTTTGTTTTTAAAAATTAGAATAAGAAAAGCATCCTCTAGACCAGGGATGGCCTGCAATGATGTTGATTCCAGCCCACTGCATAAATAGATAAAATACATACATAATGAATTATTAGAAGACTAGACAATTAAAATGTTTGTTATAAATTTTAGTTTTTATCCATAAGCAATTCCTATTTAGGTCATTAAATTTTAGATTAGACCTACTATGAAATGTCACACATGTATTAATCTGGTGATAACTTTCATACAAAATAAGGCCTGCACAGAATTTTCTGACAAACTTAATCCATCAATTTTCATAAATGATGACAAGTAACTTTATTTAGTACACAATGGCAACCTATAACTTTATTTAGTGTAAATAAACAAAAACTTATATACATTTCTGAAGTGAATTGAGTTATTTGCAAAAATGACATGACTAACCTTATATAAAACAAAATGGTGACTTATAACTTTATTTACTAAAAATAAATGAACTTTGCAAAAAATGATGTTGCAACAAGTAAACTTTTAGCAATATATATTTATTCCAATAAAAAGAGAAAAAAAATATTGTTTTTCCAGTCATTGGAATGGACTGAAGTTTTTATGTCTTTCAAATGCAATCAAAAACATAGGTAAGATTTACATGAAAATGTTCACATCCAGCAACTCACAAGTCATCACTTTGTACCATTTTGGGTTTTTTTCTTAGAATAACATGCTACAAGTACAAACTTCTCTGAGATAGTTATTACAATCTATCACTATCTTTTGAAAGTAGTGGACTGTGTTATTTTTAGTAGTGGGAAGATCTCAAATTTTAGTCAATCATTTTGTTGGTGGATAAAAATGTTATTCAAAAAAATTCACTTGGAAGAAATTAAAGCTAGACAGTGAATCATATGTATATCTTACTTTTTCCAGATGAACATCAGCTCAGCATTCTTTGAATCGTAAAATTTGCAGTGATACCAACATTTTGATTAACAATTTTCTCCGGATCAAAATTTTTTTTTTCTCTTTAAAAGATTATAAAATGTTAATTTGATGGTTTTTTACATATTTGTTTGTGCCATTGGCTTTCATCATAGCAGGTCTAACCAGTAAAATACCTTCACAATTTTTTAAAATGTTAATAATTTGGTAATTCAAGTAACTTAACATTTTTTAGATTCGGAATTTTTTGTTAAATCATTCAATCTATTCTGACCTGCATCATGATAAGAAAATTTAATTTGAACCCGCTGAAGAAAAAAGTTGTCCAAATCAGTTCTCAATCATTCATGGGACCATATATTCCTAAAAAATTTCAATATTTTAGAGGTTAACATATCACCATAATATTTTTAAAACTTCTTCAGGTGTTTCATCAGGACCTACAACTTTTCCATTTTTAAAGATTACATAGAGCTGTTTTGATTTCATTAAACTGGATATCTTTGTCCAAATCTAAATAAGTAGATAAAATGAATATAACATTAAAAGTTATCATTTCAATTCTTGTATTATTACCCAAAAAAATGATCCAAATACTCCTTCCATCTGTTCAAAATATCATTGTCATCATATAAGAGAGTGCTATTGCTGAATTTAATATGATTGTGCTATCATTTTTCAAGTTCATATGTTGTTTTCAATGCATCAAAAAAGATCTAGAATGCCCATGATCAATGCCTGTATTTTCTTTTCAGAAACCAGTTATGATTCTTTTTTTTTAGTGGAAGCAAGAATAAATTTAATTGCATCCATAACTCACTCCTTAAGAGAATTCCATTTTTCAGCAATATGATAATTCTGAAAGACCCAATTTAGCTATTTTAATGTTTAATAGCTATTGAAATTTAGTGCATATAGTAGATATTTTTAATGATGAACACCAATTTTCTTGTGAATATGATTAAAATAATATCTATATTTTAATGCAACTATCATTTTAATCTTGGAGCATACTAATCTGTGATGTATCCAATTATCTATGCCTATAATTACTGAAGTAATGTGAATGTCTCTTTATTTTGATTCTTAATGATAATGCAATCTATTAAATGCCATTGATTTGATTGTGAATGCATTCATGTTCTTTATAATCAATTTTCTGCTTAAACAAAGTACTTATAATAGTTAATCCACATGTAATGTAAAAATTCAATAATTACAAATCATTTTAATTTACAGTGCCAATATTTTCAATAATTTTTGGCCAAGATCTAGCTTAACATATACATTAAATTCTCTAAGAAGAAATATTTGCTCTTAAAGAAATATTGCTGTAATAATGCTATCAACAAGAAATAAAAGCTTTCCTTCTCTGAATACTCTGAATCTAAGGTTTTAAAATAAGTAATAATAAAATGAGCAGTAATACTATTGTGTTATATGTATTTTAATACCATTAGTCTTTCATTGATACACTGAAGAATTCAAACAATAGAAGGATACTAATTTAGAACAAATCACCGACTGACTTGTCTTTTCAAAAAATATTATATCCATCCATCTATTCTATTCAATTTCTTTCCTCCAGATGAGTTTCACTAAAAATAGTTATAGTGATCTTAAATCTTGAAAGCTCCTTGGCCACTAGTGCAGTCCTCAGTTCAGGTCTTTAAGAGTTTATATATCAAGTAAATTTCACACATTCCATATATCTATATTCAGAAAAAAAATTACACTTTATAATATTTAAATTTAGTACTACCACTGTCTTCTGCTTTACCACTAAAAATGATATTATTACTATTATATTACTATAATGAGTAATCTACAAGCCACGATAACTTCACCAGATTCTGTGAGACAGATCATTTTTAGACATTTCTAGATTCTTCTACTCCCATGGTTGTCAGGCAGATCCCAAAATAGGGCTGCCTAAACATACAATCTTTACCGATTGAAAGTCCTTTCTCACTAAAATGCAGTTCCAAATTTAATCATTAATAATTGTACTGCCTTGAGCAAAGATCACAATTAAGAACTGAGACCTTACTAAATCTATCTTTATCATTGCTTTCTTAATTCTCTGTCTTAAGATAATAAAAAAAAATCAATTCTTTTGGAGTCAAAAATGCTGTATTGATGGCTAAAGGATAAAAATATTTTGCACAAACACAAAATCCCATTGTTATAGTTAGTATAAGATAAATGGCATGGGAAATTCATGATGACCAAGCCCTATAATAACTTAAGTGACCAAAAAAGGAAAAGTGGGATACCTAAAATATTGTTTGTATCAGAAACAGTACCTAGCCTATGATGAACTAACATCCTATCTTCAAGACAGCAGGAACTCTTGATCAGGCACTGTTTATTTGTTATTCACAAAAACAATTTATATATATATGTATAATATAAATCAATATATAATATATTAACTTCTCTTTTACTTCTGTAAACTGAAAATTTTTTGAGCATTTATAAATTAAATTTATATAACACAAATACATATATATATATATACTTTGCATTCTATCACTAATATAGGCTATTTTCAAAAAAATAAAATAATATTAACCAACCAAAATTTTTAAAAAAGTTAACAATGATATACAAATTTTACTCATATATATTTTGTATTCCGCCACAAATATAAGCCATTTTCAGAAAAACAAAATAATAATAAATAACTAAAATAAAAAGTTAACAATCATATATATGAATTTATGTTATATATACCTACAAACATGCATGTAGTGATAAATAATGCATGGATAAAATTGGAAAGCCCATAAGAGTCTTAACTCTCCACCACTGAAAACATAATCATTAAAATTACAATTAATGCTAATATTTTAAATAGCACAGACTGTATCACAGCAAGAATAAAACTGCTTTTAGCATAATTACAGATTAAACCAAAATATCAGTTAAATGTCAGCACATGACTTTATGATACATTACACTATCATTTTAACTATATACTGCTTTGATCTTTTATATCTAATATTATGCATGAAGTTATTAAATAGAAGCTCATTATAAAACCTTATACATAAACAATGCTTGTCATTTAATACATACTTTTCACTATGGAAATACAATTTCATTTTAAATAACCTTTCACTTTAAATAGCCTTACCAAAATCCTTAGCCACTAACCTTAATTAATATAGTGATAAACAAAGCATGGATGAATTATCGAAAATCCCCTTAATCTTCAAATTAAATGGAAACGCAAAAAAAAAAAAAAAGATCACAAAATAACTAAGTTTGGCTAATCCTACAATTAAAAAAATTAAGAATCATTTATTGTTACTTTAAATAATAAATTTCTAATGCCTTGCATAAATAGTTTATACAATACATTAACTTCAATTCTTCATACACATCATTAATCAATGGATATCAGATGTTCCTCATGAATATTATAGATTGGAACAAGAGAAGTTGCTGCTGTATAATATGATAAATAAAAGAAACTAGAATCATAATACAGCATTTTGCTAAAGACAAACATCAATTTCAATATGTATAATTATACGAAATATTATTTTAAATGCAATTTTCTTTAAAGTTGGCAAAATATATAATAACTCCCACTGTGTTTAAAAAAAAAAAAATAAAAGAAAACTAAAATTAAACTCAATTAAACAAACTTTAAAATATATTTTCAAATTATATATTAAAAAGAATAATATATTTATGTAATTATAAAAAAATGTTCTCAATTTGTTTTTAACTCCTCACAATTATCTGCTAAATAGAACAAAAACTCTTTCAAATAATTTATTAATGCTATATTGTATATATATTAAAATACAAAATATATATGCACATATTTGCATCATACTATATATAAAACTGTATTTATCACATATTTGTAGGGTACATTATAACAGCAAAATATATACAAGTATATATAAAAATATCATCTATATATACAAATGTGTTAGTAGACAACTCCCCCAAAAATTATATATTTTTTTAACATACCTGACCATTTTGTGCTATATTTAAACTGTTTTGATGTCGTAATGTTATTTATTTTAACATTTCCTAGTAACAAATTATGTTTATCTTTCTCAAATACTTAAGTCAAAATAATATAATCTCTGTTTTTTTTATTTTGAATGTGACAAATTCTATTACTGGAAGTCAAAAACCCAGCAAATTTAAATAAACACATTAAAATATATTTAAATTATTACAAAAAATAAATACAAATAAATGAAAAAAAAATACCACCTTTCATTTGCCTAGCTAAAATTTTATAGACTATAGCTGTTATACTATAATAGTAAAAGTAAAGATAAGGTAGCACTATTTAGTAATGATTTTAATAATCTTATATATATAATTTTCAATATAATAAACATCCTAAGTGAGATATGACAAGTATAGTTTAAATGTACTGTATATTAATATGATGGTTATTGTAATTAATTTTCCTGTCTAGAGATAGGTATTATGTATACTTGTTACATTAATTATATATATAGCTTTATCAATTTAAATTAGAAAGTTTGCCAAGTTTGCCACTGTATTATTCTTGGCTTATTTAAAGATTAGTTTTCATCATTACAGTGCACACTTACTATTTATAATCTTACAATGGTAAATGGAAAAAAAGGATCTTTTTATTATTATTATTTGAAATTGTTTTCTGTAATCCTGGAAATGTGACAGCTATAGTTTAAATATTATTGACCTGCTACTTATTGTAATAAACATGTCTACCTACCATTAATACAATAAGTATGTTTTTTATTTTGGGAATTTTATATATATGATTATTAAAATCATTAGTGTTAACATACCACTAATAAATTAGAAAGATTATCAATTTTGCTAATGTAAAATTTTTGGTTTATTTAAAAAATTGCCCCTATTATTATAGAATAACAGTTATAGACTATAATCCTAATCAAATGAAAAAAGGTACCTTTTTTTCATTTATTTGTAATTGTTCTCTATAATATTGGAAACCATACATGCTTTAAATTCCCATTTTCCTCCACAAAATATTTTCTACAAAATTAGTCATAAAATCAAAGTAAATGTTAAAATATCTAAAGTAATCATCAACCTGGATTTTATTATAGAAGAAAATAAAGATCTGATAATCACAAATTACAATAAGTTAACAATTATAAATACTGTAATTGGATTATCAATATAAACAGAATCATAATAAAATTAATCCTAGAAGTTTGGATAGAAATAAATTAATATTTAAATAAATTAATATTAAAAAGTTATTTTTCAGCCAGTGATGAAATTAATCATAGAATTAAAATTGAATGAAATGTTTTTGGTAGAATTAAATATTAAAATTTATTTATGAGTTAGTGATTGAAAAAAAATATTGAGTAACTTTTAGCTTGGATAGAATCAACTTGAGAATGTAAGACAATTTAAATATCTTCATAGTAGAAAGACAGACTTAGCTGTTTAAGTGCAACACAGACACCAATGTGCAGAGTGATTCATCATTGAAATAATTATTGAAACTAAATCAGTTGTATATGTAGCTGTTATTTTACCTAATTTATTATATGAAAGTGAGACTTAGACATCCTGTCAATATAACATATAGGCATTAGAAAATTTTAATTTGAAGATAGTTTGTACAATTTTAAAAATATAATGGCAAGATCATAAGGCCAATCAAAATGTTCTTTAACTTGCCGGATGTAATACTATAGAGTCCACTATTGTAAAATCACATCTTTATTGGATTGGTAAATGAATAAACAAACACTTACTAAAGAGTATTTTGTGGCAAACCTGAATATAGTGTCTAGTGAAAACATAGACCCTATTTACATTATATTCACCTCAAAGACATTCTAAATAAGTGCAATGTAGATTGTTTTCATTGAAAAGATATAGCAAAGAATAGAATACAATGGAGAGCTACAATTAGATAAGATACTGAAGTACTTCAGAAAGAAGTTTTCTGCATAAGTGTTAGGATTGCAAAATACTGAATGAACAGAATGGACCAGCATGTTCTATATATGGATGTATTAATGGTTTACAAATTGTTTTGTATAATCATCACAAAACTTATATCTAGTGTCTTTTAATCTTTTTCTTTTGGAACTGAAATGACCATATTTATTTGTGAATGGATGATGATGATTATATAAAGGAAATATTACTATATGTTTGAAAAGCAAGTTTTTAATAGTTATATTTTGCCAATTCTTACTTATGGATTTGAGACATGAAGAGTAATATAAAGATTTCAAACAAATCAGTGAAATATGAAGAGATGTATGTTGGGAGTAACTAGAAGAAATCAAAGCAAAATACATAGGCGAGGAAAAAATAGATAGCATTGATGTCATTGAAAAAATTAAGAGTCTGAAATGGTTCAGAACTGGACTTATTGTGAGATAATAGATAGATGGCTGAAATCTTAAAATGAATCAGAAAGAAACATATAAAGGGACTACATATGAAATAAATGGATGAAATAAGAAAGTTTTTGAGTTTAATATGGAGAACTACAGATAAGAGAAACTGGATTCAACTTGGAGAGATTTTCATTCTGTAATGAACTGATAGTGATTAAAAATGATATATATATATATGTGTGTGTGTGTAGTTTATTTGAAAATGATAAATGAAACTCATAATTATTAATCTGTTGCTTTTATATACACAATTTCTAATAGAAATTTAATCAATTCTATTTTTTAAAAACTTCATCAATTGAATTAAATTAATATATAATATAAATATATAAATTAACATATTAAAAGCCTGAAATTTATAATATATAAAAACAAACATTGAAAAACTCCCCAATAAGCTTATTGTAAAATAAAATATTATTTTAAATGTTGTATAAGCTCCAATTTCTGAATTGTAAATAATGACTATACTTTAAGGCTTACAGGACTAGATTTAGGGGAATATGCTTAAGTGTGTTAACCTCTTAAAATCATTAGCTACAAATAAGAATTAGTACTGTATTATTACAAATCAACAAGTTGCAAATTAATTATCATTAAAAACATTTCAAACCTTAATTCACAAAAAGCTGGAAAGAGGATACTTCAATGCTCACTAATATAATAATCATTTGTCCTTTTCAAAAAAAGTACATAATATTTATATAATTTGAAGTGGTATTAATTCTTCAAATAATTTCATTTTTAAAACACTGGAGAATTATTAGGTTAGATAACATCTATAAATAATAAAATATGGCAGTTATAATTTGCATAATATATATTCATGGCAAGATTTACAAAAAAAAAAAAATTGTTTATTATTCTTACCTGGCCAGAATAAAATTATAGTATCAATTATAAAAAGCATCATATTTAGTGTTTGTATGTAATTTTTCTTTCACATTGTCAAATAAAACTAAATTTGTTTTATATAAAGTAATTCCAACTAATTCTGATTGCATTTAGTGATATCTATGGGCATATTGTGAATGATCAAGGGATTTTGCCTGAACCTGTTTTTATGTCTTAATTTATCAGAGTTTATTATTCAGCAGTTGATTATTATGTAACATCTAATAACTAAATTCACATTGAATTTATTAAAGAATGGTGATTTCTAAAAACTACTCTTTAAAAATAATATTGAAATTGTATTTAATAAGTTTATTATTTCTCAATAATCAACTATAAAAAATACTGTTAGCAAGATTATCTTCTTAATCATCAGTTTCAAAAGTGAAACATTAAATTATTTAATTTTTTTATCTTTGTATATAACATTAATTTATAAATAGTTTATTTTAATTTAAAATACAATTTATATATTCAATTACTTAAATATTAATGTAATTATCTGAAGTAGAAACTTTTCTTATACAAATGTAATTTGATTTTCAAGTGCTTGAATGCTGTGATAAGAAAAGTATAGAATTTATGTATTTTAAATTAATGAGACCATAAGTAGGTTTCAAAAGCACTATGCTTAATTTAAAACATGTAAATTCAAAGCTTTTCTTATCACAGCATCCAAATACTTGAAAATCAAATTAAAAATCAATGCTATACTCATCTTATTTGTAAGAATCAAGTCTTTATATTTTTATCTCTAGAACTAACTGGTAACAAGTTGTTGTTTTTTTTTAAATTATTTTTCTTTACAATTTGTTCCTTTATAAATGAAATTATTTTAAATACAAAAATTGAAAATCTATTGGAATGAAAATATTTTTAAAAAAACATTAATTAATACTGATAAATTATTGTAATAAACTATTCATCATACATTTGAAACATGATTGCAAACTTTAAGATAAAGAAAAGTTCACTAATGGCTCTTAATATGTATTTCATCCCACAAGAACTTTTCAGCTAGACTAAACTACATATTGCTATTCAAATACCAAATGCTATTGTTTTGTATTTATTGATATATATTATGCAAATTTACTTCATTAAATAGAAAATTTATAACATATACATAATCATAACAATCATATTTCAATAAATATATAAATGATTATTAATCATCCTTTACTAGATTAGAAATTATTGTGCTTCATTTTGTTTAATTAAAATTTAATAAATGTCATTTTAATATAGTTATTATAATTTTTTATAGGTATAGGATTATCTCTTTGAAATCTTTATTTCATTCTATTCATATGCCATAATTTTATTTATATCCAATTGCTACATGTGGACACAGACATTACTTATTCTGATATATTACTTATTTCTGACATTGAAAATATATCATTCATCAATGTTATAAATTATCTTCTAATATATATATATATTTCAATTGAATTTTTTTTTTCTTAACAGATTTTTTTATATGTACATTACATAAATATAGATAGATATATTAGACAGGTTACTTATTTTTTTATGTCACCTTATTCATTTACTTTTCTAAAAACTTGTTTATATAAAAGTATATTTCTATTTTAATACAAGTAAAAAATAAAAACATCTTTCCACCATCTTAGTAGATGAACAGTGAAAGACAAGATTCTAGTCATGAAGGTAGTCAAGTGATGGGTAATAGATAGCTTTAGTGCTTTTCTTTCTTTGTATTCTTTCATCACTAATAGTAAAAAAATACTGATCTAATCAAATGATGACAAACTAGCTAACTAAAAAAAAAAACAAATCTAAGCTTGTTGGAAATCCTTGCCTATTTAAAATCTTTCCAAGTGTGATCTAGATTTGAATCCCAGATTCTTGAAATGGCATGTGAATGTACTATTTAAAATGCCAAAAGCCATTTCTAGTAGCTCTATTTATGAATATAAATAGAAAAAAAAATTATGTATATATAGAGAAAAAAAAAACAATTAATACACCAGCATATCCAAATTTATCATCAAAATGCACAAAGTTTCCCATTTGTCCCTAAAAGAATAAATTTTCTTTTTAATATAGAAAAAGAATATATTTTAGAGAATTTTGCATCTTTCTCCAACTTTTTATTAACAATCCTATGTAGCAATACAGATATACATTATCAAGACCTGGCACATTATAATAAGAGAATAAAGATATAATTGATATAATTTTTTTTTTTGGGGGGGGGTGTCTTTTAGTTTGTAGTTGTTTTTAGAAAGATGATATAATTATCAAAAATCATTTATTTAATATTGTAATACTATTAACATTATTTTAATTAAAGTATGATACATTTTCATTAAATTATTTTTTAAAATGCAACAATTATGTCTGTTTTTAATATAAATAATCATGAAAAAATAGATAAATGGTTTCACTATTCTATAGGCAAAGTGAAGCAAAAACAAAATATAATTCATTAAATTTATAATTCACCATGGATACTTCAAAAGTTATTTATATCTCTTTTCATTATTTATTTTCCAATTCGTATCTTTCATTATTTAGTTACGACATTTGAAAATTTAATACTGCAGATGCAAATATATAGAATCCTACTTCTATTTTGATATAGTATTAATCTATATTTAAAAGCTATATATTTTAAAAAGACAATTTAAAAGAGTAAATTTTCTAAATTATTATGAATAATTTATTTTAGCAGAAAATAAAAACATTTTTGTATAATTGTATGCCATTTTTACATACTTTTATACACCGTTTTAATCCTACATATATATATGATAAAATTTATTGGATAAAAAATCTACAAAACAATACTTGCATAAACTAAATAATGGTAGAAATAAAGTTGCCAAGACAACTATTTCAAAACACTATTAGTATATTTCAGTATAGCTATCTGAATTACAGAGCATCAAATGAGAGATACATTTAAAAATAAGTCACACATCACATGACTTCATTTAATAAGCTTGTAATTATAAAAACTGAAGAACGTGCAATAGTTCTAACAAGCTTTATTGATAAATGCGCAAGAGAAAGCATTTAAAACATTTCTAATTAGAAATTATTCCTATCCTCAGACTGGTTTCATGCTTTTGGCATTCCTCAGTGAGGTGCTAGGATATTTCAGACACCAGATCCAAAATACCAACTCAAAGCTAGTACTTATCTGGTAGTTAAGTTTTAAGTAGACAATCTGAAATTTTCAGACACCTATATGTCTTCAAACCCAGCTATCCAACTTAAATAGCTATATGGTGCTGAGAATTCTTCAGCCTTACCATATATTAATAGTCTTAGCAATATAACATTGCTTAAGAATTAAAAGCAAAAGCTATTTTAGTAGCTAAAACTAAGTCACATGGTGTAGCTGTTTTTTTTTTGTTGTTTTTTTTTGTAAATATATTTGAGTGAGATTGTTTTAGATGACTGTATAAATTACTATCTGGATTTATTTCAGGGATTTGATATTTCTAAAAAAATAATAATAATAATCTTGAGTTTCAAGATCGCATCACAACTAATAATCAGAGAAATGCTCAATGAGTAATTCTAGAAAAATTATTTTCAATATTAATTAGACAAAGAAATTTAGATTTAAAAAAAAAGAACATATTGAAATGGACAACTTGGAGATTGTGACAAATACAAAAAAATTGTATATATATTGAAATTAAAATATATACATAATGTGTATTTTTTTTAGCGCAAAATGACTTTTACAAATTACAGAAATATATTTATAAAAGATATTCTCAAATTAACTTCAAAAAATAAAAGATCATTTGAAAATGTTATTTTGGACATCTTAGATAAAAACATATAATGATCAGCTTTTAAAAAATAAATAAATAATTTCACCAACATATCAAAGATACATATAAATATGTGAAGATATTGAACAGATTTTAACACAACACACTAAGTATATCAACTCAGGAGATTTTGATTCATAAGGAAAATTCATTTAAGATATATCAATCTACTATTCAGAGAGAGAGATATTGCTAAGTTGAGAAAGAATGTACAGATTTTTAACTCTATAAAGGTGGACATTTTATATAATGACATTATTTCAATTTTGCAGAGTATTTCACATTTGTAATTAGAACTGCATAAAATTTTTGTGGTAATAATTTTTTTGCTTCAATAGACCTGTTAAGTTCATGATGAAGTGATAATCCTTTAAAAAAAAAACTTCTATATATTTAAATTCATGAAAATAAAATTGAACATTTGATTTGATATTTATATATTAAACATGTACTTGGGACTTTATAGTAATAATAATGACAAAGAATTTTGTATATTGATTGCCTTAAATTAATGTTTTTAAGATAGGAGAATAAACCAGAGCTTTTGCAATCATGATTTTAGGTTTGTTAGTTGTGCATGCTACAAAATCAATCTTTGTAAATTAACTTTATATTATAATCAGTTATTTTAATGTAACAGAAAGTATTTACTACATAATGAGTTTTAATAATAGTTTTAAAACAAAAATAATTCAATCCATTTAAACAAATACATATTTTGTAATTTATTTTTTAATAGTAATTAAATCAAAACTTAGCATAATACCAACAATAACATCACACGTCTTTAATATACTTACTCATATGCTTTAAAGAATAGTTATCTTTAACTTTATTCTAGAGTTAGCTATGGAAAATCTGAATAATCAATAATCATCATTTCAGTATGCACCCATCTAATTTCCAATGATTACTCAGAAGAATAATGATGGCTCTAGGGTAGGGTGAAAAACTGTTCTTGGAAGTTTAATACTAAATAACCAATCACAAAATACTTGAAGTCATAAACAAAATATATCAATTAATCAAATAAATAAAATATTTCATGGACTAGTTTTAATTTTTATACATTCATAGATAAATGTGCTTTTTATTAATTCTATTTCTAATATAATGCTATTATCAGTTCTCAAGTTGAAGCCTATTCCTAATACAATGCTTGCATTCCAAAGCAAGTTCTATTAATTTCAAATCAAAAATTGGTGAAATATTGGTCTTCCTCAAATAATATCTCATGGATTTATGGCATACTGAAATCCTACAATATCAATAGCAATGACTTTTGCAGTTTTATAATTGGCTTTAGCATTTAAGTTTTTAGAACTATAATTATAGAGATTACCAATATTATGAAAAACAACTCTACATACTGTCACTGTCATAATCAGCAGATATTTTGTTTGATGCAACAAGAAAATAGGATCAAAAGAAAAAAAAATCAAAAAGTAAAAACAGTCATTAGTCAAACTGCAATTTTAATAGGTAATAACTAATCATTAATACCATAAAATAACAAAAGTTATATAAGTCTGAATTTGTGTGTGCAATATGATTGTTAAACATGAAAGTCCCTTTATAATTACAACAATGTAGAACCATATTCCTCTTATTATATTTCTTTCAGCAAAGAAATCAGAGAAAAATCATGAGTGAATAAAAAAAAATTAAAGGCATTAAAGAGTTAAAGCATTACATATGAGATAGACTGGTAGAGTTTTCATTTTTGATCATCTCTGTGTTACATAATCAATAAAGTCATATGACATTTAAAAATCCAATTAGCATGTTAAGAATAATTGTATCATTTCTTTCACCAAATTGAGATTTTTTTTAAAAAAAAAAACCTTAATTGGCTAAAACTGATTTAGTTTTTAGCTTTTAAAGTCAGCTTTTATGCTATATTGCATGCTTCTTAATATTTATATCTTTGGATGTTCATTGTATTTTTTAAGTAATGTATGTAATTGAAGTTCTTTGCTTTCATTACCGAACAAACACCAGAATAGATTGCTTCATTAAGAGATTTTAAAAAAAAGAGCTTGAAGAAGGTGGTCTAATACTGCAGTCGGCAACCGGTGATTCACAAATCACTGGTGGTTCATGATGTAATTTTAATGGTCACAAAGAAATTCAGATGTTATTTAAATTCGCTAAGCTCATTTAATAAAGTTTTTAAATAAAAAATAAATTTTGTTTAAGCTATAAAATAGAACAAGAACATTATATTGCTAATTGATTGGTTACAAAATACTACTGTGATTTGCAAAACATCTATCTCAGAGGCATTTAATTAAGCCCTATTCGTTCAGCAGCATAGAAAAAATAAAAAAATAAGAATATCAAATTCTGTACAATTAATTAGGCATCAAATTTGATTAGGCACACCCTTGTTAATTGGGTGAACTAAAACAGAAAAATTTTATTAAGAATTTTGAAGGAAAACACATCTATAAAAATTATTAAAGAATAGAATACTATTCATTATTAATCTTAAATAATTTTTTAGATATGAATTAGAAAATTACACATATAAAACATAACAAATATGTATTTATATATTCATTTATTTTTATAATATAAAATGAACAATATATTAACAAAAAAACAAAATAAAACATAATTCTTGAACAAATTATAAAACATATAAATACAAACTTAGTTTTACTTTCATATAACTCAAAATAAAAACAAATAATTACAAAAAACTTACACAAAAATTATATTAATATATTCTAATTTATTTTGTACTTTAAGTTCAATATTACAATCATTTAAGTATTTCTTTATATTTATATCTAATAAATCTGACTCCATTTGCAAAGACCTATTTGTGTGAAAAAACATTCTCAACTGTAACAGCTATTAAAAACAAGTATCCGCTTGAAATAGAAGCTCCTTTATGTGTTGCAAATGTCACTAATTTTTAATATATATTACTATTATTTATTATTATTTTTGTGTTAGAATTAAAATTGTAAATAAATATATATGAATATCACGCTAGTCTAATATAATGTTAAAGATGTGCTTTTTGGCTGATAAGTAATAAAAATGATGATAATCATACTAAAGGAAAAAAAAACTTTGCATATATATTATATTTTTTAAAAAGCAATGCTAAAATTGTATAAGCATAATTCACTGGTCATACTACAAATATAGTAAATAATAAAAGTTTATTTTAGAAATAAGTTCATATCAAATTAAATATTACATTTTAAAAAATATATATAAAATACAAAAATAAGAGATTTCAGTCCTAAATCTTCTATTATTTAAAAATAAATAATCCCTTTTAATTAATGAATATCATAGTTTTTTTAATGTGCTTAAACATATATTTTTTTAACCAAATCTAAACTTAATTAACTTTTTTAATCTTACTAGCATGAACTTTTCACTTTCATTAAAATTTAACTTTAAAAGATATATTTTCAACATTATATAATATTAACTTAATACACTGTATAGGCTTACATACAATTCAATACACATAAACAAATTCTTACAATATATATATATGCATTTTAATAGTGAATAATTCAGTTAAATTATGTATGTAGTATAGAATGATACAAACAATAGTAATAAGACATTATTCCATAAAAATCAAGATTAGAATGATAAAAGTATTAACTCATTAATAAATTGAGCACTTAATTATTTTAGTATTTAATTGAAATAATTACTTTTTTTATTTAAAATAAAAATATTGCAATTATAAAGAGTATGAAATTATTTTCTGTAAATTATATTTATAAAAAATGTTCTTAATAAATGTAGGTTATTTTGTAATTTGACTGCAGTAATCTCCTCTAATCACCTTTATAGAAATAATAATCAGTAATACCTCATGGTATTCAAAAAAAATATCTTTAGCACTGATTTCTGGTCATCTTTTAGTGGGGAACACTGTTTAAGCACTATACCAGTAAGACATTACTATTTGGCATCTATTAATTACTTGTAGTTGTAGAAATTATTGTAGAGTGAAACAAAAGAAATACTCCTAGCAAGTGCAAATTATACCAAATTATTATTTTTCTCAGCTTAGTATAAACTATATCGGTTCAAGATGAATCTTTTTTTCACTCAAGCATTTGCTGTACATCTTTAAGGCACTGCTTGCATTAATTACTTTGATTCAAAAAATAACTTATCATTGCTCTAACACCAATTACTAAAGCATGATTGTGATACAATGTACATTAGAGATGAATTATATGAATTTTATTACTAACATATGCAACATATTTTCAGCCCAAACAAATGCAAACCATCTCCCCTTCCCCTCTTGTTAACTTAAAAATGTTGTCTGGACTCATAGTAATATCAAGAATTTTATGAAAAAATTCTTACAAACATTTACTCCTTTCTATTCCTATTTATAACTTTAGATTTATAACAACATATATAAAAATAACACAAAAGTTTTTATTAGCTTTAACGACTCATTAAAATGTACTATCAAAATAATTAATTATATGGAATGAAATTAAAAATATAAAGTAGTTGGTAATAAAATGATAAATCATCTTTATGATAAAAGTATTAAAAAAAATTTATGAGGAAAGCAAAATTTATACTGAAGATGATTTGTAAAAATTCAGCTTCTCTAATCAGAAAAGAAAATGATTTTGACAGTTGTGTTCATGTTATCATAATTTCCTACTGTGTCTATATTAAATGAATGAAGATTTTGTAAGCAGGACTTTAAAAAATTGCTAGGCAAGTATTTCTATTCAGAAAATAACATGAGCAGAAACAAATTTATATATTCAAGTTTTGAATTTTAGCTAAGAGTTCTGACTCATGACTCAATCTAAGATTCAATAGAAAAGGTTGTATCTATATAAAATAAATATTTTCCATTTTAATATCTATACAAGTTTTACATGTACACCAGAAAATGTAATTAAAAAATCAAAGAGCATTGGAAAAAATTTAGTATAGTGCAAGCATGGTGAATAGCACACATGCCAGAGATGGCATGTTTCAAAACTTTGCTAACACTTGAAAGATTTACAAGTGATATCATTTTATACATTTATAAATTCCTCAATTTTTTGTTGAGGAAACTTTTTTCTGCTAAGGGCCATTTGGATATTTATAATCTCATTTGTGGACTACACAAAATTGATTTAAAAATTAGCCTACTATATTTGATCAAAAATTTAATTAATTTATCTCTGAAATCATTAAGTATGAGCAACTTTTTCAACTGGCAGGCCAATTTTAACTTTTGCTTTTTAAATGAGGACCATAATTTTTTTGTGTATAAAAAATAAAGTAACATGATTAATAATGATTGTTCCACATTTAATGAACATTTTTTCCAATTTGCCTTAAATCTGTCTTTGTGACATATATTCTCAAATTATTTTTTATGATTTGGAAAAGGTTAAATCTACAGCAGCTAGTATGCAGTCTTTTATAAAGTCCCGCTTTAGAAAATGATTTCAAATTGTCTGCTTTTTTTTTTTAAATAACTTGCTCTCATAGAATTTTCTGACTTGTTTCTACTTGTTTATGACGAAGCTTCTTTTCAAGTTTTCTATTTTAATATTTCTTTCTTTCCTAATAATTTTGTTGTAGTCAGAATGTTTTAATAAATAGTATCTCTTAATAATATGTTATTAATTGAAATTAGGTACTTTGATTTACTATTTCTTTCTATAAAAAAAATGCATTAGTCCATTTCTTTTTGTGTCTATTTTTATTAGCTTACTCTGTGTAGCTAAAAAAAAAATTAAATGTAAAATAATAATAATAAAATGAATTACATTCAAATATCAGCCTTTCAAGCTAATTGTGCATACGCTTTTGCGAGTGTTAATAATAATAAATGAATACTTTCTCCCCAATACAAGATATAGTATTTATGCAGGAATAAAATGAATCCACCTATTCCTGCAACTCAAATGCTTATATATGAGCAAATCTGAAGTACTGGCAAGGAAAGTGTGAGGATGAAACACTCACTTTGAATTACTATATACGATGTCTGAATGAATGACATCGGCGAAATTGTCTAGAATTTACTAAACGTCACTCTAACTGAAACTTAATCGTATGTAAATAAGCATTTATTTTTATATAGCGCATGTTTACAATTGTATTACATTCAAATATCAGCCTTTCAAGCTAATTTAAAGTGAGTATTCCATCCTCACGCTTTCCTTGCCAGTACTTCAGATTTGCTCATACATAAGCATTTGAGTTGCAGGTATAGGTGGATTCATTTTATTCCTGCATAAATACTATATCTTATATTGGAAAGTGTTCATGTATTATTATTAACACTCGCAAAAGTATATGCACAATTAGCTTGAAAGGCTGATATTTGAATGTAATACAATTGTAAACATGCACTATATAAAAATAAATGCTTATTTACATATGATTAAGTTTCAGTTAGAGTGACGTTTAGTAAATTCTAGACAATTTCACCGATGTCATTCATTCAGACATCGTATATAGTAATTTAAAGTGAGTGTTCCATCCTCACGCTTTCCTTGCCAGTACTTCAGATTTGCTCATATATAAGCATTTGAGTTGCAGGAATAGGTGGATTCATTTTATTCCTGCATAAATACTATATCTTGTATTGGAGAGAAAGTATTCATTTATTATTATTAACACTCGCAAAAGCATATGCACAATTAGCTTGAAAGGCTGATATTTGAATGTAATACAATTGTAAACATGCGCTATATAAAAATAAATGTTTATTTACAAATAATAAAATGAAGTAAAATTTGAGTTTTATTTTTGCTAATTATACTTCCATCTGTGAAAATCATCGAGAAAAATATTTTATTTTACTTAACTCTTAATTCAATATTTATAGTATACTTGAACAACACTACATGTATGTTTAAATAGAAGTTTTATACAGATTCATTTTATATACATTTGTGAAAATGTCTGGAGAAAAGATCGAGAGCTTTTAAGGGCCAGATTTGTTCTACAGTCTGGAGATTCCCCACTCCTGCTTTAACAAAAACATGGTGAAAGATAGAATCTTGAAAATGGCTACAAATAGAATTTGTCAATAAAAAAAAATATTTATAAAATTCTAATTTTTCTCTATCTTAAAGAAAATACTGAATCAGTTAGTTAAACCATTTTTATTTGCTATTGTAATGGAAATACTATCAAAGAGAAATTAATCAATTTAACATCATTATCAACAATAAAAAAAGAAATGCAGATATTTGTAATGTAGTTATAAATGCGATCATTCTCTTTCTCATTATTTTTATTATTTTTAATGTAAAAAAAAAAAAAAACTCACATTAAATCATATAAAATTAGTAAAAAAATAATTAACAATATGATTGAAACTTTCAAATTAGAATGTAACATTTTCACTTTTTTAAAAAATTGGCATTATGGTGCTGCTAAACACTATATTTCATGGCACCTCATTGCAATACTTTAATATGTTCAGGCATTCTGGGTAAACCATTAGATAAGGCAATGAAGCAAGAAATCTTTCATATCTTTTGTTTACCTAATGAAATCTACCCATGTTAGCAGCGAATCCTTTTTAAATTAAAGTAGTTTAGGTTATTGATGATCAAGTATAACTCAATTTTTAAAACAGGCTTAAATTTTATATTAAAACTGATTTACTATAAGATTTGTACTTCACCAAAAGCAATAATCCATTCTATCAATATACACTAAGTCACTTGTTCTTATATGTTTTTGACGTTTTTTGATTGATCTTTATCTATAAAGATGTGCACATATATTTAACCATTAGAAACCAGTCAATACTTAGACAATCCCAATATAGATAATAATCAACAATCTCAAACAGTTGTCTAAACAATCTCCTTTTAACAATATATATATATCAAAAAGATCTATACTGCAGAATGTTTTAATTATAAGCAAAAGTTGGGTTTAAAATACAGCGTCATGTTGAATAACTATTATTTTAGAATGCCTGCCTCAGTTCTAATATGTCAGAAAAATAATGCATCAGTAATTTAATATTTCTTTAAACAAATAGTATATTAATTATCATATATGATTATTTGAATGCCTATACTGTTATTTTTTCTGCTTTTAATATTTGATTTATTTTGTTAAGTTCATCACTGAAAAGCTTTATATTAATGGAGTATCTAAAAACAAAAAGACAATACCTGACAAAATATTTTTAAAAGCTTAGTGTATCAAAGTTTTTTCTATAAAATATTCCCATGTGCTTTTTAAACATAATAGTAGAGTAGAAGACCCAGGAGGTAGTTTCTTGGATTAATTTCTATATGAGAAAAGTTTTTTTTTAAAAAAAAAAATATTTGGACAATTAATTGAAACTATTATGCTAAGTCTAACTTAAGTGCTCAGTGATTATGATCTACTAAGCAGCTGACCATATATTTTTTTTTGTTGTGTGTATATTGATATAAGAATTTGCTGCTAATTTTCAAAAAGTTAAAAAGAATGAACTTTTTTGGGGGAGGAAAGGGATTTGAACATTGTTTATTTTGCTTTTTTGCATATGTATATTAATTTTTATGGTCAAAAGTTAGAACTCTTATAAAACATCTATCAATTTTTTTAGGTAAAACAATGGCAAAATTATTATGGAAGAATGATTTTATAAAGTTTGGCTTTTGTCATTAAAAAGGGTGTATATCAAATTAATTGATTTTGAAAACTAAATTCAAAAGTACAATTTTTAATAAAAATCATATTAAAAATTTAGTTTGTTGTCTAGTATTTTACATTTGAGAACAGTAATACTTTTATAGTAACTTAAAATTTTTCAGAGAACTGACAAATTTCTTATATCTTAAGTAAAGTTTTGATTTTCTTTAAAATAACAAACCAACAAACCTATTAGAAATCTAAATTCTCTCAAGCAACTGTATACTTCAGAAATATTAATTTACCGAACCTGATATTCATAATATATATAATATATATGCTTTTTTTTAAAGTTAAAACAAATGTTTGATCTTTTTAAATGGGATTTAGCAAGGTGGTGTAAAGAAAATATATTATTTCTAAGTATAAAACAGTAGTATATTAACATATATATATACAATAACATACACACTGATTAAAAAATAAATGTTAAAATTCACATCTAAGAAATAATGCCAATTAATCACATCCACCTTTAATAAAAACAAATAAATCTATACTAATACCTTCAAATCAACTAAAGAATTTCTTTGTAGGCAAGTTTTAGCTATGTGCAAACATATAAAATAAGAACATTAGGTAAGTTTTAACTATTTATATATAAAATAAGAACATTTGTCAAGCATTGGTGGTCAAGAGGTCAGTGACAGCTGCTTTATAAGCAATTGTCCCAGGTTAGCAGATTCGCTTCCCGGCTGATGCTATGGCACATGAGAGAGAAAAAAAGAACATTTCATACAAATATTGTTGATTTTTTTATAGTTCACTTTTTTTTTTAAATCTATATTTTACTATTACTTAGATTTTTCTTAGAATTCATTAATACAAACAAGCTTCTTATGAAAAAACTAGTTTAAAAAATAGTTCAGAGATAATAGTTAAAAAGCTACTTTTTCAAAGTGCTTTTCAAGTTACTTTAATGAAAGAAACCACAGGAGGGTAACCGACCCATAGCATTCTACAAGAAAGCAGACTTGATTTTTTAAAAAAAAAATAATAATCAAGTTGTTGTTTTTTTTTAACTTTTAAAATGGATTCCAAAATATACTTTCTTTTATTTTAAAATTTTTAAATGCCAAATTAAAGTGATTTTCCAATACAAATTTATGATGTCAAAGAGTCTCTTGATAACAGATTCTATGATCAAGCAAAAAAAAATGCTTTATCATCTTCAGTGAAATTTTATTATTTTTCCTCACCTGTAAATATTATAGCATCACAATACAATGATTCTGATAGAGCAGTGTTTCCCAAAATGGAGTATGCATACCCTTGGGGATATGCAAAGAGTTTAGTAGAGTTACGTGCGAACTTTGACTGCATCTGGTGCAACAAGCAGTTTACTGTTTTTTATTACAAGCATATAAAAATAATAAAAAACTTTTTTACTTATTAGTATTGTATATGTGTAGCTTGTATGCATAGCCATGACATCGACAAGCACTTTGATTCTGCATATTCCTCCAGTCTATGTCTCAGACAATGTGTTACATACAATACTCATTCACACACATTGAACTGTTACAGTGTGTGTGTGTGTGCATGTTTAGCTTTCGTGTGATTTTACTACTGAAAAGCTTTGTTATGTTTTTTAATAAGTCCCATTGATTTTGATTATTATTCTAAAATGTAATTTTTATCCCTAACATTTAAGATTATAGATTACTGGTGGAAAATTGGAACTTCTAAACCGAATAATAGTAACAATCAACAAGCAAAAAGTAATAAAATTAATGACGGTGAACCACTTACAATTTTGAAAAAACTTGTTAAGAAAAAAGCAAGGAAAACTTGCAAGTACAATAAAGAATATCTTAAATTTGGATTCTCATGGACTGGAGATGAAAAAGAGCCTCCTCTGCTTTGCGACATTTGTTTTAAAAACCTAACAAATGAAAGCATGAAACCATCCAACTTAAAGCGCCATTTTGAGGCAAACCACAATCAGTACAAAGATAAACCCATCAATTTTTTTGAAAACAAACTTAAGGATTTAAATGTCTCAACAAGTAATGCGGGATTTGACACAAAGTGACAAACAAAAAATCCTAACAGCTTCATATTGTGTGTCACTTTTAATTGCAAGATGTAGTGCAGCTGAGACAAATGGTGAAACTTTAATCAAACTTGCAGCTAAGATAATGGCAGAAGTAATGATAGGAGATCGAGCTAAACAAATTTTTGACCGAGTTCCCCTCTCAAATAATTCAGTTCATTGACATGTCTAATAATGTAAAGCAAATGTTATTGTCTGATATTTCTCAAAGTCATTATTATGCATTACAAGTTGATGAATCCATTGATATTGCAAATTTTGCAAATTGTATGGCATTTGTTAGATACAAAAAGGCTCAAGAAATTCAAGATAACTTTTTATTTTGCTAGCCTTTATTAGGTCATACAACAGAGGATATTTTTTGTTTTTAATAAATTTATGAAAGAGAACAAAATTGATTGGAGTAGATGTGTCAGAATAAGCACAGATGGAGCAAAAAGTATGGTTGGAAGTAATCAAGGACTTGTGGCAGAATGTTGCCCCAAATGTGATATTTACACATTGTTGCATACACAGAGAGGCTTTGGCAACATTTAAGATGCCTACTGATCTACAGAAAGTTCTGGATAAAAGCATGAAAATTTTTATCTACATTAAAGGCCATCCTCTGAATGCATGACTTTTTTCATAAATGTATGAAGACATACTCAGCTTCTTTTTCATACCAATGTTCATTGACTAGTTCGAGGTAAAATTTTAAACCGATTATTTGAACTTAGGCATGAAGTTCAGATTTTCCTTAATGATAGATTTGAGCTGAGAAACTGTTTGTATGACTGGCAATGGCTTTGTAAATTAGCATACTTAGCAGATATATTCTCTGTTTTAAATTGTCTCAACTTATCATTGCAAGGAAAAAATTTTCATTGTTTCATGTTCAAGATAAAGTGAATGCTACCATGGCAAAACTAAATTTATGGCAAAAGAGAGTTGGCAAGGGAGAAGTGGACTCATTTCCTTCTCTTTTTGAATTTTATAATAAATTCAAATATTAAAATAGATGCTGATACTATGAAATGCATAATACAGCACTTAGAAAATTTACAAATGGGCTTGAAAAACTATTTCCCTGATTTAAATAAAAATATTGAATGGATAAGATTTCCATTTAACATTAATACAACATCTATGCCAAAAGGTTTATCGCATGCAGATGAAGAGCAATTGTTTGAATTATTTTCAGACGGATTCTTGAAAAATAAACACAAGGAGTGTACTTTAACATCATTCTGGTTGCAAATGCAACATGCATATCTGGGTTTAATGCAAAAAATCTTGAAATATATTTTATCTTTTCCAACTTTATATCTATGTGAGGTTGCTTTTTTAGCATTTGTAGACATTAAGTTGAAAATAAAAACAAGTTTTTGGATATAGAACCCCATCTTAGATTAAAATTAATAACCAGGGAACCAAAGTATGATAATCTGTCATATCAAGATAAACAATTTCATCCTTCTCATTGATCTTAATAAATTTTATTTATAGTATAACTTTTACTTATATTTTATTATGAATAATTTTTTTTTCGATTATTATTATTATTATTTTATATACTAAAAAGAAAAAATATATGTATTTTTTTATTATAATTAAAGTATATATAATTTTTTTGACAGGGGTACTTAGTATTACGAAAATTATTAAAGAGAGACACAGGTGTTGAAAGTTTGGGAAACACTGCGATAGAGTAATAATCTAGTATAAGATGTAGTGTTAAATATCTAAGTATAAAACAAAAAAAACACAAATATTTAAGTGTATCCTACATTCGTGTTTCAAAGAACAATATAATATTGATCTTTTCAGGTCTCAAAAGAAAAATATAGGAGTAAGCTATCAAGAACAATTACCCTCAAAATTGCATCTGATAATGATTAAACTTATAGTCAATCACAGTATTAACACTAACAAGTTGATCGCATATTTGAAGAATCTGTCTTCCAAGTGATCTTTCACATTTTTTTCAAAGGAGATTGTACTTGAACACAAAGTTACTTTTTATACAGAGTAATCCTCACTGTTTGTTTTTTCCAGTTAGTAAAAACATCAAAAAAATTGAGCTTGCAATGATGTTTTTACATCTTAATTTTCATCTAATTGTTTAACCCTTTACCTCTATCACATTACCATAAAATATACGGATTAATATTATCATCCAATTATTTCATTTTTCTGCTGCAATAAATTAACATGATAGATTATACTACTGGATGCTATAAGTAGTTCTTTTTTTATTATTATTGATAATTCATGTTTATATTTCTTTAAAGTCAGCACATGTGAGAAGTTGCTTAACATTTTAACAAGCATCAATTAATCTCAATAATATGTACATACAGATATATAAGAATATACTAAAAGTAATAGATCTTGATTTAATTATCAACTTTGAGACTTTTGTACCAAAGTAAATATAATAATTGCTTTTATCGTGCTTATTCATATTTCTTCAAGAAAGAATGTGTTTAAAACTTTGAAAATAAAATAATTAAAAGTTTATATAGTATTAGGAATGCTAATCATTTAAAATAGTATTAGAAGATTTAACTATCCATTGGTAATCTGCTTGTGATTCAAAAGTTAAATGTTTATGGATCACACCACAATTGTCATTTATGATGCTGAAACATCAAATGACCTCCACAAGTAACAAAACTATTTAGATATTCTATGTCAGCTTCTCCAACATGGCCTGAAAAAATTTATTTTAAGGAATTGTACTTATATAGATTAGTGTTTGTATTTATCTTTTCTTCTCACTTAATCTATTGGTCATCTATCATACTTTTCCTTATAACTATCTCTCCCCATTGATAAAAGTTATGCTACAGAGCAATGATTGCAGGTTAATCTCACCATAAATTGCAACAATAGTTTCATCAACAAATAGAAGGCCTTTGATAATTTTTGTAAAAATATAAAATTAGACATAATTAGCATAAATAATCTTGGTAGGCATTCAATGCTCTCTGTCTTTCTATGAAATCCTACTCACTTTATGATATTGAACACCTTTATTAGGTCAATGAAATCAATGAATAAATTTCTGGTTTTCTATAAAGACTTTATAATGAATAAATTTCTGGTTTTCTATAAAGACTTTATGGTATCAAATACCTTTGTTGGGTCAATAAAAGCAAGGGGTGGTCTTTTACTATTCCCTATATATTACTCGTAGTTGTTTCAAAACCTACTCAATAAGATTTGTTAAGCACTTTAAATAAATTACACAAACACCATGTTTGCAGAATATAACTATCTTAGAGAAATACATTTTGATAAAAATGTGCACTATCCCAGCAGTGAGACAGCAATATTTAGAAATGTGGCAGTACTTCTTTATTCCCCTTGGGAATTTCAGTTCTTGAAATTGTTAATGCTTATCAGAATTTTTTTTCTTGATTAGTATCTAAATTAAACATTTCAGAAAGATTAAATATGAATTGATATTAATTAGTTTACTGATTTATGCAGATTTCATCTTTCTATAGTGTTTTCACTCTATCAATAATAGGCTTATCATACAGTCTTTATAAGAGTTACTTTATGTAGGTTCAAAATTCCTTTTATATTAACATTATACATGTCAGCTGATCTTCAAATCTAGAACAAATTTGTGTATTTCTTAGACTTATGCTGCAATACTGAGTTTGCACATCCATGATCATAAATATAGATTTTAAATTCCTCCCAAGGTCTAAACCATCATTCAAAAAAATCTATTTATTTTTTAAAATTATGCAGACAACAAATTAGTGCATATACGTGATTTTTGCTGCATTTAGTGTCATTGCTATTTTACTTTCTAATATTATAATGACCAAAATAAATTGTTGTATAGCAGACATATCTTGAAACAAATATCTGTTTTCATTTTGAAAATATTCTCAAAGCATACAAATTTAATTTCATTATATATATATATAAATAAATTTTTCATGTATTTTTACATAAAATGTTTTAAAAAGTATATTTATACATAATACACATAGTAAAAAATATTAATAATAGAACTATGTAAAGTGTAATAAGGAGAACATTTTTTGGTTTATTGATTGATTATAATAAGCAATGCAAAAAAAAAAAAAATGAATTGGTGCATATTTACTGATGAATTCTGTCTTCTGCATAAGAGCAATACAGTGTGATATAAATCTGTTACAAACATTATACATTAAACAATAAGTTTGGAAGGTTGGACAGTTATAATTTTGCAAGTATCAATGCCACAAGTAACTTTTTTATTATTTACATGGTTCATGCTCTTAAGTTATATGTATAATCAAATTTTCAATGAAATAAACTTTTTCTCATTACTGTTAAAAATGCATGTTCAACTTTTAAACTAGCTTTAACTTCTTAAAATAACAAATAGATGTGATCAAATCAGTAAGTTACTGCATGAGCCCACCAGTTAAGGAGAACAATATCTGACCAATATAGCCAAAAAAATCAAAAATCAAACAGTACCATTCATTCCTATATCAGTTAGAAATAACTAATTGCTCTTGTTTTTTGTGATGTATCCAAACCATAAGTAAGGTTATAGCACCTGTTCATTTACCAATTACAAACATTTTCTGATATGGTGAATATATCTCTAATATTGAGGTAATATGTCATTCATATCATACTGCTTTTCTTTCAAACCTGATGATTTTTTAAAAAAAATGGGAAGAGTATGAGCACAAGAAGATGGAGTTTCTAATCATTACCTTAGTATCATCTTCAATCAAGAGTTTGTTGTCTTATTTTTCACATTATAACATTGACCCATAAGATAGAAAATAAGTTTAACAGACATAGATAAGTAAACCAGCCTTAAATAGCCACTATAGTGCAAAACAAAAGAACTGTCATTATTCAAGATGGCAATATTCTACATCAAAGAGCTCATGCAATCAAATGCTAATTTAAGAATTCTGAGAATTGTATTATACATCTCTTATAGCTCCTCCAATTAACCAATTTAAATATTATTCAGCCTTTATAAATCATATTGCAGGATATAAATCTATACAATGCAACAATATTTTTAAAGAAAAATCTTTTCTTCATGAGAAATGACTATTATTCTTCAAGATACTGAATTTCATATAATTCAATTTTATATTAAGTACAAGCAGTTCTTGGTGTATTTGGTGACCCTATAGCATAATTAATAATATCATCGATACTTCCAATATTTTATCTAATAATTTTCATAAAGTAACATGATGTTGTGGATATTTTAAGAGAAAAAATATAATCTTCTCGACATATTTGTATAAATAAACATTGTTTAGTACAGACAGAGTTGAGACTGGATTTAAATTTTCAGGAATAAGAATTTTTCAGATAAGTAAGTATATGCAATCTGGTCAATATTATTAATAAATTGAATATGAGTTATTTCAATTCTTTATCCAAATTTTAGAGGTCAAAATCATCATCATTAGCAGCCACTCACAAATGAATATGGGCATTCTAATGCCAAAAGAAAAAAAAATCAAGATAAAAAAACAAATAACACAAACACATATAACACTTACTAGTGCATTAATCTATTGATTGGATTTCTAAATTCTGCAGGAAATTTTACTTTTTGAACAACTTAAATATTTTGCCCAATTATAACTCTCAACAGTATTTCTATTCATCATTCCAATAAAAGCAACCAATATTTTCCTTTCTTTAAAGTGTCTTTGTAATAGTCTTCATAAATCTCTCAGGAAAATTATGCTCAAATTTGTTGTAAAATACTTTTATTACCATTCGTTTTATATACCTAATCCAACAAAGAAAATAACTTCATGGTAGTAGATTCAATAGCATTACATCCAGCAAGCTGAAAAATATTATCAATTTGTCTAATAATCTCTTATAATAACATTTTAGAATCTTACTAAGTATCTTTGAATAAAAATTTTCTAATGTTTTTACATTATAATAATAGAGACGAAGTTCATGTTACATTTTCATATATTAACAAAAAATAACTTCCATATAACAGCAAAATAATAATCCTAAACACTGCGCTTTATAAAAATAATATTATTTACATATAATGATTACTCTATTTTTAGGCAAATAAATGTATTTTGTATTCAGCCAGTACTTACATGAAACAGTAATCTTTTAATAAATATACAAATGATCTTCAACCATTTTTATTAAATTAAAAATTATTACATCTTCTTTAATCTCAGATACAGACTTTAAACTTTTTTTAAAGACCAAATATATCTATTCATTTTATATAAATTTGCATCAGAATTAATTTCATTTAACCACATTACTTCACACTATTCATGCACACAATCTTTCATATCCATAAATTATTTCTATCATTGTTTCATTTTAAATGTTAGCTATAGACTTTGGAAAAACTATGCACAATAAATGATTCCCAACAAGCATTTCAATCAGAGCAGATCTCATCAGTTAGGCTAAGCCATTTCAATCTTATTCAATAGACATATACCACTGTTATTTATATATTTATGTATATTATATAAACTTTAAATTACTATATTTTGCAACCAAAACTTACTTCAAACAATAATCTTTCAATAGATATACATATCATTTCAAACTATTTTTCTTAGATTATAAATTATTACTTTCCTTGGGTATTAGGTATAAACTTTAAACTTAGTTAATTATCAAATATTTTTATTACATGAGAGTTGGCTTTCATTACCTCACACTACTCACAAGCATAATTTTATATGTACAAATTATTTATAGCACTATATTTTACTTAAAACACATGGCTGTAAACATGTTTCAAGTTATTAAATACAGCATCAATAAATTGAAATTTATATTGTGTATCAATATTTATATTATGTTTGCTTTTCTTCTTAAAAAGTTACCAAGAAAATATAAGCAATGAATAAAATCAATGGAGACTTAGATGAAAGTGAAACCACATTCTCAATCAGTTTTCATTATTAATTTATTCATAACAACATGTTTGTAAACTCTTTTATCATTTATTTCTATCCCTTTTATCCCCATTTCTCAAGAATTCTCTTCATTTTTTTTATTATTTTATTATTAATCTGTTATTTCTTACCCATTCTAAAAAAACTCCCTCTTTTTTTTAATCATAATCTTTCCCTTGTCATTGCTTCTTTATTAAAATTGCTATATTTTAATATTTAACATTTTGTTCAACATACACAGACACAAATCAATAACAAATTTAAATTTAGTATGAATCTAGTTTTATTGCTACCTAATATCCATGATTTTATTTGATGACTTTTAGCTTCTAAATTAAAGTGTCTAATTAAATATATTCAGGAAAAGTGTGTGATACTTTTATAAATATTTAACCTAAGGGTTAAACATTTAAGAGACTTGAATAATAAATGAATAAGATGAGGAAATGTTGAAAGAAAGAATTATAATGGCTGACTAAATTATAAGGTAAATGTTATTTTTATAAATTGATAAGATTGAATTTCAAATGAAAATAATTATTTTTGGATTTTGAATGAATGAAGGTACAGGGTGATCAAAATCAAAGATAATAATGACTATATTCGAAATGAGTGTGATGGGCCAATATTAATATAGAAAAATAAAATAATAGATAACTACAGAAAAATATTTATGTCTTTAAAGAGCTAAAGTTTTGTTTATTTCTTGCCAATATTTTTTTTAAAAAATAACTATACCAAGTAATAAATAAATTAGAACTATTTGAAAAATAAGAAGACTAATTTAAATAATGCATATATGTTTCACTAATGTATTAAATTATATTAATTTCTTTACAACTTAGAGCAGGAATTGACAATGCAATGACCAGAGACATCATAGTGAGATAAATTTTTAATGCACTCTCACTGGACTCAAATTTGAGATCATAAAGTCTGCAAGGTCTATTATAAATGGAAGGTGTGAGCTGAATGTAAATCATATAATGTAGATATAACACATTGTAGCTACTTTCTGCATCAAGTTTATGATTTCTCATCTGAAATGAATCTAACTAAAGATCCATTAGGTGCTAAAACACAAGGCTGACAAATAATCCACATCTCACATATAAAAACAATTGCTTACCCAATGCATTTAAAATAGTTTCTTATGAAATGCATGTAGAAACTTCAATCTGTAATACTAAAATGTCTTTTTATTCAAAACTCACCATAGATAAATAAATATATATAAAACATTATTTTAATGATGATTGAGAAGAACAATATTACTTTAATGATTTTGAAAATAAATGTATCTATTTATTATATAATAATAGTGTCGCAATTTCTAAGAAAAATAATATTGAAAAATATTTCAAAACTGTCTCTATAAATTTTCATTCCAACTATCCAATAAACTCTGAAATAAGAGAAAAAAATTTTTTTAAAAAAAGTTCTATTATTAAGCAACAAAGTTTTTTTTTAACATCACATTTGCCAAACCAACCCCCCCCCCCTACAGATGAAGAATGAAAGAAACCATGCTACAAGTTTCTGATTCATTTTTTCAAGAATTTAAAAATAAAAGTCTTAACTAGGAAATTAAAGTAATTGCTGTTCATTTGGAGAATTAAGCAAATGTTATGGAAAAATGTATTTTCTTTTTGTTATAATTGATTGAATCAACAAATATAGCAAATATATCACAATTAGAAGTTTGTGTGATGTTTAATAATTTTTCTGTAAAAGAATAATTTCTTAAAATTCAGCTACCAAAGGGTTGAATACATTTTCTGTTTTTAAAAAAATTATGAAACTGATAAAATAAAAAAAATACCAATATAAGAATTATGGTGCATCAGCAATGATTGATTTTAAAAAAATGGGTTTATTGTCTTATGTAGATAATATTTTTTACCATACCCCAAAACCTATCAGTTTTCAACATGTATTGGTAATTATAACAAAAAATTATTATCTTCATATGATCAGGAGTGTTATTTAAATTACATTCAAAAGATAAAGACATCCAATTCATTAATCTTCTTTTTAAAAAAGTAAAATATTTGAGAGATTTGCCATAAATAAAGGAATTTATTGCATCAAGATGCAAATTTTAAGAGCAATTACAAAGTAAAAGATTTGTAAATCAATCTCAGATTTCTAACAAATATAATGACAATGCTTAATCAATTACATAAAAAATTGTAAGAAAGAAATCATTATATTACTAGTAAGACTAGTCAATAAATGTGTTCAAATATAAATTAGTATTAATTAAAGTCTGATCTGATGAAAAAATTATCATATTTCTTAAATATAAAACCTATTATTGAGAATTTGAAGAAGAGTTTTCTTCCAGATCTAAAAATTTTATGGCATTAGAACCTGTTGTAAAATACTTCATAAATCCACTTATGTTATTGAAGATAATGTACCTATTCTAATTTCACCATATTTTAGTTTAATAATGTTGAAGATCTGGAACTAGAAATAATAAACTTACAAATGATATTATTTCAAAAGCATATCATAATATTAAAATGTTTGAGAAATTAGTCGCTGAAAATAATTATCCTATTTAAAAAAAATGCATAATGACACAATTACACGTTTTGTTTTCAAACCTGAAATCAAAATATCAAACAAAACTCAGACTCATATTTGCTTAAGAACAGGTAACTAAAAATATTCCAGATTATAATAAATTAACAAAAGATTTACAATCCCAAGTACCATACTAAATCATTATATTGAGAAGTCACATATGAATCTATTTATATATTATTAACACTATATTATGTCTATCACCAACAAAATAAAATTGGCTAAAAAATATTTTAAAGCTAATATTTTTTATTATTTAATCCTAGATTCTTTGCAAACTAGATGCACGTGATATTATGCACTCTCGTAATTTTTACATTTTTTATTGTGTTTTCCATGACAGAGGCTGCTGACCCCTGAATTTAAGCACACATTATTTTAAAGAGCTTCTTTGTGATAAAAATAAGGATCATATTTGAATGAATACTTTATAATTGAACAAATAAATTTTCTTTTTTTATATATAGTATAAAAGCTGTCTGATGCTCCTTAAGACTCAAATAATAATAATAAAGATTATTATGTACTGTCCAAACAAAATCTTTTTAATAGACCAAAATTGATATTTGAAAGGAGTTTAATTCACAGATGCCTGTAAAGTTATTATTCATGTACTCCAAAGAAATAATCTTTATTCCTATACAATTTTGATTTCAACACTATAAAAAACTTTTATTTAATCTTAAAATAAAATAATTATCTATCACAATTTCATATTTATATACTTCTTAAATACTAACTGACTTCAAGTTTGATTGAAAGGTAACCAATTAATAAATATAAACTAATTAATATCATTGACCTAGCTTTCAGCAAAACAATTCCAGAATCATAGTGCCGAATAAAATTATGCAGTGTAGGTATACTTATATAATATTTAAATGAGGCACAATATGCAAATAATGTAATTAGATATTCCATTTTCCAGAAAATGGAACATACAAATTCTTTTTGTTGATGGAATGTATTTAAGAATTATATAATTTGTTGAAAAGAGTTAATAAATTGAGATTAATTTATATAATTATAAACAAGTTACAAATTTAGACTTGTTAAAAATTTTATGGATAAAAATAAGACAGCTTTTAAAATTATCCACTGAAGAATAAATCAACAAATCCACTCATGGTGGATCAGTGAAAGACTACCTTCCAGCTAAAAATAGCTAGATATCTATTTATTAATCAATGTGGATTAATTAACTTAGTCGGCTATAAGCTGGCTATTTGGAGAGAAAATCTTATGCCTAATTAATCTGAAAAAAAATTTCAAAGTTTTACATGGTCTAAATGCAAGCTTATGTTATAAGCATGTGAGTGGATACATTCCTAAGCATGTTTTACAAGTGGATAGCTTTGTGTAACATTTTTCAAGAAATTGAAACATAAGGTTAAAGTCATTTGTGAAAATTAAAAAATCCAATATTTTTATAGTAAATAATTAATCAATAATACTCACAAGGGGCATTAACTATTTTATAACCATTGTGGGATGATTGATAAAAGTGAGAGATGATCCAAATTCAATGTAGCAATTAGCTTGAAAATAAAATATTTTGAGGGATGGGTTGGAGTGTTTTGCTAGTTTATAAATAAAAATACAAGTCACATAATTCTCTTTCAATCGAATTACATCTTTATTGAAATGACCTACTTATATACAATGCATTATTTTATTGATATTTTATTTACAATCCCAAATTAAGTTTTTATAAGAGAATTACCATTATAATGAAATTCTAAAAGATAATTAAGAGTAAATCCTATTTATGCATAAGTTAAAATCAACTGAATTAATAACATTTGTAAACGCAAGGAAAATATAGACTTATAATCTCGGGAATTTAAATATTGCGTACAGTATATATATAGAAAATCTAATAATAAATATTCAATTACAGTTCTGTTTAATTAACGTATAATAATTCACTTGGATTAGTTTGAAAATTAATTTTTAAAACGAAGATTGAAGAAAACAATTCGAATCAAAAATGTAAATAATGTTGGCTGTATATGAGAAGTCTTTAAAAAAAATGCCAAGGATAATTTAATTATAAATTAATTGAAAACTTCATATACAGCTAAATTAAAATATATTAAATGCAAAAAATATGATATATTTTTTTTTTTTTAAAGGCAATATAATATAACTCATAAATTTAGACTAAAATGATCAAGTTTTTTATACTGTTATATTCAAAATGGCGTTCTACCGTTTCACCACATGCCGTGCTGACAGGGTATTTCATTATTATAGGATTAAACTGGAAGAAAAAATATAATCTATAGAAAGCTTTTAAAACGCATTTATTAGACTTATAGCTTAATTATAATGAAATTACCTGCCAGATTATCAACTGAATAAAGCTCAAATTCGCTACTTTAAACAGTTTCTACGGCAATGCATTACTTTCAGGACAGCATAAAATATAATAAAAGATGATTTATATTAAAAATTCTGAAATAAATATTTCTAGTTAAATAATGGTGAACGGGAGAGATAGATATATTAAAACAGAAAACTGCTTTTTTAATAAAAATTTATATTTTAAATAGAGTATCATGAAACCAATATATTTATGTAATACAAAAGTAACTTCAAATAAACAATCAATCGAAAAAGGCGAATCAAAATTTCATATACGAGGGGAGGAAGGTATAATTGATGAGGAGAAAAATAATATGAAGCCGAAGAGAACAGAGTAAATGGCAATTCAGTGTGAAACAATTACGGGGGGGGGGGGAAGCACCCCCTCCCCCTTCCAACAAACACTCCCAAGCAATAAACTATAATGATCTTACAATAATAATAAAAAATATAAGTAAAATTACCGCATAAAATAAATTAAAAAATATATACATTCATTCATTTTATCTTCATAAGTAATGCGATGTAGAGCGAAAAATGATTTCTAGGATGAAAAGGCAGACGCAAGAGGCAAAAATATCCGGTTTTTAAAATAAAATAGACTGTATATTCCATCTCAGTGCTAATATTATAAATACAATATTTATTTATTTTTGCGTATTATCTATTGCATGTCTAAAAAATAAAATCGATTTCTTAAAATTCAGGATTAAATTCTGTCTTTTTTAGTATAATGACAAATTTTCGAGACGATGTATTATTTCTTCTTTAGCTTTCTATTCAAAATAGTTATAACGTTTCAGAAAGAATCAACAAAAGGAGAATTTCATCATTTCATCAATACTTATTTAAAAAACTGTCTGACGTTTTAGTTTTTAAAACCATTAGAAAAAAAAACAACAACACTGCTGTAAAATAATAAACAAAATGAAATTAAATGTCCCACCGTTTTTGTTTCTTTTTGACAAACAATGCCCGAAGTCAAGCAGTTTATCTTAAAAAAATCTTTGGAATATCTATTTCTTAGCCTATTCTTTATTAAGTTGATGAGTCAAATTTTTCTTTTTCTTCACATGATTTTCCTCATCTCACATTTTTACAGATCTGAGAGCGCTGCACCTAGATCTTAGGATCTAATGCAACCCTCCAGCAGCTACCTTTTATCTCTACTTAACTACAAAACTATGAGAATAAAATTGAAATCACAATATTTTCAATCCAAACTCATTAGCTTATATAGGTCTGAACTCAGTTCAGTACCCATACATTTTGGTGTCTTTGGTTCTTTAATAACCATAGTCACCATTATTCTATTAGGCAGGATTGGTATTCAACCATTAAACATGATCACCATTTCTTATGCTTGTTCATAAGTTATTAAAACAGACAAAACTCTTCATACAGCAGTGCCGCTCAATGCAAGCCAGAGTAATCAATGAATGCCAGAAGGCTTGTGCATAAAATCCCTATCTAGTGCCTACTCATCCAATATCCCCAGACTAGTTTTTAGTTAGTGGATTTTGTCAATAAGGAGCCTTGGATCTGAGAGCACTGCACCTAGATCTTAGGATCTAATGCAACCCTCTGGCAGCCACCTTTTATCTCTACTCAACTGCAAAACTATGAGAATAAAATTGGAAGCACAATATTTTCAATCTAAGCTCATTAGCCTATACAGGTCTGAACTCAGTTCAGTACCCATACATTTTGGTGTTTTGGGTTCTTTAATAACCATAGCCACCACTATCCTATTAGGCAGGATTGGTATTAAACCACTAAACATCACATGATGTTAAGTAGAGATAAAATGTGGCTGCTGGATGGTTGCATTAGATTCTAAGATCTAGGCACAGTGCTCTCAGATCCAAGGCTCCTCACTGACTAGTCTGGGGATATTGGATGAGTAAGCACTAAATAGGAATTTTATGCACAAACCTTCTGGCAGTCATTGATTACTCTGGCTTGCACTGAGTGGCACTACTTACGGAGAGTTTTGTCTGTTTTAATAAGTTATGAGAAAGCATAAGAAATGGTGATCATGTGACGTTTAATGGTTTAATACCAATCCTGCCTAATAGGATAATGGTGGCTATGATTATTAAAGAACCAAAGATCCTTAAATGTATGGGTACTGAACTGAGTTCAGACCTATATGACCATATAAGCTAATCAGCTTGAATTGAAAATAGTGTTTTCAATTTTATTCTCATAGTTTTGTAGTTGGAGATAAAAAGTAGCTACTGGAAGGTTGCATTAGATCCTAAGATCAAGGTGCAGTGCTCTTAGATCCAAGGCTCCTCACTGATGAAAGCCACAAGCTAGAAACTAATATGGGATGGCCCTCGATAGGTATTTTATGCACAATCCTTCTGGAATCCACTGATTACTCTGGCTTGGCACTACTGTATGGAGAGTTTTGCCTGTTTCAATAACAGTTATGAGAACGCACAAGAAATGGTGATCATGTGATGTTTAGTAATTTAATCCATTCAATTTATTATATCATTTTTTCCAAAATCATGTCCGAAAAATTTCTAATATCTTTTTATCCTTCTTTTTAAGAGCCACCCTATAAACGAAGTATTTGATGGTTTTTCCTCAATTCTCTTATCAGTAGTCTGAAAAGCAAGATCTTTTGCTGGACTTAATTTTCACTATTTTCATCTTCAGCTATACATTAAAGAGTTCTATATCTAACATTCAAATTTTTATCCTTCTATTTTCATTGCATTCATTTTTGTCTGAAATATTATATAGAAATCAACCTTGCTTATCAATTTTATTAAGTTCACACTCATGAAATACAAATGCTATCTTATCACCAGCAGTTTTCATGCAATTAACTTTTTTTCTTCTATGTTAAATATATTATTATCACACAACAACAGAGTGGTTATCCTATGGGAAAAAAAGAAATTGCCTGGGGCCTCCATCAACAGGGGAAGGGAAGCAATTCACCAAATCAATATTCTAAACTCATTTTCATAGTAAAAAAATATTGGAAATTAAATTTCAGTCCAATATGGGACCTTAGACTACAGGTGTAATGTAAATGTATGGAAACTTGAAATATAAACACCTTGGCACAGGGCAGAATACACTGTCATGTACAGACCAGCCCTATGCAATAACCCTATCACATAACATATTTTCTATGAGACCTTAAATATCATTCCACCACCTGTTCTGCTGATAAGGGCTAAGGGACTTACTGCGGTGAAAAAAGCATGGTAGCAAATGATATCTCCTACTTATCAACAATAACCAGACCAAATAGATAACTGAATTTTACTGTTTCTATTTCAAACTAAAAACCATCCCCATGAAATGTGCCATTATAATGGTCAATCTTAAAATCTTATTAGAAGACTAAAATTCAGCCACATTTGGTTTGATTATTGTTGATATCATTTACAACCACTAATTTCACTACTGATCCTTCAGTCCAAATGAGATTTTAAGATTGACAACTATAATAGTCTGTGTCATTCCTATGATACAGATAGTACATATGAATGATCGCTGATATCACCATAGTGTGTATAATTCTAGTAACAATATTAAGTGCATAAGTTACAAATGTTGCTTAATAAACAAAGACAAAATTCGAGGTAGGTATTAATACTAGTATCTTGTTTATTTCATTGTTAAAGTGTTTGTTTTATATTTTATACTAATTCTAACATATGACTTGGTGCAGGCTCTTTCCCACAATATTATGGAATTGATTTAAATAAATTTTCTCATTTTATATTCAGTAATTGGAATAGAATATTGGATTTCTATTTTAAATTGTACATACAAATATTATTTTATTTAATTATGAAAAACGATTACATAAATAAAGTAAAAAATAATAAATTACATAAAAACATAAAAATAATATTTTGGAGCAATGAAAAGAATACAAGTCTGGGTTTCAAAAAAGAAAAAAGAAAATAATTAGAGGAATGGAATTAAAAAAACAAACCTCTCATTACAAGATTTTGTAGCAATAAAAAATCAAGAAGATGATAACAACAAACCAGAAGAAAATAGAATAGAAAATGAACTTTTCAACTCTATAGTATCAGCCAGCATTATTGATCAAATTGAAAACAATGCAACTGTTTACAATATTAATGATAACAATAAAAAATATTAATACAAATATCAATGATAATAATGATCAAAATATTAATACAAACAATATCAGTAAAAATAATAATAAAATTATGAATGCAATACATACAAATAATATCAAACATAAAACATATAGTAAGGATATTGTTTTATGGCCAAACACCATCATAAATGATTTTGAGTTTTACCTTCGCGAAAAAATGCAAAATTTTGGAAACTAAAAATTTAAATCTAAATTGTCAAGGGTTGGGGGCCTAGTGGTTAGCATAGTTGCCTTCCAAGCAGCTGGCCCAGTTTCGCTTCCTGGTCAACACATTTGACATATGAAAAAATTCAAATTTAAATTTTAATTGTGATGAAAAATCATTACAAGAAAATTGAACAAATCCTATTTCTATTTAAATGGAGCTAATGGTACTACAGAAAAAAGAGTGGTTAATATTTTCAGAAACCATCTGTGAACTGTTTATTTACAAATTGTTTTCAATTAAATCAAAAAATTTATTAGTTATAGAATATAATGATTTGAAACATACTGTTGATATTTTAAAAAGGCATGATGAGTCTAAAAAACATACGGAAATCATGTATGCATATGTAAAGTACTTAAAAAGTATAGAAATTGATTTAGAATTGTTAAAAGCTTATGAAAAACAGTTTATTGATGTGAGATTCTAAAAAGAGTTGTTGTGACTGTGAAACTGTTAGCTTCATTAAGACTGGGATTTTGAGGGCATGATAGTAGTACAGAAAATTTTATATTCAGCATGGGGGGAAGACTTCTTAAAAAGTATTATAGTTAGCTAATTTTGATATGTTTTTGAAAACCCACTTAGAAACTTTTGGTAAATGTGATAAAAGACAGGTGAATTATTTTTTTAATATTGCATGCGATGAATTCATACATTTAATGGTCACTAACATAAAAAAAATATAATTATTAATGAAATCAAACAGGCTAAATACTTTTCAATTATTGCTGACTCTACTCCCAACATAAGTCACACAGATCATTTGTCATTTATTATATATTTAGATAAAGAAAATAAAAATTCAAGAACATTTTTTGTCTTTCTTACATATTGAAAAGCATGATACTAGCTACTTAGAAATATTATAACTTCATAATTAATGGAATGCGATTTAGATATCCAAAACTGTTGAGGATAATCTTACAACAATGCAGCCAACATGCCTGGGATACACAATGTGTTACAAGTGAAGATTAAAAGCTAAAGTAAAACTGCACTTTATGTCGTTTGTGTGGTTCATAGCTTAAATTTATTGAGAAATTCTGCTGCTAAAAAGCTTATCCAAAAACCCTCCATTTCTTCGATTTTATACAAAATTTGTATTTTTCTCTTTTTCTACAAAGAGATAGGATATTTTAATGGAAACAACTACAAAATGAAATGTAAAGTTTAAAAATTTTGTTCTTCAAGATGATCCTCAAGAACAGATGCAATTTTAATTGTTAAGATATATTTTTTTGCCATTTATTTAAAATTTTTGAAGATTGTAATGAAAAATCTGTAACAAAATTAGAAGTAAAAAAAGCTATATAAAATTCTGAAGATTTTGAAACAACATTTTCACTTTTCACATGGAATGCCATTCTACAAAAACTTAATGATTAGTAATAGTCTTCAAAATAAAATTTCTGATTTACGCAATGCTGAAATCATTTAAAATCATTATCTTTGTACATATTAGAAGACATTCGAAACAACAATGAATTTTTTGATACTATAGAGGCACAGTGTTTTGCTTTAACAAACAATAAAAATTATGAGCAGATACAGAGAGAAAATACCTAAGAAAATTATATTTTGATGAGAAAAGGATGGAGATGAGGATGTGTAACAGACAGGCAAACAATGATTTATAATGAATTGTTTAAATGTTTTTTATAGTCAGTTATCAGATATAGTTATCAAAATACTTTAAATTATTTTTTTCATAATAGTAAGCATCAACTTAAAATAAATTTCACCAAATGAATAAGATGAATGTATTTTAAATTTAATAAATACATATTCAAATAACTTCGATGTTAGTATTTTTAAGGAAATACTTACCCATTTTGTACATTTTGCAAAAAATGAAAATTTAAATTCTCCTTTATTAATGTATAAAGTGATTCAAGAAGGGTTAGTTTCTACAATTTCTAATGTAGACATAATTTTAAAAATATATTTAACCATACCTGTTTCTAATACATTGGCAAGATAAGCATTCTTTCAATATACTTAAAAGAATTAAAGATTACATTAGAAATTCTTTATGCCAAGAAAAATTATGTAATTTTTGATTATTGTGCATTAAACATGACACTATAATTTTATACTTCAAAAAGCATGGAAAGTAAACATATAATAATGTTCTCAAATTTTTCATTTTAATTATGACTTTTATTAGATAATTTGTTATGTTCCATTAAAAATTGTTTTTATTTTATAGAAGTTTGTTTTGTTATATTAAATATGCATTATTTTAATTCTCATTTAGTTAATTTACTTTAGTATTTAATGCAATGAAAGTACTTAAATATTAATTGAGTTCATTTATGACTTTTTCTTGTGGATTATATTTGATCTATATATAAAAGTTCTTTATAAATGTCATACATGAAATTTGGTTTATTTTTATATAAAATTATATCTACAATTATTATTATTTAACTTTTTGTATGGGTAAGAGTATACCGTGGCATGCCCCCTCCCCGATGAAAAATTCAACACTACACATGGGCTTTCAAATTCAAATTTGCCCAGAGCTCCATAAAGCCATAACGTACCTCTGTAAAACAATGTTCATTTATCAATCTCAGCTTTAAAATACATTAAATGTAATGAATGAAATCCTGTTTATTAACAATTAGGTAAATCTCCATCTATATCTATACTCCTACAATTCAACCATTTAATCTTACAAATATCTTCTATTCTTATAACTATGCCTTTTTTAAAAAAAAAAATATGTATATTAAAACACTTCTTTTAATTTTATGAAAGACTTTTCAAGTTCATAAAATAAATTTTATATGCTCTCCTTTTTTGAAAATCTCTTTATAATTTGTCTTACAATTTCAATTTTATCTTATTCTATCTTTCAAAAGACAAACTGTGTCTTTAGAAATGATATATTCCTAACTTCCAAAAACATTCTAACTGCATATAAAATATAATAATCACTTAAAATTTCTCTTATTTCACTGAATTAAGTATTTTATCCAATGAAATACAAAATATTTGAATGAACTTCCACTTTTAACTCATTTCAAATTCTAATTAATTATTCACAATTATAACTAGAATACTATCAATTATTGTTTTTAATCTTGGCCATAGCCTTTAAGACATTTCTCTGTATTAATGCATAATCTATTTAAACAGTATGTACTTCACTTTTTTCTTTACACAGAAAAAGAATTGTTATTTTTATTATACTAATTCCATAAATATATTATTACCAATTTGAATGTTTATCAATATGAATCCAAGTGTAGTACTTTTCATTTTATTTAAAATCCAAATGTTATAAAATTGAATAAAAATAGATATCAGATGTTGTAGTGTATTATAAACTCCCTATATCTAGACTTGTTTCTAGTTTTTGTCTTTGTAGTGAAAACTAGGATTCAGAGATATATGCTGGTGAAGTGAATACTCAATCAAATTAATCCTAATTTTTTTCTCAAAATATAAATGATAAGAATGAAATTGTCATATGCTGATCATAATAGGATAATCTAACTCATTAGAAATTCTATGATGCTTAGAAAGATTGATAATAATAAAAAATATCAACAATGATACAAAACATTTAACTACATCATCAAAATTAATGATGATACTCTTGATGAATATAAAAAATCAAATAAGTCATAGAATATTTTTGGAGAAATATCATTTATATAATCACCAGAAATTGAGGAAAATGGACAGAACTTATCAACAGAAATTCTTAATAAAATTACAATATTTTTTTTGCAATGAATCATTAGGAATTTTTTTTATGAAGAGAAACAAGGTATATAGTTTTTAATAACGCGCCAACCATCACAATATTCACTTTCTCTCTCAGTTCACTGTGAAGTCAATCATTTGAAATATCTTCAAAAATTCAAAGATAACAAGGGTTAATAATAAAAATGTGTTGCTTTCAATAAAGCAGTAATAATACTATAAATATTGCAGTACTTAATAAATTTATAATTGACTCCAAGACAAATTATTGGAAGAGCATAGAATACTCATGAAAAATGTTATGATTAATAAAATTATGAATTAAGAATTTTTTAATATTTTATTTTTACTCACACATTAACCACTCTATGCAATGCATTAAAGTAATACTTTGTTTTTAATATTTTTAGTTCTCATTTTTGATGAATTTTAACTAATATATATACATATAATGTTAGATAGTACAAATTTATGACAACTATTTTTTAATAAATATTTAAATGATTGTTAATATTTTTTTATTACACCAAAATTATTATATTTTACTTTATATTTGATATTGCTTCAATAAAGTTGCAATTTGTATACAATCTTTATATAGCTATTTATAGATAATTTCATGAATCAAATATTAAAATATAATACAGATTTGACAGTGAAATTTTTAATTTCAATTAATTCAAAGCAAAAAGTAAAACTTATTGACTTTTGGATTTACATATACCGATATTGTGCTATCTTTGCCAATTTCAAAAGATAATTCAGAGACTGTACTTAATGTTTTGGATGCAACTTATAAAGATTTTTCTTTAGTAATTAATATTCAAAAAAAACTCAAGTACTTTGTTAGCTAGTAATGGAAATTTCCAACAAGTTTAGCTAGAATGGTTATCAATTCAAGAATAGAAATCAATTTAAATATCGGTGTATCATTTTGAATAGAAAAATGGAAATGCTGAAACTGAATTAATTCTATATAAATGTATCATAAAAATCTAAAAATATGATCACAAAATCATAAAACCAATCAATATGCTTTTCAGTTTGCTGGCCAATTATAACATCACATCTTTATTAGTTTGAATATGTGAAGTAAATGCACAAAACAAGACTTCTTAAAAAGTATTATGTGGTGAATTTATTGCTTCAAATTGGGAAGACATGACAGGATAAAATATAATGTAGAGCTATATTTAAACAATTTGTTGAAGTCTTTCAAAAATAAGAATTTGCTGCAGAAGAGATTAAAAGTATTGAAAAATATTAATAAATAACAGACATCATAAAATTAAAGAGGCATTGTTTGTTAACATCACAGATTCAATGATAAATAGAAAATTTAAGTGGTTAGTTCAATGCAATTTGGAATATGTACATTTTAATATATAATTTCATATTTTCACTGTTGTTAATTTTGAATAGTACTCAGCACTGAAAATGCATTAAGTTTGTATTTAACATTTTCAGTGTTTTCTCTGGGTATACAATATTATTATTGCCTTTAATTTATTAGTAAACTGAATAATGGATCAGCATATTCTATGTGTGAACTTATTTATAGTTCATAGAACTGATTTTTAAAAATTCATCTCTAATGTATTTTTTTTAACTTTGTAGGTTTTTTTTCTTCTAGATGAAATGACCATAATCATTTGTGAGTAGCTATGACTGATAATCACTTACTTTTTCTATGCTTATGCCATAATCTTATTATTTTCTAGAAGTTAAGATCAATCTCATTCTTACATTTTAAACACAGATGCCAATAACTTTTGAAAAGTATTTTGATCATCTGGGTCTTTTCAGTTATACCAAGCTCTACCTGATTTCCTAAATGCTTCATTAAACAAATTTACTTCATATGTGCTGTAATTTTAGAAAATTAATTTTAATATGTAAATGATTATTAGATAAATTATCTTTAGATAGACTTTAAATTACAAATCTTTAGGTAAGAAATTACTGCACTTAATTTTAGATAAACTTCAAATTACAAATCTATTTCAAACATACAGTTGAATAGTATTAATTGAGAGGCTTACCCAAATTGGAGATATCTAATTAGTAAAAATGTTTCTTGAGAGTCATTTGTATGTTTTTTTCCAGTATTTAACACTATATTTTTAAAATGTAAGAATGAGATTGATCATAATAATTAAAATTTATAGAAATAGATTATTTCAAGATTTATGGTGATGCCATTTTACTTATGATTGAATTATTTCCCTCATTTAATTGAATTGGTAAATGTTTTTAAAAAATTCAAATCTTATTTATACTTCACCAAATATATACACAAATTTTGAATGATATTAGTCTCTTTGGTATTGCTGGTCTGACAAGCCTAATTAGTTAAATCATGACCTTAAATTAAATATTCATGAATCTAAAAGTCATCATTTCAATTCCTATGCCATTCAAAATGATGTTCTCAACATCAATCTGTGTGATATTAACAAAAAATGAATGTATTTAGAAAAATATAACCAGTTTAAATTTTTCTGAAAACATTTAATGGAAATAGTTCAACATATAATTACATAGTAATAGATAAATACACTGTCAAAAGGAGGGGAGTAGACAAAGTAAGTGATAAATAGTTTGATGAATAGTACAACATTTTTAATTTTGCACCAAAAGGCAAATTATCTTCTTCAAACTTTTTTACTCTTTAATTCTCAGTGATTCTCTTCCATCTAGTTTTGCTGTATCTTTTACCTTTTTGCTCTCTATAGTTTTTATGAGACATCATTAATTATTTCCATTTTATAGTATATTTCTCTTTATAATCATTAGTTGTTTTTTTTTTAGCTATACTGTTAAACATTAAATATGAAGATATGAAATTTTATTAATGTAAAAAATTATATTAGAATTTGAAAAGAAATACATTAATTTAATTCCATTAATTTTCTTAAAAGTCATTAATATTGTGTGTGTGCATGCAGACACATATTCAAATGCTAATTTACCCTCCAAAAATTTAATAAAATATTTAGCAGGCATTTAATATAAAAACACATTATTCTATATTTATAATAAATAAATATTTAAAAGGAAAAAAAATCTGAGATTACATAGTTTTAACTTTTTTAAAAAAAAAAAAAGAGTAAGATTAAAAATTAATACTACATTTATCACTTTTTGCAAAATAATTGCTAATGGACCTTCATTAAAGATGAAATAAAACATATTTTATAAACTCTATAAATTGTTTCACCTTAAAAGCCTCTATGCAATAAAATGACTACTTTTTTTATATTTTTTTTACAAAGATAATAATAAAAATATCATAAATTTAAATACAAAATGTAGAAATTAGTTTGGAGATTTTTCTTCTTTTTTTTAAAGATAGATTTCTTTACCTTTAAAAAAAAATGTCCGTTTTTTTTTTTAACCAACTGAATTTTATATTTCAGCATAAGAATACTAAATAATTCAAAATTGACTAATTTATTTTTAAAGGAATCCATCCTTTTACTGAATAGTTAAATTCTTTTAATGAAGCCACATCACTGCTTTAACACTGATTTTTAAATGAATAAAGCAATACAATTTTAATTTCGTGTTTTAAACTAACTTATCTATCAAATATTATTACTATTAGCGATAATAATATATGTAGTTAAAAGGATGAAAATTATTAAATTTAATTCAGCACAATCTTTAATAAAAAATAAATCAAATGTGAAACTTGAGAAAAGTAACACTTTTTTTTTAAACTAAATTTTCCAGAGGATTTGAATATGAAAAGTTTTACATTGCATAAGAAAATTTTAAAATGTTTTTTTATTTTATTTGTACTCAGAAAGAGATTTTCTATATGCATACATAATATATACGCATTAGAATTATAAAAACTAGTTACTAAGGCAATCATTGTTATTTTAAAATAATAAAAGATTATTTTAAAGATGTAATTTAAGATCATATGGTGCTAAAATAAACTATTTTTTAATAATGGATTTTATTTTTGCCTTTCACTGAGCATATTATATTAAATACAAGCAATTTTAATAAAACCTAAAAAAAAAAAACACTTAAATTTTTTTATTACATAATCTTTCAAATGTTTTGATTGCTATATATATAAAAAAAATCATTTTCAGTTTATAAGTAAAAAAAAAAAAAGGGAATTAGCAATTTATATCTAAATTAAAAATATGAATCCACCCCCCTCCTATTTTTTATTATTGAAAATAAATATCTAAAAAATTCAAAGCATTTATGAGATTAATAATAAAACATTTGAATAAAAAGGTTTTATATATAGTTTAATATATTTATCATTTGATGAAAAGTTTTAATTCCAAATATAGTTTTAATAGAAAAAAATATTGTATATATTCCTGCAAGTGCATGTGCACCAAAAGTGTCTTTAAGTAACCACTCATTTACATAATTAATCTTTAGTATAATTGCCTATTATTTACATCCCATTTTCTTTTGGAGATTATATAATCCTGTACAACATTTTTTTAACTATATCTTTAACCAATGATATTTTTAGATTGCATATTGAGCATAAGCATATACTTAAGTTATTACCATGATACTTAATATCAAACAAAGCATCACGATTCTCTCAGCTTATTTTCAACATGTACACCTTTATTTAATATCCACTGATTACTCAAACTGACAATAGATGGCTCTAGAATATATAAATAAAGTGGCTACTATACCTAATACATGATACATATTTTCTTTCTATATCACAAATATTAAAACTTTATTTTGATAAATAAAAAATATTTTTAAAATGAAAAAAAAATATCAAGTTATTTTCATGGAAGTGGAATGAAAATTAAATTTTTGAAATTATCAAATGAAAATATTTACGGATTACTCACTTAAACCAATTAAAGTTTTTAAAATTTCTCTTTTTTTAATCTAAAATTTGATTATCTGCATCAGTTTGATGGACTTTCATAAAACACATATAAATTGAAGAAATATGACTTTTTTTTTTTTTTTTTCATTTAAATATTCTGGAAGCATATTAGTGTGTGGAAAGGAGGCTACCTTTTTTTTTAATAAAATTTGTTTTGATTTTTTTTTTTTCTAATCCTAAGATAATTTTTTTTTTCCTTATTATAATTTATGTTGCATTAATCAGTATGTATTTATTTTTGTCTGGATTTCTAAAAATACAAAGACCTAGCTAAAAGTCTTGATAGCCTATACTTAAAATCACCAACCTTCCTTCAATCATAATCATGTTGAGTCAAATTCTTCTTTTAAGTTTTTAAATTATTTGTTGTTTTTCATTGAATTTATTCAGTACATCAATATTTTTAATTTTATCTAAAAAATGTGACTTCTTTATTTTATTTTTTAACATATATCAATTTTGAAAATCTTCATTTAAATTTCTTCTTACTTGCTGACCTGCTGTTTTTATTCTAAAACAAGGATTTTATCTCAAACTCATATCTCCTTTTTACCAACTTCTTCCATGAATCAAGAATATGACTTTTTTGAGACTGATATTCCAATGACAATAAAAATAATAAAACAACATACAAATGTTTTTTTTAGCTGTAGGCAGCTTGCAATATTAAACTAAGATAGTGTAAGAAATTCTAAAACTTTATATGATGAATAAAAAGTGTTAATGAGTGTTTGTTCACAGTTGCATAAACTTTACTATTTATGTTTAATAGTGGCAAAAAATTTATAATGAAAATTATATTATGACTGATTAACTTTACAAATACTAAAAACCTAGACAAAAAAGAAATATTACTATTTAACTAGAACATTTTTACAATTGTAATACTAAAAAAAAAAGTCCTCTGAGATCATTAATCCTCAGATACAATCCTTCCAGTAAAAAAAAAATGTTTTCTATATCTTTTGTTGTGGTGGTGGAGATGCTCGAGTAATATTTTTAATGTATCCACATATTTTTTGCTTATTATGGTAGCGAATCACACAACCATCTCTATTTTAGAGAACTTTTATGAAATTATTGCATAAATTAAAACATAAAGTGTAAAGATTATATTTGGCAATTCTTCAAAATTTTTATTAACCAGGTTGTATTATAACCCTAATTTATTCTTTGAGGAGAAAAAAATAATGTATTTGCCAGAAAAGATCACTATTATTACAAAGGCTGTAGTATTTTCCATAAATAGTCAATAAAAATTTATAAATATAACTAATGACCTTCAACATGATTACAAAAAATTTAAAAGTGCTAGAAAAATACCACGTGAGATGAGTAGAAGAGAAGCTATGTATCAAAGAAACTGGATAAAATTTGGAAATACTTATCTATGGATCAATAATATTTGAAAATACTAATGATATCATAATGATACTAATAATTAAATTTAGTTTTATAATGACATTAAAAGCTTATATCTTATTAATATTTATGCAAAACTTTGTATGAGATTCTAGAATAAATTGCATTAATAATGTGAAAAGTAATGACAATCAATCACCAATAATGAATGATTAAAATGTTGTTTTATCATAATATCATACCTAATGCCTACTTATTTTGACCTGCCTTTAGGTAGAAAACTTTAAACACTGTATTTTTATCAAGTTCTTACAAAAATCATCTTTCAGTAAGTACATAAATGAGCATTATTCTTTATTTATTGGTTAGACATAGATTTCAAATTAAATAAAGTTCAAATATATGCTGGTTTAACCTAGTTCGAATCCTAAGCGAAAGTACCTCGAAGCCACCCATACACGAGATATTAAATCAAGGATACTATAACCTCTGCCCTATTTCGCCTATTCTCGAGGCTAATTTACGAACCAACAACACCATCTGAGCCACACATAAATTATTTTTCAACCGGCCACAAAGCTTAGCAACAGCGGTAGAGACATGGACGGGAAATCCTAAGGAGCTAAATAGTTAAATGTGCAAAAGTACTAAGAAATATGTGTTTTGCGTTATGCGTGCCTGGATCATTGAAAAGTAAAATAAAGCATTTATAACAAATTTAGCAAAAGTCAAGCTTGTTAGTTAAATAATAGATCTTTAATTAATGACTTTAAAATAGGAATAATGATTTAATGGCCTCCGCTATTCCCCTAAATTACTGAAACAAACTAACTAGACAATCAAAACAGATTAATAGGTTTGCGGTCTAAATCTTTTCTTCCCAATTTTATTAAAAATTGTCAACTCGATCTTCTCGATAAAGTACGATAACAAAAATCTTTCGCAAAGCATTTCTAATTGCTTTGCGCTAAAAACAGTGTTTAAAAATTATTTAAAACGTATATAGTTAAATCAGATATACGTAAAGCTAATGGCGGACAAAAGAGGCGTTATCAAAGAGATCAAGTTGGCACACAAAAGAAAATGACTCGTATTTAATTAACAAACATAAATAAAACTGGAAAGAGATTTTAAATGAACAAAAATTAACTATTAAACTTAACCGCAATGGAATACTAAATATTTACACTGGTTAGTAAGGAAGAATAGCGAAGGGAAAAAGGTTACATATAGATAGATGATCACACAATATATATATATATATATTTAAGGTTAGTCTAATAAAAATGGTTACATAGCAAATACATATCAATTCACTGAAGCAATTAAAAAAAAATGAACAAAAGGTAGCATAAGAAATAGTTCAATAGAGGAGATACGATTACCGTCCTTTTTCCTTGGTCATGTTCCCTACGGCGTTCGTGGCTTGATCCGACCGTCGACAGGTATTTGTCCGGACAATGAAAATATGTAGTATGGTTTCACGAAAAGTTCTCCAGACACGGCACAGAGTTCAGATGACTATTGAGTGGATATTAAGGCATTTTGAATGGTATTCCGGAACCTCGGCGATAGGCAAAGCTATTTATTTGCCTAGCCGAGCATAGTAGAATCTATCAAACTTATATGATTTTTAGCTTGAGCAGGTTCAAACTTCTTCATGATTTGTAGACAACAGTTGTAGACTTTTGGGAACAAAATCTGACAGAGTTCTCCTAAGAGAAATCTGAATGCACCTTGCAATAGCAAAATCTGAAAGAATCACCTTCACAAGGAAAATCAGAATCAACTGAATCCTTCAAAAGGAAAAATCTGAATAATCAATCTTTTGTTCTCCCTTCTATTTATACCCTCCCTGTCAGCTACCTTCTATTGTTTGTATGATCTGAGATCTTGATAAGCCTCCCCATGCTCCTTTGTTTCAAAGCAACACTTTCTAAAAATAACTTTAACTTTTTTACTCTAACTTTCTTACTTCAAAGTTTGAATTCTCTTAATTAAAAAGAAAGAGAAGGCCATCTTTAATTACACTTGAATGGCTCACTAATTAAAACTATACATTCTTTTAGAAAATGTTGGCAGGCTTATCTCAAAATCAAATCATACTAAATATTTTAACAAAATTTTAACAACAATATATTATTATTTTTTTATAGTAGAATAAGCATTTTATTTCAGCAGAATTTTGCATTAACTCATATATATACGCTAGATGTATATATATGTTTGACTAATAGGTTAAGCACTTTTTCTTAATAGAATGAAATTTATTTAAAACAAAATATTTAAATGTAAAACACATTTGATAAGCATAATTATTTTTAACTCTAATGCAAAACCCTGCTGATATTGAACTATAAACTTAATTTAGGTCTACAATACTAACTAAGTTTATAGGAAGATGTGAAGCATGGATTGGACTTCAGATCCATTGCTTCAATATTCATATACAAAGTTGTGATAAAACAGCTTTTAAATTTCCCACTTTAAGACAAAGAGCTTTCCAATGTTTCTTATGATGAATATGTAAGGTCAGTAAAAGAGAAGGCATTTTTCATTTGTCTTTCTAATTGCTGGGTAGTGAAAGATGAGTGTTTTTTGATCCTTGTTTTACTTTTTAGCTAATAATAGTTAGATATTCATTTACCAGTCAACTTTGGATGGTTACTTGGGTTGGCTATGGGACAAATGTTTGAAAAAAAATCCTGAGTGTAATCAGAACCTGAAAAAAAATTCAAATTTTATCTGGCCAGAATTTGAACTCAAACTGTAGACATAGCAAATGAATTATTATCATTATATATTTGTTATTTTTATATACCTGCAAATATATACTTTCTTTTTTTTAATTTTTTCTTTTACTCATCTCTCAGGTTCTTATTTATAATTATCAGCTTATTCTTTACACTTCAAGTATTAATATGTTTGAAATGTAAATAGTAATCTATAACTTATAAATAAAATCATAATGTATGAGGAGAAAAAATGATGAAAAGTGATTATCAAAGATGATTTATTTGAACTTTATTAATCTAAGATTATATCTAAATAAAATGTAATAACTTTGACCTAATAGATTTTTTTTAAAACCATTTATGTATTTACAAAAAGTTAATTGTTGAAAGTAAGAGCTTTCTAGAAAAAAATATAAATTAAATGTGTATAATGTACTTCAACAAATACAAAACAATATCTGTGGACTTCAGAAAACTATGCAAAACTTGATAAACTAATAAGATCTTGTTGGTTGAAATGTGTTGGCAAGCCACCCCCACCCCCCTCAATGTTTGAAGCTTTACATTTAAAATCTAAATAATGAGAAACTTGACTTACATGAATTCCTATAGCATATGATTAAATTTGCAAAATTGTCTGAATATATTGCATACAATTATATATATAATGAACATTAATCAAATTTTTAAAAAATAGAGATCATTTATTCAAAATATAGTAAAATTACTGATAATAATATTGTAATCATTTATTTTAAAAATCATCATTTAGTAATTATAATAATGTTTCTCTTTACATTAACACCTGACACTATTCTGAATAGGTCATTAAGGTTCAATTATTTATCTGAATTTCTTCTGCAGGTTACTTTTTTGCTCATAAATTAAAAATCTTTTTTTTTTTTTACATTTTCTTTCTGCATTATTTTTTAATAATACACAAGTTAAGGAATAAAAATTCACAATATTTTTATAACAAATAAGTGAAGTAAAGATGAAATGAATAAAACAAAATTTAGAGATTATTTTATTAAATATCTATTTTTATACACAATAACATTTAAATTTTGAATGATAAAATATTAACATTTAATCATCATCAGTGATAATTTGACATTGATTGTCACCAATGAATATAATAGTTATATCATTAAAATATTATGATAATTATTCCATAAATTGGAGGTTATCAAATAGAAACATCATTTAAATTTTCTAATCTGTACTCATCTAACAGTAAAATTTAATTAGTAATAAATGATAATCAATTTAGATTAAAATAAACCATGTAATAAAAATCACATTTAAAAAAAAAAAAAAAGAAAGCTACACATATTCATCATCATTGAGCATGGTAGTATTTTAAAGTATAGAGTAACATACAGCAACTAGGAAATATACTTTAATATTTTATCTTCACTGACATCTCTATACAAATTTGGTTGGAGTGCTAACTGCAAATGATGGATAAGTATATGTTAATTAGCATAAAATGGTAACACAGAAAAATATGATATAATATGGAAATTATTTTACCATCAAAATTTGTAACCTGAAAACTTCATGTTGAAAAGTTTGAAACTTTTCTGTGATGGGGAATTTTTTATGACAGTATATGAACTTTTTAATGCTAATGAAGTTTTTATTATTATTATCATTGCTTACATTGATGACATTTTATATTTTGATGACATTTTATATTTAAAAACTTTTTTAAATTTTAAAATAACAATTGAATAAATTGACTATATACAAATCACTTTTCATTATATGCCAAGTATATTTAATTATTTTTATATTGGTAGGTATATAAGTTATTTTAACATAGTGTCTATTTGTATAAATCTCTAGCAGATTTTAATATTTTATTCATTCTGCCCCCTGCAAATCTCATTAAAGATATCTCCACATGTTTCACAAAAGCATTTATTAATTATACACACACTTTATGAAATAAAAATGTATATTGTTTAATATCAAATAATAAAAATATATTACATGTAAAAATATAACATTAAAAGCCTAAAGCTAAACTAGTCAATAATCAAAATTTCCCCAAATTCACCACTAAACCAGACTAGCCAAAGAAAATAAACTCTAAAACACAATCAATGGTTTCACTGCAAACAAACTTCTCAAGTATCAAAGACCAAAAGAAAACAATAAATTTATTTTCTGGCTAGTCTGGTTTAGTGGTGAATTGGGGGTAATTTTGATTATGTAAATACATATATATGAAAAAATGCAAATTTTACAAAATCTTTGTAAGTGAAAAAAAAATTATTATGGAAAGTTTACAAATTAATTTATTATTAATTAAATGCTAATGAACTGAAATATTTAAACTAACTAGCTATAATTGAAGGCCCTATTAAATTTCCATGAAATCACATTGATATTACCTCTCACATTTTTAAATTTGTTTAGGTTTAACTTATTGTTCTTTTAGCCATGTGCAGTTAGTTTAATAAAATACATTTTTGATAGTGTTCGAAATTATCTTCTTAGCAGATTAACCTTTTCTATTTAGAAAGTCTCTTCTAAATTTTGGGGTTTTCCACAGCTATTTTTCATTATTAGTAGCTTGGATGAATTTATTTTCTTTGTATTAAATTAATTACTTGCTGAATTTCTTTTTTTTTTTTTTTTACAGCTCTTTGGTTGATAAACAGGTTATCAACTCAGGGACACATTTCATCTTGTAGAATAATACTAGGCAGTCTATACTAGAAAACATTTTTATGGCTATATATCTATTCTTTTCCAGCAGCTATATTTCCAAACAGTGATAATAACTCCATTAAGTTTAGCACTTAGCAGATCATTTTATAATTCAAACCAGTAATGACTGTAATTAAAAAATTATAATGATAACTTATAATCAGTTAATGCTGGTTTAGCTTGTTTCTTCAGTTATCTTAATGTTAAATTCTTTTACTTGAAAGAATTTTAGTTAATTCTTTAGTGAAGTTATATTTCTGGTATTTTCAAATATTGGCAAGTAAAAATTGAATTTCATCTTCAACTACTTCTTTTGAAAACATAATTAGAAAAGATTTAAGGAAGAACGAACTACCCGAAAAAAAATCAACTGCTAGTGTTGTTCACCTCTTATATACTTTTGTCCTATTCCACATTCTATTATGGTCTTCTTAAATGATAGTCTGTGTTTCCTGACTAAAAAACAGATCACATATTAACTGAATGTTATAATGTATTTGTTTTTCGATCAGTCTCTTGTTAATGACACCTTTAATTAATAAATTGATTATAAAAGAAAATAAATTAATTAAAATTATATTCTCATATATCTTTATACAACATTTTTAATTTTATAAAAACTGAAGTTTAAAATTTTTAAATGTAAAATGATCTTTATATAATCATCCAAATAAAAAAAAATATATTTTTAAATTAACAAACAAACAAAATTCATTTCATAATATCCAATTTTGAATTTATAGATTAATACAAGAAAGTTATATGTATTTTATTTTTATTTTTTTTATGAGTAGTGATGATTGGTAAAATTTAAATTTTACTAATGTGACAACAACAACAAAAAATTTATCAAGTTTATATCTAAACAGAAGTTGGACTTATTTTGAATTACAATTAATTGTGCAGAATAAAGTAGTTAACATTAAAAGTTCTCTACCAATAAATTATTCTTGAATTGAACTCAATACCCTATTTTCTTTACATTTATAAGAAATAATCATTTTTAAATATAAAGTATATTTTAAAAAATTATGAAAAATTAAAATTAAATCATGTAAATTAATATTTTATATTATTTTCAAGTTATTTAGTAGTAACAAATTAAATTTTAAAAAAATATTATAGTGCATATCTCTCTATCCAAATTCAACAGTTCAGATATTCTGGTGAAGAAATCAAATGTTTTTATTATAATGATGAGCTGTTATTAAACTTCTCCTTAACTTTTTTCCTGTTTTAAATAAAAATTTTAAAATGTGAGAATAATAGTATTCAGTATTCATAATAAATTTAAAATCACAATTAATTAGCAGATAAAGTTAAAGAATGACTTTTTAAAAATAATAAATCTGAATGAAATTAAAAAAAAAAATTCAACATTTTAGAAAGCATTTTAACATAATTATTAACACTCTAATTAATTTTTAGTATAGTTATTTTAATAAAGTTATGAATATTCCAATTAATTACAATCAAATAAATCAACCATGAATAATTTCAATATAATAATTTTCCTATTTAGATTTTTAAAAGGAAAAAAAAAAATCTTTCTTCATTAATTATATATTTAAAAAAAAGTTCAATTAATTGTAATTAACAATTTTCATTAAAAAAATTAAATACTTTTATTAACATAATAAATGTATTATCATCATAATGAAGTATATTCAGAAAAATTTAAGACTCCCAAATTAAAAAACAAAAAGGCTGAATATATAAGTTTATTACATAATAGTAAAATGATTAAAAAATCCCAATTTCTTCTGATAATGCTTTAAGTCAACTTAGCCAAAAACCAGATGCTTAAACTAATAACAATGAATTTGGTAAGAATTTCTGAATAATTAAAAAAATATAGAAAATAACTACTTTCATTAATAGAAGAATTAAAAAAAAAATTGCAATTCACAGAAAACATTTTAAATGTCTATAATTTGTGTTTGTACATAAAACTATACACACATGCAAATAATTTCATACATAAACATCATCAAATTAGCATTAATATAATTTAGTTATGTATAATATGTATTATATACACATAAAGAAAATATAACATGTAACTGTAAGTGAACATTTGCATAATTAAATCATAAAAAAAACTTATCCCAAATTAAATTTGCTCAGTAATGAAAATATAAATTAAATAAAAAAGGCTTAAAAAATAGACAATAGCGATATATACAGGCATAAGCTTAAGTATAAACAATGCAAACACAGCAAAATGATTATATAAAATGGTTTATATTTTAAAAAAATAAATAAAAGCAACTTTTTCAATAGCCCATGCAATGTAAAGTCCTTTCTAACAGCCTCTTTTAAAGAAATAGCGAACAAGCAGCACTTAATAAGTTTGCAGATTACCAGTTGGTGAAAGTTTGACTAGATTTTTATCCTAGTTTTATCTTATAGTGAACAAAAGCTTAATACCCACTTACCAACCAATATTGAATGATTATGTGAGCTGGCTGTTAGACACCTGAAAGAAAAATCCCAAATCTGTTAAAAGAATTTTCAAGTTTATTTGGTCCAGATTTGAAATCATGTCATCTACATAGAAGGCAGATCCTTTACCATTATACCTGAAGCTCTGTGTAATTCAAATTATATATATTATTTCCTTGAAATTTAATATTATTTTGACTAATGAGTCTAAAAAAGGCTTCTCCAATAACTTTTTTTTTTCCATTATTTATTATTAATTTTAAAAGTTAAGCCACTTTACTTATTCTGAATATATATATATTATATTGCTTCTACATATCTGAAAAGTTCAGTATGACTAGTCTAATGGAAGATAGGATTACAGAGTGCTAAAAATTTAGCCTTTTAAAGTCACATTGGCCATTAATTTATCTTACTGTTTTTCCATTAAAAAAAAAAATCAAATTTAGATCACCCTGAAAGTTTATCTAATGGAAAATGAATTTTTACCTAAATCTCTTAAGGGCTGTTTCACTAACCACAGATAGAGTTTCATTCTTACTAGGAAAAAGATTGATTGCCAATGCCAACACTTATTTTAAGTATTGTTATCAGACAAGATCAAACTCTTACAATAAATAGAGGATTCATAAATGATTAACATTAGTTCATTTTTTGTATAATATTAACTCTAAAATTTGATTGAAATAAACTTTAAAATTAACATATTTTCAAATTTTCTCTCTATATATAAAATTTCACATATTGCAGTGATAACACATCAATATATGTTGTGCTCATAATTCTAGTTCGAATCCTGATCAAATAAAATTTGAACATTTTTTTCTCAATTTTTAATCACTTAATATCTTTTTTCTTTCAATTGTAAAACAATAACAAATTCAGCTAATTATACGATATTAGTCAGTATATGAGTACGAGTTAATCTTCAAAAAAAGCTCAAACTCTTTATCATTTGGCAATTGACAAACTAAGAGAAATATTTTCTCCTTCACTTTTCTTCTATAAAGTGTTGGGGGGGGGGGGGGGTTGCTGTAGCAGTCTTTGCTTTTTAAAGACAGAAGACTATTTTTTATTTATGTACATTTTTTAAAAAATTTTATTTAAAATTAGAAAGAATGAAACATAATGCAGAGACGCATTGGTGGTCGAGAGGTCAGCGACAGTAGCTTTACAAGCAGTTGTCCCGGGTTAGCGGTTCGCTTCCGGCTGATGCTATGACACATGAGGAAAAAAAATCTCTTACATTGCTAATTAAATCTAACAAATATTAATGAGAAACTATCAATAAATAAATGAATTAAAAACTATTTCAAGCAAATGAAATTGTTGGACGGGTGAGAAGATTGAAGACTGTCCATTAGAGTTTAAAGGAATTGTTATCTTAATATAAGCCTGCACTGATTGTATATATGTGTGGGAGATTATGATCTGGTCCAACTGATGAGTGCTGGTTCTACATGAAATATGTAAATTGGGAATCATTTAACTTTTTCACGTGTGTGGTAATATGAATCGATTGTTTGAGATGAAATGGAGGATAAATATAGACTGAAAATTCTAAGTTCAAATCCCTCTATTTACTATAGTAAACATTCAGTACAGTGAATGAACAGGTTAATACTAAAAATTGAAAAATAACAGCTACTAAAAATAATTTTAGGCTTATAGCCTTGAGAATGTAATATAAGATTGTTAATTTCTACAGGTATAATAACATCATCAGTATTTTAACCAGGATTGAACTTTTCAAGTAGAATTATTTTCAAGAATCTATCTTTTTAAAGCTATTACCTGTCTTTTTCCTTTTCCTTCCACCTCATACAACTCTAAAAGATCTATTATTTGTCTTTCTCTAAAAAAAAAAAAAAAATCAATGTCCAATTCTTATTCTTCTTCAATTTCTCCAATAAATATCATATTTTCACTCAATGTTTTTAATGCTTAATATTTCTAACCTTATCTATTGACTTCAATTTTTACATTTGATAAAAATCTTCATTTTTAAAGCTTCCAAGACACTTTTTTTTCTGAATAGGTACGATGATTTCTCATAGTAAAAGCCTGTTTGTACATTTCAATATTCATTTTAATTTCTGCTTTATTTCTTCATTGCTATTTTAAAGCTTTTTAATTACAGATATTTTATTACTTCTCTTACTCCCAGCAGTCTCACCAGTTTGCAGTCTTGTTTAAAATGTACTTTTTTTTTATTAATCACTTTAACACATTAAATTTTCTATCTTAAAACTATACTTTCACCCTAAATTTTATACAAATTTCTTTGATCATCTTCTTTATTTGCAAGTACTCCTGTGTCATCTGAACAATAACAATTTCATATTTTGTTTTTTTAATATATAAATAGAAAAACTATTCATAATATATATATATTATGAATAGTTTTTCTCCCAATATTTTGACTAGCTAACAAACTTCTTTGGGATATTAATGACAATATATTATTTTAATGTTTTATAGCAAGAAATTTTGTAACACTCACACAGATTTTTATATTACATATTTTGATGTAACCAGTAACTAAACTTGTAAATCTATTTGAATTGCTGTTAAGTTTTCTAATTGATAACACATTTGTTAGACCTGTCATGCCATTGTAACACTGGCAAAACCATTGTAAAAATTCATGTAACCTATTTATTATACAATAAAGTATATTATTGAAACACACACAAAAAACAAAAACATTATACTCTTTGACACTAAATTATGACAACAAAATACAAATTTGATCAATAAATAAATGACAGAAATATTTTCATTTAGAAATTTCATTAGATATATATATATTTACATATCTAAGACTAAAAAAAATGTAGTAAAACTTCCTAAAAGCAACCATATTTATTTATTGTGATCAATAAATAATAATTATTCTATTAATTGAGATTGCGCTTTACGCAAAAAAGTGAAGCTTGTCTAAATCTTACAAAGTTATATGGCTTAGCACTTTCGGAGACCTTGAGTCTCCATAATCATAACCTACTTTGATTATGGAGACTCAAGGTCTCCGAAAGCGCTAAGCTATATAACTTTGTAAGATTTAGACAAGCTTCACTTTTTTGCGTAAATCGCAATCTTAATTAATTACTAATCAAAGGTGAAGTAAAAACTATTATTTTATTTCAATAATTATTCTAGTAATATAAATACCTTTAAAATCAGACTTAAACTTGGGGGAAAAAACCTGTGAGTTTCCATAAATGATCATCCCCAACCATTTTCCTCTGAATATTTTTTGTTAAAGCAGGCAAATTGGCTTCTATAGATAATACCAATAGGGCCATTTTGCAATAAAGTATCCAGTGGAAAAATGCTTTAATATAATTATTTTAATAAGCTTAGCTATGTTTGATTAACAAATAAATAGTCCATCACGTCTTAAATTGTAAAGAAAGGACATGCCAAAACTAACAAAAATGAAAAACTGCAAATTGATAACACATCTAAGACAGTGATAATATTATCAGTAACTCCATAATGGATTACTTGAGATATCCACACTGAATGTCACAAGACAAAATAATTGGGAAAATCGAAAACTGGGTGCCATATTTATTCTTTAAACTAAGTATATTGAAAACCAAATTCAATAACCATGCAAATATTAACAAATTTTTTTGAAGTTTATTATAGAATTAAATATATATCTGTATCTTAAATAATAGACCAATAAAAAGATTAGCAATTTTAAAAAATATTTAAATTATATGCTATAACAGCATTAATTTAATCCCTTATAGATATTTTAATCTCTTGTTTCTTACATCATATTAAGATATACATAAACTATGTATTCCATTGGCAAAGAGAGAGAGAGAGAGTCACAATGATTAATCAGATTAGTAAATTGTGAGTTTTTCTTTAATGTCTACTGTTATGGAAGATTTACATTTTGTCTTATCTAACTTAATAATTATATTGATCAAGTTTTCTAATGGTCAAATAAAATGTTATTTCCTCATAATAGCTTTTTATGTGCCAGGCATTTCATCATTACTAATTGCCATTTATTTTTCCAACCAACATTTTGGAATATCTTACCAGCATCTATATTGCCTGCATTCTTTATCAAGCATATTGCGGTCTGCTATATTTATTAAATATAATTTATATAATATTCTTGAAATGAAAGTTTAAAAAAAAAGCAATTATAAGCTTATAGTTATCTATTAATAATATCTACCAAATTTTAATTATGAATGTGAATATATGTCATTTCAATGGTTTTGCAGTCTGCTACATATATACCAAAGATAACTGATTAAAAATTACATATACATACATAGAAAAATATATGCTTATATCAATGAATAAAAGTAATTTAAAAAATGAGTTGATATTACATTAGAAATTACAAATTACATATTTATAATGAGAAATATATGTATATATTGTTTAACTAATAAATAATTAAGTGAAAAGCTGAAATAAAACAGAAAATTAATTAGAAAAAGAATTTAATTAGAAAGTAATTAAGCTATAAACAAAACAGGTAAAGAAGGAACAATGAAGTTAAAATATATTCAGAAATATATAATACAATAGCATGATTTTGTAAATAAGATTATCATTGAATCTTTATTGTAACTATTGATCAATAAAATTGAGGTTTATAAAAAGCCTGATGTGGTCTATTATTTGGAAGAAAATTATCTTTTGAGGCTAAAGAAATTCTGTACAAATACTAAAAAATGCTGGACATCAACTCATAGTAAAGTATTGGCATAGATACTAATTTCCAAAGATTCCAAAATAAATTTACAGTTGAAATCAGATCACATAGTTTGTTATACTTTTTGTAAGTTCTATAAGTATATGTGCTAATTCTTTTATATGTTCTGATTTTGGAAATAAGTTATATTAAATTGTACTTAATGACATTGCATATATTATTCCGATTCTAATTGTTGGTTAAGTTATATATACATAAATTTATTGCATATTTGACTTTAGAGTTACTGCAGTTGGACATAAAAGTCAGTGTAGTTGAAAGGGTTACCAGAGTTGGAAGTAGCATATTCTATTCAATCCTATTTCAAAATTATCCAGATTTGTAATGATATAATTTTACAAAAAAAAAAAAATCAAGTCAGATGTAATCTAATTTAAGCAAGCTTGTATTACAAATGTTATATAAAGAGCTCGCAAATAAGCTCTTAACAAGCTTTGCAGAATATCCCTAACCCCAGACCGTTTTCTGCTACTGGCTTCCTCAGTGAGGTGTTAGGATATTCAAGCATTAGATTAAAAATAGCATAACAAGCCCAGCACTTTATCTAATGGATAACTATTAAGTAGAAAATTGAAATTTTCAGACATCCATGTCTTCCAATCCAGCTATTTAACTTAAATTGCCATATGGGATTGAACTAAATTCAGATACACCGTATATTAATGAAATATATTTTACAAGCTTGATAATATTCCCAAATAAATCTAAAATAAGTTGTTTGTCATTTTATTAAATAAGTAATTACAATCAATTTTTTGAGAAAATTTTAGAATACATTATTTATACATAAAAAACTTGAAAAATTATTTGTTGTAATCATTTGGGCAAAATAAAAATTCAGTTTTATCTTGAAATTTTGTCTAACATAAAAAGCAAGTTTGCTGAATTGCTTTCTACTTAAAAAGCTCCAATCCCAAAAATTAAACCTATAACTGCATTAGCATTTAGTGATATAACAATAGTCACTTTTAAGGATCTAGAATATCTTTTTATACTGTACCTCTACAATCTATTGAAATAATTCAATTGAGAAATATTAATATTCCATTTTTAAATAACTGTTACAAATAAAAGAAAATAATAACTACACACCATTTTCATTGTACATCTAATATCTATAAAAAAAAATATTCATTTCCATTCTATTACAAAAAATATATCTGTTTCTAGAACGAAGAAATTTTTCAGTTTGTTATGTGTTTCCAGATCACCTAATACAATATGTAATTCTAGTCCTCCCATAAGTATAAAATATACTAGATAAATTATTAGATTTGATAACTATTAAAATATATTCAGGAAAATTTGATAAGGAGTCAACTTGCAAAAGCTCACATAGCCAAGTATTTTCCTAAAGCCAGATGTTTATTTTTGGTTAAAACAATACAGACTTCAATTGTATTAAATAATCCAAGCCTTGTTGGCTCTGAATTATTTGCTCAGGTTATTTGTGCTAAATAATGAAAAGTTACCCTTTTTATTGGATGGGTTCCAACCTAAGCTGAAAAATTTTTGATACACTAATAATCACAAATTTTAATAGAATATCCTATAAACAAATTTCTGCCCTTAAGCAAACTCACATTCAAATAATAAATAGTTCTGCCAAAAAAAAAATCAATCAGTATAATAAAAAATGAAGTGTAGAATATTCTTTTGATAAATAATAGGACGGAAATTCATTTTTGAGTTCTTTTTTGTAATGGCTGTACACATTGGTTATTTGAATGGATTTATAAATTGTGCAATTTAGCTCATGTGATTATGTTTTATATGTTTGAATGAATACTTTATTTTTTTCCAAAAAAAAAAAAAAAAAAATCTTGGGGTCTCTCTTTCATTATAATTAATAAATAAATAAAAATTAAAATAGCTCTTATTTTGCTATATTTCATTGGGTAAGAATGAAGTCAGCTACTCCATTTCTTTATTTTTAAAATTGCTAATATGCATTAAATTCTCCCTTCTATTATTTTATTTTTTCTCATGCATAAATAGAATTACAATAACAGTTAAAATATTCCTACTGCATTAATTATATGTTTAAGTTATGCAAAAGGAAAGCAAGAAAAGAAACAAGTATATATATATATCTTCTAAATTATTTATGTGAATTAGTTTCCAGCTTTCCTTGTAAAATATTAATGTTGTTATTATAAACTATTAAATAATCAATATAATACTTTTAGTTTCTAATATATTAACTTTATAAAAATTGATTTAACATTGACTATCAATGTAACTTATGATAGATTTTTTTTAAAAGCAGTTTTCTTTACTTCATTCCAGAGCCATCTATTGTGAACGTGAATAGTCAGAAATTGTCCAAGAATTTGGATATAATAGCACTACAATCTGATAGGTATTGATTATTCAAACTTATACTAGATGTTTCTCTATTGAAAAAAAAATTGCTCCTAAAACAATGCAAATTATGTGAGAAATTATGTTTTCTATTAGAAAGCAACTAAAAATTGTTTCATAGCTGATTAACTGTAAACAATTTTTCTTTAAATACTAACTTTGAATCTATTTGTAGCAATTTTTAAATGCAGACAATATGCATTTTAGTGACAGAGAACTTATTCATAGCAATAAATAGAAAAAATAAATCGATAATCATATATTTTAGTCTTTTCTTTTTCAATTTATACCAGAAAATATTTCAAAAATGCTTTATTTATTGATTCATTAACTAATTCAGAATTAATAATTTAACCTAGCTTCACTTATATGATGGTTTACAAATTACTTAAATAGCTGTGCCTCTGAGAATTACCTTTTTCCAAGATATCAACTCAGAATAATTCTTTGCTTTTATTAGTAATTTGACTACATCAAATAAAACTGAATTATTTTTTGTGTTCTGGATGGTTTATCGCATTGACAGCATAGGAGATTCGAGAATGAAAGATTCATGGACCAAAGCTCAATCTGTTCTTTCCCTGCTTGAACATCACATAACCTGATGAGCAATAACTATTTTAAAAAATTTTATTTAATTATTTATGACTTATAATATATATAGAATGAGACTTTATTTTTTAAAAAATATTAATGTTAATCAAAATTTCAATAATATTTAACCAAATGTTCATTTTTTAATGTGTGTGTGCACACATAATGGCAAAAAGTTATTTATGTCTTCTATAATATAAACTTCTAAGAATTTTTAAATAGTTAGCTAACAGGCTCAACTGCTGAGTTGTGTCAATAACTGATTTCACTAAAAATTCTTGGAAAAAGATTAAGCTTTTGATTTAAAATTAAATTTAATTTAAAAATAATATTTATCAGAATCTTAATGCAAATAAATTATTTGCCAAGAATGAAGATATCTTTATCATAGAATTTGAACAATATAAGAAATAGTTCTGCAAGGTTGTTTTTTTTTAAAAAAAAGATATTGATCATTCTGGTTAATTCAATGAATTCTTATTTATTTCACAGTTGTGAATTATTAAAATCTTTTAGACTAAATACCAAAATCTATGGTTGTTTTTTTAGCAACAATTATAATAAATACATATTAATCACCTGACTAAAATGGAAAAAAAAAAGTTTTTAACTTAAATAATAGTAATTTTTTTAATATCATTTTTTTTTTTTTGAATTTTCAATTGGTAAAAAAAAATCCAGCTCATAACTTTTGTATCAGTTATTCAAAGTTTGATTTACAATCAAACATTTGTATGAGCATCGAAACAATAGTTAAATTTATATTAATTTAACTAAATATATTATTTCCACTTTTGCAAACTAAGCTAAAGAATTTAAATTTATGGAAGTTTGTAAAATGATATTTTAACTTGCTTTACGTGATTATAGTTAAATGGTAATTTATACTGCTATTAAGGATTTCATTCTATTGCAAATAAATATAGTTTTAATTATTAGAGTACAATAAGATCCTATATAATTATTACAATATTTTAATCAGAAGACATATCTTTATTCTATTTGTAATAAACTCGATCAGTGTTTTCTAAACTTATGTGACAATGAGCTATCAATTGATTTCATTTTATAATAAGAATGAATTTACTAAAACCCTTGAAAACAATACATTTTTAAAAAAAAAAAATTTTTTTAAAAAATCAGGTTTAAAGATAAATTTATCCATCGATATTCATGTACAGGGCTGATACCATAGGTAGTGAGGAAAACCAAAATAGCAAGTGAATGAAATGAAACATATTTCAAAACATATATTTAATACATATTTTTTCCTATTACATCCATTGTTTTGTTCAGTAGACCATTTTAAATAACTTTTTTCAATCATTTTAAAATGTGCAGTTTTTATAAAAAAAACGCTTGACCCAGAATCTACAATTGATTGGCCAGGTCCTGTTTATGCAAATCGTTTAACAATTGTTTTCTTTTTTCAGAATTTGTCACTGAGATATACATATAAAAATATTCACAATTTGAATAGAAACTTTCTGATGATAGAAGTTGAGATCAGTATTTTTCCCATAATGACAAAAAAAAAAAAATTATTATTTTTCTTTTTATAAAGGCTAATGACAATTTATCCACTTACAAACAAACATTCATCTCAGTAAAAAAAATTAACAATTACATTTTAAATGTGACTATTAACTTAGGGTCAACTCTGTGCTGTATAAAATAACATGACAACTATCATTCATTATACAGTTTTATAGAATACTTTTGAGTGTTATAAATAACAATAGCATTTATGTCTGCATTTTTTAATTATAATATTGCAATATTGTCATAATAAATGACTACTAAAAAGAAAATTTAAATTGCTTACACTCTTACAAAATCTATAAAATTTGAACTAAATTATTTTACATTTTGTTGACTTCATTCAATTGTTTAAGAAGTTATAATTAATACATTATGTTTGATGGACTCATAAATAAAATAATCTTCAAAAACTATATTAACTATCAGGTATTATTCAGTATCACTTTTAGCATTGGTCAGGCAGATTGTTCCATGTCAATTTGCTCAGGGACTTTTGTCATTTTGTAAAAATTAAATGAATTAAATATAATAAGGTTCTAAACATTATTAAAACTATAATACTCTTATAGGAAATTTACAACAGAAATTGAATCTGCAGAATTGCAAAATGCTGTAAAAAATGGAGTTTTTCAAAAACATTTTTATAATTATATGACAATATTTCATTTATTTATCAACAAATAAATTTCACATTTATTAGTCACAAATTCACAATGTGCTGAATTTATTATCAAATTTTATAATAATGACAAATATAAAATATGTGCATGCTATACATATATATTTTTGTTTTGTTTTTTTTTTAAACTTAAAATCAATATAAAAAAAATTATCCAAAAATTTCCATGACTCAAGAAAGATTACCTATTTTGACATTAGTATCTGTTGAACACAACCATGTGAAACTTTAAATTATGATGATATAATTAATGATTTTGCAGAAAAAATGACAAGAAAAACAAACTTTATATAAATATTTAACATGCAAACTATTATTATGTTAATACTTAATCATCAACATATAATTAATATCAATATCTAAAAAAAATTACTATATAATTTTATTAGACCTGGTTTTTACCAAGCCTAAGTGGCATGTAAAATAGAGAACTTAGATTTTTTTTCCCAATTTTATTTTCAATAAAGTCAATTTTCACCAGAGTCATAAATTCTAGGATATAATAATTAAAGCATTCATCTCTTAGGGCCATATCTGCTTTTTGAGACAACAAAAAAAAAATGTTTGCTATAATTATTAATTTGTTGAGTAAGGCTGATGAGGTACATAATAACAAGTCTGACAGTTTACAGTTTCAATCACTAACTATCCTAATGTCACCATGGATTATTGAATAGCAGTTGTTGTCATTAGTTCCATTTAACAAGATATGCTCATAAAAATTAATTTGATTATAATTGTTAGTTAAAGTGAAAATGTATAGAATCACAAAAAATGTATGTAAAAAATTTGAAAAGATAAAATAAGTATAAAAACTTACAATAGCAATTTGAAATCTATATATACTATTTGAAAACTTATTAAAAGTTTGAGCACTGGAAATACCAGACCTGAAAACAATCTAAAGATCTTACGCTTCAGAGTCTGATCCTTTATCTCTGCACTAAATCAGTCATTCAATTATTTTTTTTATTACTTGAATTTTATAAAATATTTAAAAATTTATATATTAAACAGTTCAAAGTATTTTAGATCACTCAGTATTTATTCTTTTTATAAACATTAATATTAAAAATGAATTAATCAATCTTTTTAATATTTTATATCATTTTCATTTAGAATGATAGAAGCCATGTAGTAAAACATTCTAATTTATTTTAAAATAATTAAGGTTTTAAAATAATACATCTGTTTCTACTTCCTTTTTTTTTTTTAATTTTATTTTAAAACATAAAGTTGGAATATATCTTTCACTTAAAAGTACAACTTAATGTTTTTATATGTAAACTATTTGATGATAATATGCCAAATGTTAACTATTTTATGGAATGTTTATTGCCAAATAATCTGCCATATCTTTTACCAGATAATTACCAGAGATACAACTAAGAAACAATGTGTAATAAATTTAACACAGTTTAAAAATATAGTTATCTTTTTTAGAGTGTAAGAATGTGTATTTATATATATATGAGTGACCTGATTTTTGAAAAAGCTTTGTCAGTGTTACTCCTACCACAAATTCACAATTGTATTTACCAATATAAGAGAAGACCTTTTTTCATGTTTTGAATATCTGTTGCTATCCTTCATTTTCAGTCTTTCTACTTCCTACAATTTCTTCTATCACATGTTTTATAATTCCTCTACTATTATACCATGCTCAAACCAATTTCAACTACTTCATGATTTTTTAAATAACTATGTTTCTTTTTTTTTCATATTTTTTCCCAATAGTTCTACATTTCTAAGTCATCTTATCGACTTTTCTCCAAGCATCAAATATGTTACACTTCTAATCTTTTTTCTTTCTTTCTCCTAATTTTTCAAGTTTTTTTTCTCTTAGTATAGAGTAACAATATAAACAAAACAGTTTAAAATTATTTTTAAATCTAATTTCAATAGGACTTATTTCCTTCAATTAATACCTTAAAACCAAAAACACTGGAAGATATTTATCAAAAAATCATTGCATTATTAAAAAATTAAATGAACTAAACCTACCAAAGCTATCTATATGATATTCTGAGATGCAAACATCATTGTACTTCTCCCTCCCCAAATTATCTTGCTGATGTAGGAGAGTTTTGTTTGTTAAAATATTGTACAGATTTGTTACTTGTCAGATAATCTTAAATACTTCTTATGCTATTAGAATGGACTTGAACTCAGACTTTCAAGCTCTTTACAGCCATCCACTCCATCTTATACAACTAGTACCCATGGCCACATACATGTGAAAAAGATAAATTATCATGTATAAGATGGAGTAGATGGCTGTGAAGAGCTTGAAAGTCTGAGTTCAAGTTTCTTCTAATTACATTATACTTGAATATTTCTTATAATATTGTGAATTGTGATCATTTGTTCTCAATATATCACCTTTTACCACAGCTACAATACCTTGCATCCTTTCTAGTCACAATTTGACTAATAATAGATCTATTTGATTAAAGAATGATTTATATATTTCTACACTATACAAAACAAATAAAGATATTTTCCAAGACATCACTTGCATTAATATTGTTTGAAATCTTTTTAGATCTTTGTTCATGCCTCATCTTAGTATGATAGCTAACTTTCTTGTTAATATCTTATTAAACTTTAGAAATCGCACTAACATTCATTTGTACTTTGCATTTTAGAAAACTTTCTATCTAGAACTATTAATAAATAATCTTTGTGGCAATATTTTTACATGCAAATTTATTTTGTTTAACCACATTATTCTATCTTCAGTATTTCTGAACATTCTGCTTGATCTTTCACAAGTTAAATTAAAACACTGCTTAAATCAATTAGTAATTAATAAATTTAATAATAGAATTGGGCCATTTTCTCTTAAGCTGCTACAACCTTTCAAGAATATTGTAATCATTAATACTCTCATTGGGGGATTATTCATTTATTATAACCCTTGAATGAGTCCTTAATATTATAATTGATAGTAAATTCTTTGATCAAATCATATATAGAGAGATATTCATCACATTTCTTTTCCATCAATTCAACTTCCTAGATTGTAAAGATGATATATTTTAAAATAAAAAATAATAGAATTATTAAAACATTTTTTACATAATTTCAATGAAAAAGTAAAAATCATCCAATTTTGTAAATTATATATTATATTATTAAATACTTAATTAAACTGATTAAAAATTATTTTCAGTTTTTTTTTCTAATTTCAATTAAAAGATAAGATATCAAAGCAATAGAATTTAACAGGACTTTTACAGAACTTGCAAATAAAAAAAAACAGCACTAAAAAAGTTCAAATAAAAAATTATAAATTTAGAGAAAGTATATTTAATATTCATATTAGATATGAAGAAAATAGTGAATAAAAATGAAAATCAATCCTATATTAATTAAAATTGTTAATAAAGTCGTAAAATTCTACAGTAAAAATTGAAATTAAGAAAAACATTATTCAGAAAGAAGCTTATCAACTATATTATTTAAAACATATTTAGCCTGAACTCTACAGAACATGCACATGATTTCTAAGAACTATTAAATACCAATAAATGATTTTTTTTTATCAAAACAAGTTTATTTATACCAGGTTTTATCAAGAGGTGTACAATTTATGAGCCAATATGCTCATATATAAAGAATTAAAACAAAAAGAAAAAATATATAGATATCAATGCTAATTGAAAATTTTCAGTTAAGTTAAAGTTTCTTAAGAATCAGAAGATCTATCAAAGTCTATTAATTCCCACATCGTCTTGTAGATCATTTCAGGTGCCAATCTCATGTTCTTGTCCCTCATTGTCTTCAATTTATTTATAAGAGTTTGTCGAGGGTCAGTGCAATTGGTATCAAAGAAAAATGAGTACCTAATAAGCCACATAGAATATACTAAAAAGATGGCACATCTAACTACAGCAAATATGTCTGTGTTAATTGCATGCATTAAAGTTGTAATGAGCAGGCATTTTTCTCTGAACAAAGAGTAAATTAGGTGTCTACATTGATGCAATGCAGTACATTGATTGAAAATATGTTTGATGGTGTCCTCTCCCTGATGGCATAACAAGAAAATGGGGTCTAAAGATGAAAAAACCCTATTCACTGCCAGAAAGGAAATGGTGGGAAGGGCATTAAGGTTAACCTTGATAAGAAAATCAAAGTACTTCGACGCAAGCCACCACCATTTAAATTTTTTACTAAGGCCAAAGTTAGAAATGTTGAAGACTATCCTATTGGGTGCATTGAGATCATGAATTAGATGATATGCATTCCAATAGCATATTTTTGAAGGTTTTGATTCAGCAGGTAGCTAATTTTTGTAATGTATTCTATTAATTCCGAAAGCCAAGAGATTTGACAAGGTGGAGGAGTGTCAGTAGGACTTATTTCAAATTGAGGCACAAATAGCGGGAAAACTAAATTTAACTTGTGTAATAGATTATATGAGCACTGGAGCTGAAGCACTTGAAGTGAATGTAGCCCTAACCCATTTAATTTGGATGGTCTTTGAATTTTGTTGAGACTAATTGGACCGTTTTGCCCTTCCAGAAAAGTCGAGAACAAAGGGAATCAACACCATGAACAAATTTGCCAGTAAATTTCATGAATGGCATGAAATATGCTATTCTGGGGAACAGCAACATATTTAATAAAACTACCTTCACATAGAGTGATTTGTACACCCTTGCAAGGGAATTGATGATCTTTGTGGCTGCTGTGGAAATCGAGTTTTGTATTACTTTTCTCCTAGTTGATGGAGGAAGATTAAACAGTATTTCCAGAAATTTCTGAGGCTTAGTTAAAAAGGAAGAGGGGATACTGTTCACCAAGGATAGTCTCCATGTGAAAGATTTGGCTAGATTAAAAGACAAACCTTACTCATTAGAAAAATTAATCATGAGTTACAATAGCCTAGATATGAACTTGTGCGATGGTAACATCACAACCAGGTCGTCCATGTAGGCAATGAAGTTAATATTTTTGTTTATTGATGGGATAAATAATCCAGATAAAGATTTGATTTTAAAATTATACAGATGATCAAATTATAATACAGGATTATATAAAGAACACCATAGAAAAATAAGAGAATTAAGAAAAGGCTAGGAAATTGAAGAAGTAGAGAAGCAAAACATCTCAAACCTATATATATATAGTTAATATAAAAAAAATTAACAAAAATGAGATTTTAGAAAACATATGTAAAAAATGAAGTACAATATTATAAAAAAAATAAACTGTTTTACAAGTTAAGCAGATAAAAAAGACATATAGGATTGTGTCTATAGGACTATGGTATACAGAGCTATGGGATACTGTGTAATACTATTAAACAATGAGTAAAAAAAAGATTAAAATCACTGGTGACAAAAATAAGCTTTTAAGGAAAAATATACAAAAACTAGATTGTATTAAATAAAATAATTGGTGATTAAAAAAAATAGCAAGAGATCAGCTTAAATAAAACTGGCAATAGGATGATATAAATAAAGCTACAAAGAAATAAAATAAAAAAAAGAGATCTATGGATTGACAAGATCAGAGCTAAACCCTCAAACATCAAATTAGAATAAATAACAAAATGAGATAATATTTTAAAAAAATCATTTTTATTAAATTAATAGCAGGAAAAAAATTCTAAAAATAAATTTTTAAAAAGCTTTGGAGGCATTTTTCTAATGTAAAAAATAACCATCAAAAATTGTTCAATTTTCTAAATACTTTTTCATTCACTCTTAAAATTTTCCTAAAAATCTTTTAATAAAACAAGTGTTATCAGATATGTAAAGTGAATATTTTTTAAAAATATTTATGGACAACAATAGCCCAAGATTGATTAAATGATTTAGTAATAATTTCTACAAAAAAGTTATAACTGAAATAATAAATTATCAAGCTTTTTGCAGTAACAGAATCCTAAAGAATGATTTAATGTTGGGTTTTTATTATTCAATGATCTTTTTTTATATATAACATTTTAATTTAGTTTGTTTCATATTTCTGCATATTTTTATTTTTGTGGGTCTTTTTTTAAATAAATATATATTTAATATATAATTTTTTCTTATTAAACCATGCAAACCATTTTAAGTAAATACTAACAGCCTTTTCAATAATTTTAAAAGGCAGTTTTAAAATTTGCCTTAAATAATAAAAATGAACAGTCAGGCCTTGAAAAGAATGACAACCAAATACAAAATTTCCATAAAAACACAATTTCATAATATTTTTATAATTTAAACAATGAGACAATTTTTAAAAAATGTGAAAAGAAGAGAATGTAGTAAAATCTCTTTATTTAAAGCAATGAAAAATCTTGAGTCAGAGCTGATTCAATCACCCATTAGATAAAACATGGTAAAAATATCTTCTAAATATAATTAATGAATTAAAGACATAATATCAAATAAAGTTTAAAATTTGAAAAAATATAAAAATAACTGAAACAATATACTGAGAGAAAATAAAATGTAGAAATCCATTCATGTAGAGTAAATGAAACTACAAATTAAATCCATGACTATCAAATGAAATAGATATTCAGTATTAATAACAAAAAAAATATCTAATTTTAGGCAATCATAATTAACTTAGCACCTACATATTAAAAAATTCTGAAAATATGCCAGCATAAAAAAAATGTGATTTAGCAACTGTGAATTAATTCTAGTTGACATTACAGATATTCAACTTGTCTTCCAAATAAACAGAATTTTTTTTTTAATAATTTTAAGGGGAGTTTTATTTTGTAGTTTCATTTCATTTCCACTTAAAATATATAAACATTTAACTAATAAAACTTTAGGTGTGCAGAAAATTCCTAGATTGCAAATTATTATATTGTAAACTATTTTCCAGATAAAATTTTTTGGATCATTCTCTCTGACTATACATGTATTTCAAGAATAATCAAAATCACCTGATAAGTAAAAAAAACTTGATAACTAAATAGTCCGATTTTATATATAAATATTATGACTATATCATGATTGATTTTAAAATCTTAGATTTATTTGCAATCATATGTCAATGTAATATGTGGTGTTTAACTTGATGTGATTAATGCATATACCTCATACATTGTGGGGTAATTTATATACATATTATAATCAACATCTAAATATTACACAGTGATGAATGTATTTGTAATATAATATTGGTAAGGTCACAATAATAGACTAAGCACCATATATAAATATAACTGGTTGTGAATAAATCTCAGTTATAAATTCAAATAAATTGCAATTATGATATTTGCATATAAAATCAGATTATTAGTTCTATTGTGAAGATTCACATCTCTGGCTCATCTGATGATGAGTTATTCTTAAAATATAACTGCTACAAAAAATAAAATAAGCTAGCAAACAACATTTATCACAACTATAAATACAATTTAGTAATGTAAAAAATAAAAAGATATTAGTAAACTTATATCAGTATTAAAAATAACTGCATTATTAATCACAAATTTTTAACAGAGAATAAATTATATGATAAAAAAATTATTAATTTATTTCTTAACAATTACTTAAATTACTTTAATACTTTGGATCATATAAAAAAATTATTACCTATTGTAAATAAATCAAAAATCATACTTACTTTACTGCCTTCTTTAAAAAAATCCCAACAGTTCCATATTCATCTAACCTTACCTATTCCACACTAGCTTAAAATAGTGTGCATTATATAAATATAATTGTGTAAATAAACTCAAAGACATTTATTATAAATTCATCCATTAGTATTTTAATTATCATTTAGATGTAATTTAATATTATAATTTTCTATAACTAATTACTTTTGATTAAATGAATAATTTTGAGAATATCATACACTGTATACCATTTAAAGATTTCTGTATGATTATAAGTAATTAATTTTAGGGATATTTTTAATTCCTATATTGTGAAATGTATCCTTATACACATATATAGAAAATAGTAGTATATTTATATACTAATATGGAGAGTTTTGCCTCTACTTTAACAGCTTGTGTAGGCATAAGAAAAGGTAACCATGTGATGTTTAGTAGTCATTTATATTAATTTTTTTGATAATCAAATGATTATTTTTGAGTGCTCCTCAGCATACAATAATCAAATTACCATAGTAAAAAAAAAGTTCAATCAGATAGACTTTGCCAAGATGATAGGGAGCTCATAAAATAACAATACCAGATAGAAATATTCCTCCACCTATCCAGGAGTTAATAAAATTTAAAGCAAAGAAAATGATTTCTACCTTCCATCTCAAATCTAACCAATAGATAAAATATGCACTTGTAATTTTTTTATAATAGTATTACTTTTTTTAAGCAATTAATAATACTTCTAATCAAAATATAATTATTATTAATAAATAGAAGTTAAACAATAATTTATGTTAATAAACAAAAAAAAAGCAAATTCTTATGAAAACTGATACTAAATGTGATTAATTAATCAGTGTACTATTTTATTTATGGAATTGGATTTAAACAAGAAATATATTAAATATAGTGTCTACATATATTGTTTCCTTTAGCCTCTAAATCTGGAAAATAACAGTAATAATAATATTTCCATTATTTTCCTTTATTTATCATTTACTTTTATCTAGTCTCTTGAGAAATAATAGATTTCATTGCCATTCTAAATATTCATTTAAAAAAAACTTCCCTTCAGAGCAAAAACCTCTACAATAAATATTCCTGCAAAGTGACAAAATTGTAAGTTTTGCCTAACTTGCTTTATTCTTTAGTTAAGAACAGTTAAATATTTATTACTGGTCAGAAAATGGATTTCTAGCTGAATTAGTTAGAGGATAAAATTTTAATCAACACCACCTAGCACTTTATTTAGCCTGATAAGTGATGCCTATTTTTTCATAGTTCTTCTTTAGAAAGCTAATAAAGAGATTTTAATTTTTAGATGAAAAAATTTCACTTTACCTTTATAGCTTTGTTTGAAACATATTTAATCAAGTGAAAAAAAAAAAAAGCAAAACTGGATAGTTTGGAGAATTGTGTCAAATAGTTCAGATAAAAACACCGAAATATTGAAATGAAAAATACATCTATATATATATTGACTAAATACATGAAGAAGATTTGAATTAGGTATTTTCTTCAATATAAAGAATATATTAAAAGAAATAGTAATACATGAAAGAAAAAAAAATCAACATAATCTCTGATTTTAAAAAAAAGGCTGAAGAGAAGATTTAAAGCAAATAGTGACATTGCATATGACTAATGGCAGAAGTGCCTTTCCCAGAAAAAAACTAAATTAAACAATGATAAATTATCAAAATTTGTACTTTTGGATCTAATATCATTTGTATACTGATAACATTGTAATTAAATAGCTCTTTAATTAAATTTAAGAAAAATATAGGATTAACATTAGCCACAGATAGATATTACCTTGTCAATCATATTTTTGTGTTATTGTTAACTTAAAAAGAGAAATATTTAAATATTATGTCAACTGCTCAACTTATTAATCTTTAATAACCTCTTTAAAAAAAACCTATAGTTCTAAATTAGTATATACTATTACTGCTTACACTTAAAAAAAGTCCCTGTTTAATATAAGTAATTTCTTAAATATTCATATTTTGAATTTTTAATATATATGTATGCTTTGCATTATAATGTTTTTGTTTGTTAATAACTTTTCAACTGCAAACAATTCATTTGCATATCCTGATTTACATATTATAATGATATTTTTTACTGTAATTATTTTTACAACTGATGTGGAGATTGATAAAGAGAACTAAAAAAAGACTGAAAATAGCATATAAATTATCTAAAACTTGAAATAATAACAGAAATTTGTAAAAAAGAAGCAATAAAATTAATTAAAATATATATATATAATTTACTTTAAGATTTTTTTCTTTTAAATGGTCAATCAGAAAAATCCTTTAATTACTGAAAAAAATAGCATAAGACTGATTATCTCAAAAGATTAACTATTCATATATGTTTGTATAATAATTATACCTTTTCGATCTATTTACTATATTTTACAGAAAATTTCACTTTGCCTCTTATAACAATTCTTAATAATCTCTCTTTTTTTCTGTTTGTTTACTTTTCTTCTATTTAGTTTTGTTTTCTTTTAAAGTTTTTTTTTCTGTAATATATTATTATTAATATTTCTAATAAATAACAGCAAATATATTGAAGACAATACTTCCATCAGAGTTATTCTTTCCAAAGAAATATCTTTATTAAAATCTTAAATTGTAAAAATCCAAATGATAAAAACATATCTGTCACTCATATCAAATAGGCAATTTTAAATGCTTTTAAAATAATATGTTACCAGCAGGAAGTGTAAAAGTACTTTAATAATAATAAAAATCTATCAAAAGAAAACATTTAATTTATCAAGTAATAGAATGTTTTCCTACATTAAACAAATATTTTATCATTCACAATCATGGAATCTTTCTGACTTTAAAATTCAATCTTCTTCATAATGGTGGATTATAAAATATTTTAAACAAAATACACTAATAAGTATATATATGCAATATCCAAAATTCAAAAAAATTTAACTTCTCATAAAAATATGAAAATTGCAGCAATACAATTTCAAAGTAAGCACAGAAAAATGAATATAACAATGTGCCATTATTTAAAATCTTGATTAATGTATATTTGAACTAATTTAATTGATAGTATGGCTCTATATATTATTTAAATCCAAATAAGTTATTACCATATATGTATTACTAAACAATTTTGAATTCTGTAAAGCAATTTATAAGGTATTCTAAATATGATATTTATAAACTGCATTTTCTCAAACTTTTAAAAAGAAAAAAAAATATTGAAAGCAATTAAACTTATAAATATATGAAAATGAATATTAAAACTTTGTATGATTTTATGCAGTAAGAGGATGACAAATCAAAACATAAAGATTTCTGGACTGAAACTCAATTTGTTTCTTCTTATACTAGAATGTCACATAATCTCCTGAAAGACTAACCATTTGATTACATTTTTTTTTATTTTTAACATTAAAAATTTGAATATATTGGTTTGTGTAGTCATCACAAAACTCATTTTTAGAGCAGTTTTTTCTCTCTGTCCTTTCTTTCATATGTTTTTTTCTTGGAGTTAGAATTGGTCATAATTGTTTAGTATTGACAAAAACAAATTCTTTAAAGTGGCATTTTTTATGAATCAAGACATTCCTTCCAAAATATAGATTGTTAAATATTTTTCTACATGAAAAAAAAGACAAATCATTTTGAATACTGGAAAGTATTCAGATTCTATTTTACTCATGTAAAATTATTATATTTTGACAATTCAAGTCAGTTATTTAAAGGAGCATATTATTATAATAATAAGATTCAATGAAAATTAAAAACTTTTAAACAAAAAAATAATAAATATACTTTTAAAATTAATAATTGAAATATATAAATAAGTTTAATACATATTCAAATAGAATAATTATATGAAAGAAATATTATGCATTAGAGAGTTAGAAGTATTCAAAAATCATCAAACAAACTTTCACTATTTTCATATCATACTCATGACCCATGTTAAAATAATGTTAAATAAAAAAGACCATAGTATTCATTAAAATTTCAATAATATGTATACATAAGATTAAATTTTAATATAAAATGTGAATGCTACTGGGCTACTTGACAATATCATTGAGCTACATTTTTTTGATTAAAGATTTACCTGTAGCATTCAAATTACTTCCTCTCTTTTTTAATTTTAAAAGCTGACCTATTTTTTTTTTCTTAGCCTAATATAAAATTTAATACAAAGTCATTATTAATACAATCTATAAATAATAAAAACAAATCACTAAATTCTACAAATAAACACATTTTATAAAAAATGTAATTCAGTGGTGATATAAGTTAACAACTATCACCTCATACACCAAATATGCTCTATGAAAAGTGCAGACTCAATATTTGTTATTATATAGTAAAACTTCAGAAACTTTTTGATTCAATCTCTAATGTATAAGGATTATATATAGATATATTTATTAAATATAATAATGCTTTTATTTACTGTGTATAGAGAACAATTTATAATTAATTCTATTTGTATCTGATAATTTTATAATCATTATTTATAAAATAATATTTTAATTTATATAAATTAAAAATCTTTATATCAGTTTTTAAAACTTTTTGAAAAGAAGAAATTATATACAGACTTCATAAATAATGACATAAAAAGTATTTTTCAATATAATTATCTGCTTCTTCCTTAAAATTTTTTTAATATAAATAAGAATTATTATAAAACCACAAGAAAAATCTTAAAACAGGCAAAACTCACTACATGTATGTAATGTTTATTGGGTTAAGAAAAGTCTTTATTATTCAATAAGAAATATTTGATTGATCTACACAATTATCTTCAATCTGTCTTAGTTTTAATTGATCAATTATAACTGAACTTGATTTATTTTATTCCAGAGCCATTTATTGTTAGCATGCAAAATCAGTGATAATTAGATGGTAGTGTCATATCCAAATCTCCATTCTAGTTTCCGTCTACTGGTCTTTAGCAATGAGGAGCATCTGATTTGCACTCAAACATCAGGAATAGCCATTTTTATTAATTTTATTCTATCCAAGCTAATAGCTCTGAGAATCACACCATAAAATTCTGAATTCAAACTGACTTTCTTGTATAATTATATAAGTTTGTAACAACTAGATCACTATTTATATTGTCGTGATGTCAGTTTATATTAATTTTGCATTTTTGACCTTTTGGTAAGCACAAAAAATCATGTGATGCTTTGTTTTGTAAATAATAATTATAGAAAAAAACATCTATTCATACTTTATAACAAGTTTATTATTGTTGTTGTTTATAAATTAATATTTTTTTTTGTTTTTTTAATACTGTATTTATCATTATTTGTCATAAAATACTTACTTCTGGGTCTTTGTATATAATCATCATTTTGACATCTTTTCTTTACCAGATTGAGAAAGAAAGATCTCAAGTTGACAATTTATTATTTAAGAAAAAAATTTCTGAAAGATGGAAGTAGGAAAAAAAACCTTCAAATAAACCATCTTCTGCTAACATTAATTATTACATTTATAAAATCACTTAAACTGCAATCAAAAAAAAAAAAAACATCAATTGTAAAACAGATTCCAGCTTTTATTTGCATAAAATTAAATTATTTAAAAGGATTTTGCTAAAAAATATTGTTAAGAAATTAAGAAATATTACAAAAAATAATGACATAGACCAATTGGATCAAAGGAAAAATACTGCAAGCCAGAGAATAATTAATAACATTTATATGATATAATAAATAACTAAATGGTCTGTTGCTCAAGAAATCATATGATGTTTGACATAGAAGTGGAAAGTTGAACTTCAATCCTGGAATCTTTAACTTTTAAATCTATTATTTTATAATTATACTAAACAAAGTATACAAAGAAAGACTTTTACTCAATAAATTATCTGTTTTAACATAAAATCAAAAAATACATTATGAAAAAAAAAAGCAACAACAACAAAAAAATAGTAATAAAAGAGTATGAAAAAAAAGTATAAATAATATAATCATATAATAAGTTTCTTGGGAAGTCAGATGACATTTAAGTAATCACATGATAAGTTGAGGAAAAAAATTTCATTCAAATGACCAAATTGGGATTTCTATTATTATTTTATTTAAAATTGAGAATCAATCCAGAAACCTTTAGCCCTTGAATCTGTCATTCTATTACATTTTGAACTACAGAGAGGGAGGGGGGTTGAAATAAAATCATTTATATTCTGATAGCTATTCCCTTCTATTTTCTCCCCAAAAAATAATTGAAAAAAGTCAAACTGTAATAAAAAAAAAAAGAAGAATTATTAAGTAGCCAAATATTACCTGACCTAAAACTTATAATATAAATTCATATGAAGATTACTGTTGATGATTTTTGATAATCGTACTTTATATTGCAAACATTTTATATAACAATGTTGGGATGGTGATACTTGCATGAATATATATGCAAGTTAAACAACACAAATATACAGAGACTTAAAATTTTGCAAAAAATGAATTTGATATTAACTATAAGATCTTTTGATTCTTCCTTGAACACCTTAAAAGAGCTAATTCCTAGCTAATATCCTTTTCATATGTTCTATCATCATAATTGTTAACAGCAGGTTTCTCATGGATGAAATCATCATTTACATTCATGGACTAACATGAGTTTTCGTCTTATTCATCTTTAGTTTATGATTAAAAAATACCACAGGTTTTCTTTTTGCCCAAGAAAATGGTTTAGATTTTCTTGAAGATAAAATAAACATGTATGTGAGTGTGCATATATACATTGATGTAATTATTTACTTAAGATAGACTTCAAAATATTATGGTATTCAGTCTTAGAAGAAGTGATCATTAAAGACTTCTAGAAAATGTTAAGAATTTGCTGACACTCAGATGACTTTATATTCATCCACTTCAGAATGTAAATCAACTTTCAAGTAAAAGAAAATTGCCATGGTTATACTTAGAGATGACATAATAAAGAATGACAATTTAATTGATTTGAAAAGTGGACATACACATTTACTATAAAAAAGCTAATATTAAAAAAAAATGGAGGGATTCATTATAAATAAAAATTGTAGAAATTAATTGATGGCACTGCAAATAAAGTAGCAAGATTAGTTACTCCACTTACTAAATTATATTAATGTAATTCCAATCTTTTTAAACTTTTCTCAGAAAAATGTGACTCAATATAAATAATACAAATAACAAACTTTTCTTAGTATACATGTTGTATGTATTATTTATATTGAATTTAATGATATTAAGCACAAATAATTCAGATTTATACCCCAAACAGTTCTCATTCTAATGAAAAATAGGTCATTTATAACATTATTAAGCAATCACAAGTCATATAAGCTCTTTTTTGCCGATTTCACTATATTTGACAATGTATTTCTAATTATGCATATTTTCATACTATCACAAAAGAATAATTTTAAATACTGGATTGGTCTTCTTTCTGAAAACAATTTTTTAATTATTATTCTTTATCCGTATATTTTCATAATTTTTTATCTTTAACTAAGAATTCATCAGTTTGAAGTCTTGTTTTCATGTAAAGGCAATTCATTTTTCATTCTAATGCATGCTATTTGCCGGGTAAGCTATAGAAAGAATGTCATCCATTCAAAATAAATTAAAAAGTGGTGCTAGCTTTACTAATTTAACTTCAGCTTATGATTAAGTTTTAAAAAAAAAGGTCTTCTAAAAAATTTCCAAAATTTGTGAATGCAAGAAAACTATTAATTTATTTAATAAAATGTTCCTCAATAAAAAAATGAAAAATTCAAGTGACACTAAATGATAATCACAACAGATATAAAATTTTAGAGAATTGTCTACCATAAGCTTCTGTTTTTGTACTTACTTTATTTAATATACTCATCAATGATCTTCCAAAAATAGAATGCAGCATCTAGACTGAAGATACTGCTTTGATGTCACAAAATAAATTATTTTTTGAAATAAAAATCTCTTGATAATGATATGAAAAGATTGGAAATCTTTTTCAGAGACTGAGATTGAATTATTAATCTAATGAAGATTGTATGCTCATTTTTTCAACTAAATAAGAAAAAAAGATCTCATAATCGGAATATAATCTTTTGCACTAATTGACTGAAGCACAATTCTACTCCATGTTATTTAGAAATAACCTTGGATTGTAGCTTAACTTATTTGTCTTATTTATCAAAATTAATTTTTTAAAAACAACATTTCAGGAAAGTTGACTAGCAATATTTGGGATTGTGATATAAGTACATTATGGGCACCTTCCTTGAGACTAGCTTATTCTGTTGGTATAAGTTGAGAATATTTAAAGAAAAGTTCTCACATTAATCTTCTGGATATTCAATTACATATTACATGAATATCTACTCTTTTATTGTACTTTCTATTTTTTCACATACTACACCATATATTGGAAGAGATTTTGCCTTATAAAAAGTGTACAAAAAGCTGTTGACTTGCCAACAATTTAAGATATAGTGTCACTACTTAAGATTCAACTCAAATCAATCTTTTGAGTTATCAACCAAAAATATACAATCAAAGAATTATGGCATAAAAACAAAATTCTTAAATGTTTTCAAACAAATTTCATTTTTGGAAATCCAAGAATAAAAGCAGATGAATTTGGTTTACCTAGACACAACTGGAAATTCATCAGCGAATTCAAGACAGTCAAATCTATGGCTACAATGGTAGAATTGATTTTTTTTTTCTGGTTGGAAACTATATATTTCTATTATATTTTGCTAATAGTTAAGTTGTCTACAAAAAAAATTCATTTGCTAAATAAATAATCATCCTTATCATTTTTTTCCAGTGGTTTCATAATATGACTTATCCATTTAATTTTTTTAGATCTTAATTTTTGCCATAATATCAGTTCTTTATGCAGAGCATATATTTCTGCATTTTTAAAGATTTTCCGGCTTCCATCAATATGACTTTTTATAAACAAGTGTAAAAAATGCTTTTGATTTCTAATAAGATTTTTAATTCAAGAATTGTAAAATATTTGAAATAAAAAACTGCAGTAAGGATAAATTTGAATATGGTCTTCTTTTCAACATTCTTTTTTGGACAGTTGTTAAAGAGGTTTTGTGAGTCATTACAGACCATTTTACCTTTTTTATTTATATTTTTCAGTGAAAACAGATGGGAAAATTTAGTTTAAAAATTAAAATTAGACATATTAAAAAGCATATGGTAATTTATTATAATTTTATTATAATAAATTTGACTAAATTTGTTAAATAAAAAACAATGGCAAATAACCATTGATGATGATAAAGAGTTCTTACTTCATGATCATTCTCCTCAATATTACCTCTGTGTGGTAGATTTTCCACATACATATAAATAATGAAGTGAAAAGTGATCAATATAAAAAAAAACTCTTGTTCTAAGTATATAATGCTGATGCATTGAAAATATTTCTTTAATGTAGCCATAAATGGTAAATAAAAAATTAAACTTCACAACATTATATAAAATTGAAAAATTAATAATTTAAATAACATATTTGTTTAAACAAATTTATTTAAAACATATATTAACAAGAAAGGAGACTGTTAAATCAGAAGCAATATAAAATTTAACAATACTCAAAACAGTTATAAACACATGCTTTATAAATATTTGAGGTTGGGTTGTAGGGGGAAATGTCTGAACAGAAAAGGTATTGAAATAATATTAAATGATTATGACTAAAATTATCAAATGTTTTAATAATAACTAAAATAGTTTATTTAAATTTACATAAAAAAGATTCAAACTAAAATGACCAATTTAATATAAAAAGTAAAAAAAAAACGGTAATAAAAAAAATTATCATAGATGGAACTTAAAAAATCTAGGTCTAGATCATCATCAGACCAAAAGTGGAGCAACAGAGATTTTAAACTTGAAACCGAAATTATAAAGTATATATTTAATGGTGTATGTTTCATATTGTAAAAACGTATAGAGCAAACTTTACAATGCTAATTTTCATCATAAAGTCATTAAAATACTGTAATAAAATATATTCTACAAACCTATTATTAGCAACAGAGAGAAAATCTTACATCACTATTTGAAATATGATTCTTCCAATCAATAATGAACCAATCGTTTTAATTCTGTTTTGTTTTGTTGTTTTTTTTTTTAAAAAAAAAATACTTCCAAGCTAAAATAAAAACCTTTTTTTCATTTTTAAATATATTTTGTGAGTGTATTTTTTTAATTCTGAATAATGACCTAAAAATTATTTTGATCACAATAATTATTCTACAATAATAACAATTATATAGTAATATTAATAAGTGAATTATTTTAAAACAATTTTTAAAAATAATTTAATTTTAATTGCAAATACAAATCTAAACCTTACCCATCTGTTCACTTTAAGATGACATAGTCTTCTGGTCCTCTTCCTATTTCATCAAGTAAAAAAGAAAGAAAGAAAATATAAATTATTATGAAATATACTGATATTATTTTCATAACCAATTTTATTTACTTCTTAATTTGCATGCAGTTGCGTGTGCATGCATATAAGTAAATATGTAGAATTAGTAAAAATAAAAATTAAAGCTTATCTCTCTCTTTGCTCTATCAGAAAATGAATACAGACAGAAAAACCAATATCATTCAATTTTTTTTTTCATTTTTCAGTTTGTTGTTTTTTAAATTTCAAAAAATTACTAACTTATTTCACAAAATATATGTACACACACACATTAAATATATATAAATAAACAGAGTACACAATATTAAGGAATATTTGATGAAGCATTTATCTACAGTAATATACTGTATTTTTAATTCAAAAAGATTATATAATTGCAATAATTGTTAAATGTGAAATTATAATTTTTTTTATCAATATTAATCAGACATTATTCATTTCTATAATGGTAATCTTTGTTTATCTTTATAATTAAAACAAAATTATTTTTCTTTGAATATATTTCTCCATTTCATTATTCAATATTCATTACTATGCATTTAATGACATTAGTTTAAAAACCTTAATTAAAAATACAGTATTTTAATTATTAAATAATTTTCAAATATACATTTCTTCACTTCCATGGCAACCAATGCTCTGTCTAATTTAGTGCAGTAGTAGAGTGGCATGGCAGACTGGGAATTGAAGGTTCCAGAACTGTTATTTCCAGTATTCAAACTTCTTATAAACTTCTGAGATAAACTATTTTATTATACATACATGACAGCAAATTATTATTCATAAATTATGATTATAGACATTGTGTGTTAAACAATGGCAAATTATCATTGATGATGATCAATCAAGTATTGATACTTTGCGGACCTTATTGCCAAATTATCCCAACCTGTCTTTGGGCAGAATGCTTAGTAAAATCTAAATATTAAATGCATCATTATTATGACAATGTTCAATGCACTCTTTGATCTTTTAATTAAAATATGTTTTATTTTAATAAGAGAAAAATTAAGCATACAGAATGTTTTGGTGGACCCCCCCCCTCACCTCCCTTCCTTTTTGTAATTTATGTAGCCCCATTAATTTTATTATTACTTGTAAAAAAATATCAATTATTTATTCATTTAATGTAAACTGTAAAAGTTAAAACTAAAATATACCTAAATATATACTGTATATTCAAATAAACAAATGGATACGCTATATGCTATTACCTAATTGCCAGGTAATGGTCTTCCAGTTTTTTCCAAAAAATTGTCATTAACGTTTATTTTCTGTAATGATATGGCAAATTTTTATACATCCTTTTCTAATTTTAATGTAGAATTATTCTAATCAATTAGCTTTTTCCTGTTTCATATCATATATGTGTATATTTACAGTTTATTTAAACATAACTGAATTATAATAGCTCAATTATAATTTTTTTCTTTCTTTTTAGTCATTCTCTTCCAACATATTTCTGGATATCTTTATATTATTTAGTTTCCAACTACTTCAGTTATTCATTCATAGTTAATATTTTGCAACCATCTGTTGAATTATTTAAAGTATGTGTCACACTGTCTTAAGTCATTAGTACTAAGAATAGATTTTGTGCATCCTACCTCTCTTGCCTTTCATAAATAAAAAGGGCATCTAATAACTTTTATTCTACTAGTTTTTCTCTTATTACATTTGCTTCTAACACATTTTTCAAAACAGATCTACATTTGGGAATATAGCAATCTCAGTCATATTATTCTGAACAGAAAAATACTAACCACAGAAATACAGATAATTTCCATTACTATATATAAAGAACATATTATTAATAAGGGTTTTATAATATAGTAATTGGTGCATCTGCACATCATGCTTGAGATGAAGTCTGAACTTAGTCTAGGTGAAAATTGAAATTTTTTCACATCATCAAAACTACTTAGGATTTTTCTATCCAGCAGTCAGATCATAAGTAACCCATATAACTATCCAATAGTGGGCATAATAAATGATACTAGCTATTTTTGACTAGAGAGTAAAAATTCCATGTTAATCTGAATTAATCAGTAGAGTATCAATATTCAGTATGCAAAAATAAATAGTACAGTTGGAATGTATAGTATTCACTTCTGGTAAAGGTTATGCCATATTGTATGAGCAATTAGTTTTATCATATTTTAAAGCAATATGCAAGTACAGACATTGACAGTGACCCCAAAAACTCAAATGATAAAAAATATTTGACAATCCTAAAGCACTAACAAAAAAAAAATTAATGCTTGAATTAAATGATGCAATACATATACCTAAAAATCTTATACATATTACTAAAAAATAGTGAAGACATCATTAATGCAGATATTAAAAAGAAGGAAGGACATAATTTCTGAAGGACTTCAATTTCTATTCAATAAAACTGAGATTTAATTAACAATGTTTATAACATCTGAGATCACTTCCTTTTTTGACATTAAATGAACATCTAATTAAAATAAACTTGATTATCATAGAATCAATCTCTATGACAGATAAAATAACACTTAGCATATTGAAAGTGCATTCAAACAGATTTCTGCCAATTATCAATCCACTGAAGGATGTTTAATCCAATTTCTCCAATCCAGTCTCTTTCTTCCATACTATTACAGAAAACTTCCTTATTTCATCCATCCATCTCACATGTGTTAACAATTTTTTGTGATCCAATTTGAGACTTTAACTATCAATTTATCATTTCTTCAAAAAATATATCCAGCCCAACTCCATTTTAATCTCTTAACTCTTTCAATAATGACGGTGACACTTGTTTTTTTATCCAACTATTTTGCTTTTAATACCTTCTTGTTACTTCTAACATATTATTCTCCATACTTCGTTGTATGATCTGAAGTGTTCAAGTCTTAGTTCCATATGTAAGAATTGATAAAATACGTTTATTAAAAACCTTCATTCTCAAACACATATCCATTTTTTATTATTATTAAATTATTTTTACCAAAACCCCTCCATCTCGAATTTTAATGCTATGATTAATTTCAATTATTATGTTTCCATTTGTATTAATAATCTGACTCATGTATTTATAATTGTTAAATTCTTCTAATTCATGATTATCACTTTCTTTTTTTGTGAAAACTATAGAATATTATTTTAATGTTTTTTAGCATTTATTTTTAATACTACTTTTTTTATTATTTGATAATTCTTGCAACATTTCTTAAAGTTTAGAAGTGTAAACAGGCATAAATAAAAAGTGTATATGAGTATTTTGTTGCTAAGCTATATTAGGACTTATTGACATGTTTCACTTTGGAACAAAGTAGATCAAGTTGTAAGTCAATTTTATAATATATGAGCGATTGTATCATATATAGCAATAAAAAATATTTACGTGTCTGCATTTCATTATTATTGGATTGTATTTATCCAATTCTTTATGAAAATATAGATTTAATGTGTCTATATATTACAGTATTAGAACTCAAGTTTTATCCCGTTTGTTTAAAAAAAAGGCAGGGAAAAGACTCCTACTTTAAAAGTTTATATATATATTACAAAAAAAAAAAACACCCTAAAAGTGATGGTAATTGTCTAAGTTGTTTACTGTGCACATTAATGATAATATTGTTATTCTTGAATCAAGACCTGATAAATTGCAAATTTGTTAATTAAATTTAAGAGAAGTTTGAGAATAAATCTTAGTAAAGCAATGTGAATTGACTAGATTTTTTTTTTTGTTTTTACATACTGCCATGATTATAAAAACTAAATTAAAGAAATACATTTATTTACATTGTTTATAAAAAGAAAATTGCTGAAATAAAAAAAAAGATATTTAGAAAGCATAATATTATTGATTTAAATCGAAGTAATGAATTTAAATACAGATATAAATTTAATAAAAGTTATAACAAGGGAAAATAATTATCTTAAAAAACCTAACAGAATATCAAGAAGACTTTACAAAAATAGAATTTGAAATAGCATGATTAATGAAAAAGTTTGCTGAATTATTATGGGTAAAAATGCTATAATAAATCATATTTAGGAAAGCATTTGCTTAACTGGCTGTGTCTATTCAAGGAATAATTGGACAGCTATTATATATATTGTATACACAATACTTATGTTTTAGAGATTAATTTGCATAGACTTATTGTCAACTTTCTGTTCATCTTTCTACCCTTCCCCCCTTTAGAATTAGAATGGCTATACTCATTAATAAGAGAATCCTAATGATTATATATATAATTTATAATTAGCTCAAATTTGTATTCATTAACCTACTAACATTTTTGGTTATTTATAAACCATTCTACTTTTCCCCAAGTGTTTTAATAGGAGTTTATCAAATTTGTAATTTTATTTGAACATCACCATTAACAATTTTTTTCTAATGAACTTATTTATAAAATTATTTTAACTATTTGTTGTATCACTCCTTAACAATATATAATCAAGATAGTAAATATACTTACATTTAAATTTTTGCACAATGTTCCTCCTACTTTCCAAAAAAAAGTATCATGCCTCTTTACTCTTTAAAAATGTAATCATTTTCAAAAAAAATTTGCTAAAGTTAATTAGCATTTTAAAAAAAAGTTATTTGATAAGTGCTTCACCGGTTAAAAAATGTGGCGCTGGTATTTTTGATAAATGTGGAAGTTTATATTATGTATGTTTGCTATCAAAGATAGGTTAAATAATAAGGCAATAAAGTAGCATAACTATATAATATATTTAATATTGATAATAGAATAAGTTCTAATATGTATCACAGATTAATATGCTACATGAAAGAGTCAATTTTGACATTTGGTAAACTGTTAAACTATTGTTTTACAATTAATTTATAACAAAAATTATTTTAGAATTTAGTGTTCTCAATTCATAGAAAAGCAATGATCCCAGATACTATAAAATTTATATATTTCAATAACAAATTCTTAGGTATATTAATGATTTCTTTAAATTTGTGAAATTTTGAAATATAATAATGTATTGTTATTTATAAAAATTGAAAAATATCGCTGATTATGTTTATATAATGATGATAACAAAATCATAATGGAGTGTATAACATACAATGACAATGCTTACACTATATAGGAATATGTAGTCTGGCACTGACTTTTCTAGCAATAGCATAATAATAAAGCAAACATTAACAAATCATCTTCTGGCTAGTTTTTTTATGATACCTAATTTTCTTTTAACCAGTTTTTTCATATCTTACTATATTTGCTTCTACTATATCTTGCAAAGTAGATCTCAATTGCAGTCTTATACTACTCTTTGAACTAGAAATGCTCTGAGTAAAGAAATATAATGGTTGCTGATATTCAAGCTCATAAGTTGCATACAACTAGTATTGATATTTAAATTGCATTGATGACAACATTAATACCCAATGCATTATATATATATATAATGCTGTTTATCATAATGACTGGATTCATATTCAGCATAGAAATTTAAACAACTTAAGAAACTTTGCATTTCTGAGCATTATATGTTGTTTTGGAATCATATTAACTGAAATATCATTAATAATTAGTGATCACATTTCAAATCCAGAATATTTCTATAAAAAAACATTAGCAACATGTATTAATATGTATTAGCTTCTGATTATCATTGTCACCATGTATCAACATACTAGATCTATAAGGATTGCATGATTAATCATCAGATCAAATATATTAGTCAGGTTTTTAGCTATTTTCATATAACTAAAATCTTTTCTGACTAATGTTCAAATCACATGAAATGTATCAGGTTTTTCAGAATCAATAGACAAACATATCAATTCCTTACTAATATGTTTAGTTTTTCTTGATACTGCAAGTTTAATAAATAGTGAAGTATAAATACTTTAAATTTTGAAAGTTTCATTTAGAATAAAAATATCAATTTTCACAATATTTTTATTTTTAAATTGTTATTCTAATTTTTGTTTTTAATAACAAAAAAATTGCTGTTGTGTATTAAATACTATTTTCAATAAATATTTTTTGTGGAAAAATAATTAAATAGTTGGTCAATCAGAAGATTTCGTGATATTCAAGCATTGAAAATAGCAGAGCAAGTTGCAATCCATTGACCATTAGTTCTTGAATCCATTCTACTAGTGCACTAAACCATGCAGGCACTTCTTATGTAAAAAAAATTGTCTCGATGAAATAAAAAACAAATTTAAAATATTAAACTTAAAAAAAAACAAAAAAACAACTCTACATTAAAATATATATATAAACATTGCAATCAAAATTCTGCCTTCATTTGATTGTACCATTTTTACAGTATATAGAAAATCATAACCATAAATAAGATATAAATGTTAATAATCATTAGCTTCTAAAAGCACATCTGGAGTTTGATAAATCATATATATATATATCAATTAATCCATATTACAACTCTTCTTTTCATTTAAATAATTTTAGAATAGTTGACTTTTTATAATAGGGGTTATTTAATTATGAACTAAATCTCCGGCTTTTGAATATATGATTTTTTGCCTTCATCTTAGTTGCCAATAAAACCTACTAGGGTTTTTTCTCTACTGTTTTAAACTTATGCATGTCTTTGTGAACACTTGTCTACATACATACTGATTGATAATATGTACTACATATATTAATTATTACATGAAGTTATAAAAACAAATATAAAAGTAATAAGAAATTATCTGAATAATTTTATCACACACAGTTTATTATTAAGTTACAATATCTTTCATTCAAAAATGCTTTGTGTTCACGTATTTAACCATAGTGATGAAAGAGTCAAACTCAAAAGCTAAAAATTTCTGGAACAATTCCTAGCTGATAAACATTAAAAAAGTGAAAAAACCTTAGTTTTGTCAATTGATGTGACCAAACATTATTAGATTTCCTAAATGATATACTTATTTACATTTATAAAGCACTGTGTGATCTCTGAATATGCTTTGAGCAGATATTTACCTAATAACCTTGGTCTCATACTTGTTTAACCTGTTTACATATGATGTAAACATCATATGAGAGAGCATTTGGATAAATCCAAACTCTCTCTATTACCTAATTAAGATTTTTAATTTTTTTTTTTTGTTATGGTTGCAATGATCACTATTTACATGATATTTATGAAATTGACAAATATAAAATGATATATGATGTATCATTATCAAATTGTTAAAAGTTTAAGTCTTAGTTACAACTTTATGCATACTGCATTTTATTTAATCAAAATAAAGATTGTCAGGATATTATTATCAGATTTTATTAATATTTTTTGCTTTATTTAAATTAACCCAATTATGATCCTCACACTGTTTTAGAATGACAATTGATAAAATTATAATTATTGGGATTTATTTATTAATTGCATGAATAGAATGAAATTTGCAAATTATATAATTTGGAAATTTTAAATGAATTCAAATTGAACAATGAAAATGATGACGTGAATGAACTGCACTTGAATGATTGTTTTAATCAATTTTATAATATATTTTAATAGTAGATAATAATTGTAATTCATTATTTTTTACCTTAAAAAACATATACATTTGCATTCCAAACTAGTATGCACTTTAACTTTAGAAAAAAAAAGACATTAGAAATTTAAAAACAACTTATAATGACTATCCAATTTCAAAGCATGAATATAACATGCTAGTTGTTTCTTTTGTTTATTAGAATAATTGTGATATTTTCTTCTGTGACAAACCTTCACAAAAAATTTCACCTCTCTAATTATAGTTTCCTCCAATTATATTTTATATTCAACCATATCAGACTCATAAAAACAATATAGCATAAATACAATTTGCATTCCTTGAATTAATTTATAATTCGGTTTTTTTCTCTCCCTGATACTATTTTTAATACAAGTATCCTAATAAAATGTTCATAATTGGTAAATCACATGGTTTATTTACTGATAGGTCATGCAATATCTGAGCAGCAAACACAATTCCAATATCACATTTGAATAGTATGTGCTCAGAATGCCATGTGACATTCATGAATCAAAGTGATACATTAAGTTTCAATTCAAAAGTCTTTAGACTTCAATTTCATCACTCCACTAAACTGCATTTGACAAAACTTTTTTACATTCTTCAAATGGGAATTTATCCAGACTTTAACACTCAAGCCAACATTTTCATCATTGAGCTAAATCACTCCGGATAATAACAAGTATTAAAAGTGAATCACTAATGATTCTATTGCTTGATCATAATATACATTAATTACATATAGCAAAGTTCAACAGATAACTCATCATAAGGATCAAAACAAAACATAGATGATAGTCATAAAACAAAAAAATGTTAAAACAAATAAAAATTCTTGATTAAAGTCAAAAAATATATATACAATAATCTGAAGCACAAGAATAAAAACATGTGATGAGATAATGTAACCCCCCCCCACCAAATAATGGTAATAGCATTTATTACTTTAAAAAAAAAAAAAGAATGACTTTATTATATAAGCATCTCTCAATAAACGTTAATAAAATTAAAATTTTTAAAATAGTAATAATAATTTATCATTTATTATATAAGCATCTGGCAATATGTCATATATATATACACTTAAATATTAAAATTCAACTCTTTTTAAAATAATAATAATTACTGATACTTCATCACAAAATTCCCAAAATAAAAGTTTATTCTAAATTTCATCAGCTACATTTACATATATGATCAATAATCGGTATATTATGATTTGATGTGATGAGAACAAAATTTAATTATACCAACACAATATCACATGACTTTGTTAGTTTGCTTCCAAAAATAATTCTTTCTACACTATTTAGTATTACAAAAGAATAGTGTAAAGAGAAATGATATTTTAAAAGATTCCATTGCTAACTTATGATTTTTGTATTTGTTAATAGGTTTTTTTTTTTAGCAATATAATATAAAATTAAATATTAATCTTAGTATTGTGATGTTCCACATGTAAGTATTATTTTTATAAAAGGACTATTATTTTGTAATAACTCTTGAATATAAGTGGAATGCTATAATAATTGAGTTGATTAGTACATAGCAATGATGTGGTTTTATTTAATCATTACATATTCTTAGTCATAAGTTGCTGTTTTTTAGATTACAAAATCAATATGTTTAATATTGGTTTCTGTTATAATAAACAAAAATGTAAATTGCAACTCATTTTTATTGTTACAAGAGAAACCACAGAATGTGGTTCAATATTTGAACAATCCTTAAAAGCAATTTTGCATTAAATTTATATATAAATATTTACATAGGAACATTCATATATGGTTAACACTTTTTTTTTCTCATGTGTCATAGCATCGGCCGGGAAGCAAACCCGCTAACCCGGGACAACTGCTTGTAAGGCAGCTGTGCTGACCTCTCACCCACCAATGCTTGACTTAGCGCTAATTTAGCTAAAAATGCAAAACAAAAGTTGTAATAAACATAAACAACATGTAATGCAAAAGCAGTAATTATAAATGTATAATCAGCTGATAATTTAAACTTTGCCTAAAGTGTGATTAACATTCTATTAATATTAAATGGTGATACTAAAATAATAAAATTCATAACATGAAGTTCTTTAAATAAAAAAAAATTAGTTTAACACAAAGTGAAAATTTTTCAAGTTAGGATAAATAATAAAATTTGAGATAAAACGAGCAGTTCTCTATTTTAGTGACATCTATAATAAACTTTGAATAATCATGATTATTAGATAATAGTGTATTTACATCTCTATCTTGATTTGTTTCTAATTTTTGTCTTTCTTGTTCTATCATATACTGTGTAAACAAAATAATTAAATACTTTGCTGTTATTCCTTTGGTTCACAGATCAGTATTTTATAAATATTCATTTTGAAAACTCTACAAAAGTAGATTTATTTTCATATTTTTATCAAATTTTTCTTTATATAAGTTTTTTAAAAAAACAACAAAAATATCCTTGCTTCAAAAACAAAATTTTGACAAAAAAAAAAAAACAATGGCACCTGTATTACTTAAATGTAAGGCACTGTTTGCATCAAAGAATAGCTTCTATTATATGTGAAATGAAAGTATATAACATGACAATGGGGTTTAAATAAAATATTAAATGAAAAAAAAATGTTCCTAAGAGAATTGCACAATAATATTTAAATCAGGTGATTGAAAAGCTCCATGCAAAATGAGTCATGTTCTAAAATTATATCAATGCTCAATTGGATGAAGGCAATCTAGATGATATGCTTTTTTTTTTTTTTTGATGATTGTTAAGCATAGGTCATTGTTTAAAAAAGTACAAATAATAATTCATCTAAATACATGATAAGTTTGCAATTACTCACTGACTAGTTCTTAAACACAGAATATCATTTGCTTATGAAAGATTTATGATCAATTGTTTTTGAGCAGCCTCTGGAGTGTTCAGCAATGAGCCCTTTGTAATATTTACCTTCTCAGCAAGCAGTCATTTCCTATCATGATTGGTTCTAGAAAGTTTTGTTCTATCATAACAGCTATCATCTTTAAGACTGTCAATCTTAAAATATTTACACAATCCTTAGTCAATTGCACCTTAATCTCACATTTTTTCTCATGGATTTCCAAAACTATGATATTCCAATAAACAATTATTTCCTATCATAGTTTATTCCAGCAATTTTCCTATATAATGCATGTACTATTCCAAGATTGTCAATATTAAAACATTAAACAATGCTTCAATTAATTAACATCAACAACTTGTTTCTCTTAAACTCATATTCCACATTTCTCTTCACAGACTTATGAAGCTGAGATAAATTTCCTATAAGATATTTCTTTAGAATTAATCTATAAAAGATAATGTTATGTTGTTATGTACTTCTTTTTTTTTTTTTTTTTTGCTTCATAATGTCAAAAATATAGTTTGCATTATTATTTCTGATATTTGCCATATTTTGTGTATACTAAAAGAAAATTTATATTTTAAGATTCATTACATAATTTTTTTTCTAGTCCTGGAATAAATAATCAAAAAAAATCAGCAAATGTATATATTTGCTAATTAAATTATCCACAATGTTTTTAATTTTCACTTTAGATACTTTAATATTCTTTTAAACTTTTTTTTTTTAAATTATGATAATTATAATTTTTTCCAGAATCTCTATTAAATTAATATACCATATGTTTATGATACACTTATTGGTAAAGTTAAAACAGCTTCTGAATGGTTCATTATATAATAAAGGCTTTTCCAATATTGAGAAATAATGAAGGAAAAAATATTACTCACCAGGCACTCAACTTCTGATGGTATGGTGAGAGCTGTTTATTCTTCCAGTTAAAAACTCATTTAGCTGCTATATTAGATAGCTAGCAGGATTGTTCAAAAATATATTATCTAAAAAAATAATTCTCAGGCCAAATTGAAAACATAATTTTTTGAAAGTTTTACTTGTCCTGGATTTGAACCTTAGACCATGGTTGGAAATGCTATGTGGCTTTTTATGACATACATGTGTGAATTATTTCAGTTTTAATAATTAATCATAATCATAAATAATTGTAACAATTCTATTAAAGTATTTTCTCCATTCTTTACAGAGATATCATTTGTAATTTTCATATACCAAATTTTTATTTCTATTTATAAACATATAGTCCTTTGTTTATAATCATAGTAAATATTTTATAAATTGATTATTTTGCAGTACTCTATAGTCTTCTACAGAAGTGAACATAAGTGTCAAGGCTAAACTTTTATCTTAAAATGTTTATAATTTTTAATCTATAGTCTGTTAAAGCTTCTTCATAAATAAAAAATATATCTTCTTTAATATTTTTGTGATATCTCTTTTAATAGTTTTATATTTTCTTTATTTCCATTCTAATATCTGTAGTATAACGTAATGATACATAATGATTGATTAAAATAATTGTATATCATTTATGTATAATATGGAAAAATAAATTGAATGGCAATAGTGATGAAAGATGGACTCTCAGGACAGAATGCAGTCAAATGTTGCAAAAAGAATTATGGATTTTTTTTTACATACCTTTAATCAATATAAAAGAGCTGGATTAAAAGCATTTGCTAATGTTATCTTGGAAAAAAAAAAATATGTGATGCCTTGAGAAGATATAATTAAAGCTTAGAATCATTTACAAACTATAAAATAAAAAAGCTAGATAAGAGGTAATCATATCAAGAGAGCAAACCTATTATTAAAGCTAGAAAGAATAAATAAGGTTTACGATCCAAAAAAACTGAATCATTGTCAGAAATAAAAACAAAACATGCTGACATGATATTGCCCTAGTAAATGGAGATTGGAGTGGAAAGTTAAACAATATGAACTTAGAATCAGAAAAATTAACAAAATTATTATGATTATAATGTTGTTCATTTTTAATATCATGATGGATTTTATCAAATAGATGTCATGACATTAAAAATATTATATCCATGGAAAGGTGAAAAAAAGTCATTTTTAAAATAAAAATATAGCCCAAAGCAATATATATCATATAATGAAGTATTCAGGCAAACTTTATATGAAGCTGGAAATAGGACAATAAAATATACTTTTGTAAAATAAAACATAGAATTCAAAAGAATCATGTCAGAATTTCCAGTTTTGACAAAAAAAATTATAGAAAAATTAAGTCAGTAATACGTTAAGACCTATCTGTATATTCTTCAAAAATTAATTGGTATTCAGTGTACCAAAAAATATGATTTTAAAAAATTATCCTAGACTTAGATATTAATTTAAAAACATCAGTTAGAATTTCCACATCGGGTCTTACAAAGTTGGAAAAATGGAAAATAAACCTAAAATTGATCCTGCAATAGATATTTAGTTTGAATCAGGCCATTTAATTGATCAAGAATGCTAATAACTATTACTTTTATTCAAGATTTTTCTTAAATATTATTCTTCAATACAAATATTTATTATATAGCATATATTATTTATGTTCCCATTTTCTGGAAAATGAATGTAATGTATAACTGATGCAGTTATCTGAAAATATAAAAAGCAAAGGTTATTTTTAATATTATTATACAGCACAAAATCAATTCAGTTCAAACAACTATTGCCCAGTAATTGACAAGGGTAGAGGCCTTTGTCATGGTTTAATGCATAAAACAATAGCAGACTTGAAAGCTGAAAACTTATGTTCACAATTCAGTTGTTCCTTCATGCTTAAATGTCATATGGGCTTCCTAGTGGCAAAGCATTCCAATATTTTTTTATTGTTGAGATTGTGGGAAAAAATTGTCAGATCCTATTTAAGTTACCAAATTTTATCACAGCCAAGTTTACAGATAAATTTGGTTGTCAAACATTCATAATAATTTCTTAATACTTAGAGAAGTGGTAGTGATAAACATAGGGAAACAAATATTTTATCATATTTACAAATAGTAATATTCAGAAATCTATGCAATAATCCAACACTATAAGTTTTCTTATGCATGTCTTACAAATTAGTAAAACTCAAAAGGTTCCTAATTTAATTCAGCCTGGAGAAAAACTTTTAATAATTTCTAAGAACACAAGAAATTTATAAATCCATATTTCAAAGATGAATATAATTATCCATAATGAATAAATATTATCAGATTGTACACAGTATTATATTAGATAAAATTATAGAAAATTACAAAAATTATCAAAATCTATTAAAAGGTGAACCTTTTGACATAAGTGATAATTTAGCTCTTCATGAATCTGTTATTATTTTTTTCAAGAGACATATAACAAGTCATACAAATATTAAAATTGTATGATGAATATAGTAAAAATTTAATGTTATTAAAAACAATGTTGTTCTTGATATTTTTCTAATCAAGAATTTATGTTTGATCCTGATATATATATATCATTTCTAACCATTATCAATCAATTGCAATAATATCTACTTTTCCAATCCATAGCTTCTTTTCTGCACATCTTATCAGAAAGCTTCCTTATTTCATCCATATATTTCACATGTGGTCTCTTCCTAGATCTTTTATATCTCTTAGAATCCAATGTAGGACTTTTACTAACCATCTATTACTATCTTTTCTAGCAATATATTCAGCCCAGTTCTAGTTTAGTTTTTTAATTTTTCAATAATATCAGTGCTATCAAATTTATTTTCTCATCAATGTATTTCATTTCAATTACTTTTTGTTACTCCTAATATATATCTCGCCATACATTATTGAATGGTCTGAAGTCTTTCTATTGCTATTTTGTTAAGTGCCTAAGTCTCAGATTCATAAATAAATTGGTAAAACAATATATTAAAAAACTTTTCTTTTTAAATATATAGATATATTTCCTTTTAATAGTAATAAATGATTCTTATTAAAATCAATCCATTCAAGTTTAATTTTTTGATTATATTCATTTATTATATTTACATCTGTACGAATAATCTAAGATATTTGTGATGTTAACTTCTAATTTATGATTATCAATATTTGTTTCCTTCTAAGAAAGACCATTGAATTTTTTTTTTTAGCATTTATCTTTAATCCCATGTTCTTATTTTCATTTGGTAAGTGTCAATATTTTCTAAAATTTTGAAGTTTTATGTGAAAAAAAAAAAAAACAATCACATTAGCTGCAAAATCTAGATGACTTAAATAATTTTCACTTAGTTTTATTTTCCCACTTTAATTCATGAAATACTTCTTGTAAAACTGATGTAAAATGTTTTGGAAATATGGAACCATTCTGTCATATATATTTCTCATTATTAATCTTTTTAATAACTTCATGTAATCTAATCACTGCTGTTGCATTTTAATAAATATTCTTTAGAATATGACAATATTCCAGATCCAATCTTAATAATCTGTAGTTGCAATCATCATGGAAATGCTTATACAATCAAATATTATTTATTGATCTTTTGTTGTTGTTGTTTTGCTTTTTTTGATGATTAGATTCCAATGTTATCTGTAGACAAGTTGGAATTATCTTGGTAAAGATTTTGTATAGAACTGGTGGAATATTGATAGTTACATAATCTCTAAAATCTTCTTAATCATCTTTTTTAAATAATAATATTATTACTGCATTCTTCCAATCATCTTTATATGTCTTTATTATTTAAACATTTGATATATAGTTTAACCAACAAATTTTTTATTTTTTCACTGGATTGTTTTAAGATATCAATAATTCCCATCACTTCCTGAAATTATTTTCTTCTTCATAAATTTAATTGCATGTATCACTTCATAATTTAAAATACTCAGCACTTCATAAAATGTAGTAATTGCAGGGGATATTTTATTTTCTTGTTCTTTATTATTATATAATTATTTATAGAATTTTTCCATACATTTCATAATGTTATTCAGTTTAGTAATAATTCCATTTTTTATTTTTATAGCTGAAATAATTTTCTTTCCAAAAGCATGATGTTTTACAATTGTGGAACTTTTATTATCTTATATATGTATGTATTATTTAATGCAGACATATTTATTATGTGTTAAGTTCTCAGTCTGAAGTCAAATAGAATAACTAAATAATAGACTATTATAACCAAGCGGTATTTCTTTATCATCATCAGTAACATCTTGCCACTACTTGCCACAAAGTTTCAAATGGCAGTTCAGTCTTTTAAAGTTATTTTTAAAAATTAATTTAATGACATTTTTTTTTAACAATAGAAAACTGTAATCATGTAATAAATACTCTTATCTTCTTTAATATATCTTTTGTATAATATGAATTTCATATTTAGAACTAATATAAGGAATGCTTAATACCCAAGTATGCATTTGAATAGATATATATATACAATAAGATCTAACCTAATTTTCATTACATTCAAACAATTGTTAAAGTTAATAATGGCATACTCAAGCATAAATAAATAAAAAAACAATCTGTATATTCATAATTAAAAATAATTATGATTAAAAAAAATGTAATATATGTATTACAACATATTTGTGTGTGAAAACCTGACAAAAAAAATACATAGCAATTCTGCATATTTTATTGCACAATGATTTTAATATAATGAGATTTGAAACTAAACAAAACAATAAACAAAAATTTTAAAAAATAATAATTCTGATTTAAATACACACGAATTTTAAAATATTCAGAATATTATTATGTCCAATATTCAAGAATGAAATTTTACAAAGTCTATCTGTGATATATATTTGTAAACAAGATGGAATTTTAATAAGCTCAATATTAAAATTGATAAAGTAAATATAAATATGAAATGTTAAATTAAACTTAGACAGATCCAGTATTATATTACTTCACTAAATCCTATAGGGCAGACATAATTTCACTGATGAATTTATTTTATAATTGTACATCACTGCTTAGATTTTAAATATATTTTCAGGCTAAACACATACAAAATATGTATAGTATAAAAAGAACTTTAAAAGTGCCAAACTTACTGTATTCATAAATATGATACATCTCATTCCCTCAGATTAATAATTTAATGATTACTATTAATTGTTTATTAGACCAAAAATTATCATATCATTTTTAGCCCAGATATATACACTTTAGTTAAAGATTAAACACAACCACATGAAAAAAATTGTTGGACTCCATATCAATTTTCTCCATATGTAATACTTATTTATAACTTTCATTTTATCATATATACTTAAATTCTGTGAATAAAGATAGAGCAAAAAAGTAAAATTCCTTATTCATATGATTAAAGTATATATGGAGAAATATAAAAGTTATAATATATATAATTTAATGAATAAACTTGAATATTTATAATAGTATGAAAAATTAAAGACCTGTAATCAATCATTCATAATACTAGATGAACAAATATGACTGTTACCATCTTTTCTAAAGTATCAGCATATCCACACCATCCTGAGTTTTGCTATAGATCTTACCATACTCCATATGTAAAGCATATTTGGATCTAAACTTAAAAGGTTAACAAACAGAAGCATTTTATATAAATTAACAATTAAAAGTCAAATTACAATTTCATATTATATGATCTAATTATATTTATTAATTTATTAATATGAATAACTAAATATCAAATCTGTTGTGCAGACATCTAAATATACAAATAAATATTTATACAAACAATCTGTAGGAAATATTAGATACATTCACTATCCATATTCATTATAACTTTGAAAGTATTTATTAACAAAAATATTAAGAGAAAAATATAATCATAAGAATTCTAAAAATATATGCATAAATATTGTTTAAAAAAATAATGCACACAATATAAGACATATATATAAATCTATTAATTTTTCAAACCTTTAAGGAATTAATATAGCAAATCTAGTTTTGAAAAAGAAAAAAAAACCAATGGGTATGGTAGTACACATTTTGTACATATATACTCTCAACTAGTTTATAATCACATTTTTTTTATAGAATAAATACATCATCACATACTTATTATATATTGGAATAAACAGAAAAAAAATCAATTGACATTGTGTTGGTATTCCACGCATATATAATTTTTAAATAATTTATAACTTGATAAAATTAAATGGCATTAAATGGCAAATGATAATGAGAATATTGCACAGATGCAAACACACACATAAATATATGATAGCTAAAAAGCACTTCATTTATTAAACTTTGAAGGGAATTCAATTTAAAAAATTGTTCTTGCCATTTTAGGCAAATGTAATATATCAAAAAGAACACTAATAATTATATTTTTGACCATGCATAACCATTTAAAACAATTTTAATATTAAAAATATAATTAAGAAACATTAAAAAAGACTTACCTGATAAATAACTTCATTCTTTTCTTGAGATCCACCACTAATTCTTCAAGTGAAGCAGTAGAATTGAATAATCTCAGGGCATCTCCAACTGCAGAGCCAAATGAACAAAATATCCAATAGGGTAAATTGCTGAAGTTGTATGAAGTGAATGGCACCACACAAAATAAAGATATCCAATGTAACTTTTTTTTTCCAAGCAGAAAAACACCAGAATCACTACGCAAAAAAGCATAATTGTGGACGGCAGCATAATAAACAATTCCATGATGATGGTGAAGATAGCAACAGTGAGCATTCATCTCTCTTAAGCATAATTAACAAGGCACCAATCAAAATTAAAATAAAAAATGCTTCCACAAATGTCCTGCTATTCCAACAACACATATCCATTTTATTTACAACCATGTCCCAGATGTTTTTGAAACTCTAATAAATGTAACAGATAATCTCAGATGATCCTACGAGGTTGTATAGTATCCTAATACTGTACTATCAACAACTTATTCTTTATCAGACTGTTTTTTATCTAAAGCCCGTTTGCATAGTGTAATGGTAATCGTCATACGAATCTTGTTTAATATTTATGGCTGCTTGGTTAAGTCGTTCCACCACAACGAGTTTGCACATTCACAATGGCAATTTCGCTGTTAAAAAAGTTTGCATTTTTCAAAATCTAGTTTAACATTTGTTCATTGGCATTAATGTGCAAGCCCGATAAAAGCTTAAATTTTTGGCCAATCATTGCAACAAATTACCCTGATTTGGTCCCTATTTATTACTCATTCAAAGGCTTTATTTCGGAAGGACAAATGATTGCACCAGCTGAGCATATTTTTAAATTGTTGTTAAATTTCTATCTTCTTTCTTGTTCCAAAATATCATTAATCCAACAGGCTCTGGCAACTAGATAAAGCTTTAGCGGACCGCGTTCTTTCTATATACGCGTTCCAATAATGCAACCAGCAAATTCACCAGGGTGCTATGTACGAAGGAAGACAACAGAGAATTGATTCATGTGATGGAGAAGCACTGTGCAGTCAGTCTTTAATCCAGCAGTAATGGCTTCTAGCAGATAAAGGTTGCACAGAGAGAATCAAGACTGTCCCAAGTTCCTCGGCTACTACTCTTTGGATACAACGTTTATGTCTAACAGACTCGTTATGTATCCACAGCCTTCAATTGCTTCCGTATTTTCACAAGTGAATCAAAAACAAGCCAAAAGTGATCGAAATCAAATAAGATATAAAGCATAGCTTCATTCCTTCGTAAAATGCTTGTGTTTGATATATATACGATGTAAGTATACCAATTTCAGCAGTGAAACTAATTTGAAGGATATTTACTCAGCTTGTATTTTGTAGCAAAGGAAACTCCTGGACAGGCTGCTAGACATCGGTTTCGATGCTGGCGTTGATATTGTTAGGTTGTTGATTGCAATTGTTTAATTTTTTGGGCTCTATTATTAATCCTTCTTCCATTTCCATGATATCTGAACTTGTATCACTTTCAGGGCCCTTTATTTTGCCGGTTGTATGTGTTGGAAGATATGGACAGCTTGATACATGTGTAAATTGGCCCGAGTTCATCTCGTCGTGGTCAGTGTCCCGATGATAAAAATAGTTGAAATTCGAGACAATAACCGGAACAGGAAGAGCAATTGTTAGCACACCCGCTATTGCACACAGTGATCCAACTAACTTTCCCCATACACCCACTGGGCGCATGTCACCGTATCCGACAGTCGTCATGGTGACAACGGCCCACCAGAATGCGTCAGGAATGCTCTTAAAAAATGATTTTTCTGAATCTGCTTCTGCAAAGTATACTGCACTGGAGAATAATATGACTCCTATGAGGAGAAAAAATATAAGTAATCCCAGCTCCCGCATGCTAGCTCGTAACGTCCGGCCTAGAATTTGAAGACCTTTTGAATGCCTCGATAGTTTAAAAATTCGAAAAACCCTAACTAACCTGATGACTCGAAGAATAGCTAAAGACATAGCTTGACTGCTCCGACTTTCATCCGCGACCACGGTGCCCAGCGTGACGAAATATGGAATTATAGCCACTATGTCTATGACATTCATTATATTCTTGAAAAATGCAAACTTTATCGGGCACGACCCGAACCTAAATATCAGTTCAAATGTAAACCAAACTATACAACCAGTCTCTATGATAAAAAAGGGTTCACTAAATTTGGGGACTTCATCCTCCTCCACTTTTGTAGCGTTGTCTGTCGTGTTGTAGATTTTGTAGTGTTTGAACTCTGGCAATGTTTCCAAGCAAAAGATGACAATGGACAGCAAAATGACACAAACGGAAATGATAGCAATGCCTCGCGCCCAATGGGAACTCTCTGGATATTCAAATAACAACCAGATTTTTCTTTGGAGTTGATTTGACGGTAAGGGTTTTTCTTCCTCCTTTATAAAACCTTCATCCTCCCTAAATTTCATGATGGCATCGTCTCCTAATTCATAAAATTTTATTTCCTCAGAAAAAACATCCAAGGGAACGTTGACGGGTCTGCGTATTCGTCCTCCACTCTGATAATAATATAGTATAGCATCAAAACTTGGCCGGTTACGGTCAAAAAAATATTCATTCCGTAAAGGGTCAAAATAACGGATACGTTTTGCCGGGTCGCCTAGCAAGGTGTTGGGGAACTGGTTAAGCGTTCGTAGTTGCGTTTCAAACCTCAAACCACTTATATTAATCACAACACGTTCACAACATTCATGGTCATGAGGTACCTGAGTATTTGCTTCATCTGTCACCACGTCCACCACTTCCTCGCCCAGCTTCGGCATCGACCTGGAATTCGGAATCGTATTCCGTGAGTGGATCCGCTGCATCTCTTTACTGTAGGGCATCCCTCCATTGCCCTCCAGACCCGCCATTGCAACCTCCATCCTGCCACCAGCTTTTGCAGCCTTGTGTTTGGGGACAGGACGCACTACGGGGGTAAACCCCCACTTCTCGATAAAATCTAATTTCGAAATTTTGGTTTTAATTTTGATTGCAATAATGGCGGTCCTCACATATTATTCGTGTTGCCCGGATGAAAGTGAAATCGTGACGTAAGCACCATCCTCCAGCCCGATAGCAAGATGGTAACCCTCGGCGTCATAAGCTAAAACATGCCGAGATAATATTTTAATACGGATCTTTTAAATTTAAACAAATAAGCCAATGAATCGGAGGGATTTCAAAAGTAATATTATTCATTATAATTATCTCTAATCTATTTATGAATGACATTAATTTGTTATAAAGGTAAAAAAATTTAAATTAAATACCAGCTCCGCGCCTGGCCGACTCTAGTGATGTAGAGCAGGAGCAGAATTATATATAAAATAATTATCATTTTTTCAAATGTTTATTTGAGAATTTAATTTTTATAAATTTCAAACCGAGGCAACACGTACATTTTTAACAAATTTTCTTTTCCCAAATAAAATTTATATTTAAAAATTTATATGACAAATTTAAATAAAAAATCCAATTGATTTTAAAATAAGCTGCTGCACTCCTTAGCAACTAGACAACTACAGTTTTGCGCATGCGTCTGTGATTAAAAAAAAAAAAGGAAAATGCTATTGTGCTTTTAAAACAGGGGGGGGGGGAGCAATTAAATTATAATTTAAAATAATAAAAATATCATATTATAAAAAAATTAACAAATAAATAAAACTTGTTGATATGTAAATTAACGCTAGCATTTTAATTTTTTTGTTTTTGTTTGTTTACTTTTTTATTCAGTCATTGCAAACTGAAGCCATGCAACGTTTGCATTATAGCGATGAAAACTTGTCTAACCTTGATCAGTATTTTCTTTCTTTTTTTTTTTTTTCAATGATCATTTAAAAATAAATTATTACAAATTTATTTAGTTAGGTTAGTGTTTTTAAAAAGCAAAAAAACTGTGCTCTTTGCACTATTTATAATTTGAATAAGATGCATTGTAATGATTAACAAACCAGAAGGGGGTACTTAGCTCATTGACTTTAATTAACTGTAAATATATTAATGAACATGTTTTGAAAAAATTAAAAGATATCTTGATATATTGCAATAAATAAATTATTTTTTAATTATATTCATTTGTTAATAAGATAAAATTTAATTACTAAATTCGCTTAAATTAAACTCGATGAAAACAGATGCTCTTTTGAATATGCATATGTGTCTGAATAAATATATCATCATTAACAACAATTATCAATCTACTGCAGGATGACGGATCCATCTCCGATCTTTAGCCTCTCTTCACCACATAACCCTGCACGCTTTCTTATTTCATCCATCTCACATGTGATCTATTTCTGGGTCTTCTACAATCTCTAGGAATCCAGTTTAAGATTTCAATTGTTCATCTATTATCATCTCTTTTAGAAATATGTCCAGCCCAACTCCACTTCAGTCTTTTAATTCTTTCAAAGATGTTAGTAACACCTGTTTGTTCTCTTAATCATGTATTGCATTTTCGATTTCTTCTTGTTACTCCTAACATGCATCTCTCCAAATTTCTTTGAGTGGTCTGAAGTCTCTGTATTGCTCTTCTATTAAGTGTCCAAGTCTCAGATCCATAAGTAAGAACTGATAAAACATATTTATTAAAAACCTTTCTTTTCAAACACATAGGCATATTTCCTTTTAATATTAAGTTATTTCTACCAAAAGCACTCCAACCAAGTTTAATTCTATGATTAATTTCATTCATTATGTTTCCATCTGTATTAATAATCTGACCAAGGTATTTGTAGCTGTTAACTTCTTCTAACTCATCATAATCAATCTTTATTTTCATTTTTTGAGAAAATCCATTGAACATTATTTTAGTCTTTTTAACATTTACCTTTAGTCCTACTTTCTTACTTTCATCTGATAACTCTTGCAACATTTCCTGAAGCTCTAAAGCATTATTTGCAAAAACAACTACATCATCTGCAAAATCTAAATGACTTAAATAATCTCCATTTACTTTTACTCCTTTAGCTTCCCATTTTAATCCACAAAATACTGCTTGCAGCACTGCTGTAAAAAGTTTTGGAGATATGGAGTCACTCTGTCTTACACCCTTCTCAATGTTAACCTTCCTAGTATGATTATGTAATCTAATTGTTGCTGTTGCATTTTTATAAATATTCTTCAGAATATGACAATATCCTGGGTCTATACCTTGATGATTCAATGCTTTAATCACTGAAGAAATTCTTATAGAATCAAATGCTTTTTTATAATCTACAAATCCAAAACATAATGGCAACTCATATTCATTGATTCTTTCTATAACTTCTCTCAATACTTGGATATGATCTATACTAAAACCACTTTTAAATCCAGCTTGTTCTTTTGGTTGGTTGAAATCCAATGTTCTCTATAGACACGTTGTAATTATTTTGGTAAAATTTTTGTATAAAACTGATAAAATACTGATAGGCCTGTAATTTCTAATATCTTCTTTTCTCATCTTTTTTAAATATTAATACTGCATTCTTCCAATCATCTGGTACATCTTTATCATTTAACATTTGGTATATAACTTTGCCAAAAAAAAATTCTATTTCTTCACCTTCTTCTTTTAATATATTGTTATAATTCCATCCTTACCTGGAGCTTTTCCCTTCTTAAATTTAATTGCATGTATCATTTTCTTCATTTAAAATCCTGGGTGATTCAGAAGATATAATAGATGTTAGGAGGTATTTGTTTTTTATTACTATATAATTATTGAAAGAACTCTTCTACTTATTTCATGATATCCTCTCTCTTTTTAGTAATAGTTCCATTTTTTTTTCTTCTTGCAGATATAAGTTTCCTACTAATACCAAAATGTTGTTTTACACTTTTGATAATTTTATTCTCTTCTATAGCTTTCCTTGCTAGTTCACAATTATAGTTTCTTATCAACTCTTTTTTGTACCATTTTACAAAATTTGAAATATTCAACTCTTCTTAATGCATCACTTTTATATATTTTCATATTCCTTTTCTTTTCTTCATAAATTTTCTAATCTCAATAGAAATGTTATTGGTCAATTGCTGCTTTTTTCTACCAGCTATCTTTGTTGAAGTTTTTAAAAATTGTATCGGTTATTTTCCTATTAATTTAATTCAAATCTGAATCATGTTCAAAATCTACTAATACTTGAAAATGATTTGAAAGTTCTAATTTAAATTCATTAGAATGTGTGTAATGATTAATTTTTGTCTTTCTAGTTTTGCATTAACACGTATCTTATATCTTACTAATCGGTGATTACTTCCAGTATTGAATTTATTAAGGACATTAAAATCTTGAAATGTGTATTTTCTGTTAATCAAAATATAATCCAATTCTGCTGTACATTCATTTAGATACTTCCATTTCCTTTTAACATTTTTCTCAAAAAAAGAATTCATAATATAAAGTTGTTGTTTTTTCTGAAAACTCCACAAGTCTATATCCTCTCTCATTTCTATTACCATAACCAATTTCATCTTTCATTTATTTAGCATTAAAGTCTCCCATAACAATTTCAAATGTTATCTATTCTGATCAAAAGCTTTTTGTACATCCATATAAAAATCTTCTAATACTTTATCACTATGAGAACTTGTTTGGGACATAAACCTAAATTATTTGCATTTGGTATCTATCAATTTCCTCAATGTTATTCTTCCACTTTTTATTTATAATTATTTCTATTACACTTGTGCATCCAATATTTGAGCATTTGAAGTAAAGTACATGTTTACTTTTAAATAAATTGTCTCTTCATCATTTCTTCTAATTTTACAAAGTCCAGTAATGTCCCATTTAATATGAGACAGTTCTTTTTCCAATTCTTGCAATTTTCCTTCACTTGAAAGTGATTTGCAGTTGTAAGTACCTAAATAAAAAGTCACATATTAAATCTAGTTGGACATTATTTGATCCGATCTTCAATTTATTTACTGCTTACTACAGGCATCTATGAAAAGGACAAGTACACATCTATAGATAATGTCTATTTTTTAAAAAAATGAAATGTTATAGCACAATGAAACTAATTTTAGATTTCCATTTGATAATGAAATCACAATGTGCCAGACGTCACCCACATTGCTTATAAAAGTAAAATAAACGTCTTAATGTTACAACTGTATCATTGCTATTTTCAAAAATATGGAATGACCAAAATATATTTGATTGCAGAACATATGAAAAAAGCACAATCATTGACAATTTATCTGATTATTATTTTTAAAAACTAATAATAGGTGAACGAATCTTTTTTATTCTGCATGTATTATTTTTTCAGAAAAACATTATGCTTTAGAAATAATTAAAACTTCCATAATATTCTTTTGTTTTTGAAATAAAAAAGAGTAGTACAAACAAAATGACTCTTATTGCAAGCTTTTTCAAATAAGCTACCTGGAAGGATGTTTACAACCACCATTTATGTTACATTAACCATCTAGAGTAATTATAAATACATATTTTACAATAATGTACAAAAACTCTGATTATGCTCATCATTATTCAGAACTTTACAATGATTTTTAGTTTACTTCATATTAAATCATTTTTAGAAATCTATAGTTTTTATCTAAAAAATGTATAAATGACAAAAAGAAAACATATTACATATATGTAAGTACAGTTGTAATTTAAGAAAATATATTTTGCACAGTAATGATGTTTTTATGTCTTTCATAATCAAATAGTTAATGATGCTCTTTTCCATAGAGAAAACTAAATAGTGTTTAGTGGTTTCATGAAAATCTGTTTGCAATGCTGTCCAGCATCCAATTATTTTTCCAGTAAGTATATTATTATCTCGAATAGATATTGAAATTATTAATAAACAGTGTAGAATCACGATGATTAGAAGAACCGTGGTGCTTTTGTAAAAATGATATATATATATATATATTTCCATGAATTATTATAATAAAGAACAAAAATGAGATAATATTCATATAAACAAAGAACTTTTAGTTTTTGATGTTGCTTAGAAACTATCAATTACTATTAATTGAAAATGTCTGAGACCAAACAAGTTTTTTCATTAACCTATGTTAGCTCTTTTATTGGAGTTTTCTATATATACACATACCATCTTATAGTAAGAAATATCTAATTGTCAATCAAATAAAATGAGTTATACTTTGCCAACAATCCAAGAAACAAATTCAATATGACATTGTTTAACATCTACAATAGGAAATTTTTCATTTTTCCAGATACTGTTGTTTAAACTTATCTTCCACATTAGTTATTGGCCTTTTTGTGAAATGATAATATTATTTATATAGAGGTTGGGGAGATTTTCACCCTCAATATATTTACATAATATTTTGCATGATAAATACATTTTAAACTATTAGTATAAGTTAATATTTTGTAAAGCTAATTTCATACAGTATTTTTTAATAACTAAAGATCCATTTCTATCATAATAGATGCATATTAAATATATTTTACTTATGCAAATTACAATTAATTGCACATTTAAAATAATCTCATAAGATATCATTTATCTTTAAAATTCAGATTCTTACTCAGAAAGAGATTCAAAGTAATTGTGTGTCCACTAGTTATTTTCATGATCTTGGATTTCTCAACTAAAAATTGAAATTTATTTTATATTTCAAACAAGCTAGCTAATCAATTATTGATTAATAAATTGGTATCTAACTATTATTAACTAGAAAACAATAATCTCAAGTTAGTTCAGGCAATCAGATAAGTGCTAAACCACTGATTATAAAGCAGAAATATTGTTGTATATAATACAAATATTTCACTGATGAGGTACTCAGCATGTAATTTATTATTGTCTTTTATTTAATCAATTATATAAAAATACATTATTATTATTATTATTATTATTATTATTATTATTATTATTATTATTATTATTATTATTATTATTATTATTATTATTATTATTATTATTATTATTATTATTATTATTATTATTATTATTATTATTATTATTATTATTATTATTTTATTATTATTATTATTATTATTATTATTATTATTTTATTATTATTATTATTATTATTATTATTATTATTATTATTATTATTATTATTATTATTATTATTATTATTATTATTATTATTATTATTATTATTATTATTATTATTATTATTATTATTATTATTATTATTATTATTATTATTATTATTATTATTATTATTATTATTATTATTATTATTATTATTATTATTATTATTATTATTATTATTATTATTATTATTATTATAATAAATTAATGCATGTTTAAAACTATAGGGAAATAGTTAAAATGATAGAAATAAATTAAATTAAGGTTTAAAAATAATAAAAATGTAGAAAAATATACATTAAAAATATATAACAGCTTATGCAAAAGAAATCAATTAAAAATAAGAGTAAGAAAAAAGAATAATATTAATTAAAAATTTATAAGGATATATAGTTATAGAAATCATTAAAAAATTATATTGTTATTTTTAAATTCCATAATGTAGGATATTGTTTAAAATGTTTTTTTATGTATATATAAATAAGCATTAATTATATGGTTGTATATATTTAAATGTTGTAGCTCTGATGATGATTGCTGGGCAATTGAAACTTTAAGCAAAAAAGAATAAATTATATTTTCCATTTTATATTGCATTAAAGGACTCATTTAAGGTGTATGTGGTATTTTATTTATACTTAATCAACAGTTTTATATAAAAATTGCTGTTTGTACAATTTAATACTTTAATTTGAACTTTTAATTTAGATTTTATATCATCAGAAAGATATTTAAGTTTATGATTCTGAAAAACATTATTAAGAACCAAAATTTTTTTGAGTGAATCAATTATCAGGGATTATATTTTAATTGTTAAACCTAATCAATATTAGACTGATCTATCATAGTAAATAATAAATTATTTTATTCTTTAGTTTATGTGCTAAGACAAGAGTGATTCTCTACTTTAATGTCATCTATAGTAAGCTTGAGTAGTCATTAATTATCAGATCATAGTGCACTTAAATTCCCAGATCAATTTCTAACTTTTGCTTTTATCAATGAGAAAAGAATTGAGCTTTACTAAAATAAGTAGCTACTGATTGCAAATCAGATCTATATAATTGTTCAAGTGGATTGGCTTGGATTTGAAACTTTAGGATATTTTAAATTTCAGATGTTTAGCTTAAATAACAAATGGAGTTAAAGGTAGTTGCTAGAAGCATAACTGCATTACTACCAGCTTTGAATCTCAAAGTCTTATTGATAAAGGCAAAAAACAGAAATTGGATTGAGATTTAAATGCACTACCATCTGATAATCTCTGATTATTTAAGTATTATTATAGATAGCATTAGTCTAGAGAGATGTTCTTATTTCATAGTGATAAATATTTAAGTTTGCTGACCTTAGATAGAGAAATGATATATTATTTTCAAGTCAATAAAAAAGTATTTATCAGTATGTACATGTATGATCTACACAGATATATCCTTTTTATTCATCTGAAATTAAACAAAATATTTCCTATCAATGAATTAATTTAATTACCATAACTCAGAATATCTTGACTATTGGTTATAAATTGTCTAACTTACTAATGCTTGAATTTAACAATTAATCATTGTTTTTTGGTGTTATCATTAGAGTCAGTGAATTATCTACAAAAGTAAAATTCTATACTTGAAACAAAAGATTAAAAATGTGGATTCGAATCCATAACCAACACTATAATTCATCTGATTACAAGTATAGATATGTACATATACCATAGCTTTTATTAAAGTTGTTACACTATTACTAATTTGTATTAAGTGTTTTACAAAAGTATTCAAAAAAATAAAAACCCTGATTTTTAAGATGAATATATTTATCTTTGAGCATGTTATTAGAAACATGTCATAAGGTCTGCATATCTCAGTGAAGTTCATTTTCTTAAACTGGCATTTGTAAAAAAAAAAAAAAAGGCTCCAAAACCTTTTAAGTTTGTACTATTTACAAATTAACCTAGTCTAATATTGCTTTACCTCAGTGATTAGCTGATGAAGATATATATATTCTTAAAATGTTTATAAGCGTTGATTATATATATATATATATATATATATATATATATATATATATATATATATATATTGTAACATAATTAAAGAGTTCAAAAGATAACTAAAAATATCAAGAATTATAAGCAAATTATGAGCAAATTATTATAACTCAGGTATATGGAAATCACGTGAAGTGAGTACACTCGTAATTCAATAAAATATAACTCAGGTATACAGGCAGTAGATCTTATCCACTTTCATTTCTTGGTTTGATGTTAAGTGCATGTTTAAACAAATACTAAGTGAATATGGTCTAGCAGGGCGCCACTAGATTATCTGAATCTAGACACGGTTATATCTAATAACCTTTCACATGTACCGGGTTTGAATCCCTTTTTGGTACTTTATTTCTAATAAAATGGAAGATTTTGCTTTTTGAGCCATATCACTATAAGCACTAATATTTAGGTAAAAGTAAAACATCTTTAAACCAAAGTGGAGTATATTAGACATAAATCATTTCTCAGATCTTAACATAACAAATGTGTTTCAATATTTTTATAAGTTTACTAGCTCAGATTATATATAACTAATTTAGGATGGCAATTCACTCATCCTTGCATGAAATAGATGATGGGATGTGGTTATAATAATACTAAGAGATCACTAAATATTATAAAATCAATATTTATTTATGGCCTTTAAACAGTTAAACAGCTCATTAATTAAAACGTTGATGATGATGATGATGATGATAATAATAACAATAATGACAAGGGTTTCAACTACAGCTCTAGGACTAAGCCTAAACATAAAACTAATTTTTATAAAGAAATTCATAATTATTGCTTAATTTTAGCATATTTACTTATATCTTAAATAACTAATATTCAACCATTGATGATGATGAATAATCACACTTAACAAAGACTACACTTAATGAAATATATACGCCTCGTTTAATAAAACAAACTAATATTTATTACTACATTTCTAACATATACATAAAAATTTCTAGATAAATATGAAAATTGACATGAATAATAATAATAATAATTGATTATATAACAATCCTCAGATTAATTTTAAGTTCTTCCCCCTTTCCCTTCAAATGTATTTTGTATTAAGTTGGACGTCACATTGACCATGATTTTCACTCCATGAGAAAAGTATTTCAAAAAAAAAAATATTATCTGCTCATTAGCACACATACTTTAAAAATCCAACATGTAAATAGAATGTAAAAAAAAAATGTTAGTAAAATTGAAAGAGCAAGTTTTAGAAAAGAGTTTTAAATCATTATCTCCTCCCCCGTTCTTCTACCTCTGAAATGCTATACTTAACTTGAAACAAAATAATCCAATATTCTAATACTACTCATTATTTCACATTCACTCACAATTATACACATATAAAATATCATTATGTATGTGCGTGTTTTATCCCATGATAACAAAATATTATTTAAAACCAAAATAATAATATATTAGTTAAAACTAAAATCATAATACCATAAAAAAAAATTGTTTTACACATTAATATTGTAAAATTAATAAACAAATAATTTTCATACATTCAAGATCATTTATGAAGCTCAAAGTTATTATTAGTAAGACATTCTTGTTTTTAATCGATCTGAATAGTCTTTAAAAGTTCTTTAAATAAAATGTACCACTTTATTGCTAAAATGTTTATTAAGACTGATATCATAAAGAAAATAGATATAAAAAGTCATATTACCGATCTTTTGTTTGTGGCGAATTTCCAAGGGTTCAAACTTGTCTTGTATAATGTCTATATTTCTGCAGCTACTATTTCCGTTTATGTGGGAACAATCTCTTTCTTGAGGTGTATAACTATTTGATGATGATGACTCTATTGAGGTTATTTGCTTTAGTGGACAATTTGGAAATCATTATATTAAATTTTCTTCTCTTCCTGTCAAGCATGTGGATGAAATACAGCAGTTGTTTTCCCATTTGTAAATTTTCTTGAGTTTAAAATCAGTTGTTGTAACAATTAATTGGACTTGATGATTAATATTTATCAGTAGATTAATTCATCTTCTTTGAATGCAGGTGAATGCTTTCTTCCTTCTATTAAAAACATCTTATTTCTCTGGTCAGTTGAAAGGTGTAGAATATTATTTTAGACACATCTTTTCTTTCCTATGTGATGTGCAGCTTCCCCAGATGGTCCGGAACCGATGGGACATACATATAATTTTTCTAGCCAGACATTTCTTATATTTTCAGCATTCAATTGGATAGTTTAATAATCTGAATCATAAACAATAATCCTAATAATAATTCAAGACAGCTTTTTATATCCAATTTTTAGCTAACTTAACCAATCAGAGATAGCATCACTTGCTATTTTTGGACAAATTTGTTTTAATTAGATCTCTAATTTATTTTCAACTATATTATTTTTCAACTGAAAAGTTTAATCCTTTTTCCAGACACTTTTGTTTAAAAAAAAATAGACTCAATCCTTATTTCCTTTCTTTTCTTTTTTTTTCTTTTTAACATCCAGGTAACACTTCAAATCTTTGAGCTTCCTTCTTTAGATCTTGAGATAAGACAATTTCAAAATTAGAGCTCTGACCCATTATAAGCTTCCAAAGTGAAACAATCATTTACAAAAAAAAATTGCTACAAAGATCGATATCTGATTAAACAGATTTCCTCTTTTAACAAAAAAAATTGTACAAAAAAAAATAATTTGACAGATTTAATACTTCCTTTTCTTTCAATATTTAGGAAATGTAAATTTTTGTATGTAATGTACACACATCCTTCATTCTTTCAAATCATTCATAAACTAACCTTAAATAATATGATTGCTAGCTTAGTAATTATAACCCAATTATTTAATTAAGTCTGTAACTTTTAAATCCCAATTATAATTAAAGAAAAGCAAAATAAAAGTATAGAATAAAATATTAGAATTGATCAAGCATAGGTTAGTTTTAAAGAAAGTTAAAATGTTTAATATTTGAAATATAAAACAATTAAATAATTTACACATACATTGCCTATATGTATGCATTATAACTTTGCTTTTTAAAGAAAAATTAAATATTAAATAGTTTAAATGTGTGTATTACCTTTCTATCAACACACAAACAAGTAAAGCATGTAATTGTTGACCCATTCTTTCTCTGTTTAAAGCTTTTAGAACTGGACCTTGTAGGGTTTGAACTTGGATGCCCTACAGCTTCATTTATGATTATATAAAAATGTGATGATGATTTTTGGTTTACCTTTTCTACATGCACATTACTATAAATTTAGCTAGTGACTAAATTGTAATGGCACAATATATATATATATATATATATATATATATATATATATATATATATATATATATATATATATATATATATATATATATAATACCATGCAAACATAATGTAACATATTAAGTACATAATGTAACATATTAAGTGCTACTATCTGCTATAATTACAATGATGTCATAATTTAGAACTAACACTAGCAATTTGGAAACAATTCCTTCATTGCTTCTCTGATTATTTTGTGCAGTGATAAAGTGTCAGACTTTGGAGCTCCATGAATAGTGGCTAGCTATCACTTTCTGATGCTCAATTTTCTTATGAATTCTTGAGCAATGAATCATCTGATCACTATTAATGCCTGAACTTACATTATCAAATAAGCTATGACATTGTTTTTCAATATTTTTTACTGGTATTTCAATTAATGAATGGAGTCAATGCCTTATATTACTTAGTGTGGTTGGTAGATTGACAGACTTAAAAAGCCTTACGCTCCTGCAATGAAGTTCACATATGCTAACCATTTAATTATTTTTTATTTATATATAATACTGAATTCTGACCTTATGATGATTATGGCTTATACTTCCATTTCATAATGTATGTGAGAGTGTATGTATATGCAGTATAATGTAATATAGGGAATATGAAATTAGCTTGAATAGATAAATTTATGATGTATAGAAATGTGTATTTATCTGTAACTGTAACATGTTGATCATTAAAAAAAATAAAGAAAAATATGATTTTATTTCTTTGCCATTTAAATTGCCTTCTTACAAATGGTATGTAAAAATAGTAATTTGTTTGGAAATAATATTGCTTGAAAAAAGAATATTACTTTGAATAATTTATTAAATAATACAAAGGAAATTTTTGATAGATTATTCCTGAAGTAGTATATATTATCCCTTGTTTTTGTAAGAAGGTACATATAGATCAGAGTAGTTTGAGATTAAATGAAAGAATAAAGGTACATAAAAGTAGGGTTAGAAATAAATATCTTAGTTCTGCTTTGTAGATCCCTGAAAAAGATACAGAGCACACTATTAATTTTGATGAAACTAAGGTTGTCTCCCTTGAGAGAAATGAAATAAAAAGAAGAATTAAAGATTCTTTATTATTAAAAATTTATGATTCTGAAGTAATTAACTTATTTAAAAGTTCTCTTAATATGCAAGAGTGTATGGGAGGTAAGTGGAATTGTGGGTAATGCTTAGTTTAAATATGTTATTTTGTAGTTCTTTACACTTGAGAAGTCTGCTTGTAGCAGTGAAACCATTGGTCGTGTTTTAGAGTTTATTTTTTGGCTAGATTGCTTGAGTTGTAAATTTGTGGTAATTTTGGTTATTTATTGACTATTTTAGCTTCATTATTTTAATGTTTATATGTATGTATATATAAATATGCCACTTTAGTTATCATTTATGTAATGTTTTAAAAATTTATTAAATATTTTATTAACCATATAGATCTTCATCTCAGTTCTTCATTAACAATTAAGTTGATGATGATTAAATCACATTCCCATTTTGTAAAAACCATATTGAAGAAATTAAGTTACATTTCCTGATAATCATCACTTTACAACAATTTGTATGACAGAATAAGAGTTGCATCACATAGAAACTTCATTTACAATTATGATATATCAAATTAGTTCCTAGAACACCACTTCTCTTGACTACATATGATAAAGATACTATTCTTAATATCACAATACCCTAATTCCATACATTGGTACATTAGCCAACCTAAAACATATGACACTTAGAATCATAAACAAGCTGTAAATTTAAGTATGCAATGAAAATGAGACAAGATTTAAACAAGAATAGCATACAGCAAAATTAATTTTAAATAACAAAAAGTAAATTTATTAAAAGTTTATTTAATACATATATGTATATATTAAGTATCTTAATGACATAAGACCTCATTACAATTTAAACTATTCAATAGAGACACAAGCAGTGATAAACAATCACTGATGATAATTAAGTATTATTTTGTCATCATACTCTATTATCTAATAGTGTTCTTCTCTTTATACACACATATGTATTAAAAATTACTATACAATTTTTTTTTGTTATATAGCACTGTTTTCTAATCTGTTTTGAGTCATAGCTCCCTTTTTAATAGTCAAGTAAAATGCAATCTCTCACCAACTTTGCATAGAAAGAAATTTTTAACATAGTAAAAAATACACAATAAAAATAGATTTTTCAGAAAATAATTCTAAATTCATATTTGATGAACCAAATATCTAATGTGACATTAGTTATTGCATTTTATAATACATTAAAGATCAGCCTTTCAAGCTATTGTGCATGCGCTTTTTACGAGTGTTAATAATAAATGAATACTTTCACTCCCAACACAACATATAGTATTTATGAAATAATAAAATGAATCCACTTATTCTTTCCAACCCAAATGCTTATATATGGGCAAATCTTAAGTACTGGAAATTGTGCTATATATAAAATAAATGCTTATTTACATATGTTTAAGTTTCATTTGAAAGTGACATTTAGTAATTTCTAGATGATTTCATTGACATCATTCATTCAGACATTGTAAACAGTAATTTAAAGTGAGTGGTCTATCCTCACACTTTCATTTCCAGTACTTAAGATTTGCCCATATATAAGCATTTGGGTTGGAAAAAATAAGTGGTTTCATTTTATTCTTTCATAAATACTATATCTTGTGTTGGGAGTGAAAATATTCATTTATTATTAACACTCGTAAAAAGCACATGCACAATAGCTTGAAAAGCTGGTCTTTAATGTATTACAATTTATAAACATTGCACTATATATAAAATAAATGCTTATTTATTGCATTTTAACAAAATTTTAGATTGTATATTTGTAAAGCTAATCTTGTATCATCCTTAACATTCAATCTGTTTCTCACAAATAATTGATATATTTAAAAATATTTAATGGGTATAAACATTGTGAGTTTTTAATATTTTTTAAACATCTGCCATAATGGATCTTAAATCACTTCCTTTCATTTATAAAAAAAAATATTATAACCATTGGTAGAATGTTGCAGTGTAGCCATATTAAAGTAAATATAAAAAATAATAAATATCATATGTAACAGCTATATAAAATACATACATTAATAATTGTACATAAAAGCCTTTTCCAGCATATGATTTTATGCCTTTATCAAAATCATGTGCCAAAAATTTTATTTTTATGTATAATATTTAGCCAAGGCAACATCCTTTAACAATAAAAGTGGTACCACTTTTATCTATGATCTGATATATTTATGAAGACACTAAAGATTCCAACTTGACTTAAAAATGTGAGATTAATAATACAAAGAAATTTAGACAAACCTCATTAATTAGACAATATATAATCTGTTCTGAAAGCAGACTAATAAATAGTCAATTATAACTTCCAGATTCTGAAAGTAGACTAATAAACAGTCATTTATAACTTACAAATTTCAACTTAAATATATATTTACTAAGATGATAAAGCCAATTATGAAGACATTAATAGATTTATAAATTTAGTGATAATAATCAACCTTAAGGTATTAACTATCTCAACCTGTAGTTAAGGCAAGCTCCTCACATTACTTGTCAACTTACAATTTTTAGTGTCTACATAAACATATCAGATCATAGATAAAGATGGCACCACCTGCCTTAACTACAGGTTGAGATTGTTGATAGCTTAAGAGTTGAGTATTTTCTAAATTTATAAGCCTATTAAAGTCATCAGTAATTGACTTTATTGTCTTAGTAAATATATACCTCTTGTTTTTTTTTTTACGAGTAATAAGTTTTTTTGAATTAAATTGATTAAATTCTCTAACCTTTATATAAAGCGATAAAAATTATTAAAATAAAACGTATAAAAATAGAAAAGGTATTTAAAAAAAAACAAAAGTTGGGAATTTTTTTTTCTTTTTTGTTGAAACGGTTAATTATCGAATGGAAATGTAAATTTAATTAAACCGTGGGTTTAAATGAAAAATACCGTCGATAGGAAACAATAGAAATGTGAATAGAGAATCCTGATCGGAGGGGCCTGTGGTGAATGAATTCATCCTTCATTATAAAAGGAAATTGGAAATTTTAATCAGTGACTGAATGTATTAGTGGTTGTAGTCGGGTGGGATTGAGCATTTTTGTGTTGGAAATGATTTTTTTGTATATAGTATAAATTTTTTGGTTTTTGTAGTTGTTTATTTTTATAATTAATTTAAATTTTATATATTGTATTAAATTAATTTTTTTTTTTTTATTTATTTTAATTTTTTTATTTATTTTTTTTTTAGTTTATTTGTTATTATTTTTAATGGAATGTGTATGTTTTAGTTTATTGGGGTATTTATTTTTTAGTTTATGGTTGTTATTGTTATTATATGGTTGGATTTTTTTTTGTATGGATTATGGTTTTTTTTTTTTATTTTTTTAGTATATATTTTTGTTGTTTTTTTATTTTTTTTTTTTTGATTTTTGATGATTGTGTTTGTTTATATAGTATTTTTTTATAATTTATATTTTTTTAAAATTTTTGTTTTTTGTTTTTTTGTTATTTTTTGTTTTATTTGTAATATATGTTATGTATTATTATTATTTATTGTTTTAGTTATTTGGTTTTTGTTTTTTTATTTATTTAATTATTTTGTATTTTGTTTTATGTTTTTTGAAATTTTTGTGATTGTGTTATATTATATTATAATTTTAAATTTATTGTGTTATTAAATTAAAATAGAATATATATAATTAATTATAAAAAATAAAGTTAAAAAATAAAATTAAAATTAAAATAATAAAAATAATTTTAAATTTATATATGTGATAAATAAATTTTGTATGTTATTTGGATTATTTTATTTTTTTTTTTATATTTAGATTATTTATTAAATTTGTATTCCTGGTATGAATCTAGAATAAATTAAAAAATTTTTTTTGTTATTGTATTTATTTTTGTTTTGGTGGGATACTTATATAAAATTTGGAGCTACAAATGACTATTTATTAGTCTGCTTTCAAAACAAGTTATATTTGACTGTTTAACGAGATTTGTTTAAATTTCTTTGCATTATTAACCTCACATTTCTTGGTCAAGTTGCAATCTTTAGTGTCTATATAAATATATCAGATCATAGATAAAGGTTGGTACCACCATTATTATTAAAGGAGATTGCCTTGACTACAGGTTGAAATTATTGATAGCTATAATATATAATTTTGTTATTATTTTTTATAAATTATATAGCATATAAAAGCGATTTACCCGCTGACGAAGAAGCTGCAAAAACCAAAAATAATTAAATGGGCCGAGCGCTTTCGAGGTTTTCCCTCATATTCATGGCCAACATAAGTTATAAATCATTTATATAAAAAAAACAGCATAACAGAATTCCCTTATTTCTATTTTTGATCTTGAAATAAATATGTACTGAAAACTTCAATATTATAAAAATAAATACATTTAAAAATAACTATGGTGAACCCAAAATATATTTTGTGACTCTTTGGGAGTTATGATCCACAGATTAAAAACAGATTCTAACATGATCACTATTATTCACTTACTAGTTTTCTCTCCTACTATAAACTTGTGAAAATGGAAAATTTAAAGCAGAGAAATGATTTTTATACAGTGTGCAATTTAGAAAGCATTGCATGTGATTTAATTATATGTGAATGAGAGAGAAAGTATTTTAGACAGAAGTAAATTATTGTCAGTTGAGTTTGCAACAAGAAAAATTGCTGAAAAACCAAATGGGAATATGTCAATATTAGCAGTTTCTGAAAATAGATTTTGCAAAACCATGTCAAAGAATAATCTCTTAGAAAATATAGCCATGATTTTAGGTAATTCTGAATTCAGATATCCAAGAATTATCTATTTGAAATAAATTATCTAAGCATTGTAAAGTTTTTTCCCCCAACATCATTGAAAAATAGTAACTTGGCAAATTATATGATGGCTAGAATTGACATTAATTAACAATATTTGCTTATTCTCTCATCATATGGCAAAAGTTCTGAAATTAACAATTAAACTTCAAAGCTTCTGGGCATTGTGGAAATTGACTGTCTATTATCATCCATTATTTAAAACTGTATATATCATTAAACAGTAGTAAAAATAAAAAAAAGATTACTTGCAATCTCATATTTAGAGTTTGAAATTCAAAATCACTTAACTTCCATGGACCACTCTTGCTAATGATAATTTAATTTCCTTCTTGATTATTAATTTTTTATATTGTATTTTCATTTCTTTTAACTGATCCTGTCTACCATTACACGGATTTAATTTACTGATTATTTTTAATTCTATAACAAACATCTTAGTTTCACATTCCTTTCAAGTTTAATCCCATTAATTAGTTTTGAGCAAAAAATTTTTTTGCCCCTCACAAAGTTTATAAATCTTATTTCTTAGATATTCTAATTGCATAAAATGTATATTATAATGCAACTATGAAATTGAGATGCTAGAATAAATTGTGCTAAAAGGATAATTGAATGTTTTATTATTCAATGTGTCAGATTGCATTTGAGAACTGAAAGATTGGAATATGATTCAAAGATAATTGGCTCTCATGACCATCATTCCACTATTACATTAAACTACAAGAGGCTATATCAATGATGATAAAATATGATTTGGTTATTGTACCTTTTCCAACTTTTGAATAGTAAACTTAATATTTAAGCTTATAAGTAGAACCTTAGTAGATCTACAGTAAAGTTACTTGTTGCATACTTACATAACTGTAGCTCTGGGATTTTTTTCACTCAAAAAAGGATATGTTTGATGAAAAGCCATTATATTTAACTCAATTCTATTAATGTGAAATATGTTTTCATACATTGTTAAAGCAATAATTAATCTATGTATATATATTTTTAATTTTGTGGATATTTTAATTTATTATAAATGAATCTTTTTGCTTTTTGTTTTATAATTTCAGATCATGTCTTTTTTTTCCTATCACACCTATATTTCTCAACCCCTTCGTTTTTTTTATTCCATATTGAAATGTAACAATGTCTTCTAGTTTTCATTGATTTCTCATTAACTATATTTCTTTTATCTTGTTCTTCCTAAGACAACTTTTCAATTTTCTCATATAAATTTTTATCTTTATAATTGCTATACTGATAGATTGTCCTACATTCTTGTACCATATAAAATATATTTTAGTTAATCGAGATTATTTTATTGCTAGAGTAAATTACATCATCATTTGTCTTTTTAATGAGTAAAAGTCTCATATCTTTTATTTCTTCATTCATAACTGAAATATTTATTTCTAATACATCATTTGATTCCTATTTAAACTCACATTAATTCACTATCTACACAGTATTTACACTAGTTTTCTTATTTAAACATTTTAATAATATGAAAATATATAAATTTATAATATAAATATGAAATGCTACAATTTAAACAGTAGACAGGATGAAAATGTTGGTATACTATATATCTAATGGTCAAGCATTATCACTTCATACATAATAACTTTTTGTCTCTTTATTTAATCTGGTTTTGAGCAGACAATTTTGCATTGATGTTGTTTGTATGCAACATATTTAAAAATAAATTTCTTAAGATATATATTTTCATAAAATTTAAATATTGTACTATTATAATATTATTATATTATTAATAATATATAAATCAGAGTATTGAACTGTTTTTTACTAAGTCTTATGCTAAATAAGATATTAATATAATAACTAACTTCTGAATTATAAAACTATGACCCTACAAGACTTCTATTATCATAGCTTACAATTCAGAAATTGGATATTACATATAACATCTTATATATTATATTACAAAGAGATACTTCAATGCTCTGAATCATACAAAGTTTTCAAATAGAATATTTAAATTGGCAAACAGGATGTCTGAGCATATGGACTATGCATACAATATTCTGATTTTTGTTAAAATATCATAAATGAAAAATCATCAAATGGCTTTTGCTCAGAAATTTGATCACTGAAAGTAGACAAACTGTAGTCATAATTTATGATCTTGATCTCCTGAGACTTTATTACACTAAGCCATTTTGCATCACAATACTAAGTCACATCTCTTTAATAAAATAAATTATATAATTGATTAACAATATTTCTAATATTATCTTATACATGCAATTGTAATATCCAAATAAATAGTTACATATATTCTCTTAGTTTTTATTTTTTTCTAACTCTTAATTTTTGTACAATATATATAAAGACATAATCGTAAGTTCATCATTCAATAATCACATATCAGGCTGCATCAAATTGCAATTAGATTTTCTATTAATTATCAGCATATTATCACTAACCAAAACAATCTTTATCCTTCAGCTATAATTAGATGGATGTCCATTTATGGACTATTATGAATGGACAGCTGGTTTTGCTATGGGTCATCACTTAAAAAACAAATCCAATCAGATTTTAATTGCAGATCGTGAGCGTGGTAGATACACCATATGCCATTATATATATGTGTGTGTTTGAAAAGTACATTTCATTATATTTATTAAATTTTAAAATATTTTTTTAATACTTTTCAGAAATATTTATTATATATATAATACAGATTTTTAATCAATTTACAATGGGATGTTTTTCTACTCGGGAGGGGGGTAGATCAGTACTCTCTTTTTATATTTTTTTAATGCTACTGATAATTATGCATATTTGTTAATAGATTTCTGAATTATGTTTCGTTTATAAAAATCATTGTTTAGGAAAGCCGAGAAAATGTATATGATAAATAGTAAATTTGGCTTGGTTTTACTGTCAGCCAGACATTTAAATTTATAATAAATTTCATGGTAAATTTATAACAATGATAACGTCTGCGAAAAAAATAAATAAACAAAGATATGGTTTAATCAAATTATTATTTAATGATATACTATATATATAAATATTTTTATAAATCTTATTTTAAATTCATATATACATCAGTAGGAGTAATTAAGCTCATGTTTAATTAGTTATGAAACTTTTTTAATCTCTTTTTTTTTCTTTCAATTTTTGTTCTTTTCTGCGATATTTTTTCTAACCGATAATGACTTTTTTGGGGCAATATTATTCTTGCACCAACATTTGGAGTATATTTACTCTTTTCATATTCTCTTTTTGCAGATTTTTTTTACCTATCATCTGCCATATTCATATCTTATATTGTTATTTTTAAAAAATTCAGAGTCAAATTTTTTATATTATTTCTTCCATATTACTTACATTAACTACTTTAATTACCTCTTCTAAAAAATTTTTTTTTAAAATTATGAGTTCAATTATTTATATAGTTGTTAAGTGCATATTTACTTCAGGAATGGAATTTAACAGTCTTTGACTTTATATATCATTATTACCACTTTCAAATCAAAATTGTTCAATTGCAGGGTAAAAATATGTTCAAATTTAATCTAGTTTACTACTCCATAGCCATTCTTTTCAGCACATTTGCAAACTTTCTTATTTCATTTATTTATCACCCCTAAGATTTCTTTCTAGATTCTTTACAATCTTGTCTTTTAGCAATATGTTAATTCTAGTTTCATTTCAGTCACTTAATTCTTTCAATGTCAATGATAATGCTTGTTCTCTCAGCTTTATATTTCATTTGTGATATTTTCTTGTTATTCATAACATACATTCCATATTTCATTGAATAATCTGAAGTCTGTGTCTAAATCTTGGATCTGCAAGTAAAACTGGTAAACCCATCTATTAAAAACTTTCTTTTCTAACACATAGGCATATTTCCTTTTAATATTAAGTTATGTCTATCAAAAGTACAACATTCAATATTAATTCTGTGATTAATTTCATCTATTATGTTTACATCTGTATTAATAATCAAATCAATTTCTACTAATCCATGATTATCAATTTTCATTTTCTTATGAAAAATTCCACTGAACATTATTTTAGACTTTTTAGCATTTATTTTTAATCCTACTTTTTTATTTTTATTTATAACTTTTCTAACATTTCCTAAAGTTTTGAAACACCATTTGCAAAAACAAACATATTATTTTTATATCTTAAAACCATTACTTTCATATCTTATTTAGAATGTAATAAAAATGTTTGGGGATTATGTTTCTACTTTTTATTTTTCCTTTTAAATAATCCTTATCAAGATTTTTAAATATATGATATCATTAATCTCATCCATCAGCTACTTCATAATCCAGTTTTATATTATTCATTACGACTTCTTTTATATAACTTTTTTTTTCTATTCTGAACATAACAAACAATAATGTTTAGCATTTATATACTCTTCTTGATTGCTCATAGCTTAATTATTTTAATAACAAATATAATGCACTGCACATTCTCTTTAGAATCTAGTTAATCTGGATTTTGCAAGTTAGTTAAGATAGGTTTGGAAAAGTACCAACAAACAAGCAAAATAATAATAATAATAACAATAACAACAACAACAACAATAATAATAATATTATTTAGATATGTTATTTTTTTAAATTTTAATTGCTTAATTATAAAATGAAACATTTTAAATAAGCAATACTTTTAGAAAATACAGATATAAAGAAAATATTTTAATATGATTTAGAAATTATCTGATATTAATGTATCTATAGAAAAATAAAATGATTTTAAAAATCTTAAAAATATATATTTTTAAAAAATTAAAACTTTAATATGAATGCATTTTTTGAAGTAAGTTTTCAATTTGTGGCAATTTTCTATTAATATGTATCATTTTTTCTTTAAAAAAAAGACCACTGAAGATCTCAATATTTTATTTATCAATAAAACTTTGTTTTATAAAGAGAATACACTTAATTTTTGTATTAATTTGCAATTTAATTAAATGAGTTTTCAATATATATGCATATATGTAAAATATATTGATTTTTATTTACTCCATAATTTATTGTTATTTAATATATATACGATCTAGCTTTTAATCCACTGCAAAATAAAAAACTCTCAACATATATATATATATTCATACTGAGGAATACAAATTGATACATGGTTTTATAAATAACATACAATATTAAGCAGTCTTTTTCATTCTTTGTTTTTTTTTTTTTTTTAAAAATGTGATTAAAATTTACATGGCAGCTCTAAATAGAATGATGATAATGAATATAGAATTTATTCTGGAAATCTGATTTTTCATTTCTTAAATTTCTCTTCATACTCTTTTCTTTTAACAGATAAGCAATAAATTTATAATGAAAATATCCTTGCATAAAGCAATATACTTTAATTTCTTAGCTGAAGAATCCTGATCTTTTTCATTTAAAATAGTTTCTTGCTTCATTCTGACATGATCGATATATATAGAAATGAAAATATTTACTTGTTAATATGAAAAAAAATCATTTAATTTACATTTAACATAAAAATATGCAGTCTTGGATTCTGATGAAATCTTTCACATAGTGCATAACTACTGCAATCAAGATAGAGAAATGGTTTTAAAAATTATTAATCTGTTGGCTTGTTATTAGATTAAAGAAAAAACAAGCAAGCAAGATAGGTTTTAACACATAACCATTTTCAAATTGCCAGATAAAATATCAATAATTTTTTGATTATGAAAAGTTCTTTAATTACTTTGGTTATTTTTGGTAAACTATCAACTTTTGGAAATTGAAATAATTTGCTAAAATATATGGTGTTACTTTATCAAGTATAACTACAAAGATGAGATAGATTCATGCATAAGTGACATAAGATTTCTTTAAACTAGCATTCTTTTTTTTTTTAAAAAAAAAAAAAAATAATGATTATTATTTTTCTAAAAAATGTTAGAAATAAAAATAATTTTGAAATATTTTAATAGAGGTATAAGTTAAGATTATTGTGAAGAGCAAAAAAGCAAGAATATTATTTTTCAGGATTAAGCACATTTAATTTTAAAATATTGAATAAATATGGAAACAAAAAACAAGCTAATGATGATAACAGATTTATTAAGAGTGATGCAAATAAAAGACTAAATATTGTAGAAAGTTATAAAAATAAAATGTAATAAATAAAACTGGATTATGAAATAACTGATGAATGAGATTAATGATAGTGTACATTTAAAAATCTGGGTAAGAATTGGTTAAAAAAATTGAAAATATAATACCCAAGCATTTTTATTAAATTCTAAATAAGATAATAATGGTTTTAAGATGTAAAGCTCTAAAAACTAAGACTTATAAAAACATTTTAAAAAAAAAGATTAGAAATGAATAATGAAAATTAATAATTATTTCTAAAAAAAATTATATAATTTTTGTCATGACATTAAGTTTCTTTAATAATAATAATAATAATAAAAGTAAAATTAAGTATGCACTAACTTATTTCTCAGTATCAAATAGGCATGACTTAGTGAACTGCCTACTGATAAAAAAAATCACATTTAGATCAGATTAAGATAATTTCTTTGAAAATTTCAATGGGGAAATCATTATATATAGATAATTTTCTCAAAGAATAGTGAATTAATATCTATATATATATTAAAGTGAATGTTTTCACAGTCAACAGATACTTGAAAAAATATTATATTTAACATAGATATTTTTTCTTAGTCTTTGCAAACTTTATTTATTTAGCATATACAATATGTTGAACACTAATGAATAACTTTATCTATTGACTGCTGTTGTTGATAGTAATGCCAGGATTAATTTTGTTTAAAAACTTAAAAATATTTGCTCATTTTAATCAAATTAGAATATCTCCCATACACTTTCTAATTAAAAAAAAAATGTAAAATTGATTTTAAAATATTATTTTTATTAATTATTATGATTATTATTATAAATTTATTTAAACACACATTGATTACATGAAAATTAAATAACACACATGACATATAAGAGTGATTATCAGTATTTTAATAATAATCATAAGTAATATTTACTAAGGCTGTAAACCTTAAGAATGCACGTGAAAATGCGAAGGTAGTGATCTCTACAGGTCTTAACCACAAATTATGGTTAAGACCTGTAGAGGTCCCTACCTTTGCATTTTCATGCACATATTATTAAGGTTTACAGCCTTAGTAAATATTACTTATGATTATTATTAAAATACTGATAATCGCTCTTATATGTCATGTGTGTTATTTAATTTTCATTTGAAAATATTTAACTCCCAAAATCTCTCGAGCAATGTGATCAAACTACAAGAGATTGACATAAAGTACTTACATGATATCTAAAAATTAAGATTTATTAGGATACATACTGTGTTTCCCCAAGAACAAGTCCTAATGAGAAAATAAGCCCTAGCATGATTTTTCAGAATGCTCATATGTCCTAGTTAAGATCATCAGCCAGATAAACAGCTTTTGTTTGCACATTGAAACACAATGAATGTATTTAATTATAAAGGAATGAATGTATAAATAAACAATACTATTGACATTAATATTTTAAATAAATGGTAATATAAATTATATGGCACTTATGTATTTCACCAGTAACCATTTTCAACAAATGTAATTCTACCTGTATAGAGAAACAATTTTCTCTCAGTTAAATCTTGGATTGACTTTATGAATGATGTATAAATTCACTTATGTATTATTAAGTACTTATTTTATATTTTTATTTCATATTTAGATTTAAAATGCTTGATTTAGTTTTAGTGTTTCATCATGGTAACTTTTAAATACTTAAGATAAAAGAAAAAACAAACTGATTTCTTAAACATTTTTTTTTCAACCTAAAAACCTTTAAATAATGGAAATGATTTTAATAATCAAAGTTTAATTTATCAATCTTTCTTCTAAAGTTTTAAAAAAATAATACCCAAGCAGGATTATTACTAGTAATTTGGAATGTGCTTGCAATGTGACCACTTGATAATGGATGGATGTGGTTGGGTTATATATGAATCTTCATAATTCAATGTCATGTGTAGTAATGGAAATGCTTAATGTGCTCATGTAAAATACGAAAACATTTTCTGAATTGTTATGCCTAAATTTTTTTTGTTCCTTTTGTATGGGCAAATCTTTCTTAACTGTAATCATTTTTGTTATCATTCCTGTTTCATAAGTCTTCAATTAGCACTTGATTTATTGGTAAATTTAAATAAATAATATTTTGATTCTCAGATGAATGCAAAAAGAAAGAACTATTCCAGCAACTACAAGAGAGGAATTGTGGAGGCTCCTGGGATAAGAATCTTACAGCTTTCTGTAAACAGAAGTACTTGAATAAATATACATTTTCATATTTGAATAAATGTAGATTTTTGTAAATAAAAAAAATAAGACATCTCTTGAAAATAATCTCTACAGTGTCATTTGGAGCAAAAATTAATATAAGACCCAGTCTTACTTTCAGGGAAACACAGTATCATTATATATATATATGCACTTGTCAAATAAATTTGAATAATACTCAGCAAATGTATATTCTTTGGCAAACACTTATGTACTCAATCCATTTACAAATAATATTTAAATTACTTGGTTTGAAATGTAAAAGTGAATTAATCATAGTTTATATAAAATATTATTGTATCTATGACTGCCTACTATTATTAAACATATGATTATGAACAATTATGATTGTTATTAATCATCTTACATGCACTTCCATTACATAGTTTCTTTTAAGCATTTCCTCTGTAATAAAACTGCTTCAACTGTAAATGATTGCTTGCGGTCACAATATGACTTTAACTATTCATATATATATAACTTTCCTCATCTTCAAAATTTAAATTTTATATGGAATCTTTTTTTTTTTTTTAGTAAAGCACAAATTCTGATTTTAAAAAGTTTTTTTTTTTTTTTGCACAATGTTGAAATGAATATTTCTTCTCTTATAGATTTTAATTCCTTCTCTCAGCATTTTGATAGTCCTGTTATTTAATCTAATCAAAAATGAATCATTTTGGGATAGAGCCATGATAGAAAAAAAACATCTACATCTTTAAAGGAATATGAATCCTGTATTATTCTTTGGATTATAGCTATTGTATTTGTACACCAATACTTCTTTGAAAAAATTAATTAAAAGAATACAAAAATTAAAAAATAAAGCAAGAATGAACCATTAGAACATTTTAACATTTAAATATAATTTTGAGAGCATTTGATTTATTATTTATCTTTAACATCTTAAAGATTATTTTTAATGCAATTTCTCTTACTATTCTTTTTACACATACTTTTCAAAACTTTTTTAAAAGCAGTATTTTTTCCCACTAGAAAATTAGGTCCACTTTACTATAATCTGAATAATTTATCGTACGACGATAAATTTGTTCCCATCATGCATTTTGCAATTTATTTATTTTTTTACTTTTATTATTTTAAAAAATCTTAAATTGTTTTAAATATGAATACTTAATAGTAATAGTCTTTAGTTGCATACAATCAATTAAGATATTACAAATCGAAGTTTTTAAATTAAAAAAAAAAAAAAAAGATAACTGATTTATGTTATACATATTTCTAAGGTAGATGATATATTTATAAAAAATTTTTTTTAAATTTTTAAATTTTTAACTTTATTTTATATATTAAATATGAAAGAATATGAAAGGAAATATATGTGAAAATAAAGTTAAAAGATATGGTGAGATATTGATTAATGAATGATATGATATATTTATTTTCTATTGCCTCTGTAGATATAGAACAAAGAAACATATTTCGTTAAGTGGATTAACCATTGTCCCAGTCATTGATAAAATAAAAAAAATAAAAAACCATTTCTAAAAATACTGTAGCAGTACAGAACACTACTAAGATTTAAATAATTTAACTATTGTTATATTGATTTTTTAATAAAATTTTGTCATTATTTAGTTTATAACAACTTAACAAACAGATATTCATGCTGGAAAAATAAATAAAATTTATATTTCATATTTAAAAAAGAAATGTTTTTATTTTATTTGTTATAGTATAGTGTTTAGAACATCTGCTTATCACAATATTATTCAAATTTCGGTAAAAGTTTACTATAACGGTCTATCTATGTTTGCCCTCTATTGTTTAAAATATAAACTAAATTGTTTGAGAATCTTACGTGTATGTTATTATATTACAAATAAATTAAAATTTAATCAAATGTAAAAGATAATAAATAAAAAAAACCTTTTTAAAGAATTTGAATGTTGGATTAATTACACGACATTAATTAAAAGAATTACTTTTAATTTCTTTGAAAGTTAAGAATTTAAACTGTCTACAACTTAAGAATTTAAAATAACTACATTTATAGCACTTGTTGCAAAAAAAAAGAAAAAGACACCCTATGTGTTTAATGGTGCGGATGCACACGCGTAGTTTTATAGTTGGAAAAAAAAGTCTGCTACATGCTTAGGACCTGATGGTGAAATTTTGAGTCATCCATCAGGACAACTTCGTGCATCCCGAAGACCTAAAATATTGAAAACATGTGGATGAGAGCAAAGCGTAAGCTGAAATTCCAATCTGGCACTAGCAGAGCTTTGTTTTCATCGTACCTGCATGAATTTGCCCTCCGGAGTAGATACAGTAATACCACTTTTTTCTCTAACTTCCTAGTGTGTATAGGACATAATTATGTTTAAAAAGGTAAATGTTTTTTTTTATTATCTTTTACATTTGATTAAATTTTAATTTATTTGTAATATAGTAACATACACGTAAGATTCTCTAACAATTTAGTTTAAATTTTAAACAATAGAGGCAAACATAGATAGGCCATTATAGTAAACCTTTACCCAAATTTCTATGATTCAAATTCAGGAGACTGAACTTGGACATTTTTTTCAAATTAAAGCAATTTTTTTTTTCAGATGGTTAACTCACTTAGTTATCCAAACTATTATTAACTAGATATAATATCTTAGATTAATATGAATTGATAAACTGAAGGTTGATGAGTAGTCTATAAAACCCAAATAGTTACAATTTGGTATTACCTTTATTATAAGTGAGAGAAGTATCATCACTACAAGAGATAAATCCATAGCATACATTTTTAGATATTGAATCCTTTGCAGAATTCCGGAAGTATTCTTTCAGCAATTTATTTCTACCACATTATTTTACAAATTATCAAAAAAAAAAAAACTTTTATTGAATAATATATATATATTCACTTTTTCCTTAGATTTTACAAAATATTATACTTTCTTTTTACAGCCTTTGTTCTCAGATATTTAATTCAAAAGACAATTTAAATAAGGTATAATACTGCTCAAAATTTTAATTTCATGATTTACATGAAGCCAAATAATTCCAATAGTTTTAAACTTTTCTCAAAAAAATATAATCCAATATAAATAATACATACAGCATATATATTAAGAAAAGCTTGTTTGATACTTTAAAATAAAAATGTTAAATACATCAATATAGTACGCTAATATAAAGTTGAAAGAATGCTCAGCAAACTGTATTGATGTATTAAACATTTTTATTTTAAACTTTATTTTAGTATACATGTTTTATATATTATTTATATTGAATGATGTCAAATAGTTGTAAATATTGTATCATAATTTTTCAATCATTATTCTTGATATTTTTATTTAATTTTCATAAAACTTTAATTATCATTTTGCATCTGACTAGTTAATCCTTCAATTATATTATTTAAAAATTATTTTGTAGAATAATTGTATATGGCAAAGAGATTTAATTTTATGAATTATGATTAGATTTTGATCAAAAGACTAATCTCAGACAGTCAATCTACATTATTTTAGAATGGATGGACTCTAGAGCTAAAGATTCTCAGATTGAAGTTAAATTTGTAATTTCTTATATTCAAATGTTACATGATCTTCAAAGCAATTAACTATTTATTATTTTGGAATTCATAAGAGGTTTTATGGTTAATTAAAACGTTGTCCAGCTTTAAAAAAGAGCCATAAACTAAAAGAATATCATCAATATACATGTAGATATATTGTGGTTCATATTCATTAGTCATCACAAAACTCATCTTAAATTTATTCTTTTGAAGCTAAAATGGCTCATACTCATTTATGAATTACTATTACTAAATAATGTTCGAATTCTATACTATCATAACAAATTCTCCAAAACTTTTTATCAATTATTATGATATAGCAAAATACACAAAAGATTACTACTGTATGGAGAGTTTTGCCTGTGTTGATTCATTTATAAAGTTGAATTGTCAAAAAATCAGGTAAAATCCTTCTTATTTATATGCTATGAGTATAATACATAAACCCAAAAAGTGTACAATTCTATGTTAAATGCTTGCTCTCAAACAAATGGCAGCAGAAATACAAACATGGTAATCTAATATATGCTTACTTTTACAGCTGCTATAGTAATGTAACATGCATACATATATTTTGCAATTTACATAGAAAAACTCATTTATCAAAAAGTTGAGTTATTAAAAAAAAAAATCTGATCTAAGAGAATAGCTACTTTTCAAATTTGTACCAGATATAAAAGTAAAAAGATCGCAACTCCAAAATATCATCAGAAAAACAATGATGGCAAATTATCTAAAATCCAATCACTTTTGTTTTAATGTACACACTTGAGGTCCACAATTAATAAAGCAGTTTATGAGCATTGTGATAAAAGTACAACTTTCATTATCACATTTTCTGCCACATATGCAATACAAAATTTCATCATAATCAAATACTTGTAAGTAATAAATTTATTTTATTAATTGATCTTTTTCTTTTAAAGCAATATATGCTACTAAATTATATTTAATTTTATTTAATCGATTAAATTTTATTTTTCTTTATATTTTATATATGTTATATTCATTTATTTGAATGGTTTTGTTACTAATCACAAAAAAATCCAAAAACCAAGGACTTTGAAATATCAGTATTCAACTTACATATATAACAATGAAAAGCCATAGAAGAGAAACAAAATCTTGAGAATATAAAAAAAATCTTTATATTAGTAAAAAAAATTGACTTAGCAATAAGAAAAAGGGCAATAATACTAAAAATAGTGCTTTCATGAAGTGGGTGAAAGAATTCTAAAAAAAACTACAAAGTAACAAAAAAAAAAAAATTCTACAATTACATCTTTTGATATTCCAAACTTTTTAAAAGAAGAAATGAGACATGCAATTAAATCTATGAAGAATAGAAAAACTCCAGAAAATGATAGAATTATTATCAATACATATCTTAAAATTGGGCAAAAATAAGTTATTGGCAAAGGCAGAGACCAAGAGTTTCCAAAGTGGTTGGTATCGACTCCCTGGGGTTGATCTAAACTTTCTAGGAGTCAATAGTTTCAATAAAAAAAATGTGGGATTCAATGACAGCAAAAATAGACTCCCTTATACTGCTATTTGTTTGTTACTTCAAAATATCTATGATTACAATAGGTACCTAATTAAGAGGTAAAATAATTAAAAAATACATTTTTGATAAAAACACATTACATACCAAACTTGTGAATGAAAAGGTAAAATGTGTCATTAAAAGTCACAGATAAGAATGCATGAAAATACATGTAGCACAAACATGTTTGTGCATTGTCTTATCAAACATATCAAAGCAAGTGTAGACATGAAAAACCATTGCATGCCCATACTTCCTCACAATCGGATGAAACGATATTAGCAGAATCTATCTGTCTTGTATGGTCATATTTTCATAAAACACTATAAATTGGTTCATTTGATGTGACATGTACTTTGATTTGAACTTTGAATGCAATTATTTATTGAGGAGCAGTACTATGAAAAAGAAAATCATAGGACACAGTTTATTTTTTCAAGCTTGAACAAAAAAATTTTGTTTCAAGTAAGTACATACTTTTTTTTTTTAATCAGAGGGGCTGTGGAAATTGTTTATTAATAAAAGCTTTTATTTCTTATGATAATAATAATATGAGTGAATCAAAAATGAAATGCAGACAGTACAGCTTGAACTCTTTGAAGCTAGGATTTGTCCTGTAATTATCAAACAAACATTTACCAATATACCTCATATGCAAAAAAAGTCTTTAGCAATGATGCTATGAAACCATCAAAACTAACAGATCACTTGAATTTAGCCTGACAAAAAAGAAAAAATTTGTCATACTTTCAATCACTTAAAATTCTGAAGAGAATTATGATAGATAATGTTCATTTCAACATCAAGGTAAAATAATAATAGATTCAGGGCATTGTACAACATATCCCTACTGATTGCGAAGTCTGGTAAGCCGCACACCATAAGGGAGAAATTGTTTCTATTGGATGTCATGGAGGTATTGAATACTGTACTTTACAAACCTGCACAAGATATTATAAAAAGAATTCCTCTGAGCAATAATACAGTTCAAAGGTGTATCAACAAATTTGCAAAAAAAGTTTTTTCTCTCCAATTGGATGGGTCAACATTACCTGGTAATAAAGCTTTGTTGCTGGTGTACATTCGCTTTATTAAAGATGAGGAAGTACATGACAAACTGCTTTTTGCTACAATTTTAAAAACTGACACCAGAGGCAAATCAATTTTTAATTTAATGGAGTTATTTTTCAGGGAAAGTGATTCCATTGACAAATTATTGCGGATTTCATATGTTACCTGAAATAACACATACCTGAAGTGCTTGCAGTTCACTGCATAATCCATAGGCAACATTTGCATTAATTGCTTCAGTTTGTTATAACAGTTGTGAACGAAATCTGAAGTAACACTTTGAACACTAGACAGTTTGCTTGAACATGCAAGGAAAGTGATGAAGATTTCTATCGATTGGTTCTCCATACCAAAGTCCACTGGCTTATATTTGGCAAGATATTTTTCAATCTATTTTAGAGTTTTTGGAAGACAGTTTGAAATAAAATTTACTTAAGAGTAAAACAGATATTGCTTATTTGGCAAATTTAATGATGTTAATTTACATCTGCAAGTAGACAATTTGAATCTCATCAAAGAAAAATTGGTCATATCGACTTTTGTTGCCAGTTTAATATTTTTAAAGCAAAATATTGCAAGATCTGAGATTTCTCAGTTCCCCAACTTATTTAAGATAGGCACAATCTAAGAAAACATTTTGCTGTACATCAATCACTTGGAGGCTCTTCACTTAGATTTCAAAATTAGGTTCGAAGATATTCTATCATTGGAAATATTGAATTGGATAATAAACCCATACACTACTAGTGCAGAACCAAATATAATTTTGCAAGACGAGCTGATAACCATCAGCAAGAATGAGGATCTCAATGTATAATTCAAACAGGGTTATTAAAAGTTTTGACTGCAACAAGATATTCGATTTTTGTACCCGGTTCTATGGATTGTTGTACAAAAAAATTTGCTGGCATTTCCATCATCGTATTTGATAGAGACTTCAGGGTAGTTTTAAACCTGCTTCAGAACAGACATTGAGTGCATATCACTGAATGTGGAGACTTGAGAATGCAACTCACTAATTGATCATACATAAATTGTTGATAGGTCACCAGGTGCACACATCTCATTAAATTTAGTTCTACAATTTATTTGATATTATTAATTTGATAATTCTGATTAAAATTTTGTTGTTGTAATTTTGTTGATGTTTAATTCTGACCGAATATATTTATTTTTCCACTTCATTTTTATGTTTAATAAAGTGCTTTTAATATTTGTACTTATTTTGAATTTACATATTTATTTCATAAATGTCAAAAATTAAAAAAAAACTGCTTATATTTTTTACTTTAATTTTGTTAGCGCAGGTTTCGATATTAAATGTTGCAAGATAATGCCATATTCTGTAGTCCTTTTATTTTTTTCAATTATTAATTACACTTGATTAAAATGAAACATTTGATATTTAATAAAATATTTAATATTGAGTACTGTACAAATTTATTAATTTGAGTAAGTAAAGTAAATGACTAGGCGGTCGACAGTTTTAAAAGTTTTTGGTAAACGAATCTGCAACCAAAAAAAGATTGGGAACTCTCGCTATAGATATCTATAGCTCAGAAATAAAGATATACCAGATGATTAAAAAAGTATAATAGTATGGATATTTAAAAAAAAAGGTGTTAGAAATTGCACACTTATCAGTATTCTTTTATTTTTATACAATATCTTTTACTAAGACCATTACAAATTATCTACTGAGGAACTAACAAAAATAAAATGCTGATTTAAAAATGTTTGCAGTATAATAGATCATATACAAATATTGAAGAAAGTTATACAATGAAACAATAATTATTACCAATTTGTATTGGATTTGCACACTATAAAATGATATTTGGCACTATAAACAAATTAAAGTTTTGAATATCAGGACAATAAACTTACGGATATTGTCAAACTCTGAAAATACATCAATTGTAATAGCAGATATTAATCAAAAGGTGAAACAAAGGCTGTTAATACTGACAATTCTAAGATAAGGCAATTGCATATCTCCAAAACTTGTTAACAGTCATTTTATGGTAAATATATATATATATTCAGAATAATTTTATAAGAAATATTTTGTGGGTTAAAATGGGAAATAAAAATAAATATTATTATTTAAGACATCTAAATTGTGCACACAATGTGGTTGTTTTCATAAATAATATTTAAGAGCCTCATCAAATGAAACCCCAAAAAAATAGGTTTAAAAATTTTAAGAGTTTTTTTTTAAAAAAAAAAAGATTGATAAAAATAAATTAGAAGTTGATAAGATTATTGATACGGATTAAAACTAAATGGATAGAATTATCTAGAGAATTAAATTTGAATGCTTTTGGTAAACATAACTTAATATTAAAAAGAAATGTAGTAATGAATTTGAAAAGGTTTTTAATAAGATATTTCACCAGTACTTACAGATCTGAAATTAGAAGTTTAAATAGAAAATCAATAGATATTTCAGAATCTTCAACAAAGCATGGGTAAATGCATGCAGATTAATAATAGGAGAACAAAGCAAAATAAATGTGTGATATCAGAAACAGATGTCATTTAATACATCAGAAAAAAAAACTAACAAAAAATGGGCCTTGGAAGTTTTAAAATGGATCCCAAAATATTATAAAACCTATAGACTACGCAAAATGGTTGAAATAAATGTTTTTGATATAATTTCAAAAAGTTGTAAAAAACTCAATGAAGCTTAGTCTTTAAATCTGCAATAAACTGATATTTAATGATAATTGTATATTTTCCATTTATAGGTTACATATATATTATAGTCAGTGAGAATAAATTACTTTAAGATATTTGAGATTTTTATGCAAAATTATTTTTTAGGATGAAATATACAAATACTTAAATTTTCAAAATTGTGTAGTTTTTAATATATATATACTAATGAATGTGATTTCCTAAAAGGCATTATTATAATTCATTTCATTATAAAAATATATACTGCCATGTGCTTTCTAATCATATTCTAGATAGTCAATAAAAAAAAAATCTGGTCATGGAAGTGCTTCAAATTATAGAAAGATAATGGAATTTATATTTGTGCATTATTAACTTTAGGATTGTGAAAAATATTAAGTATTAGCAAGAAAAAATAAAGTGCTGATTTATGACTTTCAAGATATATCAAAAAATTATCATTGAATTGTTCCACAATACAGCTTAAATAGTTATTTTATTTTATTAAAGTGTCTTCAAATTAATCTTCTGTTATCCATTAAAAATTTAGATTCAATAAAAAAGACTATATTTTTCAATTCAAAAAGCTGTGTTTCCATGGAATTCTCAAAGATAATATATAAAATTGAATTTGTTATAAAATTTTTGAAAAGTAGAGCCCTAATTTAATTTTGATCTCTTAACTCAATCCTTTGTTGTTAACAATAATGACAAAAATAGATTACAACAGGTCACTCTATACATTATTATAGATCAATAAAATTCGATTTAAAATCACAATCTTAATTGCAAATTTACTACTTTCACAGTATTGGTTGCTTTTAAACCCCTTCCTCAATCTTTATAAATCAGGAATAATGAATGTTTAAATTATTTTGATTAAAACTAGTAAAATATAATTATTTAAATATTAAAAATATCAAATTTTAATCTTAAAAAAGTTATATATTTCTTCTGCAAAGTTTTATTAATAATAACTAAAGTTCAATTTCAGTGTTTAATATTAAGCTTACAGTTAAATTAAGCATTCCATAGCAAATGGAAATTGCATTTAGACAAATCAAATGTTTGCTAGAAAGGAAATAAAAAATATATTGCAATTACTCACCTTTTAATAAAAATTCAGTGTTTGATATATAACCTAAATGTGAATTGAAAATTGTATTTCATAATTACAATTAGGTATTGAAACATAAATTATTAATAAAGTGAGTAAAATAACTGATAGCGCAACCAGAATCTCATGTTTAGTTTCTAAATGTCTAGAATTCTGTTAAGTGGCAATAATTTGAAAGTGTAATTAACCAATGGCTGCATTTAACTTCTAATTATTAAAAAAAGAATCATAAAATATTTTCAACATTTGAGTACATGCCATATGATCATATATTCGAAGTCAATTACAGTATATATTTATCCATTCCTATAATACTTCAAAGAATTACAGTATATATTTCTGTGTTTTCAGTTATAAGTATTTGTACTTTTGACCTCTTGTCAAAGATTGATTCGAACTTTTCAGAAAAAATTATCTGTTTTGCCTGAATTAAGAATTATTATTTAAGTCCAAATGATCAGGTTAAAATTCTTATTTTGGTCAAATCATGAGATTATCTAATTCATTAGGAAAGTATACAATGCTTGGAAAAATTAGTAAGAGGGAAATAACAATTAGTAATTATATGGATGGATTCTTTCATCACAATACACACTTGTCATTGATATAGCTGCTGTGTTTTTCAGTGTTTTCTTCTACAAAAAGACCAAAAGATCAAAAAGCAGTTGCAATACAGTTTATTCAACACTAACATTTAACACATAAAAATGATGTTTGATTACCTAGAACAGGAGTCAGCAATCTTTTGGTGGTATTGTTGCAAATCTATGTTACAATGTTATTCCATGTGCTGACATAATTCTACCAATCTTATTATAATTTAAAAATTGGTCCAGTTATAAGGGACTTTAAAAGTATAACTATATACTTTTGAAGCCCATTATAACTATATCTTATATTATTGGTTATTAAATATTTTAAAATACATAGGATCATAAATGAAAAGTATGTTTTGTTAAATTATATTGCATTCGAAAGATATGCTTAAAGATTCCTTTGGTATGGAGAAAGTTCATCCTGTTGGTGATTAAAAAAATGTGTATTGTTTACAAAATTGCCGATTAATGTATAGTAATTAAGGCTAGAGAAATCACCTTTAAACTTTTCATGGTTTAATTTTTGATTAATAAACTCTAACAATATAAAACAAGTATTTTTCTAGCATTCAACAAAAATGTTTCAAAGAAACTCATTTTTCTCAAAATCGGAATTTTTCTTATATTCTTTTCTTTAAAACTATGGACATTTGAAATTTTTCTCTATAAAAAATTTATTTTAATTACACAATAAACCTTTAAAAGAAAAAAAAAACACCAAAACAATGATTTTTAACTTCTTTGAGATTCGAACAATATTATTAAGTCTCATGTATTTGCAGACTTCCTTCATGCATTAACCCGACTATCACTAACTATAATAAACTTTTTTTTTTCAAGTAAACATGCCAAAACTTAAAACGTATTATTATATAATTACGAATAAAAGTTTTTCAAATGAATTAATCGCTATAATATTCAGCCTGAATATAAATTTACTCTAAACATGCAGTTGCATACAAAAGTAATGACCATCAAAAAAAATCCAGGCAAAATTAATTCTCCCTGGAGAAAAAAAAATTTCCATTCAATTTAGCTCTTATAATTATTAAAAATAGCAAAGATCGAGTGTAGTTTATTGTACAAAATAATAAATTAAACTGAATCATAGTTTCCATTTACATGCATCACATATGCAAAATGTAGGTGATGGCACAAATCATGTGCTGTAATTAGAATATAATTTTTTAAATATTTAAATTCAATCAGAATGCCATTGATATACTTAGCACACATGCCTTAGGTTGCTGACCCCTGATCTAGAAAATCATATCTGTTAGTTTTAAACAAATTAACATCATGAGATGCAAACTTTATATCAAAAGCATGTTCATACATCACTCTCAAAATGATAATTTATGAATTAAAAGATAATTATCACATATAAAATACATTTCTGAGAAGTGATTTTTGTTGGGATAAAGAAAAATTATAAACAATGTTAAAACTAAATTACTTTCTTTTTCTATTGGTATAAAACAATCTGATCATAATTTTCAAATAAACATTAAAAAACCCACATATTTGAATATTCTGAGTATATTATTTATAAATAAGATTAAATTATTAAAAAAAAAAAAAGAAAACTAATAGCCTTTTTACACACAAACAGCTAAAAAGAACATTTATACTGTTATCTATTATTAAGAGCCATCATGTCAACGTCAAATCTTGGTGATCATATAAAAATAATTTTTCAGCACGACTGATCATTTATTTGATTTTCTGGGTTAGTCAAGGCAAATTTATTTTAATAATAGAATTCATTGCAACTTTCCTTCTTCTTTCAATTGATGTAATATAGACTTTCCTAATGAATGAGATCAACTTATATGATCAAAATAGACAATGTGAATCTGGTCATTTGTGTTACAAGTATCTATTTATTTATTTTTGTTGTCATATATGGAAGTAAAAAGTCTTGATCAGTATTATTGCTTAAAAGCATCAATACTCTATTCTTTTTCAAAAAACTTTCATCATTCTCACCCACACAAATATTATAACCTGAATAATTCTGATCTTTATTTTTAAAGTTATCTTCTTATATCTAAATATTTTTTACCTGTTTTATATTATAATTCTGCCTAGTTTTAGATTGTAACGATTCATCAAATAAATACTTTACTGACAATTAATGATCTAAGGCAAAAATTGTCAATGTTTCTTCTATGCTTTCATTATCAGTTTTGAAATCAATTATTTAATCATAACCTTTTTCTTCATATTTAGCCATAATCCTATCTTTTCACGCTCTTTTCAAATGTGGCATCATTAACATATTAAAGATTTCTTTCTTCTATCAATCTATACTTAGTCTGGTTTCCCTAATTACATATTTATTATAGGTTAATAATTCCTTTGTTAATATGAAACTAGTCTACTTCAATAAAAAGATTTCTTGTGAGAACAACGAATATTTTGGTACAATCATTTTCCTAAAAAACAATAAATAACTTAGGTGTATTACTTCCTCACCATTTACACTATCAACACAGATGTCTCTAATTCCCCAATCTTTTTTGAAACTACTTTACATATATCCTGCAGTTTTTTTTTTCCAATGTAAGACTAATCTGATGGAACTGTTTTCTTTTATTTAAGAATAAAATTGTTTTCTTCAACTTTGTAGATAACCTATTACTTTTTCAGATTAATTAGCATAATTTAATACTTATATTGATTCTGTGGTTTCCTGCCAACTTTCTGATGCAATACTGTCACTTTGGGTGATTTTATGTTTTAGCAATGATTTCAGACTAATCTATGCATAATATTGAAACATGTAAAATTATAAGGTAATACAGCGATTGATCCACACCATAAGATGGCACTGTTGCTAGTGAAAAACGAATAGATATAACGTTACCAGGCTGATTTGATTATTATTATTTTGTAATGTTATTGTGTTTTTTTTTTTTTTTGGTTTGGATTTTTTTTGGATCGTATTTTCTTTTTTTTTTTTAAATAAATAAATTGATTTTTAAATATTTTTTTAATACGTTTTGTAAAAACCTTTTTTTTTTCTTTATTTTTTTTTGTAAAACTTGTTGTTTAATAAAATTGGATTACGGACTTTTTTTTTTTTAGAGTAACTTTTTTTTTTCGCTTTTGATTACGGTCTTCTTTTTTTTAAAGTAAATTTTTTATATTTTTTTTGGCTTTTTACTTTCGTTAAACTACCACAAAGCAGCGGTGAGGATAATATTTCTCTGTTGAAGAAAGGCCACCGCATCTGCTTCTGTAGTCTGCCATTGAAATGTTTTGATCTCGAAAAAGTGTCGGAAAGTGCGCGACTTGATCGTGAACTTTGCCGAACTGTGACTAACACTCCTCATTAACTGAATTCTGACCCCTGACAACGAAACCAGGGGCGTTTGGAAAATCGTTACAATTTTTACGAACGAAAAAAAAAAAAAATACATCGAAGCCAAAAAAAAAAAAAAAAGTTATAATATAGTTTTCGACATTCAAAATACAGAAACCTTCACATCATACGCTGTACAATAGTTAAGAGTAATGTCTATAGAGAGTCTTGCATACTCGTCGCTAATAATGTTCAACATACTAGAGATGTTGGGGTAATGGGTGCACTTCAACATCTTAGCGGTTGAACAGTTTACCAGGCCGTAAGATCTATGAGCGGCCTTGTAAATAGCATATTTATGTGCTTTAGCGTAGAAACAGCGCCATCTTATGGTGTGGATCAATCGATGCTGTATTACCAATTATAATTACTATTCCCTATTACAATTTTCACACATTGTTGCATACTTTGGGGGGAAAAATCGATGCCAATATTATTAAAACATAAGAGAGCATTAACTATAATTTCTACAAATATATGATCATATGACAAATAAAAGAAATGATGCATTAAAAATGAAAATTATCATATATTTATAAAAATATTATATTTGAACTTTTATTAAATACATTCTAATCTAATAAAAATGATTAATAATCATTTATGTATTTATCAAAAGATGATTGCTATGAATAAGCTGCTGGTTAAAAAATATGCATTTAAGAATAATTCTATTCATCCTATTCTAGAGCTATTTGCTGTAAATTTGCACAATATGACTAAGCATATGAGAAAATAAACTTGTCTATAAATATTATCATTGTCAGCCACTCTTAAATAAATGCAACCATTTCTAAATACAAAAATAAAAAAAGCGTGGAGTAATAATTGTTGTACAAATAAACAAAGGATGGAAATATGATGCACATTGTCCCAGTTAGTAAATAAAGATGATTGATAATATAAGAGGTTCATGATCACAAAGGTTTTATTAACTTAAATGACTGGAAGCAATAAGGTAAAAGAAAACAGAAAAAAAATTAAGAAAAGAATAAACAATGACTAATTTAGTTAAAAATGTTAGCAATAATTAGCAAATTATCAAAATGATGACTTTCATTTAATTTCTAGTGAATTGTATCAATTTATATATCCATTTTCAACAAGATACCATATATATTATTAGCATATATCTATAAATGTAATTAGTTCATGTCTCTATTTGTCCAAGCATGCAAAATGTAGAAATCATAATATCGAACCTCATGTGTATTTTTTTTTTCAAAACTCTTCTAATGCAAAATAAGAGCATTCTCATGGTATTGTTTAATGGTATTATCACAAACTACAGAAATACAAAATAATTATTACACTTTAAAATAATAATAATACAAAGTTAAAAGTTGAGGATACCCCCACAGCAATTGCATTAATAACTTTAATTATGATTTTACTATATCTAACAATATTGTTAATGATTTACTAGCTCCTTTAAAAAATATTATCAAAAGGTTGAGAAATTTTTCAGATAAGCTAAAACTGTACACAACAGTTTTATTAAATGGTTTTATTCTGAAAATTAATAAAGATATTTTTATTTTTTAGCTATTTAAAACTTACTGCTGGATAATTGCACGTTGTTCGTCAATATCTTTGGCTTTAATATAGATACTTTACTTCTGTAGCATTACTAAAGTTATTATATCTATGCTATATTAACTGCAAAAAAGATTTTAAAAAAAAGTTTGCCGCTGCTCCTCACAATATATATAATATGAGGGGGTACCCAAAAATAACAAGAATTAAGCAATAAAAAAATGGGTATTTATTTCTTAAGTGTTACAAATTGAATTCCTTTCGAAGTATTGTCCATTTAATGCAATGCACCAATCTAAATGTGTTTTTCATTATTCAGAAAGTCTGCAAAGAGATGCCTTTTAATGCTTCTATTGTTTTTTCTTCACCATTTCTAGGACCGCAACAATAAAAAATTGAGGCATTTCTTCATTCGAGAGAATAAAAAGAAGTTGCAGAAAAAACATTGAGTAAATATGGATGATGGATAGATAAGCTGGGTCATGTTCAATTTAATTAAAAATTGCTTCACACTCAAGTCTTTGTACGCTAGTGTGCTATTGTGATAAAGCATGCACTCCACATTTTGTCACAAAATAGAATGTTTACCCACATCAACAAAAGTTTCAGAACTTGTAGTCCTGATAATTATAAATGAATTCTGAGTGAATAATGTCATTTGTATCCCAAAAAAATCAACATCATCTTAACATTGGACTTCACTTGCAAGCTTTTTTAGAGTATGGTGAATTTGCCATTCCATTAATTAAGATATTAAACATGAAATTTTTATAAATATACTTCTCTTTTCATTTGCTATCACAATCAGCAAAATCTACAAATAATTTAAAATATATGAATTAATATATGTAAAATGTGAAACATATCTTACGTCTATTACTCAAAACAGGAAAAAAAAAAAGCATTATAACTGAAAAATGCTACTATTTTAGGATGTGACAATATGGAAATAGAAAACTATACGATCAAATAGTAATAATTCTTAATCAATTGTCCCTTAATATAATTCATTCTAGCTTCTTAAATCCACACAATATTAATGAGCCCTTTATAAATATGCACATAATTTAAGTGAAATTTTTTATTGTAATATATATATATATATTTAATGTCTTTATTGTGAAGTTGTCATTTACAATGCTGAAAATTTTAAGAAAAAAAGCATTGAAAAAATAGTGCAGATCATTGAATTTTTTTTAGTTTAAAAACAAGACATTTTAATAAATAGAGATATAAAAGAGATTTAGTAATCTCATATTTTATCACAATTAAATATAATTTTTTATTTAGTGAGTGCAACAAAAATCTATATTTCTCCATCTGTCATAGTTTTTTTAAATATGAATAATCTTTATTTTTGTTACTTACTTGTTTTTTCTTAATATTTTAAGAAAAATCAAGAGCTATTTTTATTAGGTTAATAATATGCAAGACATCATGATATTTTATTAAATACTATGTAACTTGATAAATAAAAAATTAAAAATAATACGTTGATTCCCTTTTTTTAGTAATAGATCCAGAATCAAAAAACACTTCTGAATGGACAAAATAATGAATTATAATTGTGATAGTATATTTATAAAAATAACAAATCACAAAAGTACTTTCAGTTAATTTCTTAACTTTCTTCAATAAATTCAAATTTAAATGATTTTCAGTTGAAAAAGATTAAGAAATTAATTGAAGGTACTTCTGAGATAGTTTTTATAAATAAATTATCACTTGTTATAATTCATTACTTTTATTAATATATACATATGTTTGTGTAAATTATGACTGATGTTTAGCAATAAGTTGAATTTATTTTTTATTCCAATGTAATTTCTAATAATATGAATCCTACGGAATGTTAGCAGTCTCATATATACATATATTTGCTCATGAAATGTAATGAAAGATGCCAACATAAAAATGACACATTCTTATTATCTTAAGTTTTTATGCAGATTAGTATAAATTATTTTATGGAACATTTTAGTTACTATCTAGTAAGAATAAGTATGTTAAAAGAATTGGTTTTTTTTTCCTATTCTATTTTTAGCAATACAACAACTAAAAAATTAATGGATGAAATAATCCCTTTCAATAGAAACATTTGATTTATATAATATATATATATATACTACATAAAGTTTTAGATTTTCCTATATGAGGTTGCTTATCATCATACTATTGAGCTTCAGTTGAATCTTACCCAAAATTATCAGTAGTAGCTGCACTCACAAACATGTATGACTATTTCCAGTCCAAGAGAAAATAACAAATAATAATGATAATAATAGTACATAGTATACTAAAAATGAGTTTTGCAATAACTATATAAACCAATTTATGAAAAACAAATATATCCACAGATAGAACATGTTGGTCCATTTTTCTGTATATATCTTTTGCAATGCTGGCTTTTAATTTTTTCCAGAAGAAAATTTTTTTCTGAAATACTTCCAATGGCATTTCTAATTGCACCTCTCCAATACATTCTATTATCTTCCATATCTTTCCAATGAAAACAAAAAATTGCATTTCTTTACAATGTCTTTGAAATAATCCTTATTATGTAAATAAGATCTAAAGCCAATAAACATTACATGATCATCATTTCTTATGCTTGCTTATAACTGTTATTAAAACAGGCAAAACGCTCCATACAGTATTGCCATTCAGTGATGCCAGAAGGCTAGTGCTTAAAATCCCCATCAAGTGCCTATTCATCCAATATCCTCAGACTAGTTTCTGGCTTATGACCTTCATCAGTGAGAAGCCTTGGATCTGAAAGCACTGCACCTAGATCTTAGGATCTAATGTAATCCTCCAGCAGCCACCTTTTATCTCTACTTAACTACAAAACTATGAGTCTTAAATTTTCAATCCAAGCTCATTAGCTTATATAGTCATATAGATCTGAACTCAGTTCAGTACCTATACATTTTGCTGTCTTTGATTCTTTAATAACTATAGCCATCACTATCCTATTAGGCAGGATTGGTTTTCTCTACTTAACTACAAAATTATGAGTCTTAAACTGAAAACACAATATTTTTAATCCAAGCTCATTAGCTTATATAGTCATATAGATCTGAACTCAGTTCAGTACCTATATATTTTGGTGTCTTTGGTTCTTTAATAACTATAGCCACCACTGTCCTATTAGGCAGGATTGGTTTAAAACCAATAAACGTCACATGATCACCATTTCTTATGCTTGCTTATAACTGTTATTAAAACAGGCAAAACTCTCCATACAGTATTCACACTGTGTGCAAGTCAGAGTAATCAATGGATGCCAGAAGGTTTGTGCATAAAACTCCCATCTATTCCCTACTCATCCAATATCCCCAGACTAGTTTCTGGCTTATGGCCTTCGTCAGTCAATCCTGCCTAATAGGATAGTGGTGGCTATGGATATTAAAGAACCAAAGACTCCAAAGTGTATAGGCACTGAACTGAGTTCAACCTATATGATTATGTAAGCTAATGAGCTTGGATTGAAAATATTACTGTGTTTTCAATTTAAGACTCATAGTTTTGTAGTTGAGATATAAGGTGACTGCAGGAGGGTTGCATTAGATCCTAAGATTTAGGTGAAGTGCTCTCAGATCCAAGGCTCCTCACTGACGAAGGCCAAAAGCCAGAAACTAATCTGGGGATATTGGATGAGTAGGCACTAGATGGGGATTTTATGCACAAGCCTTCTGGCATCCATTGATTATTCTGGCTTGCACTGAGTGGCAATATTGTATGGAGAGTTTTGCCTGTTTAGTGAATTTCTTTAGAATGACTTTGAAATAATCCTTATAATGAAAACAGGATCCACCATGGAAGCTATGCTCATGTTCACCATTAAACACTCTTTTAGAACAATTTGTATAGTTAATTTGTTTCATATATCTAATCCAATAATAGCATCACACATACAAAGACATATTAACTGGTCTTATGATTTTGCTATTGTATTTTTAAAATTTTAGAATATTCTAAAAGAAAACTTTCCTAACATCTTTATATTGCATCAATAGAGTATTTAAATCACACTTACATATAATAAATTAGATATAAAAACAACTCTCTATGTAGCAGGTTTAGTTGCAATAGTTATTTCCATGTGATGAAATATCCTATATATTAACTTGTTAAAAACAGTTATTGCACTTTGGAGTCTATACTGCATTTTATAAAACTGCCAAGATATTTTAAATTGATTTATATTCTCAAGCTTATAACCATCAAGCTGTAAGTTGTCGAGTAATTTTTTCTATCACTAGCTCATAAGTTTGTTTTTTGAACATTATTTTTACATTTAAACATTAAGTACATTTCATTTTTTGAAGAAGCAAAAATAGGACAATCATCAATCCAAAAAAATAAAGTTAGTTTTAGCTTTGTACCAATTCAAATTTAAAAATTCCATCATCAAATTTGTATTGCATCTTGAATTCTGATTCATTAAACAGCCTATAAGCAATTCCGAAGACTACTGTCAAAAATCAAAAACAATGTTGGAGCAAGTATACATTATTCTACATCACCAATTTTTTATTTCAAATGCCTCAAGATTTTCTACTTGTAGTACTAACACTTACTCTTATTCCATTATACAGAAGTTGTATAACACAATAAACTTAAGTGAATAACCTATTAATTTAAAACAATGCCATAGATTTGTTCAATTAATTGAGGCAAATGCCTTTACCAAATCAATAAAAAAATATATACATCACACTTTTGTTCTAGCCACTTTTCTTGTTTTGTCTGATAACAAAAACTATGTTTACGTATTTCTTGATTCTCTAAAACCATATCAAATCTCTGTAATTATTCATTTACAACTAGTAGCAACCTATTCAACAAAATCTTTGAAAGTACCTTGCTGTATTAGGTAATAATGGTATTTCATGATAATTATTGTAATCTTGTTTATTCTCTTTATTTTAAAAAATTGAAATAATAGAAGTATTAAAATCAGGTGACACAACTTTAAAAGGGCATACATTTCTAAAAAATTCCAATATTTTTGAACCTAACATATCACCACCATATTTCCAAAATTCTCAACATATTTTTGAACCTAACATATCACCACCATATTTCCAAAATTCTCAACATATTTCATTAGGATCCCATAGTCTATTTTATTTTATTTTTAAAATTACTAAAAACTGTTTTAACTTCATTAAGCTGAATAACTTTGTCCAAATCTAAATGTGTAGATACAATGATTATATTATTAAAAGTCTTTATCTTGATTTTAGCACCATATCAAAAATGATCAAAATATTTGAGGACCATTACTTGATTTAATAGGATTGTGACATCTTTCTCAGATCCATATATTCCAAAAAAAAAACAGATCTAAAGTGACCAAAATTAAAGAATATCTTTATAACTTTTGTAGTTTTAATCCACCAATCATTTTTAAGCCTTCTTGTCGGTCATTAAATGTTTGCCTTTAAATTTCTATATTGATTATTAAGCTCCACATTTATTATTCTACAAGCAGAAGATACTACATTTTCTTTCAGTGACCCAAGATTAGGTTTATTTGCACTTATAACACACTCCTTAAAAGAACTTCACACTTCAGTAATATGATAATTCTGAAAGTTCAAATTAACAATTTTACTGTTCAGTGGTTATTGAAATTTAGCATGTGCAAATATGATGGAATACAACTTTTTTTTTTAATGTAGTTATTATTTTAACATTGTAATGTATTAATCTATGATCATCCAACAATATGTGTTTGTAAAAAGCTTGTATAATATAGATTTCTCTTGTATTCTAACTCCTGACTATAATGTAATTTATTAAATGCCATTTTTTTGAGCATAGATTGTTGCTTTACAGTAATTTTTTCTGCCTAAACAAAGTGTTTGTGATAGCCAATCAATGCATTGAGAAAAAATTTGGTAATAGCACAAACGATTTGCATTTACAAGCACCAATACCATTATTTGTAACAACTTTTAGCCAAAATCTACTATTGCCACTAGCATCTGCATTAAAACCTCCTAGAAGAAAAAAATGACCTTTTTAATGGTACTAATATGGTAATGCTGTTCAGCAAAGAATTAAAATTTTCTTTCTCTGAATTTTCTAAATCTATTGCTGAAACATATGCATTAATAAAACAAGCAATACAAACCAAGTTTTAAAACCATTAATATTTCATTGGTACATTGAGAAATTCCAAGAATAGAAGATATTAAATTAGATTTTATAGTAAATTCAATACCGTACATTAACCTTTTAATGATTGATCAGCCCTTCCAAAAAAAATTTCTATCTAGACTTCCTTTCTCAGAAAAAGTATCACCAAAAGCAATTATAGCAATCTTAAATCTCAATAATTCCTTAACCACTAGTACTATTCTCCATTTTGCTCTTAAATAATGCTATTCTCACAGCCTGTTTTACCACTGCTATTGATAATATTATTATTTCATCACTTGAATAAATAATTCACCCAGCAGACTATGTGAGACAAGCAATTTTTAGAAACCATATTCTTTAGATATTTTCCTCTTCTGTAGAGTTCCCTAAATAACTGTCTAAATATATAATCTTTGACAAGAGAAAATTCCTGTTTAAAATCAGTTTCAATTGGAGTCATTAATGATTATATAGCCTCAAGCAAAAATTACAACTAAGGACTGCCAGTTGAATAAACCTATTTCCAATATTGCTTTTATAATCCTTAAAGACTTGACTTTAAAAAATTTGAAAAAAAAAAGGACTGTACATGTATAGTTAAAGATAGAAATGCAATTGCATAAAAACCAAATCTTACTGTCACAGTTAGTATAAGGAGATGACTTATGGCATAGGAGACTCAAGACTTCTGGAACCTATATTAACTTTAGTGACTGAAGAAGAGAAAAAAAGGAGATAGAGAAGACTATATTAAAAACAGTACTTAGCTTTTGATGAGCCAATATCCTATCATAGAAGGCAGCAGCTTCTGGCACTTATAGAATGCATTGATAACTCTAGAAAGTGTCAACTATCTGGATAATATAGGTATTTAAACATTTAAAAGTCTCATTAAAAGAAGAAAGTGGAGGATTAAGACTCATAAATTTCAGTTGTAATGAAATACTGTCAATTACATAACATGACAAGTAATATGCAGCAATTTCTGTTATTAAACTATTTACTATTACTCTGATGATGTCATATGGAATTTACAAGAAACTCAGTGATATAATAAGCAGAAAAAAACAAAAAAAACTTATAGACACTATTATCATTTTTTGTACTTGTTAACTTTTGTTTATTATGTATCTATATATACACACACAACACACATATAGCATTGCTGTGCCTAGGCTCGCCAATCCCTACCAGAAGCTTATTTTGAATTTATATATGATTTTATTGCATACCTATAACAGAATGATCAGCTTGTGCAGATAATCCTACATTTTAATGTTTAATATATGTACGTTAGTTAAAATTCAAATAAATCTACATAAAATAAAATAATAATAATAAAAACAAATAAACAAAACAAACAATCTTTAGTAAATTGGAAACTTAAGATATTTTAATTTCTATTAATACAAATATATTAATATACAACCAAGTAAAAAATTGAAATAATCATGCACAATTTAAGGCGGAAAAAATGAAAATGAAAACAAAAACTTAAAAAAAAAAAATTCTTGTACTTTAATGACTGTTACACCAGAAACTCTTGATTCCTGAGGATGTTTATAAAAAGCAGAAAAGCACGATGTAGTGCAGTGTGCAAGCACCTACTTCAAGTAGGCAGGCAAAGCAATGTCAGCTGAAAAAAAAAAAAAGAAAAAAAACATAAAAGCTATAAAAGCAGCTTTAAGTTATAATTAAAACTACTTGCTATAATGCCTAAACATTTATTTATTGTTTAGCTACTGAATAACATGCACTAAATTAATATATGAATTACAAAGTATATTGAAATTATTAAAATATTAAGTATTAATAGGCTTAACGAATTATTCCAGAATCTTGCAAAAAAAAAGGATTTCACTATATTGATTATAATAAATGAACTAGAAATAAATATTTATGTTTAAACACTTCAAATAGAAATAGTTGCTTCACTCCTATGTATTTATATATCTTAATGGTAAGCCACATTAATATACTATTTCAAATTTGTATAGCTGATGAAGAGAATTCTCTTAAAACTAGTCCTGTGACACTTATATTGTCATAATTTATAGCTATTGTATATACATATCTTATTTCAAAGTGAACTCAATGTTTTAATGGTAATTTATATACATGAATGCATATGATTATTTGTGGGAAATTTCATATATATAGATTAAAATTATCTTGATTACAATCATCAAATGCCTAAAAAAAATGCTGATCTGTTCTATTTCCCTTCAGTGCAATATAAGCCAGACTGAAAACTTTTTTACCAAAGTATGTTGCCAATCAAATAAAAGTTTTATAGAGAAAAATAAATGTATCTAACATTTCTAATTGATTATAATACACCATTTTCACAGCTTTCTTTTTTTTTTCAAATTATAAAAATATTCGCATATAGTGAAGTCCCATTGAATGTATGATTCATGCTGTGTACAAATTTTACAGCATATGTTGTTTTCACTAAGTTTCAAAACAAAAATATTTTGTAAGGCTTTATAATTCAATTCATTTGATTCAAATTATCAACTTCACTTTTCAAATTCTTCAATTCTCTAGGTATCGCTGTAATTGGCTTATCAAACATCAGACAATTACTCTTCTAGTATTCAAAATGTTTCATTTATTCTCAATTATACACATATCAAAATTCATAAATTACATTATTACAATGCATTAACCAAACTAACTAAATTGGATCTTAAAATATATAAATAATTTTTCATATAAGTGATCTTCATTTTAAAGTTTGTAGCAAAATAAAATCATTTCTAACTTAATTATTAGGTATTAAAAACATCTTTAGAATAAAAAATATATACTAAAACAATATAATTTTAAAATTAAAAAAAAAAAAAAGCTTACCTCTATGCTTTAATTATATAATGTACGTAATTTCCATTATAATGCTAAAAATAAAATGATTAAATCAACAAATACTGTTGGCTGATATAGCATATGCATGCACGAGACATTTCTGCATATGTGTCCAACATCTTTATAACATTTTATAAAGACTTTGTTATTAATTATCTTTAGCCTTGCATTTTTTAAAAAAATTATTCTATATATATACTTCTTAAAAATTTTAATGAGCCAAAAAAATTTAGAAAACTAATACGAACATCCAGAAAGAAATGGTTTTCACGCTAGAGATTAATAAAGTAAACAGAGATCCTAAGTTCTGAATGTAAAATGCCTTTTTAAAAAATAAGGTTGAAATAAATAAAAAAAGTACAGTTAGCAAAGAAATTCTAAAACAAATAGAAACTCTTATTAATGTGGATTAACAAAAAACAAATGCCAGGTGATAACAATCAATGAAACTTTTTAATGCTTCTAAAAGTTCAGTTTTAGTCAGTCATTAATGCAGTATATAAAATTTTGAATACTTACATTTTTAATTTATATTTTTGCTAAATGTGGTGTGGGTGTAGGTTTGAATATGTGTATTTCAAGAAAGAGGTGCAAAACTACATTATTTTATAGAAGTGTTTCTGTAACCATCTACTTTTATTGTGTGGGATTCCAGCATATTATATATATCAGCAATAATTACTTTCTTATTCAAAACTTATCAATCAATTGGAAATAAGGCTTCAAAACAAATAGTTTTCATCAATTGTAACAGGTCATTGTAATCAAGCAATAACTCTTTTATCATTTCAGTTGTTTGTCATTACCTCAATATAAATAACAAACACCTTATAAAAGAAAACTATTTTCTATATTATTTTTTGAGGTATCTTCATCTTTATAAAAAGCAAAACAATTTCTTTAATATGGAAGATCATTGATTATTATATTCTAAGATTCAATATATGCTATTCATGTGGAATTTCTCATTGATTAAATATCATCAATATTTTTTAATGAGCTAATTGAAAAACTGAAACTATCCATTTGTTCAAAATAAAAAATACTGAAAGATATATTTTCTCTTCTTATCATTGGTTTAGATCAATTAAGAAATTTATATAAAACAAAGACTAGTCGCAGGTTAGCGGGTTCGCTTCCCGGCCGATGCTATGACACATGAGAAAAAAAAGACTCAAAAATAATGGTGATTAAAGCTGAACAAAATTGATTATATAAACAACTGAATTTCTTCTATGAAACTAGAAGTAAAGTCTTTCATAACACCCAACACGTTCTACACTGAATAAAAAGTATAGAAAATAATACTGTATATTTTTTTATAAAAATAATTTTTTGCCTATGTTTGCATGCTTCTTATATATATTTATTAAAAAAAAAAACTTGCAATAGACATAAATTATTATACAAATATTGTAAAGTTAGCATAATAGTAATAATAAAGCAATTTTAAAAAATGCAGTTTTCTTCTATGGAAAAATTGAGGCAAATTATAAAATAAATGCTGAATAAGCAAATAAAAGAAAATTAACTGAATAGATGATGTAAAGATTATATATATAATTATAGCTAAACCAGAAGTCATTATCTGAAACTGTAATGGTTAGAATAAATAAAAATTTATAAAACAAAAATATTAAAAGTTATTGGTACTTCTTTTAAAATATTTCTCAACAATTGATATCATTTTCAATTCCTAATTATTTAATACGATAATATATAATTTTTGAAATATATCCAAATACTCATTATTAAATCACATGCTATTCTTATCTTTGAACTCATTACCAATGTTTTGTAGTAAAATCATAAAACTAAAATACAATCACCATATCAAAGTTAAAAAAAAATATCAAAAGAACTTTAATATCTAGGCATGGTACAAAATTCTGTCTTTTCTACATCTAATTAAATTAAAAAAATGGCTTCTACATTCCTGTTAATACAAAGAAATATTTATTGTTTTTAGAAGTGATTCAATTATCTCATGGTATACTATAAAAAACATTAAACAATTTAGAATCCTAATAAGATCTGATCCACAAATATTTTTTTAGAATATATGTAGAAAATTCTTAAAAATTTATAGTGCCTCACAAATTTAGATATATATATATTTTTTTAAAATAAACTTTCACTTTCAGATAAATGCTTATCAACTATGCAGCTGTGATTATTGTTTTACTTCACAATTTTAAAATTTCTTAACACTGATGGTCGTTTCTAACCATTGACCCACTTTATTATTTAACCTTTTTTCTAAAAAAAATTTCCTCCTAATTACTATCATGTATTTTGACAATGCAATACTTAAGTATTATATGTGTATAGTATATATGTATAGCACACAGATAGTGAATTCATATTCCTGATAAAAATCTTAAACCTTTTGAAAGATTTTAAATCCAAACCAAAGATTTGGGGAAGAATCACATAGTCACTAATTAGTTCACTGCTTTGTATTTGAAATACAATAAAACCATTATTGATATTTTCATCTTTTTTGCCTTGAGATCTTAACCAATTACCCTCCCTGGAATTACATTTTAAAATGTCCCAACACATTTCTGTTTCTATAGAATTAAGAAATTTAAAAAAAATCCTATCATCTTGACTTCTCTTGTATTCAGACTCCTAACTATAATGCAATCTATTAAATACCATTGTTTAAAACATAGACGTATCAATGTTGCTTTAAAGGTTTTTTTTTCCTAAATAAAGTGTTTGTGAAAATCAATCCATGTGCTGTGCAAAAATTCAATAATAACCATTTTAATTTTATAGCATCAAAACCATTATTTCCAATAATCTATAGCCAAAATCTGCTATTTATACCAACACGTGCATTAAAGTTTCCAAGAAAGAAAAATTGCTCTCCTAAAGATATTGCTAATAATGCTAACCAACAAAATCATTGTTTGATTTCTCAGAATATCATAAAATTTCAGTATTGCCTAATAACATGAACACTAGTATCACTGTGCAAGATTAGATTTAATATTGATATATCCATTCAATCAATTCATTGTGATATGAACAGATTGACAAAGTTAAAGCAGCTCTTTGCACTCTTAAAGCTGAAAAGGCTGGCTGTACATCCTAATAAGAAAAAAAAAAAGAATATAATAGTGTAATGTTAGCTTCCATAACTATTGAATTACTTAGGACTATATGTAGTTATACAACTTTATCTTAAGAATATGTTCCAATTAATAAAATAATAAATCATAGATTTATGCTCGTTAGCACAATTTAATATTATTATAATTAATAAAATATAAATTGGAATAGAAAATATTCCAGTATATAACATTAGAATGTCAGTCTTATTATTCACTGAAGCAAAAGTACTTTCAAGGATTTTATTTAATAGGTTTCTCATAATTAAAGATGAAAACCTCCCAGATATTCAGTGCAGTTTTAGAGTATCAAGAAGCAATATATATATATATTGTACCAGTCAGAATTGTCTGTTCGTCTAACAAGAGCTAGCATCTAGGCAAAAGTATCTCGAATCCAATCATGTGCAAGATACATAAGTCAGGAACAATCATGAATTCTGCCCTCTTGCCTATTTTCCAGATCTATAACATTACGAACAACATTTCTGATGATAACAAGGAATTTTTATTCATACCCGTCCCGAAGCAACAGCAAGAGCAGAGAAACAAGAGATTTACAGGGAATTACAATATTACTAGACTTCGAACTCCAACCCCCAAACAGTGAAATAGCAAAAGTATTAGAATTATACCCTTTATAGTGTTTATTAATAAAGCTAGGAATTGGCCTAGGTCAATGAAAATCAGCTATATGTAATGCAATCTAATTAATGATGGGTATGCATAAATAATGAGGCAAAGCAGGTTTAATAATAATTATATAGTTAATAATTTATTAATATTAATATTATAATGAACAAACATATTGGAATTTAACAAAATTGCAAACCTATTTAAATATAGTCAACACCAATATAATTGTGGATTTCACTTTGTTAAGGCTGATTTGCGCGTTAAAGGAGTTACATAATAAAAGAATATAAGTTACAAATTAAATGCTGCGCAAATCTGCAATTGGATATTACACTTCAAACAAGATAGATATTCAATAGATGCGGCTTAATATGCTAACAGGAGAGATACATTTTACCATATTATATAACGCGAATGCTATGATTATTTTTATGAAAACTCATTGATCTTAAATATAGATGGAATTTGATATACATCACTTTATTAAAGTTCATTTGAACTACATACGAAAATATTTATGAATCTGAATCATTTACTTCAACAATAATTGGAGTTTAATATGTTTAAACAGCATAGTTATCTAGATTTCTTTGATTCTCTTTTTACTTATTAGAAAAGATTTACATAACATTACTCGTTGGCGCACTCACACTTTTGTAATGAGAGGGCGGGTAGCTTAAACAAGCTTTAAAATGATATTAACTAACTTTTAATAGAAACGAAAACATGAGATAGATTCAGAAATCATGGCATTACATCTTACAGATTTAGAATGGGCAAATCTACAAATATTAACGAGAATCGCGTTGCTGACTGAAGTAATAACATTAGAAATGATGGAATCCATTTTAGGACGAACGCTTCATCAATATATGAAAATGTAAAATGTGTCTGGTACGCGGGACAGGTCAGCATTTTAAAGAAGAGGTGGTAACGTGTAAGAATTTCATAGCCTGTTTTCCAGTATTATCCTATGCAGAGCTTACCGGCCACCTTTGACGATATCCAAGAGTCGGTACTTCCAAACTCCAATACGCCATGAGAAGGAATCCCATTTATCCGGGTTTGATGTTTGATAAAGCAAAAGAAGGAAATTTCATAACGTTATGTAAGTACAGCAACGCTAAATAACTAAATCAGGTTCTTAATCACACTGATATATGAATTAAAGCCCTTATAATTTAATAGATCTAGCGTAATGAAATGACATAAAATAATCCCTCTCGAAGTGTATGTAAATGACCTTTAAGATTCGTTAGAGTGTCACATATAAAAAGGAAGGATTATTGTTCCCTTCATTAAATAAATATTAATACGCCAACCAGCAATTACTTTTATAAAAGACTATCAGATTAAAATGGCGTGATAAGTCAATTCTTTAAAATATAAAACACATAATAAAGGTAGGTCAATAAATTTACTTTATACTATAATTTGAAAATAAAATCAATAGCATCCAATATGGCATTAACGAAACATATATGTAGCAGTGAATAAGCTGCCACTAAGCAAATAGGGTAATTCAAAATATTTTCAATCAAGCGAACCTTTAATTACATAAGAAAGCTTACATTTAAGATAAGATATCCCATAATTTCAAGGATAGTTATTAACAAAATTTAGTATCGGTTCGCTGGATTGAACTGTTAGCATATCATATTAAGCAACATACAATTTATAAAATAAAAGCGTGCTGCATTTAAAATATTAGAAACAAGAAAATGTGAAACCCATAGAGAAATACAGATAAAGTTTTAGATTCGTGCATTATCCTTTAGAACAGAGAGAGAAAATCACTACATTCTAGAACGTCTATAATTAATATTACATTATTTTGATAAATTTGGAATTTTAGAATTAGGTTAGATTTTTTTGAGAATGAAAGTTTTAAAGAGTTCAAATTAGCGGCAAGCTTGTAATTTACCTTCCAAATCTTGATGTCTTCACGTACGTCTGGATTTGAATGTGTAGAATTATAAATGAAGAGAACACGGTTAAGCAAGGCAAAGTTCTGACAAATAATGGTTGGCATCTTGCGGTAATTATGATAGCATTTAAATTAAGCAGTCCATAAGTTGAGATGGCAGGTTAACATAGCAGAGTGGAAACGATTTTGGAGAAGGACAGGGAAGCAAATTTAGCTCCTCTACTCTGGAATCATATTTCAAAAATTAAACGGATGTGGGTCCGTTCTGCAAGGCTATAAAGATGGCGTATCTAGACAGCTTAGCCTAAAATTTCGGCTCTATTTATACTCGTGAAAACCTTCTATGTTGTCTAATTTTAATGATGATGCAGCAAGTTCCAGAGAGTATTGTTTGAATCTATTTCTAAAATGGAAATAGATTCAAAAGATATAATTTCCATTAACATTTAGTTTGCTATGGGATTTTAACTTAATAATTACTTTTTTAAAACAAATCTTAGAATATTCTTTTATTTATAAATTTACGTTTCCGAGTTATTTTAATTACTCTCTAGAACTTTCTTTAGTATTGTGTCAGAAAATAAAATACACGAACTAAAATAAATAAATAAAATAAATATACATATTTAATTACGGAAAACACATTTCAAATAATATCGCACACACATACATAACTATTAAATGGGCATGGAAATTTAAATATTTCAAGCTTAAAATTATTAAATATTTTTTATACTAATAATGCTTAGTTTATAACTATAACAAAAATAATAACAGGGTTTTAAAACTTGTATGTGCGTCCTTTTCACTCTCTAGTGATTTAACACATATATAGATGAGTTTAAACCTCTGATTCAAGGTTTTGAATCACCAGACAGTGAAGCAAAAATATGTGTAATATATTTTCTGCTTCATATTCCCATAAATACGGGAACAAAAAAAAAAACAATAAAAAAAATGATTCTACTTAACATAATTTCAGGTAGCAGGAAAAACACACGGTCTATCACCTGTCAACTAACTTTTACATAACTTTGTATTAATTATGAACTATATACACATGTTTTCTGCAACTATTTTTACTCTACAATGGTTGTCCCTATCCATGAACTTTTATTCCTTTAAACATAATTATTAGTCATTTCCCTATTCAATCTATCCTTTTCCTATCTTTTATGTCACCCATTTCCTGACCTATTTCCTACATCTGATTCACCTTGCTCTTTTCTATACTCTCGTTTAATAGCAGTTTGGTTGCGGTCCGCCTGCCATCCATGATTTCTACCTGTATTATTTCTGTTATTCACATTTACGCCTGCTTCCTCAAATTTTCTAGATTTCTCGGGAGGTTCTGGATCCAGATGACCATAATCAATAGCCGTTAGGAAGTGGGACATTCTTTCAATATCAGTGATTTGGCTCCCAAGCATTAATTTTTGTACCCAGGCAGGCATGTTATGCCGAATCGTTCTTATGATCCTAGCATCTGAGTACGCAAAAGCAGTAAGCGACCTGAATCTGGCCACTTGCCGCACGAAAAACTGGGTGTGAGTTTCCTTATAACCAGGTTTGTATTTTTCCATCAACAGTGCCTGTAAAATGCCATCTTTGCACTCTTCATTCCAATAGCTTTCCACGATGGCCATCTATAATCTCCAAAGGTTTTCGGTTTTTGTTGCATGGAGTTCCACCGGTCCTTCGCCGTCCCTCTTAAGTAGTGACTAGCAATGGCCACTTGCTCCTTATGTCCAGCGTGGTTAAAGAAAAAGTTCTTTCAAGCTCTCCAAATGCTCTTGTGAGCTATCCCCTGGTTCTCCCCGAAAAACTTGGACTTGGATGAATCTTGCTATGTTGGAATTGATTACTTGGTTGCCCAGGCCACTTGCCTCATGACATTCTTCTACCACAACTGGTTCTCTAAACAACTCCACAGTTTTACTTTCTTGATCTGGTGCATCTTCATGTTCTTTAGACGTTTGTGGATGATGGTCTGCTGCTTCCATCCTCTTAATATTGCTGACTTGACATGATCCATTTTTATCACGTAATAGGTTTTCAGGTATCAATTTTATTTGCTCCAATTCCTGACGCAGATCTTCAATCATCTCTTTAAACTCCGATTTTATCTTGTCTTGGCTTCCCTGTAATTTTTCTGTTATATCTAGTATTTCTTTCTTTGATATTTCATGCTCATGCGTTACATTTTGTGCTATTTCATGCATTTGATTCTTGATCTCTATCTGCACCTCTTGGAGATCTTTCAATTGCTCATCATGTACCTTGATGTCATGTTGAGTTTCTGCTAACATTATTTCTGAACCTTGGCTCTGTCTCTGTATCTGATGGCACTCATCCTTTACTTCTTCGATAGCTAATGTTGTTTCATTATGATTCTGCCTTGCCCAATTTTCTATCCATTGCATACTTTGTCGTACCTCTTGGAATTGTCTTCTAGATTCTTCAGCTTGCTTCCTAGATTCTTCAGCTTGCTTCCTAAATTCTTCAGCTTGTTCTTTAAACATACTACGCATGATCATTATCAAAGCATGGTTGACCTCTTCTGTTCCTGGCCCTAAATTCATGTTTTCCACCAATTTTCCTGGATCCTTAAAAGTAATCTCTGAGCTAAAAGTTTCTATGATTAAATTGCTGTCTATTGGAATGTCTTCTACTGTGACATTACTACTTTCACTCTCATTTTCTAGTTTAAGTTGATTTTCATTTTCTAACTCACTATTTCCATTTTCACTGATATCTATTTCTTGGTTATCCATTTTATTACTAAACTTTATTTTATTATCTAACTACGGGTTATTTATTTCCCTATCTTCCCCTCATCGTCTCCCCTACTAATGCTCCGATCATCTTCCCACTTTTATATTTCTGCTAATGCTATACTTATCTAATGCCAACCTAGATTATTATCCATACCTGCTCTATTTTATTGCCTATGTATCTATATTTATCTAACATAAAAATAGTGCAATAATCAAACAATATATATATATAAAAATTTTTTTACCGTGCCTTCCTTCTGTTCCATCTGTTTTCCTGCACCTGAAACCAAATGCTAATATCTTTCATTAGTTTAATATATACACCAAAAAAAAAATACAAAATATAATGACTCTCTCTCTCTTATTGATATTCATTCTTTGATTTTCATATACACAATTGTTTTTACTTTTCTGAAGTGTTTACCGGTTGACAAAATTTATAAATGTATAAAAATACAAGGGCACCATGCCAACACAGTAGAAATAACACTTAGATAATATTTTGCCTGTTTATGCACACATATCGATAGATTGCTAAAATTAATGTAATTAAATTTATTCTAAGTTTCTTTTTTTTATTTATTTATCCTCATAAGATTCTACTAACGAAAAAAAATCTCTGCATGAGTAAGTACATGCTAATTCTACAGGATTTTACATTTTATATAGGGCGTATCACACTGAGTAAGGTGGTATGTCTGACCTGGATTCGACACCAGATACCATTTTGGTCATGACAAGATAATATAAACTCAGACCTCCAGAATATGATTAGAAAACCAACAAAATACAACTAAAATCCCATGACAACTGCTATTCCGAACTGTGAACCGGGAATCGAAACCAAATACCATTTTGGTCACAATACGAAATAAGTTATACAATTATCATAATAAAAAAAAATTATATTAACATTTCACACATTCTCACCACTCTGGGTATACTTAATTTATCATCTAGCCCATATTGTGGCGTTAAGCTTGGGAAAACAAAACAAACTTACATGCAATTGTGTATATGATTTTCATATACACAATTGTTTTTACTTTTCTGAAGTGTTTACCGGTTGACAAAATTTATAAATGTATAAAAATACAAGGGCACCATGCCAACACAGTAGAAATAACACTTAGGTAATATTTTGCCTGTTTATGCACACATATCGATAGATTGCTAAAATTAATGTAATTAAATTTATTCTAAGTTTCTTTTTTTTATTTATTTATCCTCATAAGATTCTACTAACGAAAAAAAATCTCTGCATGAGTAAGTACATGCTAATTCTACAGGATTTTACATTTTATATAGGGCGTATCACACTGAGTAAGGTGGTATGTCTGACCTGGATTCGACACCAGATATCATTTTGGTCATGACAAGATAATATAAACTCAGACCTCCAGAATATGATTAGAAAACCAACAAAATACAACTAAAATCCCATGACAACTGCTATTCCGAACTGTGAACCGAGAATCGAAACCAAATACCATTTTGGTCACAATCCGAAATAAGTTATACAATTAACATAATAAAAAAAAAATATATTAACATTTCACACATTCTCACCACTCTGGGTATACTTAATTTATCATCTAGCCCATATTGTGGCGTTAAGCTTGGGAAAACAAAACAAACTTACATGCATATTCTTTGTTATTGTTTAAAACGGAAGAAAAATGTTATACGTACACATTAAATGCTCTATTGGGTAATTCAGGGTGAGGGAATTTCAAAATGCCCCATGTTGGGTGCCAACCCTGGGAGGAAAAAATATACCATGTACCAGTCAGAATTGTCGGTTTGTCTAACAAGAGCTAGCATCTAGGCAAAAGTACCTCGAATCCAATCATGTGCAAGATGCATAAGTCAGGAACAATCATGAATTCTGCCCTCTTGCCTATTTTCCAGATCTATAACATTACGAACAACATTTCTGATGATAAAAAGGAATTTTTATTCATACCAGTCCCGAAGCAACAGCAACAGCAGAGAAACAAGAGATTTACAGGGAATTACAATATTACTAGGCTTCGAACTCCAACCCCCAAACAGTGAAATAGCAAAAGTATTAGAATTATACCCTTTATAGTGTTTATTAATAAAGCTAGGAATTGGCCTAGGTCAATGAAAATCAGCTATATGTAATGCAATCTAATTAACGATGGGTATGCATAAATAATGAGGCAAAGCAGGTTTAATAATAATTATATAGTTAATAATTTATTAATATTAATATTATAATGAACAAACATATTGGAATTTAACAAAATTGCGAACCTATTTAAATATAGTCAACACCAATATAATTATGGATTTCACTTTGTTAAGGCTGATTTGCGCGTTAAAGGAGTTACATAATAAAAGAATATAAGTTACAAATTAAAGGCTGCACAAATCTGCAATTGGATATTACACTTCAAACAAGGTAGATATTCAATAGATGTGGCTTAATATGCTAACAGGAGAGATACATTTTACCATATTATATAACGCGAATGCTATGATTATTTTTATGAAAACTCATTGACCTTAAATATAGATGAAATTTGATATACATCACTTTATTAAAGTTCATTTGAACTACATAAGAAAATATTTATGAATCTGAATCATTTACTTCAACAATAATTGGAGTTTAATATGTTTAAACAGCATAGTTATCTAGATTTCTTTGATTCTCTTTTTACTTATTAGAAAAGATTTACTTAACATTACTCGTTGGTGCACTCACACTTTTGTAATGAGAGGGCAGGTAGCTTAAACAAGCTTTAAAATGACATTAACTAACTTTTAATAGAACGAAAACATGAGATAGATTCAGAAATCATGGCATTACGTCTTACAGATTTAGAATGGGCAAATCTAAAAATATTAACGAGAATCGTGGTGCTGACTGAAGTAATAACGTTAGAAATGATGGAATCCATTTTAGGATGAACGCTTCAACAATATATGAAAATGTAAAATGTGCCTGGTATGCGGGACAGGTCAGCATTTTAAAGAAGAGGTGGTAACGTGTAAGAATTCCATAGCCTGTTTTCCAGTATTATCCTATGCAGAGCTTACCGGCCACCTTTGACGATATCCAAGAGTTGGTACTTCCAAACTCCAATACGCCATGAGAAGGAATCCCGTTTATCCGGGTTTGATGTTTGATAAAGCAAAAGAAGGAAATTTCATAACGTTATGTAAGTACAGCAACACTAAATAACTAAATCAGGTTCTTAATCACACTGATATATGAATTAAAGCCCTTATAATTTAATAGGATCTAGCGTAATGAAATGACATAAAATAATCCCTCTCAAAGTGTATGAAAATGACCTTTAAGATTCGTTAGAGTGTCACATATAAAAAGAAAGGATTATTGTTCCCTTCATTAAATAAATATTAATACGCCAACCAGCAATTACTTTTATAAAAGACTATCAGATTAAAATGGCGTGATAAGTCAATTCTTTAAAATATAAAACACGTAATAAAGGTAGGTCAATAAATTTACTTTATACTATAATTTGAAAATAAAATCAATAGCATCCAATATGGCATTAACGAAACATATAAATGTAGCAGTGAATAAGCTGCCACTAAGCAAATAGGGTAATTCAAAATATTTTCAATCAAGCGAACCTTTAATTACGTAAGAAAGCTTACATTTAAGATACGATATCCCATAATTTCAAGGATAGTTATTAACAAAATTTAGTATCGGTTCGCTGGATTGAACTGTTAGCATATCATATTAAACAACATAAAATTTATAAAATAAAAGTGTGCCGCATTTAAAATATTAGAAACAAGAAAATGTGAAACCCATAGAGAAATACAGATAAAGTTTTAGATTCATGCATTATCCTTTAGAACAGAGAGAGAAAATCACTACATTCTAGAACGTCTATAATTAATATTACATTATTTTGATAAATTTGGAATTTTAGAATTAGGTTAGATTTTTTTGAGAATGAAAGTTTTAAAGAGTTCATATTAGCGGCAAGCTTGTAATTTACCTTCCAAATCTTGATGTCTTCACGTACGTCTGGATTTGAATGTGTAGAATTATAAATGAAGAGAACACGGTTAAGCAAGGCAAAGTTCTGACAAATAATGGTTGGCATCTTGAGGTAATTATGATAGCATTTAAATTAAGCAGTCCATAAGTTGAGATGGCAGGTTAACATAGCAGAGTGGAAACGATTTTGGAGAAGGACGGGGAAGCAAATTTAGCCCCTCTACTCTGGAGTCATATTTCAAAAATTAAACGGACGTGGGTCTGTTCTGCAAGAGTATAAAGATGGCGTATCAAGACAGCTTAGCCTAAAATTTCGGCTCTATTTATACTCGTGAAAACCTTCTAGAATGTTCTCTGTTTCCGGTTGAGATGGCCCGGATGTCCCTTACGTGGCTGAAATACACCTATTGTCTAATTTTAATGATGACGCAGCAAGTTCCAGAGAGTATTGTTTGAATCTATTTCTAAAATGGAAATAGATTCAAAAGATATAATTTCCATTAACATTTAGTTTGCTATGGGATTTTAACTTAATAATTACTTTTTTAAAACAAATCTTAGAATATGCTTTTATTTATAAATTTACGTTTCCGAGTTATTTTAATTACTCTCTAGAACTTTCTTTAGTATTGTGTCAGAAAATAAAATACACAAACTAAAATAAATAAATAAAATAAATATACATATTTAATTAAGGAAAACACATTTCAAATAATATCGCACGCACATACATAACTATTAAATGGGCATGGAAATTTAAATATTTCAAGCTTAAAATTATTAAATATTTTTTTATACTAATAATGCTTAGTTTATAACTATAACAAAAATAATAATGGAGGGTTTTAAAACTTGTATGTGCGTCCTTTTCACTCTCTAGTGATTTAACACATATATAGATGAGTTTAAACCTCTGACTCAAGGTTTTGAATCACCAGACAGTGAAGCAAAAATATGTGTAATATATTTTCTGCTTCAATATATATATATTTGTCTTCTTGGCATACAACTGCTAAAAAAGTGACATTAACTAAATATATAAGTTATAACCACTTATACTTATTTCATCACAACATTTTATTTAGCTAATTAAATAAGTTTGTGGCAATGTTTAAAAATACTATTAATGGTTATCCAAATAAGTATCTTCATACTATTTAGCATCTATATATGCTAAAAAATATAAGGCAATTGAAAACTTATAACTAGTTCCAATTTTCTTTTTGATTTAAAGAGTATTTGGAAAAATTAATGTGCAGCTTCAAGAGGCAGTCCTTAAAATGTAAAAAAGATTTGATGTTGGAGATAATGATTAGCAGCAATTTAAAGAACATAAATTTTACCTCCTCGTTTCACAAGTGTTTGCCAAATTGTGTGACACTGTCCTCTGAGGAGTGTTAGAATAATTGGGAGAGGAGTAATAGTTTTGGATGCAATATAAGGGGCATTAAATAAAAATAAATGGTCAGAATCATAAGAAAAAATATAAATTCTGAAAAACTGTTCTTATATGCCTCATCTGCTGGTATTATAAAATCATATTTACTTTATTTTTCAAATAAAGACACAAAATGCAAATTATCACCACTATGTAGCCAAATCCATTGACGCATCTCAAGCAAATATTAGCAGAGTACCAAATTGCTTATTGTCAGGAAGTTTAGCATGCATCAGTGTGAAAACTGTTTTTAATGATTTGTTTATAATCTAATTTAGATTATTTTTGAATTGTGTGACAAGCAGTTAACAATACTGTAAAAAATATTTAAAAATTTTGATTTATATTATATCTTTGATTTTTATAGATTATAAATCACATACAAATTACATTGTATTGATGTTTCAATAAAACAGGAATCTACATGTATTTTTTGTATATTTTCTTACATAGGTTCCATATGTTTTTGTGTCTTCTAGTACATACTAATAAAATCATAGCAGACTTGTTAGTATAATACTATTCAGAACCTACCCTCACACCTTTCTGAGGAGAGCCAAAGCACAAAATCATGGTCAAAGGTGGGGGTGGGGGTCTGACAGCTAAACATTTATCACAAAGCTTGTTGAGGAATTGCAATCCTCATTGTTTATGCAGTCAGTATATTTGTCATACTTTTTATTATAATATTAACAAAAAATAGGGGAATAAAATCATAAAAAAAAAAACATTTACTATTCACATTTATTTTTATTTTAATTGATAAATAAAGCATATATTAATAAGTAAAATTACTGATATAAGTATAAACTAAAATAAAAACTATTAACTGCTTTTTTTAACTGCATACTGATGTATTTTTATAAAATAATTATTTCTTGATAACTTTAGTTTGATATTTAACAATTTAATATTAAGTATATGAGAGGGTACCCCCCAAAATTCCTGAATTTTGTAATAAAAAATTCAGATAAAAACTTGTTTACCACTTTTCGAAGGAGTCCTGAAACTCTCACAAAGTGATGCATTTTTATGTCTGTCATTTTTTCTTCACCTCTTCAATGTCTGGTAAGTGCTTTCCTTTAGGACTTCCTTCATCCAGAGAAATAAAAAGAAGATGCATGGAATGAGATTGAATGACCATAGCAGATGGTGTTTTTGATTAAAAATTGTTTCATACTCAAAGCTTTGTGTGTTGGATTGTTGTCATAATAAAGCCACCATTATGAATGTTTTCACCTCATTGCATCATGTAAAGGATTCAGACCTTGCAGATAAAATGCCTGACTGGTACAAACAACATTGTCATTGTATCAAAAAAACAACAACGCAGCATTGACATTGGACCATTCTCTGGTTTTTTTTTGGGGAAGTGATAAATTTAAACACATCCATCAAATCAGTCACAAACTAGTATTTTTTCCAGAACAGCTTATTTTCCTCAACAGAAAACAAATGTGAAGTTGCTTCAACTTTTCAGCCATCACAATAATTGTCAAATAAGCAAGACCCCTTAACAAAAACATTTACTAAATGACATGACATTGAATTACATCAGTCAGTAGACTAATGTGATGTGATTACTCCTTTATCGAAGTCAGGAATCTCTCAGCCAATATGTGTAAAAAAACCCTAGGTTGTCGCCGATGAACCAACATATCCATTGGATGGCGCTGTTTTCACGCTAAACACATAAAAATGCTGTTTCCGCGGCCGACACGTTCGAACCCGCGTTTTCTACAATACAACCTTTTATGTTGTATTACAGATTGCAGGCCGCTATGTCGCGTCACAGTACAGCATGTATGTTTACGCAGACATCCGCACAGTTTATAAAAAGGTTACGGCATGGGGAGAGGGTGTGTTTTTTTTAATTGGATGGAAATGTTATTTTCATTGGATTTTTTTTTTATTTTAAAGTATTGAAATGTTCAGATTTTGTAAAGTAATAATTAACAGACTTTTTACACCGTAGTGTATTGAAGTTTTAAGTAGTAAATGTTGACGAGATATATGTATAAAGTGAATTGGAATTAGGTAAAGCGTCAAGTAACGTACTGTTCGTAACATTTCCACGAGTGTGTATATTTTTGAAATAAAAAAGAGCGTTAACACAAAAATATCCAGTAAGAAAAGTACAATTCTACACTGTTTTTTTAAATGTCATAAAAAGCATATATTATAAACATTTTATATATATATATATTTGTCATTATTTAAAAAAGTTTTAGTTTCTTTCTTTTCTCCGACTACTGTTATACTTTGTTGAATATAGTTTATGTTTATTGTTATCATTTATTTTATAGATGTTAGTAAAAAAAAATATTTACAAAAATACGATTTTGATATTTTTTATTTTAGCCGTAAACCTAACCCTAAAACTAACCGTAACAACTTTTACTTTTAGTTGTGATTCTATTTGAAATAAAAAATAGCGCTAAACAACAACAACAAAAAAAAAGCCGTAATCCCAGTAAAAAAATCTCCGATAGAAAATTGATTTTTCTAATAAAAAGAAAATTAAAAAAGACGAATCAAATTGTAATTTGTTTATTTTAATTTACATTTACTATTATCATTTAATTTGTATACGTTAATAAAAAATAATATTTAAAATTAAATAATATTTAAAAAAGACGATTTTCTTTTGTTTTTATTTTCGCATTACAAAAAACACATCAAAATGATTAAAATTAACGGTCCGTGAATGATCATATTTTATAGTTTTAGCTTGATAACTGCGCCATCCAGTGGAATATGGTTGCTCACACTCTTCTCTTTCCATTCCCTACCATTTCCACATCATCTTCGTCCACTCCATGGCATTTGTATCTAGATCCCCCTTGTCTTTTTCCAACTTCAGCATAAAGATCAATAACCCACTTTCTACATAATCACTTGGCTATATTTATTCTCCCACAACTTCAATATTTGTATCCTTTCTGCTTGAAAATATTTACATTCTATTAGCATATGCCTAATATTTTCCATGCCTTCTTTAGACAACCTGCAGACTAAATCACCCACCTTTCTCCATTTATGTGTACAGAATATTCCTTTGTTGCTAGCAATCCTGTTTGAGCCTTAAATAATAAACTACTTTCTCTGCTATTATCATAAATTAACTCACACCCAATATTCTGTTTATTTCTATATACATTAAGCTCTTTTAATTCTCCATACTAGTACTCCAACTCCCTATTTTTTATTAATATATCTATTCTTCTACCCAAGTCTTTGCCACTATAACACTCAACAATCTTCCTAACACAATCATCCCACCTCTGTACAAGTATAATGACACAAAGTCTTTATCGAATACCGTACTATTTTTCTCACTCATCTTGTTGCTTGACCTTTATTCATAACTCAATTAAATATTAGTTTGGCTATTCTCTTACTATCCATAAATTGCAATCTATCAAACATTTTCATTTTACTTTTTGCATCTCTCAAATATAAACTTGACAATTCCATATCACATCTGCTTCTAATGCATGTTCTCTTATTTCTCTTTGTATTTTTTCTAAGTAATCTAACACCCCTTTGCTAACACACAACACATCATTACCATAGATTAACCCTGCTACTGCCACTCCCTTCCATACAATTGTTGCTACATCATATTTATTATATGAAAACACCCTATCTAACATATACCTATTGTCGAATCTTGGTAATAATCCAACTATTACTATTCTTACTTTAGTCTTACTCAAATTACTAATCAATTATATGTACTCACGGCAAATTATTTGTCTCTACCATAACATAAACATCTCTATTCCCTTGTTTCTTTACCTTATCTGTAACATCCCTAATTCTAGCTCCAGACAACCATATTCTTACATACCTGTTTCTATTTTCCTTGCAATTACATCCCCACATCCTCCAATCCTATCAATACTATCTCATAGTTTACTTTCTCATTTCATCCATGACATTCTCTTCCATCTTCTGGATTTCCTAATCTAGTTCTTCCTTATCATTTCTATTCATTAATTCCTTAATCTGCTCGTATTTCATCTCTGACAATTTAAATTTTGCTTCTACATCCTTTACCTCTTCCTCTATCTTACTTATTCTTTGGCTAACCATCTCCATTACACTACTTATTTTATTATCCATATCTCTTGTCACTCCACAAAAAACATACTCTATTCTATCTTCATCAATTACATTTTGTTCCATTTTTCCTAACTTTCTCTTTAAAGTATCGACATTTAGAAATCATTTTTTCACCTCTTTTATTACATTTACACACAATCTACATAACCATACATTTGTTACATCCTTCCTAGTCTTATTTAAGAATTTTAAATGATAAACCTCATCACATATGGTATACTCTACCACAGCATGACTAATTTCCTTCTGACCATTATATAAACATTGTGGGATACAAATGCAATCCATATTCCTTATTTTTCAAGTCCCTTATTTTATATTTAAATTTATGCTTTCTCTATTACTCTTTAAATCCCTTTTGTATTCTTTAAATCCCTTTATACAAAAGGAGAAAAACTTTTTTTTTAATGCCGATCGATAAACAAATGCTTCCTAACCTTACATCTCAAACATTATCTTCTTTCTCAGATAAATCACTTTTTCTTAAATTGAAAAATTCTTTATTAGCAAACCTACTAAAAAACCATCTAATCTTACATACACCTTAATTTTAAAGCCACCTTACAATAAACACACACATAAATATTTTTTTCCTTTTGTATCTAAAATGGTGTAACATATCACTTTCCAAATGATAGAAATATTATTCCTGATCTTTCCAAATCTAATTAAATCTATCTTTCTTCACTTCAATTTTCTTTTCACCTCTACACACTAAGCAAGTTCTCGCAAAAAAACATGTAGTGGCAGAAGCAAATACTGTGATTCCAGGATTTTTTTTTGAGTATCACTTTACGCATATCTAATGCCGAGCAAAGAACAAAACTCAAGTATTTTAGCTTGTTAGTCCTATGTAAAAATCACTGTATACCTATTATCATGGGTGCTATTCTAATAACCCAATTATTGCAAAAATTTTTAGTTTTAGTAAAAGTAATTGCAATTTTCAATTATATAAATTATATTTTTTGATATATTATGACTTAATTTAAAAAAAAAAAAAAATGTCTACAATATTAAATATTTGAATTATGGTATTTATTTAGTAGTCTACAAACAATAAATTACCAGACCAGACTTAATTTTGCCAAAAAGTTTTAATCAAATAAAACTATGCAATCTTTTAAGACTACAAGAATAATTGACAAAAATTCATGCTGATAACAAAGATAAAGATTTACAGTATTTTATTTGCAAGGACTTCAAAAAATTTTTTTGTTGAGACAGCCTATATTAAAAAAACTTTTCAATAGCCTTCAAACAAAAAGATGATGAGTTGCATGCTTCTTGTAATATTTCTTTATTGATTGCTAAATCAGAAAACTGTATATTATTGGTAAAGAAATAATTCTACCAGCTACAAGTGTGTACTATGTTATAGAAGACAGCTTCCAATATTATCAAAAAAATTTCTTTAACAATAATAATACTATGTAAAAAAAAATTGATGAAAGTCAAGATGTTGAAGACTCACGCGATTATTTAAAATCATTACAGTTCTCTAAACAACTTGATGAGCAACTATGCCAGGAAATAAAGCATTATTTTTAACAGATATGTTTTATATACTGTATATATTTATATAAAAATGCCAAGAATTATTAATTGTAAAAATTTGCAAACTATACTGCAAGAGAATATGTCATGCATTGGAAGTTTTTTTTAAAAAAAGAAATCCTCTTGAATAATATCTTAACATTTGTTACTGATATTATTCAGATCATGATAAAGTGCTGTGTTTTCTTGCATATTTAAAAAAAGTATTTCTGAATGTTTTCACTATGCTGTGTGTTTTGTCAACATTTACTAGATCATTACACTATGTATTTAAAATGAGCAACAAAATCAGAAGTAATTCATTGACTGAGATTGTTTGGAGAATTTTCTATCAAAAATGATGATGAATTCAATTGCCTGCTGCTTCATACAGAAATCCATTGATTATCAAAAATTGTCTGTTTGGATCAGTTTTAATAAACTCTGTGCTAGAATTCCTAGAAAACAAAAATAATGCTTAATGAATTAATTTGACTGAATCCAAAAATGATATACTAATGAGAAATTTAAATTCAAAGATAGCTATTATCAGTTCTGGGTGCAAAAACGAATACTGACTTTTTATCTTGGATCATGGTATATAGTACAAATTTTTTTAATTGTGTTTCCTTCAATATAATTAATTAAATGTGGATTCAGGGTGATTACAAATCTATTAAGAAAAAAAAAAAAGAATGCAAATAGCTAATCATAGTGATTTAAGAAGGCTGATGACAAAAATAGTCGAACATTAATAAATTGATAGCAACACATCGGGTTCATCCATCTCATTTGGATTATTTTTAATGTTATTTGGGTTTTTACTTTAATCTTAATTCTGTGTGCAATGCGAATGTTACTACAATTGATTTAAAAAATAAATAAATTTTGTTTTCAAATTTCAAGATATTTTATTTATAATAACATCTTTCTTTACTATATTGTAGGATGTAGATAGAAATATAGATACATAGAAAAATAGAAATTAGTCACAATATTATTTCATACATTTGCTTAAAGATAGATTTCCAGAAGAGCATCAAATAATTTTTTTCTGAAAAGAGGGCATTAGCCAAACTACGCTGATTTTCAGAATATTTTTAATATTTTGAATGCAAACCTAAAAAACTTTAACACAGATACTTTATTAGCCACTAATGGATTAGCAAATTTTAGCTTGAATAGGTATTATTTTGCAAATAAAGATTGTTTTTAAAAGCAATGGTAGCTTTTTAGGCAGAAAGCTGGATTTAGATATTAGCTTAAAGTGTAGATTCCAATGTGATGCCATTGCATTTAATAAATCAAAAATAAGATATTTTATCATGGTGATATAATTATTTTATTTTGATTAATTGTATACAGGGTTATTATTGTGCTTAATTTAATGTAAAAAGTGAAACATCGATTCCTATCAGTGCAGAAGAAATTGAAATTTTTTGATTTAAAGTTGCTAGATATAACAAAATAAAGGCACAACTTCATTGAATTCATATATAAAAAGCAACAGACATCTTAGAAAATATTTTATGATGAACTTGGACAAAGTTTTTATAGTAACTGAAAGCCCTCTTTACATTATAAAGATAATTTCAAAAGCATTCTAACTGAGGGTATAATTTTGATTGCTTTCATTGGAAAAATATGGTTGAGGATAGAATACAATAGAAAGTTATAAATAAGTTATGTATTGGAATTTTTCAGACTGTTCATTACAAAATAAATCGAAAAATAAAACTGTAATTAAATAAGCAGAATAATGAATCAGCATGTAATATATATTGTACCGGTCAGTTTGCGTAATTCATCCAACCAGACCTGGAATTCTAGCCTGAGTACCTCGAATCAGATCATGTACAAGATACATAGGTCAGGGACACTCTCTAACTCTGCCCTACAGGTTCAAACCTAGGTCTCTTTACTTCTGATTAGCAATACTGATGATATAAGTCAAATTTAATTATTTCCGGCTAGTAGCTCAGCAGTAAAACAAAAAGTCTCTAATTAGGCAACTGGCCAGATCTATATAATAGTTATCGATAATAAATTGTTTATGTATTCGGGGTACGTATAAACCTAATGTGCATAGATATATGTGTGTGGGAAAACATAATCAATACTACAGGCAATGACTCCAGAGTAAGATTTTAAATATATTTAATAATAAGCATATTATGCGTTAATAGATATATATTACATTTAAATATAAATATTAGCCTCGCATTACAACATTTATATTTACAGATTTCATAGTTTTATACATATATTAAAAACAAATATATTATATTCTTTAAATACATTTATTTACTGGATGGTCTTATATGTATATTTAAACAGATATAATTTTATTCAATACATTTATTAACAGTGCGGTTTTATACGTATATTTAAACAGATACACCTTTATTCAATACATTTATGAATAGTGCATTTTATATGTATATTTAAACAGATATGATTTTATTCAATACATTTATGAATAGTGCAGTTTCATTGGTATGCCACTAATTCCTTATTATCGCATTAATGGAGTAAAAGGGGATTAGAGTAATTTAATTTAATAATACGCTAATTATTATCAGCCTAATGTTACAAGCAAATATATCTAAGTTTTTATGAACAATCATTCAACCTGGGAATAGATTACCAACATTTTGTATACACAGTTACTTTATTGTGTTAGGGCATTATAACTAAATAAAGATTTTATATTTCAGATGGAACGTAAAGGAAGGGCATACTGAGGATTTTAATATTCAGAATTGGATATTAGCACATTAATTTATAGACTTAAATATAACATTTGGCAATAGCCATTAAATATGTGTATTTCAGCACAAGTGATCATAACGTCAAAGTACGGAATTATCTAGGCAGGGTTTAATAAAGAAATAATAAGGTAAAGTAATGGCGGAGCTAATGTACGGGCTGTTTTATATTAAGGAAATTCATTTACGAGATACAATGGTGTGCTTATGAGAATAGCAAATGGAAGTGCAATTTTTGTTTCGCATTATATGAGACCGACTTGCCACACTCCAAATTTCAGAAATCGGTCACTAGAATGAAGAAATATTCAACCTGCATGGGATCGCACTGATGGTGCAAAAATCCCATTATTAATAAGGCCCAAGATCCAGAGTCTATTCCCCTATCATGGATTGGAAGCGACGAATAAATGGCTCGGGACCTTCCCGATGTCTACATTGGATGAATAGCACACAATTAGGAAATAGACAGACATTAGCAACACTTGGACAATATATATATATAACAATTATTTCTAATGCTTAAAGTTAACCCAAGGTATTAGTTATTCCTTCACTTGATGGTATGATCAAATTATTTAAGCTGACCTATTTAAAGATACAAACGTTATGACACGTATTTTGAAATATAAGATTGATTTTCTCACTTTAGTAATTTTCTTTTCTTTTAATAAATTGAAAATATAGATCTCAATTTTCCCCCACCCTATGCCATCTAACTTTAATTTTAGCATTATTTTAGGATTGGACACAAAGTGATAAACAAAATTTTAATAGCATTCATTTAATGATTTACCTCGCTGAGAATATTTAAGTGATTTTTAAACATAAAATGACATATGAACACACATATATATATATATAATCCTTACTTTTTAATTTTCCCAAATCTTTGATCTTAAATCATTTACTTTTTTTTTTTTATTAATTTGGGAAATGTTTTCCCCCTTCACCAAACTGCAATAATAATATACTAAGAAAAATAACATTTTAAAACTTTCCAACCCGGCAAATGTACAATTTTATAATAAACAAGTTAATTAATTAAATAACGCTCCTTCTTTTTAAATAACAGGAGACTTAGCTAAATTTAAACACATTTGTAGAGTTGGGAATAAATTAATAGCATATTACTTGAACGAAACAAAAAGAAATATATATATTACAATTATATAGAAAATCAATGCCGCGCTATTTTAAAATAAGAATTTTACGAGGCTAATAGAGAATTATATTAGTTTTATAAAGAATCATGGAAAGTGGATTAAAGATTACTACATAGGTAAGTTACTTTTATAATAATGTGCATTTAGTTTACCTTAAATTTTAGTCACAATGAATATACATAAGATATAGAAGATAAATGTGAGGCGGCATTATTATCTTCATAATATTTTCTTGAGTCCATGCTGGTGTAACAGTTCATTATTTTGATGTGGTCAGAAATTAATGGCAGGTAGCATGCTTTTCCAGATCAAGTTCAGGGCACAGTTAAATAGTTCAATGTTTCATTTAAGTTCGAGAAGCATTTCCATAGAGAGTGGTTCAGGAACAGCCAAAGGAAAGGCGCGACGGTTTACTCCTCAGTCATGTCTATGGTATAGGGTAGTGTGAAATCAATTAAACAAATCTCTTTTTAAAAAAAGAAGTTGAAAAGCCAAAAGAATAATCATCAATCAATCCAATTTTTTGCCCTATTTATATGATCCCTTGGAATGTTGCAATATACTTTGAACTTGTGGCCTGAAGCGATATATAATTTTGGTACAATAGCTAATTTTCTACAGCAAGCCCACCTTTGTTTCATAAGGAATTTAAGATAATGCAATTGGTCTGAAAAATTCTTGAATGATTGTTTTACATTCTATTTTAATATTTGTAAAGATCTCCGAGATAAATTAATTATAAGTGACTTTTATTCATAGCACTTTTGATTTATTTGACTTTAACTAATTAATCCCCCCCCCTTTTTTTTCTTTCTTTGTTTTAAATTTTATGGTAATGTTTCTAAAAATTCCCAACCGATTGCGTTATCATGTACCACCATGATGAATAAAATATATAAAACTTTACATACCTATTTTCAATTAATTCATATATATTATTAGTACATTAAAAGTGTGTGTATATTTTGATTAAAACTATCTCTCATTGCGTGTCCACAACTCTATTGATTCACTTTCTTTCCCAGATCATTAATTTATTTCTATTCAAAACGGGATTAATATTGAAGTGAAAAAAAATTATGGCTAAATAGCGAGTACGTGTACAAGCACGGAGAGATAGACTTTGAACCCTGTTAGATGGTACAATGATTATTGATACTTGTGAAGCATAATCTGAGCTTCAGATTATCTGCTTCAATATGGAATATATTTAGGTTTATAGATTGGTGTATTTTTTAAATTTTTCATTACCAACTAACTATTCATAAATAGGTATAAAAGAAAAAAAAAGTCTGTCATTTCAAATATCTTCTTTATCACTATTTTTAAATATAAATACTGCATTCCCCAATCATCTGATACATGTTTATCATTTAAACATTTGGCATATAATTTTGCCAAAAAATTTTCTATTTCTTCACCTGCTTCTTTTACGATATCAATTATAATTCCATCATTACCTGGAGCTTTTCACTTCTTCATAAATTTAATTGCATGTTTCACTGCTTCATTTAAAATCTTGGGCAATTCAGAAGATATAATAGATGTTAGAAGGTACTTGTTCTTTATTACTATATAATTCTTGATAGAACTCTTCTATCCATTTCATGATATCATCTCTCTTTTTAATAATAGTTCCAACTTTTGTTCTTATTGCAGATATAAGTTTCCTACTAATACCAAAATATTGTTTTACACTCTTGAGACTTTTATTCTCTTCTATAGTTTTCCTTGCTAATTCATTAACATATTTTTCATTTTTAAGTTTTTTATTTCAATTTTTCACTAACATTTCAACTACGACCACGGTGAAGGATTATTCCCATAAAATATATATACAGTATATGCAAAGAAGTTCTAATCCAATATAATAATAAAAAAAATTTCACATGAAGTACAATTTTTAATTTAAGTTATTTCTTGTTTACTTTAATGTGACTTCAGCCTTTTACATTTTAAATATATAAAAAAAAATTAAAATGCAAAAGAATGAAAACATATGTGAAAGTAAGCAAGAAGTTTAAAATAAAAATTATAATTAATGCAAAAAAATATTTTTTATTATGTTATTCTGAAAATTCTTTGTAAACATATATTTTATAGAAATAATCCTTGACAATGATCATATATATAACATAGTTGAAATGGAGGAAAATTGAAATAAAAAATGATTCATAAAATAAACCAAGATTTGAAAAGAAAAAGTGTGTTTCTTTTAAATACATTTTTTATATACTGAATAAATATGATCTTATATATATATATTAATTTTATATAAATAGAAAACTGTAGAATTTAATCTGAAAATAAAAAAATCATATATATATTTCAAAATTTTGAAATGTTACATCCTGTGATTAATCTATTAAGTAAACTTTTGTAGAAGATGATATTAAAATATATATATATGTTAGAAGCAAAAGACTTTTTAATTTCCCAAAATGTGAAAACTATAAAAGCATCATTCTTTATTTTGGGGTTTAGTGATGAACTTTTGATTCTATAAGCTTGAAAAAATCATTTCATTTAACATTAATTATTCTTATTTTTGAACATCTGCTGCTATCAATAAAAAAAAAAGTATAATGACATTATATAATTCAACTTAAATATTACTTTTGATAAAATATACAGTCCATCTTAAATTCTGCCTAATATGAAATGAAAGTTATTACATTCTCTTTTAAATGATAACACCCCCCCCCCATATTGAATGAAAAGGGTCTAAATAAGAATCACTACTTCAAATCTGAAAAATTGAAAGTTTGCTTTGCAACTTAGATTAAAGTTATAAGACTTGTAAAAAATTAGCATAGTAAAAATGAATTAAGCTCTAGTACTATACAGTATCACTAATTCTACATTTTTTTAAACCTTGCTTTAATCTTTTTAAAATTGGGCTTTCTAAAAATGACATTGCAATCTAATACAAATTATTTCACCTGATAATATTAAGGTTTTGTTTGGCATGGGTCAAGGATTAATGAAACTATGAATGAATTTAATAAGTAGAATGTTTTATTTTTGAAGTACACCAAATAAGTAGAAATTGTAAGTGAACTTAGAAAATGTTAAACAAAGAAAAACTACGCAAGGAGGGGTCACTGTTTTATAAGCACTTATATAAAAATAAAACAACTTAATAAAACAGTGTTTTATTTTGCAAGTACATTTTCTAAAAGCAAATATATGGAAATTATTAGTGAATTTATAATAAAATGTAAGAAAAAAAAATTTATAAGCATTTGGAAATGGGAAAAAAATAAATGATTATTTACTGAATGTTTGTCTGAAATTTGGTGTTGATGACATTTTAAATTTAATTATATGTTGAATTATTTCACCCATCTAATTTTAATTGTTAAATGTTTTTTAAAAAATTAAAATTTCATTTAAGCTTTTCAAATACATTCAAACACTCAGATTAATACACATTTTAAATGGTATTATTCTCTTCATCAGCCTATTAAATAATAACACAAAACTAAACTAATGACCTTTAGATTTATGAATGCAGAATTTAAGATGACATTTTAATCAATATATAGTCATCTATGAGATTCCTTCTGATTTATCCACTTTTTTTAAGGACAAAGTTAGCGAGTAGTTTTAAAATATTATAGATCACCACACTATGTTGATTTACACAGTTATTTACCATTGTTATATGAGCAACTTCTTTAATTTTTCTTTTTATTTTTTCCCTCTATCCAGTATTCTTATTTTTTCCAAAGTGAACATATATTCACTGGTACTTATGTGGTCTGTTACTTTAGATACATCTATTCTTTTTCTCTAATCATTACATTGTGCCCTCTTGATTGTTTTTCAGAGAGTATGTTTTTCCACATTAAGAGATACCGTTTTTGTTCTTCAGCATTTCAACTTTAGTTTTATAGAGGTTAGAATTTCTCACAATATACTATGGCTTTGAAAGCTGTTCTGATATATAGACTACAAATTTTCTTTAGTTGCCTGCTATCTCTGATATGTAAGGATACATTATAGTACCTATAATTGTTTGATGTTTCTTTTTGTTGTTGACTTAGTAGAACTTTTCTTTTTCTAAGACCTTAGCTCCTGAACAAATTTCTTTTATTCTGTTCAATAATGAATTCAATTTTTTATGTTTCAGCCATGATTGGATGTAGGGGAGGCATAAATCATACATGATTTTATCATGAAAGAGTCATCACAAGAATATTTAAAACAACCAGAACTATGATTCACAGAAATTTCACACCCACAAGAAAATAATTAGCAATTACATCCAATCAAAACCGATACATAAAAAGTGGATTTAAACTATCACTATGAAAGGGAGTAAGACTGTTCAGAAACCAATAGCTTAGAAAAAGTCTTATATAGAACAAACTTTCCTGAAGAATGATTATTTATCAACTATAAAATTAAGAAAACTTAAATCGAGAAGAAAAAAACCATCAAAAGAAAAAAATATAGCTACTCTAATATATATATATAATGAAAGCACATAAACTAAAAAAAAAAATTACCATTTAGTAAGAGCAGCTTTCCTAAACCATAGCAATAGTACACTGAATGGGATCCTGATCTTTATAAAATCTTGAAATGCTGAAAAACAACTACTTCTCGAAAAAAATATCAAGTAAATATGGAAGAACATATATTGATGAAACCAATCAAACAAACAGATGTATCAAAAATAATAGATTATGCAGATATTAATAAATATATATGTTTGATTAGAAAAAGATAAGAATATCGAGTAGAAAGTAAAAAGTAAAAAAAAAAATTTAATGGTACTGTTTACAAAACAAAGAAGATTAGGTATTAGTATCATCGACAGTACAGGCCGCTGGATGGCGCTGTTTCTTCTCAAAGACTCTTTATTATAATGTTACCTAGCCCTGACCTTTTAATAAGTAACTGACCTTTCTTATACAACTTCTTTTTAATAACTAAATAGTAAACAACACAGAAGAGTTGCGGCAGAGCGCAAGGGAATGGCGATGGCGAAACATTCGCCTGTCTCCCAACATATTCCGCCAAATATCCATTGCTGTGGAAGCATCCAACCCTGATGGTTCTTTCATCTTGTGAACAAGGTCTCATCCACCTCTATGATCAAACCTGGCTTTCTGATTTCACGGCAAGGCCGAGACATGAGGCTTTCCCAACAAAGCTTGTGAAGACCGGAGATGCAGCATAGCAGGGCAGCTCAGGACACGTCCAATTCATCGTGGAGACATCAGACTGTCAGCTCATCATGGCTTTAATCAAGTGTGAAGTGCAAGAAACAACACTCTACAGGTCATTGTACAGCCTCATAAATGGTATGGGGCTAGTAACAGCGCCATCCAGCAACCTGTACCGTCAATGATACTACTACTGAAGAAAATAATCCCATAATTCAATCAAGTATGATAATCCACGTGGAGAAATCAGATGGGCTCTCACAAATAGGTAATAAAATTTTTACCAATTGTTGCCTTTGACAGAATAGTCTAGTTAGTTAGACCATCACCTTAAATTCAGTATTCACGAATCTAAAAATCACTGGTACAATTCACATGTTAGTACTATCACGCGACAGGCCAATATCACTAGAAGAGAATATCTTTTTGAAATATATTCATACAATCAAATGTATTGAAAAATTAAATATAGTTTGAATTTTAAAAAAATAACGAAAATAGTCCAACATATAATTACAAGTTATCAACTGAATTTAAGAAAAATATGAAGAAAAGACAAAATTTTTAAAATAATTCTGATAGTTTTTTTTTCTTTCTGTTTTTGCAAAATCTTAAAAAACAAAAAATAATTTTTTTTTTTTTTCTGAATACATGTATAATAATATAGAAATAAAAATACCAATATACATCAATGTATTTTTTATTTTAGTCCTAGATTTGACCAGGATTAATTAAGATTATTATTAAGGCAATCTCCTTTAATAATAAATGTACAAAAACACATATAAAATAGATATATCAATACAAAAATACAAATAATAGCATAAATTACTTAACATTAAGTTAAAAAACAAACAATAAATATTAACACAACAGATAAAAATTTATATATTTATTCTATTATCAATAATCCTGCAGTTAATTTATGTAGGATTACAGATAATAGAATCTATAGACTTTTATATTTTAGATTGAAATGTTTTAACTTTTTAAATTTAATTTTAAAGTGATTCAAATTCTTATTTCTGTTTTTGTTTGAAGTATCTATTTCTTATACTGTTTATGTATTTTTTTTTTTTATATACAGTTTAGTTAAAACATAGGAATGAATAAAAAATATATTGATAAAACTTAAATACCAAGTTTTTGAAGCATTTTTTAAAAGATTAAAACATAACATATATTTATTTGGTTTTTCAGGCTATTCAAAGGTAAATTCATTATTGTGATGTAGTTTATCCATCTCATTTCTGGTCATTTTCTTTCTTCATTTCTAATCTTTACTTTTCTAAACAATTAGTTTCATAATATGAACAAAATAAGACAATTTCAAATTAGTTATTTGTGCTTCAAAAAATAGTTCAGGTCTAATCTGATCAAAAATCCATTTATTCATTTGCTTTGCTGCAAAGGGCATTCTTAAAAGTCATAACAAATTTTTCACAAATAAAATTATAGTTCAAAAGCATTAATAACTTTACAGTATTTCTTGATAGTATCCAACTTTTACATCCATCTTCACTTTTAATAATAATCCCAAAATCTAAAAAAAATTTATAGGTTTTTATTGCAACTTTTCCCACTAATAGTCTTTTATTGTTGATAATTGATCCAAAAATATAAAGTTGTTGACAGTTTTTGTTTTCAGCATCATTTTTTAAGTACTATTCCTGTTATCATAATCTTTTCTTTATATTTACCTATAATTACATCTTTTCATTCATGTTCTTTAACTTTTCATATAATCTTTATCTATCTTCAATATAAATATGGATATTTAACATTATTAATCTGCTTCCACCAATCTTGAGCCCACATTTAGCAACATTATCTATCTTCAATATCAACATATATAAGATTATTAATTTTCGTCCACCAATCCTGAGTCCACATTTATCAACATCTAATATTATTTCCTACATTACATATTCAATGCATAGGCTAAATAATTAGGATGGCATTCCTCTAATAATATAAAATCAGTTTGCTTCTCCGTAGTCTGTTTTAAATATAATCTCTAATACAAGATCTCATAAGAGCAATAAAATATCACAGTATGCCTGCTTTCTTAAGAACATTTCACACCTTAACATGGTTAAATGAATCAATGGCTTTGCATATAATGAAGTATTTATCAGTTCTTTAATTATCTAGCATACATGAGCAATGCTAACTTGTTCTTTAAATTTTCACGAAACCTGTTTGTTTTCAATATAATGTTCTAGACTGTAGGGAATATAATTTAATTTCATTTGGATATAAGAAATACTTTAAACAATTTATCAAAGCTATTTTTTTCCATAAATATAAAATAATTTCTTAAACAATTTATCAAAGCTACTTTTTTTCATAAATATAAAATAATTTCTTCTAACATATATCAGTATAATTTTATCTATATATTTTATTGACTTCATTTTCCACAAAATCTTTTAAACATAATCACAATTTCAATAGTCTTACTTTTGGCAATTATCTGTAGGCTAATCTGCCTCAAATTTTATTGTTTTAAATTATACATATTTTTTTTTTAATGTTACTCTTGTTTAATTTTTTTTTTCCTACTTCAATTAATTTTTTTTTTTTTTTAAAAAAAAAAATTACTAAAAATAAATAATTTCAATTTATTTTTAAAATTTTTGCAATAGCATTACAATATCATAGGAGATTTTCCTGTAGACAATTTGCCACTGGTAAATCCATATAAACAAAGGAATTTATGTATAAGTTTACATATATGCACACAGACACAAAATTGCTTTAAAATAATTAATTTAATTTAATCATTATTGTTAAACAACATTTGTTCAAATTTCCAACTGCCAGAATTGCATACACTCTAATCTGTGTTTTCTAGGAAATTACAAATTGTCATCTGGATATAATTTGGAGCATTAACTAAATATGCCATTACATTGTGACTACTGACAAAAAACAATAACAAATTGTAGTACCTAAAAACTCAATAAAGACAATAAAAATATAATTGATAATAATAATAAAAAAAAGTTCAGTGAAACACAAAATTATGAAATATCTGATAAGTGAACAAATTGCCCATTAAATCAATTATATCCTTGGCTAATGGTGGTAATTATTTTTAATACCAGAAGAAAGAAAAAAATGAGAATGATAAAAATAAAACAGAGTTAATCAATATTTGTATTTTATTGACAAAAATAGTAATTGGTCTTTTAAATAGGTGCAGCACAATTTTGAAAATTATTTTTTATTAACAAATTAAAGGCTCTGCATGCTGTAAGCTTTATTTTTGCTTTAATAGACAGTACAAAAATAAATATATCAACTTAACTGTAATCAAATGATTACTATATAAAATTCTAATATAATCAAGGTCAATATTTTTAAAAGAATAAGTTGTTATATTAATGTGTTTCTATAGAACTAACCTAATCTTCATCAAAAACTATCTATAGTAATGAATAATAGCAATGAATCACATTTACCCTGTATGTATATCATTACATTTACATTTCAAAAAAATATTATCATTATTAATCTTAAAATATTGTCCTGTGGTAAAAGAGTGGTTTTGTACTTAATTAAGGATCTTCATTTGATATTCTCAGTTAAGTCTATAGATGTTACTTTCTTTTGGTATATTTTTTTAGAAATTTTATTTAGATTCTATCATTTAAATAACAAAACAACCATTTTTTGATATAAACACCATTCAATTACAAAGTCAAAAGAACATTGTTTACAGAAGTCTTAAGTACAAATGTTGAATAATATTTTTTTGATTACAAGATTATATTATATTTACAAAACTAGTTAGCTTAATAGATAATTAATAAATGCAAAGACATTTTTGAGTATTTTGATTTTTTCCAGCAGGATTTTCACAATTTGATAAATGATAGTGAAATGTCCGTGGATATAAAACTGTATATGTTTTAAAAGATAATTTATTTTTAGTAAATACGATTGGATTTCTTCACTTTAATAACATTTCCTTTATTGGAAAATTGATCTAGAAATTCGCTGGAGAGATCGTCCAAAATTATAGATTAAATTAGAATTGAATTTGTGTGCAAATAAAACTAGTTGCATACAAATTAGATTGTATATATATTTATCCCCCGGTAATTGAAGAAGAGAGAAGCAGCTAAAATGGTTAGACTGAAGTAAAGTTAGTGTGATTTGAAATGATAACATATCAGCAGTAAAAAGTGGTTCAATGATAGACTAGTAGATTGACTAGCATTGATTAAGTCTAAAATAATATGGTGGCAAGCAAGAAGCAGTTACTTGTTTGTGAAGAGTAATTAATTGAAGCTTAACCAACCACAAGAGACAAGTTGGAAACAAAGATGGTTAATATATAATCTATAAATTGTGTGTGCCAATGTAAGCACTAATATTGTGGCTTTAATAGATTTATTCTATACATGAAATTAGTTATGCTTATTTGTGTTTCAAAAGACATTTGATTTGGAGTGGAACAGGACTATTTTCATTTGAGAAAAATAAACAGCATATGAATGTTAATGGACTACAGATTTATTTAATAACAAATAATGTGGTAAAACAACATAAAAAGGTAATAGTCCATTAACATTGACACCCTCAGGACACAGCAGATAGTATGAAAAATTCCATTTTTTGTTAAAGTATCTAATTTTTTCAAGATCTATAAAACATTTTTTTGAATGATGGAATATTTTTAAAAACTTTAATAGAAAATTTTCTTAAAACTTATCTAACAAGCTTATTTCCCAAGAAAACACAATAGAGATTTATTATTGATTATTTATCATTTTCACTATAATAAAATAAATTACTTCCCGTAAAATATAAATAAAAAATATTAACTTAAAAATGAAGTTAAAAAAGAGAAGTTATAAATAAATATAACAAAAATAAGCTAAACGTTTTCGAGGATCCATGCCTCATAATCATAGCTTTCTTAAAAATACATAATAAAATATATACAAAGATATATAAAATTAGCACGTGTTACGTGGACCATTTCTTCAATATATCAAAGCAAGTGTCTTTTCTATTTATAGCATTAATATTTCCATTAATATAGAATGCTTCTTTTATTTTCCTCTTATGATCATTTGATTCAGTGCATAAAATTACAGGATTGGAAGGAATAAAATTGTGTCCAGATTTCATGGAATGGTCCAAAAATACAGAAGATATATTGTTGTTCTTCTGAGCTCTCTTGTAAGTGTACATGTGTTGAGCAAGCCTAGTATTAACAGTAGCTTTAGTTTCACCATAATATACAGCAAGACATTTTTCTTGAGGACATGAAATGGAATAAACTACATGTTTTATATAGAAGATTAAAAAGTAGGATGTATTATGGCCACTAAAAATAAGATAAAATTTAAAAATACATTTTGTGCCATGAATCATTTTCAAATAATAAATGAGATAATTTTGCCTGTATGATTTAGTGCAGGGGTAGTGTTAGATTCTAAAGTGTAAAGTGCTCGGATTGATTCCAGTTGTGGCACTCCTAGAATTTGAACTTCTTATGAATTCTCAAGCAATAAAGCAAGTCAATTATTTATTTTAATGAGATAATTCAAAGAATCAGTGAATATGACTTTCATTATTTATAAAAGGCTTGTTATCCTATGTTGCACCAGTTATGATTAACACTTTAGAAACAGAAAACTAATGAAACATGACGTAGTAAAACTTACAATTTTTGATTTTAGATAACAATATTTTTGTAATAACATTGAATGAACAGCAATATAATTAATGAAATAAATTTAGCCAGTTTAAAAATAAATCTGAGAATAAATTGAGATAAAACTGAGAATAAATTGAGATAAAACTGATGTTTTGTCTAAATAGATTGTAATAAATAGAAGAAATGGATAATTGTTTCTTAGATCAAATAGTATCAGATAAAGCAAATGGAATGAAGAAAATAAATAGTGAAATAAAAACAATTAGCAGTGTATATATTTTATGTTTAAGAAGAAAATCTTTTAATCATCATTAAATGTGAAATGCAAAATTCAAATCCAAAAATAAAAAAAAAGATTCCAATTAACATCTCAAGTTTAAGAAAAAATATGTAATAAAAAATAATTACTATCTGAATACAAATATAGTGTATTTACTTAAGTTAGATGTAATTAAAGAGGATTTGAACACAGGGTTTCAATCTCCCTTCAGTTATCCACTCTATCTTATACAACTGATACACATTACTACATATATATGAAAAAGATAAAATGATCTCCAATATAAGTATTTTATGCTGAACCAGCACTCATCAGTTGGTCTGGATCATCATCTCCCTCACACACACACACACATATATATAATCAGTGCTTGGTTTATATTAAGATACCAAGTCTACAAACTTTAAGAACAAGCTTAAGTACCCTCCAATCTCCAACTCTTTAGCCATCCATATCATTGAAAATCTGATGATGGAATGCTCAAAGCCCTTGTTGATGCTAACATTAAAACACTCTGACCACTCATATGTAGGCCCTTAATAAGTCCATTTAAATCCTGTACTCAGAAGAGGGATGGGCAGAATATGGAATATCTGACTATAAGTATAGTGTATTTGCTTAAGCAAAGGGATTTGAACACAGGCTTTCAAGCTCCATTCAGTTATCCATTCTATCTTATAAAACCGATACCCAGGATCACATACAAGTGAAAAAGATAAATGATGAATATGAAATATGTATATTGTAGATCATTTATCTTTTTCACATATAAGTGGTCATGTCATAAGATAGACTGGATGACTGAAGAAAGTTTGAAAGACTGTGTTCAAATCCCCTTTAATTACATCTAGCTAATTAAAACATTATACTTTTTTTTTCTCATGTGTCAAAAAAAAACAAAAAACAAAACACTATACTTTTTTTTTTTAAGTGTCATAGCATCGGCCAGGACAAGAACCCGCAACCCGGGCAACTACCTGCAAGTACAAGGCAGTCGCGCTGACCTCTCGACCACCAATGCAAGACACAAAACACTATACTTGTATTCAGATATTACACATTCAACTTGTGTTCTGCCAATCCTTCTTCTGTATATTTAAATGGACATATTAAGGTCCTACATATGAGGGGTCAGTGTCTTAAAATCAACATACGTATAAAAATGTTGGCATCAACAAGGGCTTTGAGCATTTCATCATCAGATTTTAAATGATATGGATGGCTGAAGAATTGGAGAGGATTGAAGTCTGTCCATTAAAGCTTGTAGATTTGCTATCTTAATATAAACTGAGCACTGATTATATATGTTAATATATAAAAAATAGAAAAAGATAAAAGAAAATAATAGGTTTTTAATTAAAAAGTTTTTATTTGATATATATAGAATTTTTAAAAAGGAATTAGTTGTGTTTAAGTTGTGATTGTAATAGGTAAGGGGAGTGAGATAAGGTAAAAAAAAAAAGAAAATTTTGGTTATGGATATATTTTATATTTTGTAATTTTTAATTAATTTAATTTTATTTTTTTTGGAATATGTGATATTTATTGTGTATATATATTTTATTTTAGTGTGCCTTGAAAAAGACTATAAAAAATAGTCGAAACGTCTGATTCCTTTTTCATGATTATAGTCATAATAAATCAAGTTTTAAAAAGAAGGAGTTAGTTTGTTTTATTTCTATATTGATTATATATGTGTGGGAGAGGATGATTTGGATCAACCAATGAGTACTGGTTTGGCACAAAATACATATATTGGAGATCATTTATCTTTTCACATGTATGTGGTCATGGATATTGGTTATATAACATAGCCAATATTATTTTTTCTTTATTACTTTTACAATGCTTTACCTAATTATTATATCAAATAAATTTAAATTGCTGCAATAATCTTCTTCAGATCTATAACAAATATAAATTGAAACTGTTATTTGATAAAATTTTATAAAGCATTGTAAAAAAGTAATAAAGAAAAAGGGAAATGCAAACAAGAAAAAGATTAGATTGTATAAGATAGAGTGGATGGCTGAAGGGAGCTTGAAAGTCTGTGTTTAAATCCATTTTAATAAAAAAGGGGGGAGGGAGAAAGATTACTGCTCAAATTGGCATTAACAATGTTCCTATCATTAAAAACTTAATAAAGAAATGAATTAGGCATAGATAAATAACAGAGAATCAGTGCTCAACTCAAAAATAATAGATAAATAAAACCTTATTAATAAGATTTATTGTATAATATTTTTTTATAATAATTTTAGAAAAATGGTATCATATATTTGGTCATTCTGAATGAATATTTTTTTATTTTAAACAAAATTTTATAAATGAACTATGTGAATTGTTTAATTTCATAAAGTTTTGATTATATCAGAAACTTACATTTTAATCTTATTTTTCTATATATTAGCTTTAGATTTTATCTGTAATTTTTTGTATCCTAGTTTTTATGCTAAAAACTCTTAATGCTATTTTCATTAATTTTATTAGTGATATAAAAGCATTAAAACACAATCAATAAAACTTAAGAATAGAATATTAATCATATCTTGAAATAGGTCAATTCATAGTATGAGGATAATCCAAGATATATAAATAGTTTATACTATTTATAGGTTTGATATATTTGTTGTGTGTTGTATATATATATGATTTGGGCTGGACATATTGCTAGAAGAGATGATAATAGAAGGTCAGTTGAAATTTTAAACTGGATTCCAAGAGATTGTAAAAGATTTAGAAAGAAACCACAAGAGATTGATGGATGAAATAAGGAAGTGTGCTGGATAATGTGGAGAAGAGATCAAAGAAGATAGATTGAACTTGGAGAAACTTTCATCCTGCAGTGGATGGATAATTGTTAAAAACAATGGTGATATATAATGAATATTATATACATGTTATTTAAAAATAAAATATCATTATCACAAAAGCAGTAAATACACTTTTGTATTGTTATACATTCACACTGTGTATATATTTTTGGATGTGTGTTAATGAATAATACTTTTACATTGAAATAAAGACAAATTGTATTCACACATTAAAAAAAATTGCTATTTTTGTCCAAATATTGTTGTTCACTTTTAGAATATAACATTTAAATTTGAAGTTACAATGAATGATAATATTTAAAAATAATAGTGACTAAAATAACTAAACAATTAGTAAGATATAAAAACAATACTATCTAGAAACACAATATTAAAAAGTAAGTTCTTGATTCAAATTTTATAAAAGATTAAACAATTACAAAATTTATATATAAAGTTTATCTTAAAATTAAAAAACATTCATTAAAAACAATAAAACAAATAGCAAAATACATGCTGAAATTCAAATAAGTCAAAAATAACATGGAATGGCTATCCTGTTGATCCCTTGGACAATGAATGCACAGGACATATTACAAAATAGACAAAATAAAGAGCATTAACTTAATAGCATTTTTATTAGGATTCATTGTTAAATTTGCTTTGAAAGAAGAAATCTTTTTGGTTTAATATTAAAGTTATCTAAGATAAAATCTTAAAAAAGGAATAATTCAACGACTTTGAGATAGCATAAGAAAAAAATTATCTTCTTTAATGTTGATGTTCTCAATATTTGTTAATCAGCATACCATTTGAATATTGTTGAAGTGGAAAGATAATAATTTTTATCAATAATTTCCGGAATAGTTTCTTCTAATCCAATAAAATATCACCTGACTCCATCACATGACTTTAGCTTACATATTGGTGTTATAGCAGCATAATTTCTTACTATCTCTATGCCCATAGTTATTAAAAAACAAAGAACACCATAATACATAGAAACCAAATTGTTTTCAGAGCTATATGACTATGAAAGCAAGTTGGTTTAGATTGAAAACATGTTTTTTTCTAGTTTGAGCTGCTAGCTTGTTTGTGTTAACAGTTAAATGATAGGTGTTGGAAGGAGGATGCATTAGATCTAAAAAGTTAGGTGCACTGGTCCAAGATCCAAAGCTCCTCTTTGATGAAAGCCATTACCCTGAAACTAGTCTGGGGATATTTATTGGATAGGACAGCATAGAATAGGTATTTACTAAGACAATCATCTAGCATCTATTACAACTTACTAAAGCTTACAGTAAGTGGCATAGAAATAATGAGAAATTATGCTGCTGTAAAAGCTTGTTCCACAATTTGAATTAGATAACAATGATTTTAATGTAATGATTTAATCAAGTAATAATTCTTTTTTGATAAAAGCAAAACTGAAGTATATTAAAGTTTGATACAATTACTTAGAAGTGTCTTTTTTCTTAACTGACAGAATTTTTGCAAAAATTAGATGAATTTACTTTATGGAAAATGTTGTCTGAAAAGTTCCATATATTTATTTATTTTCTTAAAGTAATTACCTTCATTATCAACAAAAAAAAAAAAATGCTATTTTTTCAGTAATAAAATTCTGCATAATAAAAAAAATCATTTAAAATATAATTTATATCTGTGATACATTTACAAATTATATTTATGTCAATGACTATTTAAAAAAAAATCTGCACCAGTTTGAATTTATGAATCCTTTAGAAATTCTAAGCATTGTAGGAAAAATAGAGGAAAAGTTTTGCATGATACACATGCAGATAATAAAGCTTATACTTCTATTTGCTATAAAAAAAAATTCTCACAGAAATAAAAATTAACTTTTGATCTTTCATGTATTTAAATTTCACTGCAATAATTTAAAAAAAGTTCAAAATACATATATGTATTAAATCCAAAAAACTACTGTAAAATGTTATACTAAAATTATAATGAAACTTTTTGGTACAGAGAAAAAAATATCTATAAAATGCTGACTGACTATAAAAGCGACTATTAAAAAAAAATCTTAATATAGCATAAAGGTACATTTTAAAAACAAAATCTGATAAATAAAACAAAATGAAATTATTATTTACAAATTATTATTAAACAAAAAATATAACATCTAAGATATTAAATAATGCTTTTAATCTATAATCATGATAAATATTTCCCACAAAATATAACTATAGCCTCTACAGAAGGTTAGATATCTTTAAAGATTTGTATACATGCTAAATAATTAAATAATAATATTTTGACTATTTGTTCTTACGTTTATGCTTATTGGTGTTTAATATAAATAAATTTTGGCTGTTAATTTTAATTATTTTGATGTAAATATACAAAATATTAACATTTTGAAAAAATAAGTTAAATTTACTTTTAAAAATTAGTATATCAATTTCATAATGATTCAATAATTGGTTTTAGGTTATAATTAAAAAACTTAAGAGTAATTGAATCTACGTAATTTCATTCAAAAAGATAAAATAATTAAAAACATTTTATGAATAGATGATTTTTTCCAATAAATTTTAAAAAAAAATTAGTAAGAAAATCAATTATCAAAAAATAAAGTCAACATTTTGATTTTTACTATTGCAGCAAATCATAGAATATAGTAAAGTAAATTATATATTGAATTAGTAACTTAAAAGTTTGAGAGAAAAAATTAATATAATTTTACAATAAATGTCAAAAAAAAGTTTTATTCTGTATTGCAAAAGTATTCAAACCAATTAGAAATTACTATTTTTATAATTTTAAATTATTTTTACTGTCTTTAAAAAAATACATAAACAGTGAATTTCCAATCAATTATTTTTCAAGGGCCAGAAAATATAAATAATAAATATAGGCAAATTGTAGTATTGAAATATTATCAAAATCACAAACATTAATCATATGAAGTATTGTAAAGTTTTAAAGTTAATTCGAATGTTATAGTGCAAAGCATACTATATTTTTATTTGCAAAATATGCACACAGTGAAATAGTGAACTACACTATACCAAAGTACATGTCTTCACTTATACATTACCCCCCCCCCCAAAGAAACTTTTTAACAGACAAACAAAAAATTTTAAATTCACAAATTTAATACATTTTATGATATTCAAGTAGTTCATTTTCAGTTTCTATATACCGTACACAATCACATTTAAAAATAAAATTTGTAAATCAATTTTAAATTACGATAACAGCCATTTTTTCATCTTGGAGTGCTATAAACAATCATGTTCATTAATAAAATTTCTTTGGTTTATGTTGAAAGTACATATATTTCATTCTTCACATGATCACCAACTCTTATACTAGCACATAATTGTTATTAAACAAGGCAAAACTCTCCATATAGTAGTGCCACCCTGTGCTGCCAACCAGAGTAACCAATGGATGCCAGAAGGCTTGTGCATAAAATCCCTATCTAGTGCCTACTCATCCAATATCCCCAGACTAGTTTTTGGCTTGTGGCCTTCGTCAGTGAGGAGCCTTGGATATGAGAGCATTGCACCTAGATCTTAGGATCTAAAGCAATCCTCCAGCAGCCACCTTTTATCTCTACTTAACTACAAAATTTATGAGAATGAAATTGAAAACACAATATTTTCAATCTAAGCTCAATAGCTTACATAGTCATATGGGTCTGAACTCAGTTCAACACCATACACATCCACTGATTACTCGGGTTGGCACAGGGTGGCACTACTGTATGGAAAGTTTTGGCTTGTTTAATAACAATTATGTGCTAGTATAACAGATGGTGATCATGTGATGTTTAGTGGTTTAACACCAATCCTGCCTAATTGGATAGTGTTTGGCTTTGGTTGTTAAAGAGCCAAAGACACCAAAATGTATGGGTGCTGAACTGAGTTCAGACCCATATGACTATATAAGCTATTGAGCTTAGATTGAAAATATTGTGTTTTCAATTTCATTCTCATAGTTTTGTAGTTAAGTAGAGATAAAAGATGGTTCCTGGAGGATTGCATTAGATCCTAAGATCTAGATGCAATGCTCTCAGATCCAAGGTTCCTCATTGACGAAGGCCACAGGCCAGAAACTAGTCTGGGGATATTGGATGAGTAGGCACTAGATAAAGATTTTACGCACAAGCCTTCTGGCATCCATTGATTACTCTGGTTGGCACAGGGTGTCACTACTGTATGGAGAGTTTTGCCTTGTTTAATATTTCATTCTTCCTTTATTATCATTTCTGAATCTGATGTGCAGTATTTCACATAATAAAATATGTTCTAAGCATAATGCTAAAAAAAATACATAAAAATAATTAGAGAAATCATAATTTTATTCTTCCTTTATTATCATTTCTGAATCTGATGTGCAGTATTTTACATAATAAAATATTTTCTAAGCATAATGCTAAAAAAACAACAGCAAAATAATGAGAGAAATCATAATTTTGTGATAATGAGACTAGTATTCTATTATGTTTCTAAAAGAGAAAAAAATATTGAAAAAAAAAGAAAAAAGAAAATCATCCAGAGCATATTAAATTATGATTAAAGTTAGACATTTTGCTATTTACTTTATTTAAAAAATGACAGATACAGTACAGTTAAGTTTTTTTACCTTATTTTAAATACAAATAAATATGTCCCTTCAATTTATATTAATAACTATATTATTATTTTTTAAAAATTTTGTTTATAATTTTAATTTATATATGAGTATTTATAAATATAAAAAAAAGAACTTTAAATGAACAAATTTCAATGTTAACATTTGTCCATAATGTTGCCTTTTTATATATAAACTTTAAAATAATCAATTTAAAACAAAAATAATTCAATTTTGTTTTAAATTACTTTAAAGTTTATATAAAAAAGTATCTGTGTTATATATATTATCATTTAAAAATTCATCAGGAATTTGTAAATGAAAACTAATACACATTTTTACTAGATAAAAAATAAAAAGATAGACCTCATTAATTCTAAATTGGTAATTAATAAAATCTGTTCTAAAACCTTGTTTAAATTACTTAAAATCAAGTGTAAAGTTATTTTATAATTAGATGGGTGGAAATGACATTATTTTTATACAAATAATTAAGTACTAGATAATCAGACCAGATAATTAGAAGATTAATATTGTATGTTGTCTAGTCAAAATATTATCTTTTATTGTATTATAATTCCTTTTCAAAGCTAATTTTTATTAAGTCTGCAATTGATCAGTAAGCCATGGACCACAGCGATAGGACTAATTTACAACTAATGGATGGAAAAACTGATTTTATAAATAAGGCAGCTCGGTGAACTATAAAAAAGGGGTCTCTCAGAAGATCGATTATTATGCTTTTGTTCTTTAATTCATTCACTCATTCTATCTTGATCATCAGAATCACTGTTAAAAATGTTATTACAATTGGCTATTGTATCATGGAAGAGTAGAGAAGCACACCATTTGTTCCATTCAGGCCATAAAATAATGTAACACCATTTCATTGATCATGGAGTCTAGATATGTGAACTGTATGCTGCCTAAGTTTAAAAGTGTCCTATAGCTTTAGGGAAAAGATCAGCATTATTAAGCAAGAGAAACACCATCATATGTTGCCCACTCAATAAAATAGAAGAGCCAATATCAACGGAAGCATGCATTAATGAAAACTGTTGCAGTCAGCAAGAACTATCTCACAGAAGCTTTGCAGAAAACCGCCAGACATAGCTATGTTTATATCTACTGTTCTGCAGTCTACAAATACCTGAATTCATAACATGAACTATTGAAGATGAAAAAGGTAAATTGTATGAACTTTAATTATATGCTATTATGACTTTATTTCACTAACATCAGGTATTTAATCCCTTATATATGTATATTTCATTTTCACTGAAATATTTGTATAGATTATTATGATTTATTTGATATAGAGATATATATGTTTAGAGATCAGAATGATGATGGATTATCTAATTTTATTAGACATGCCATGGTTCAGACAGCGTAACATAAAAATAAAATATTTATAATAAAACAATTAACCAATCATTGCAAACCCTCGCCATTCACTAAAAAGCTTCTTTAGTATTATTTTAGTTAATTATTTTAAAAACAAGAGTTAATAATGATCATTTCCACTAGCCTGAAGTATATTAAGTAAAATAATAATAATTTAGCCTATAATGTAAATAATGCTGATTAATGGCCTCTGGATAGAGTAAAAAACTGCATAGACAGATTAAATGTATTGAGAATGATTATTTTAATCATTTTAAAAAACAAAAAACAATTGTAATTAAAAAGCCCTTATAGGTTGGGGATAGGTAGGCATAGGGAAAATATTTACATCATATAAGCCAAATATAAAACTTTCTTTAAATGACGTCTTGAACTTATGTGATGTTATTTCAGGCTGCTTTATTTATGTATACTTTTGATGGTCCAGAAACGAGTGTAAAGCAGATGCTGTTCTTGCCCCTTACACTTGGCATTTTATCATTATTGTTTATTCGATAGAGCCCATTTCTACTGTATATCAAGTTTTATATATTCTTTGATTGTTCATAAATAAGTGCAAAGCAGATGCTTTTCATGCCGCTTACACTTGGCATATTATAATAACCATTATTTATCAGATAGAATTCCTACCCAGGCATTTGGTGATATTTATTCGAATGCTATTGAAATAGATGTTAAAGATCATCTGATGCATGTGACAGTTCCATTATATACTTATAAACTATTTGCTTAGTATAATTCTCCAATCATTGTAGCCTAAAATGCTTTAGATTAATCTCAGTTTCCTAATAGTATGTTTTATATAAATGATGATTAGCGTATTCTTTGGCCTAAGAGTGATTGACAGTTCTTGAATCTGGGTTGTGACCAGTTATACTGATAGTAGTATTTACAGTTAATCTGTTCAGCAAATCTGTATCTATCCAGGGATAATTAAGATATATAAGGTGTTATATGGTCCATGCAAAACAAGGCAATGAATAATTTTGTATCAAACTAGCTAGGGCAGTTAAACAAAACAGATAAGATAATAAATCAGTAAGAGCCATTATCCTGAATTTGAATCCTGAGTAAAAGATCAATAGACCAGTATGCTCAAAAGGGTTTCTATCAATTATGTTATTATTGATGTGAGGTGATTATATATATACATAAATAAATCATAATTTCTCATTATTCTAACATTTGTCTTTTATTGCAATAAATAATAGTAATTAAAATATGATAAGATTCTCTTGCATCTAACCATGTTTAGCAGGATATAAATGGAAAAATGATCATGTAATGTCGCAATGTGGAGTTGCATACAAATTACTCTTGGGCGATTTTCATGTTAACTTAGATTTTGATTGTTACAATATATATATATGTATGTTAAAAAATACTTTGCATTTGAAGTTTTATAAATAATAGGTATTCTATTCTAAACAAAATTTTATCAGTAAAACATGAACTACTATACACTACATAAAATGTATGCAAGGATCTTAAAACAAAATATAGCATATATTGCAGCTCCACTATATATATCAAATACCAAATCTAAACTAGTCCATATAATAAATTAAATACACAAATTTAAAATTATATTTCTAGCCAATATCAAATTGAAAATTCACTACCAATGTTTTACTTGCCATGACAAACTTCAGACATTATGAAAAATTGTTTATAATTGGCCAATAAACCAATCAATTTTCCTATGCAAATCTAAAATGATTGTCCTAAAGGTTTGCAATTAAAATCATTTTACTTCCAAAGAATTGAGAAAATTACTCAAAGTGTAAGTTAGATTCTATTAAGAGATAGAATAAATGTTCAAAAAATTGTTAGATGTGATACTTTGCATCCCTTTAATAATATACAATATTTGCTAAAAAAAATAAACTTGCCGATAGACCTCATTAGGGTCTTTAAATCAGTAAAAAAATCATATTCTAAATTACATAAAAAAAAATATAAGAATGTTAGAAGAAATTTCTTATATGCATGGCATACCAAATGTCATACTGTATCAATTAACCTAGCAGCAACACCAGTTAATAATATTACTTCTAAATAATTAACACATGATGAAAATGTTGTTCCAAAGAAGAAAAAAAAGAATCCTGTCAATAACTGAAAAAATCACTCAAAAATTGCCTCTAGAAGAAGCAGCAGAATTACATTGGAGAAAAAGAACATTTGATAGAACCAGCAATCCAAATCAAACATTACTTACATTGAGAGGAATATTATTAAATCTCTCAATTAGACAAATGTATAATCATTCACCTGCAGACAAAGACAATGATACAACTGTAATGCCTATTCCTTACTATCATATCAAAATAAGAGCTCCTCACAATAGATCAATAAAAAAAGATAAAAAAATCTTATACCAACTATACAAACAAAACTTTAAGCTTTACTCAGAAAGCATCAAAAGTATTTCACTTATTCAGAAAAAAAGTTAGTAATATATTTCAGCAAAATTTATGATGTACCTAAATTTAATACGTAAGGACTATATTCCATTAATATCTATTATAACATTTACACTTTATAAATCAGTACAAAGGAAAAGAAGAAGTAGAAAATTATATTAATATTTATTGTTAGTTCTAGAAATTCATACAGTTTTGTTTTACCTGAAAGTGATCTACAATTGCAAGTAACTATATAAAAGGTTATCATTAAGTGGCAGCATAGGTCCAATAGCCAGAGGATTTTTAGAACTCTGCATAATATATTGTGAAAGTAATATAGATCACATGACTTTTAGATAAATGATCAAATATGGAAAAAAATGATGTCAAGAAAGTGCATAAAATTTGTTTATATAAATATGTTTGATATATTGATTAAAAAACTATATGAATTTAATCAATGTGTCTTTAATAATGACATTTTCCAAAAAGAAAAAAAAACATATATGATTTAAATAATTTATTTTTTATTTTCTTAATATTTTTATTTTTGTATTTAGTCATTGAATAATGACATTTTAATACTTGTTAAATGATTTCAAGAAGTATACAAATTTATAATTAAAATAGAAAATCATGTAACATTACAATACTAGCCAAAAAGAAAAACATTAAAATTTTACTAATTTTCTTCCACAACCATTGTTTCATCCATTAACAAATATATCTTTTCAAGAGAAATTCAACCAGATGCAAATAACATATATACACACAAAACAAAATAGCCTTTCCATCATTCATTTCAAAAACCAACTACCTTCATCATCAAAGGATGTCTTCATGAGATTGATGGTCTCAGATTAAAAAAAAAATATCACAGTTTTTTTTACTCTTCTTTTTATTTCACTTCTTTCATAAAAGATAACCTCTGAATTGTCAAATAATATTTTATGACCTGTATTTAGTTCATGAATATACAAAGTCATAAATTAGTTTGCAGGATGTAAAAGCATCTGATAATCACTAATTGCTCAAGCATATGGTAGATAGCATTGTAGTGAGAACTGCTGAGTTACGAAATCTATTATTAACTTTACTCTTATGAATTTAACTCTTTCAATAAGACTTAATTTATTTTGACTTATATACATTTTACGACAACTGCAAGGAGTCTTATAAACTATATCAGGAATAGATTTGCTATCAGTTGACTGTTTTGAACTATTTAGTAATGAATTTAAATCAAGGCCTTTCTTTCAGACCACTTTGGTTGTATCCTATAAAAAACTACTCTTATAAATCAATTTATAAATTGATTATTTAAATGGTAAAGAAATATACCTTTTATTATCAACCAACTTATATTTTTTATTAAATATAATATTTCTAATAAATTCATGATTATAATCTAAATCAATATAGACTGAAGCAAATTGACTCCTCTAAATATAACTATTATTTTCAAAATTATTAAGCTTTCCATTCCCATAACAAAAATCCAATAAAGCAAGTTTTTTAATGAGTAAAAGATTGATAACTATCTGATCATATCAACTTTATCAACATTTAAATGCAGACATTTCAACATAACAAATTCAAAAGTACTTCCCTCAATAGTAAATTTAATACTAGAATCAAAAACATTCAATTTATCTTCCTGAATAACAAACAATCATCAACATACCTAACAAATAATTTTAAAGAAACAGAAAATTGATCAATAATATTACTCTCTAAAAAATCAATATAGTCAGAGCACACCAGAGGAGAAATAAAAATTCTAAATATTTTATGTGTAATGATGTGTTTTATAAGATTAATGATGGTGTGGTTATTCGTTATGTTATTTCTCTTTTAATGTGCTCTGCCTACATTGATTTTTTAGAGAGTAGAATTATTAATCAATTTTCTATTTCTTCAAAATTACTAATTAGGTATGTTAATGATTGTTTGTTTTTTATTCAGAATGATAAATTGAAAAATTATAGATTGAATGCTTTTGATTCTAATATTAAATTTATTATTGAAGGGAGTACTTTTGAACTTAATAAGTTAAATTTCTGGATTTAAGTGTTGATAAAGTTGATATAATGTTTTATTTTGCAGTCATTTTATTAAATAAAATAAAAAAGATGATAGATAGTTATCAACCATTTACTCATAAAAAACTTTATTGAATTTTTGTTATAGGAATAGCAGGCTTAATAATTCTGAAATAATAGCTAATTCAGGAGTCAATTTGCTTAACTATATTGATTTATTTTATAATCATGAATTTATTAGAAATATTATATTTAATAAAAATATCTATAAGTCTGTTAGTAATAAAAATGTAATTGTTAGTGAGAATAAATAGTTTATTTCTTTATCATTTAAGTCATCAGTTTATAAATTGATTTATAAGAAGTTTTTTATTGGGTGGTATAAAAGTAGCCTGGAAAAAAGGCCTTGATTTAAATTCATTACTAAATAGTTAAAACAATCAATTGTTAGCAAATCTATTCCTGGGGTAGTTTATAAGATTCCTTGCAATTGTCATAAAAATTAAGTCGTAATGAAAGAGTTAAAGTTCATAAGAGTAGAGTTAAAAATAGACAACATAACTCAGCTTTGTATATTCATAGCATAAACTAAATACATGTCAAAAAATATTATTTGACAATGCAAAGGTTAGCCGGGCTTAGACGCCTATTGGTGTTGTTGCAAGTCCATAACAGCTACAAATGCCGTTTAGGCGGTCTGCACTTATGGCTAAGAAAACAGTTGTGTTTATCTTAGCCATTGCAGGCAGCTTGATGGAGTCGCACAGAAACATTACATCCTGTTTTGCGCTTTGCGACACTTTATGCAAATTCGCACAATTCACTGGTCGCTATCGTATCGTCTGACAGTGTTTGGATTCAAGTGGCCACAAGTTTTGATATCTCCATAGCAGAGTAATTTCATTTCTACTTAAATCACGCAGTATGGCTCACCAAGAATTGTCACACTGTCCCCACCCTTCCCTACATAATTTGGAATGTGCAAAACATTGGGAAGGGGTAGGCCCGAACACGATTTGACCGAGCTCACACAAAAACTCATGCGTTCGTGAGAAATTATATGAGACAAATAAAATGGCACACAAATTGTGCCAGTTACCGATGTCAGTCAGACTCCTGCAACCGAAGTATTCGATTCCTAAAAATAAAATATTAATGATGTAGTAGGAACAAATTAAAAATGTCATTAATAATAATAAATTTGTTTTAAAAAGGCAAAATAGAAATCACATAATACAAATCGCCATATAGCCAAAAAAAAAGTCGATGTATTTTAAACATGAAAAAAAAAAAAGAAAGTCTGAAGTTTTGATGTTATTGTAATTTGGGGGGGGGGGGGTTTGAAAGGATCAAAAAATGTAATTAATAGGAAAAGTTGTTTTTAAAAATGTCAAAATAGACATCGCGTAATACAAATAAAGCCAAAAAAAAAATCGCTGTATAGTCGCCGTTTTTTTTTTTAAAAAAAAGACAACGAAAGTTGAAAAAGTCAAAAGTTTTGATCTTATTTTAATTTTTTTGGGGGGAGTAGGTTGAGAAATACTTTGGCTTCACTGAGACAAAAGATAGAGACAAGAGTTATGTTTGGTTTGTTTTTTAAAAAAGGTAATAAAAAGTGGTTTTAAAAATAAAAGTTTTAGTATATCCAGCAGTATACAAATAAAGCCAAAAAAAATTGTTGTATAGGCAAAAAAAGTGACAATATTTTTTTTTTTAAAAAAAAAAAGATGATAGTTGTTTTGTCAGCATACACGCCGTTGGATGGCGCGATTTATGTGCTAAAACACATAATAATGCCATTTATGCGGCCAACATTTGGCAGACATGTTTACGTATAATTCAACAATTCTGCTGTACTACACACGACAGACCACTTGGTCGCATCGCAGTAAATTATTTATTCCGAATCGCACACTTCAAACTTTTTTAGGGTGTAGTGTGAGGGTGTGTTAAATTCAAGTAATGAAATGTTATTTTTATTTTAATTTTATATATTTTTAAATCACACGATTGAAGTATTTGATAATTAAAGGACTGTTTAGACACTTCTGTAGTGAAATTTTAATGTGCAAAACATTGTACAAGGGTATGTTTGAACGTAGTCATAAGTAGTTAACGCGTTTACTCAAGAACTTCCATGAAAAAATAATAGTAATGGCGCAGGAGAATGCAGACGTGGTTCGATTGTGTGATTTACTGACAACAGAACGTGATGCAGTGGCCTTTTTGCAAAGTAAAAATGTACTTCCAAATGCCAAAAAATGTGAATGTAGAATGTCCATGAAATTTAGAATCGTTAAAAGTATCTGTCAGTTTAGATGTTCGTCTCGTTCATGCAGTCGAACAATTTCTGTTAGAAGTCTGACTTGGTTTGATGGCTCCAGAATACTGTTGGTTAAAGCTATACGTCTAATATATTTCTGGAGCTGCGAACACCTAACTGTCGAAGCTGTACAGAAAAAATTGGGCCTAGGCAAAAATGCCATTTCGCGAACTGTGCTCTGAGAGTTTGTCATCTTGACCATGCTGTCAAATCAGCGGGCCCGGTTTGATAGTTGAGGTTGATGAAACTCTTTAGCCGGAAAAAGAACTACCAGGGAAGAGTACTACCTTCACAATGGATTTTTGGCGGGATGTGCCGAGAGACACGCAAATGTTTTCTGTCGTGCGTTCCTTGCAGATCTGCGTCCACTCTTTTGCAGGCTGTGAAAGATAACATCAAATCCGGATCGACTATCTTCTCGGACTGTTGGAAGGGTTACAAGACTGTTGATCTTGAGGCGGCTGGGTTCCACCATCTGACAGTCAACCACACTTACAATTTTGTAGACCCTTCCACAAAAGCTCACACCCAAAACATAGAGCGTCTTTGGGGCCTGCTAAAGTCTCGCAACAGGAAACAATGGGGAACTCACAGGAAATATCTGCCAAATTATATGGCCAAATTTATTTGGCATTGTCTCCACAAAGTTTTCCTGGCCATACTTGCAGAGATGTCTTTATCGTCAAAACAGCACGTCAACACACAGTAGGCATCTTGAATTATTTAATTTGTTCATATTATTTGGGATAAAGTTTATTTAAAAATCTTTTACCCTTTTTTTTTTTGTAAATAGAATACCGGAATTTATTTTTACAATTGCTTTAAGTTTTGACTGAAACTAAACGTTTGAAAAGTTATTTATCAGAAGTTTAATATTTGATGTTATTTTATTAAAAATGAGTTTTAAAGTTAGTGTGTGTTATTTTTAAACCTTTCTAAAGTTGTTGTTTATCTTTATAGCAAAAAAAAATTTGTCAAAACTTTTATTTTTGTCGATGTTAGTTTTTAAAGAAATCGGCAAGTAAAAAAAAAAAGCCCTCTAAGTTTTAACTTTGTTTAAACTTTGTCAATGTTCTTTTTAATCGTTTATCAATTTGTTTATCTTACTTTAAACAAATTTTTATTAGGCTAAACAAAGGTTACATTTTATAAAAGGACAATATTAATGAAAAAAAAAGAGGTTATACAATTGTTTTTTAAAAGAGACTGATTGTTGTGATAGTTTTTGTTATGTTAAGTTTTTAGGAAACTGGAGTAACTTCCAAGTCTCCTCAATTATGAATTTTGAAGATAGGAATTGATCTCTTGATTTTATCTTTTGCATAGATTACAAGAAGCATGAGTTTTGATCTGGTTGAAGCTGGGTATATATTAACTAACAACTCATGTACCAGATTGAATAAGTGATAAAAATTGAAACTCTTATTATAGGAAATGATTTTTTTTCTTTAATACATTCTATTTGAGATTTTATTCTTGTAATATGGGGGTGGGGGTGGGGATGAAGCTTAATAAGTTTTATTTTTGTTAATGTTAAGTTTATATAAAAAAAACGTTAATCCAATAAAAAAAAAAGCCAACAAAGTTTAAAATTTGTTTGTGTTCATTATTTGTGTTATCCCCCCCCCCCCCAAAAAAAAAAAAAAAAAACCTTAATAACTTTGAACTTGTTGATAATTGTTTTATAAAAAAAAAAAGCCAACCAAATAAAACTTTGTATTATTTATTTGTGTATCCAAAAAAATATAAAAAAAAGCGGCATTCCAAAAAAAGCCTACTAGGTTTAAAGTTCGTTTATGTGGTTTATTTGTTATATTTTCATTTACCATTGTCAAAATCCCTCCACTCCAAACCCCGACGCCATCGATTTCTGCTAAATACACTAATGATTATTATTAAACATACTCGAAACTAGAGATTATCTCTAGCACAGATATATACACTTTAAACCTCAATTAAATATTAATATATCTGATTTTTTGAATTTACCACGCACGGAATTAGTCACCTTTCTCTATCCCATATGTAATATCTTTATAGATATAATAAACACCTCCAAACTTCCCCATACTTTTTGATTTATTTGTGTAACCAAAAAAAAAAAAAAGCTTAATAACTTTGAACTTGTTGATAACTGTTTTTAAAAAAAGCGGTAATCCAAAAAACTTTGTTTGTGTTATTTATTGATGTCATCAAAAAAAAAAAAAAAAAAGCTTAACAACTTTGAACTTGTTGATAATTACCGTTTTTTTTTTAAAAAAAGCAATCGAATAAAACTTTGTATTATTTATTTGTGTATCCAAAAAAATATATAAAAAAGCGGCATTCCAAAAAAAAAAAAGCCTACTAGGTTTAAAGTTCGTTTGTGTAATTTATTTGTTACATTTTCATTTATAGTTGTCAAACACCCTCCACTCCAAACCCCGACGCCAGCGATTTCTGCTAAATACACTAATGATTATTACTAAACATACTTGAAACTAGAGATTAGCTCTAGCACAGATATATACACTTTAAACCTCAATTAAATATTAATATATATGATTTTTTGAATTTATCACGCTGGGAATTAGTCACCTTTCTCTATCCCATATGTAATATCTTTATAGATATAATGAACACCTCCATACTTCCCCATATTTTTTGATTTATTTGTGTAACCCAGAAAAAAAAAGCCTACGATGTTTCGAATTTGTTTGTTTGTTTGATTTATTTGTCTTTCAAACTGTATTACTTCATAATTTTATTGATAATATTTTTTTAAAAAAGCGGCAATACAAAAAAAAAGGCCAACTAACTTTTGTGTTTGTTTATATTTCTTTAATTGTGTACATCATTTTGTTGAAATTACTTTTTAAAAAAAGCCGAAAGCCAAAGCACAAATTTAACAATATACCATAGAATTTTTACAATATGTTGATTTTATTCTATATTTATTTATTACTTGTTGATGTTAATAAAAATAAATGTTTACAAAAAATGTAATAAAATTTGTGTTTTTTATTTATTTTGAAAAAAAAAAGTCAAAGTAAAAAACAAGTAATTCAAAATTCAAAAACCTGCAATTCAAATTGAAAAAAAAAAGGCCTGGGAATGTTCATAATCTATTGTTTTTCAAAAAAAAACAACGACATCCTGCGGTGTGTATGTCGACAAAACAACTACCAAAACAGAAAACGAAAATTGAAAAAGTCAAAAGTTTTGATCTTGTTTTAGTTTTTTTTTGAGGGGGGGGGTGGATTGAGAAATACTTGGTCTTCACTGAGACAAAAGTTATTTTTTGTTTGTTTTTTTAAAAAAAGGTAATAAAAATTGGCTTAAAAAATAAAAGTTAAAACCAAAAAAAAAAAAAATCACTATATAAACAAAAAAAAAAAAAAACACACTAAAAACAAAATATTAAAGATGAAGTAAAAAAAAATTAAAGGGATCAAAAAAAGTCACTGTATTTTAAAAATCGTGGCCCGGTAACGTTGCATTGTATTTTTTTGACTGGCAATAATGCCATCAAGTGACCAAGCTCGGCTAAGTAATTAATACCGAAGTATAAAATTAAAAAAAAAAGTAAAAGAAACTCTGATAAACTTGAATCCAAAGACCATCAATCTCATGAAGATATGCCTTGATGTTAAAGGAAGTTGGTTTTTGAAGTGAATGATGGGAAGGCTATTTTGTTTTGTATATATATGTTGTATGTATCTTGTTGAATTTCACCATCAATGATCTATTTGTTAATAGGTAAAATAATGGTTGTAGAACAATTTTTTTTTTTTTTTGGCTAGTATTATAAAGTTATATGATTCTAGTTTATTTGTAATTACTAGTATAGCAGTAGGCAGTATTTAAGTTTGTAATAGTCTATGCCAACATCATTATAAATAAATACTCTTTATATACAAAAAATATCAATATAAAGGTTTTATTTTCTAACATACTGTACTTTTCAAAATAAATGTCATGATATCAATATCTATAAATGAATTCATCAATGGTATCATTTAAAAATCCCTAGCCATATTCAAAATATTTTAAATATTATCAGTATAGAAAGAATATTTAGAAACAATTAATTTAATAATTTCCTAAAAAAAAAATTATAAAATGTTCAGAAATATTACCAAATTCACCACTTCCTTTATTTTGCTGTAATAATAAAGGAAATTTATCCATTCTACTTTGAATATTTTTGAGCAAAAATACTTTTTATTGTACATAGATGTACACACAATCTTAGGTTTCAATTGTCCTGCAGTCTTCTTCAGATCTATGATATAATGAAACAAAATAAAATATGTAACTATATAATTACCATAAAAAATGTAAACAATAAAATTAATAAAATAATGAAAAACAATATAAAATATAACAAACATAATAAAATTGAAATATAAATAAAATCAAAACCAAATAAAATAATCCAAGAAATATAAAATATACAATATGAAATATAAATGTGTATTCCTGACTATATACATACATATTCATGAACAACTATTAATTTAAATATATTATTCATTTTTATTTTTGATAATCCCCTAATTATTTCCATTCCTTATAAACTTAAATTTTAATATCCCCACATTAATAATATACTTATTTTATTTTCATATAATTCTCAGTTCAACCTTAATTCATTTATTAAGAATATTCTTTGTAATTTTTAAATCATATATAATGCATTATTTTGTTATTCATTCTTCCATTATTAATAATATATTTATCTTTTTTTAAAAAATATCTAAAAACCATAAATATTATCTTTTAATTTACCTATTTTTATTTAATTTCTTAAAACTAAAAGAATGTTTTTGTTTTTTAATGTGATGTGATATTGTTACTCCTTTATCAAAGTCAGAAATCTCTCAGCCACTATGCCCAGATAAACCGGTTAGCCATCTTCCCTTCCCTTACTCACCCTAAGTTTTTCCCATATTTTTCTCTATTCTGCTCCCAAAACATTAACTTTGTCCACTCTATGGCCTTTATATCTAGATCCCCCCTTATCTTTTTCCAAACCCAGCATGAAAACCAAGAACCCACTTTCTGTATAATTACTTTGTTTATATTTATTCTCCCACAACTTCATTATTTATACCTTTTCTGCTTGTAAGCATTTACACTTCATTAGCAGATGCTTAATATTTTCCATGCCTTCCTTACATAACTTGCAGACTAAATCACCCACATTTCTCCATTTATGTGTATATTCCCTTGTTGCTAACAATCCTGTTCGAGGCTTAAACAGTAAACTATTTTCCTTGCTATTATCATAAATTAACTCGCACCCAATATTCTGTTTACTTCTATATATATTTAAACTCTTTTTACTCTCCATCTATTTTTTATTAATGCATCTATTCTTCTATCCCATAATTTGCCACTATAACTCAACAATCCTCCTAACACAATCATCCCTACTGACATAGTCTTTATCCAAATCCTCTGCATACTGTACTACTTTTCTCATCCATCTCGTCTGTGCTTTATTCATAACCCAATTGAATACTATTTTGGCTATTCTCTTAATATAAATTGCAATCTACTGAACATTTTCATTTTGCATCTCTCATATAAAAACTTGACCATCCCATTTCTCCTTGAATTGCCTCCTTTGCTGTCCACACATCTGCATCTAATGCATGTCTTCCTACTTTCCTTTGTACTTTTTCTAAGTAATCTAACACCCTTTACTAACACAAAAGCATCATAAGTTAACCCTGCTACTGCCACTCTCTTCCATACAATTCTTGCTACATCATATTTATTATATGAAAACACTGTTAATTTCTTTATCAGTTCCTTTCTTTTCTTTGCTTCATTTATCAATTTTTTCTCCCATTCATCCAAGCAATTTCTCTGATTACTTAAGACAATTCCCAAATAGTTATACCTATTCACCACATTTAACTTTATATCCCCCAATAAAAATTCTTTCTCTTCTCTTTCCCCAGTATTAATCATCATTACTTTTGATTTTTCTTCACTAAATTTAATCCCCATCTCTTTACCCACCCTTGCGCACTTCCTCAGCATAACTTCTATATCTTTCCTTCTTTCTGTGCACAAGAAGATATTATCAGCAAATAAAAAACCTGATAATGTATACATTCCCTTGCCATCTATTAATGGTATTTTCATATCTATTCCTAGTCTTTCTATTGCTCTCTCCATTTCTCTCAAATATAACAAAAACAAAATAGATGTTATAGGGCATCCTTGCCTTAGTCCAATCCCATTTTAATTTCTAGTTGATTCTATATTTCCTAATTGATATGTACAATAATTATTTTCATACAATCTCTTAAAATAACATCCACTCAAGTTCCATTCATTCCCAAATTTACTAAACTTACCCATAATCTATTTGTATTTACTCTATCAAATATTTTCTCTTTAATCTACAAAGAGCACATATAACTGCCTACCCATATACCTACTAAAATCTATAAGTGGAACTATCTCCTATACGCCTTTCCATTCTAAAACCTCCTGCATTTCTCCCTATATTATTTTCTTCTATCCATTATACCACCCTTCCAGCCATCATATATGCAAAAACCTTTATATAATACTGACATTACTGCTAACGATCTATAATTGTTTATCTTACTATGGGCTTTATCCTTTCCTTCAAATAAGTCTCACTCTTGTATTATTCCAGCTATATGGAAATTCTGTCTTCTATGCTATATTAAAACAGGACATTTTATTTCCCAAATTCATTCCCATCTCTGCTGCCCATTCATCCCAACCTCTCTCCTTTCCACTTTTCAACTTCTTTCTTGCCTCATTCAATTTATTTTCTGTAAAACTAATATTTCCATTACTAGTTTGTTATCACTGTCCTTCACATCTAACATCTTTTCTATATCCATTATATACTTATTAAAGATTGTCTCTAATTCTTCTCTACAGTTATATTCTTTTTACTCACCATTTAGTAATACTATTTCTCTCTCCCCTACATTCCTTCTTTTAATATATTTCTAAAATTTTTTACTTCCATCTCTTCCACTTTTATTAATATCCTCCAATAATTTACTATTTAATTTCATTCTCTCCCTATAATTGTCTATTTTAGCCAACTTTTTTTTAAAAATAGTTTTCCCATTTAATATTAACATCTTTTTCACTTTCTTTGTTTTTAATAGCACATTTATATTCTTTGCATGCTTTCCCCCTCTCTTTTACACTGACTAATTCTCACTTTCCTATTATTTTTCTGAATATTCTCACCTAAACCCTATTAATCACTTTTTCTACTTCATCATACTAGTTCATCCCCAATAAACTCTTCTATGATTTCTTCTACTTTTATTTTATATTCTTCTTATTCTTATCATTCACTCTCCATCCACATCTTTCACTATCCTTTCTACTTTTATTTTCTTCCACCACATTGCTAATCATTTCTATTATAAAAAAATTATGATCACTATTACACTCTTTCTCTTCATTATCAAACACTTGAATTTTCCATACTTTGTTCATTTCCTCTTTCTCTACTAATATATAATCTATTGTCTGAAATATATTATTTCTACATCAAATTTCAAATGCTTAAATTCACTCTCTGACAAAAAATTTTCAAAAGCTATCCATTCTTGTTATTCATATCATCAATTTCTTCAATATGCACACTCATATCCCCTATAACCATTATTTTTTCCCCCTTTTTTGAAACTCTGTATATCCTTAACTAGGCATTCATATATGTTACTGTTCTACTTCATTATAGTTTGACTATCTCCAGTGGCCATATACACTATAGCCACCATCCATTCTTGTCTTCCTAACCTGATCTCAAACCACAAATGTTCTTGACCCTTTACAGTATTTAAATATTTTTTTGACATAACTCCTATACCACCATCTCTTTTTTATTCTTTTCTATTTATACCCTTCCATACCTAATTTTCCAGTGAGGGTTCTTCTCTTAGAAGTGTTTCCATTATTGCTAATACCTCAAGCCCTTTATTTTTAACTGCTTTGTTTAATTCCAATCACTTTTCTGGTCTCCTACCACCTTGCATATTCAAATATCCAATTTTAACAATTTCTTCCTTTCTTACTATCCTTTTAAATTTCTTTTGACTCTTTCTTCTCTATTACATTTATAATTAGTTTGGTTATCATTAGTTTTAGACCCATTCCCTCTCTACATCTACATTTGAATCAGCAACTCTTTGTTTACTTCTTACAGCCCGACCATTCTTAATCTTCTTTTTGATAATACTGTAATTTAAAACCCTACCCCCTTTATAAGTTTCCTGAACTATAATATTTTTCAAAAATCAAACTGCCTAATGCTTCATTTCCTTATTTTGCTAAACACAATCCATCTTTACCATATAACTCCCTCTCACTAATAAAAAAAATCCCACACATCCACAAACATAACATTATTTCTGTCATATAATTTTTCAATCTCTCATTTATAGAACATGCTTTAACATATACTTACTGTCGAATCTTGGTAATAATCGAACTGCTCTACTCTTCTTCCTTTGACTTTAAACAAACTACTAATCAATTCTTTACACTCATCCACTACTCTCTTTCTGGTGGCTGACAAATTATTTGTCACTATCATAACATAAACATCGCTACTCCCCTGTTTCTTTACCATCTGTAACATCCATAATTCTAACTCCAGGCAAACATACTCATATATATTTATTTCTATTTTCTCTTGAAAATTACATCTCCACATCCTCTAATTTTTCTCAATCTTTCCAAATCCAATTAAATCTATCTCTCTGTGCTCCAACTCTTTTCTCACCAACTCTCTAAACAAATATTCTCCAACAACATAAATTTTTATCTAGATGTTACTAAAAATACATAAAACTTTAACTTACCTTGTGGAATAAAATCAGCCAGATCAGCACGGCAAGTTAAAGTTAATAAAAACTTTTAAATAATTATCTTATACTCTAGTTCCCTGTATTACATATTATTTAAACTAACTATCTATAATCACTACAATTCTTTCTTATATATATTTACACACACTTTAACTTTTATTACTATTATTATATATTATACTGCTTTATATTCTGAATGTTATGCTAAGTTTTTTATTTGATTAATATTAAATATCTATAAATATATTCATGTTTATACTCCTATGTAAACATTTTTTTACAAACTCATAATTTATTTATAAGTAATTTTCACTTTATGTATTTTCATCTATATATCTTTTTTAGAAACTATATTTATATTAATGACATCCTAGTCCCAGAATCTCTAGTAAATTTTAGTTTTAGCTTTTTTATTAATATTGCTTCTTTTATTTTCCTTTAATATTTTCTGTATGTAACATTATTTTTATTGAACTTTCTGTAAAGTTGTGTTCTCTGTCCTTCATATGTATATATATATATCAGTGATTTATTACTCTGACATGTTGCTTTAACCTTATTTTTATAGAATTTTTGATTTCTCCAACATATTTCTTTTCAATCCTATTATCTAAACATTGTTTGCATTTTATCATATTGAAATGGAAATTTCTCCGCTTCAAAAGTCCAATATTTTAAAATATAAAAGAATAGAAAATATCACTATAAAGCCTTCTATCTTATAATTTATTTTTGTATTTTAAGAGTACATGCAATAACACACATACTCATTTATATTTTGAAATTCTGAGATTTTACTTTTTCAATAATTTTAGTTTACAAAAATTTTCTTTTGAAGCTCGTTTTTTTTTTCATTACAGTAATTAAAAGCAAAGTTTTAATCTTTTGTAAAACCATTTTTTTTTAAAAAAAAGAAGTTGTAATTACGATCAATTCCTTTTTATTTTGCAATTTTAATTTATTTTAAAAACTGAAACTTATTTTTTTAAAATTAATTTTGAAATAGATAAGAGCCCTGGTCAAATTTTTTTTTCAAGTAAGATTCAGCGGCAGATAGAGATTAACCCTGGTCAAAACTTTAATTAAAGATTAAGCAGGAGAAAACAATTCACATAAATAGCTCCGGGTTTTTGACTAAGTTATTATTCTGTTTCTAATTCTAACTTTTATATTCATTAACCCTTTTCCCGCCTCTTATGAGGCTCCTCGTAGACATCTGACGTCACTCTAACTCTGCCAGTTCTTATGCTAAAAAATTCGTTTGATAGGTTTTGAATAGGTTTTTAAAAGTTCTGTAAGATGGTCGCCTCTTCCGAATTATTTTACAAGTAAAAAATAAAAAAAAACGCATTTAAACCTAAACAAAGAAAGAACATCGGTTGTAATTGGTTGTTAGTGAGCTCTCAGCCGAAAAAGACATTCTGATTGGCTGGAAAGAACAAAGAAACCGCCTGATCAAAGAAAATAAAGAAAAACGCTGAGATTTTCATTTCGAATATAATTTTAAAGAATATTAAGTATATATTCAGTAATTACAAATGATTTTCAGAGAGAATACTAAAAAAACAAAATTATTTTCGAAAAATATTGAAGATTTTAGTAAAAATATAAAGATTTAATAAAAAGAAATATTTACTTTTCTATAACGTAAAAGTCGACCTTTTTGTTTACATTATAGCTTTTATGTTGCCGAAATTGAATATTTTAGAATAAATAAATAGCAATTTATTTTTGAAAGAACTTTCGTTCTCTTCATAACCTGAAAAATTAGTAATATACTTTTTATAAACGTATCTGAGTTGAATTTAATATTATAGGCGAATATGTTTTAACAATAGGCTTTGTCTTCAGTTTGTGAGTTGGCCAATTAAAAGATTTGATTTTTACCTCATACAACCAATAATATAATTAGCGGTTAAAAGGTTAATGGCAGACTATTAACCTATATAACTTTTATATTTGTGGATCGTCGAAGTTAGATTTTTGTGGCCTAATAAATTTTGCAGATGGTATTTTCTGCTTGCTGTGCTCAGAAATAATTGCTTAGCTACTTGCTAACAGAAGTGAATATGCTAAGATATTGGAAACAACAATCATCTATCCAGAATGCAGAAACTACCTACCTTGAAGAACCAGATTAATAATATGCCATGCTAAACCATTTCAAGATGAACCCTGGATCTCCATAATTGTCATCATGAACACACCTTAATGCCCTAGTCCAAAACTGTCATACTCCCAACCAGAGAAATAGAAGTCAAAACCTTTAAACTTTAAAGAAAAATAAATTGTATGTGCTCCGCTGGAAGAAATCACTTGGACAGAATATTATGCCTCAAAGGTAAAAAACGTTTTCATATTAAAAACAGGGCTTAAATCTCTGTTAAAATCTCAACTTAATCTAAAATAAACCTGCATCTAAAAGATGTATAATCATTTAAATATCATTAATTACTTTATTATATCTTTTTCTTATTATTACATGTATTGAAGTCTTAGTTTTAAGATTTCATATTTTAAATTTATTTATCTGAGAATGTACTGCGAGTTTGTATTTTATATGCTTAGTGTTTTTCTCTTTTTAAATTACTAACCCTTGATAAATGCTTGGCAGATATTAATTTTCTTTTAACTCACCTTTCTCTTATTCTTTTGTGGTAATTAATTTAGACAGTCTTGGTTTCCTGCAGACCGTAAATCTTTTGGTTAGTGATTTATCGAGTGTATTGTTGTGTTTTTCTTAAATAGTAGAGATTATGGTTTTCTATTTTTTAGATTACATAATACCGTAATCTTTTCTTTTGTCAGGATCAACCTTGACAGTCTTAAACATGACCATTCAGGAATGTTTGCGGGCAAATGACGATCCTAAATATACCAAAATTTTTACCGGGTTATAGAAAAAGATCGCTCTGCACTGATTTGTTGAATTCCATACAAGTTTGTTTTGTTTTAAATCTCTAAGTAAAGGAAATTGAAATTTGTTTATAAGTCGCTAGCAGAAAGGCATTATAAATTCCTTTTAATTGTTAGGTGAGAAAACGAACTTATCTGCCAAGGTGTTTAATGTTACAATAATCTCTTACATTCTCTGATAAACCAGGTAAAGGAATTTAGGTCAAACTTTCATATTTTGTTTGATAAATATTTTAGATTTAATAAATTTTAAAATTATTTGTAATTATTTATGGCTAACATTTGCCTATGTGTTTTTGTCTCAATTGTCTGAACAATGTTAAAGATTTCTTCCTTTCCCTGGGTCTAACTGGTAGCATTGATCATTAACGTTAACTTTTGGATCACTGTAAATTAAATTTTCTAGGTAGTTAGTGACCTAGTGGCGCCCTCGGTGATCAAGAGAAGATCAAAGTGACCATTACAATATATATTCCATTATTTCTTTATGATATCCTATGTATTTGTTATTCAGTAAAAATTTAATAGACTTGTTTTTTTTTTTATTAACTATTTTTGTATTAATTATCCTTTTGTATTTCTTATTAATCTTCTTTATAATTTTATTAAACTTACTGACTATAATATTATCATTTGTTTTTATTCCTATATATATTTTTTCACTTTTCTTCTTTCCTTCATTGTTTTAATTCTATGTACAGGGAAATTACTCTTTTTTAACCCTTTGATTATTAAATTTTTTTGTTTATTATAGTCTTGTTTTTTTGAACAATACATTATAGCCCTGTATATTCTTGAATATATATATAACTAATTTTACATATAACTAATTTTGTATTTCCTATCAATGTTGGAAAACCAACTTGTTACATTGTTACCAATATTGTTTTCTTATATTTGTTTGAATATTCCCTTTTTTATCTACCAATTTCTGTTGAAACATTATATCCAGATAACAATTACATTATTTACTTTTTTTGACAATTGTAAATTTTTTATTTCCTTCCACCTTATTAATATCATTAATAAACCAGTTTATTTGACTTTGACTTTTATTAAAAGCCATCAAATAATCATCTACATATCTGTTAAAAAATAATGAAGCATTTTAATTTTCTTTTACTTATTTTTTTTTTTGATAAAAATATAAAAAAATTAAAAATGCTCCTTTATTTTTTAACAGATATGTAGATGATTACTTAATGACTTTTAATAAAAGCTAAAGACAAATAAACTGGTTTATTAATAATATTAATAAGGTGAAAGGAAATATAAAATTTACTATTGACAAAAAAAGAAAATAATGCAATTGCATATCTGGTTAATGCTTCAAAAGAAATTGATAGATAAAAAATGATATATTCAAACAAATATTTATAAAAAAAACAATATTGGTAATAACTTAACAAATTGGTTCTCCAACATCTATAGGAAATACAAAATTAGTTGTATATACTCAAGAATATACAGGACTGTAATGTATTATAATAAACAAAAAGATTTAATAATCAAAGAGTTAAAAAAGAGTAATTTCCCTGTACATATAATTAAAAGTATTGAAAAAAATGAGTATAGGATAAATGAAATTGAAAACAATGAAGGAAAGAAGAGAAAATAAATATATAGGAATAAAAACAAATATTACATCAATACGTTTAATAAAATTATAAAGAAGATTAATAAATGCAAAAAGATAATTAATGCAAAAAAGTTAATAAAAAAGAGAAATCTATTAAATTTACCAGATAACAAATATATAGGATATAATAAAGATAATAAAAAAATAATGGTATATGATAAAAAGTGAACAAATGTTTAGATAGTGAGAATGAAAACAAATATGTGGGAGAAACTAAAAATTCTATAAAAATAAGATTAAAACAACATGTTGGATAATAAAACATTGATATATATATATGAAGAATACAAATTTACAGAAAGTTCAATAAAAATAATATTACATATAGACAATATTAAAGAAAGGAAAATAAAAGAAGCACTACTAATAAAAAAAGATATAAAATTTAATAGATTCTGGGATTAGGATGACATTAGTATAAATATAGTTCATAAAAAAAGATATATAGAAGAAACTATATAAAGAGAAAATTACTTATAAATAAATTATGGGTTAGTAAAAAAATTTTTACATAGGAGTATAAACATGAATATATTTATAGATATTACATATTAATGAACTTAGCATAACATTCAAAATATAAAACAGTATAACATAAATTTATAAGAGAGAATTATATATAAATAAAAAGAAAGAGTTGTAGTGATTATAGTTATAGTTAGTTTAAATAATATATAATAGAGGAGCTAGGATATAAGATAATTATTTAAAAAAGAAAACTGTTTTTAGCAGGTAAGCTAAAAGATTATATTTATGGTTTTTAGATATTAAAAAAAATCAAAGAGAAATATAAAATATTACATGATCTAAAAATTACAAAGAATATTCTCAATAAATGAATTAAGGTTGAACTGAGAATTATATAAAATATTTTATTAATGTGGAGCTAATAAAGTTTAAGTTTATAAGAAATAGAAATAATTAGGGGATTATTAAAAATAATAAAAACAAATAATATATTTAAATTAATAGTTGTTCATGAATATATATATATAAACAGGAATACACATTTATATTTCATATTGTATATTTTATTTTTTATTACTTGGATTATTTTATTTGGTTCTGATTATATTTATTTCAGTTTTATTATGTTTTGCTATATTTTATGATGCTTTTTATTATTTTATTAATTTTATTGTTTACATTTTTTTTGGTGGATGATCTTGTAAACTTGCTTGGATTGGTGGGTTTATGAGGCAAGTGTAGCATGTTACTCTCAAGTGGTGCAGTGTTTATTCCTGAGTTTACCATGGTGTGATGTTCGAGTTTTGACCTCATGCATGGTAGGCATTGTGGCATGTTAATAATAAATTTTGACAAATGATAGTATTTCAGACATCTATACCAGAGTGAAGAGGTTTATAATCTTGTGTTTTTAAGTCTAGGTTTTAAATATTGTTTGCATTGGTTGTCCTGAAGTATAAAATTGGCTTATTCATTAATGGACTTGAAATATGTTTGTTTTTCCTGATATGGAAGTTGTTCATGGCGATGCTGGTGTAAATTTTTTAGTGACTAAAGCTGGAAACATGATATAGATCTTGGTGCCAATCACTTGGTCATGTGGTTGCAGGTTAATCATTTTGATTGGTTTTAACAATTTAAAAATGTCATTTTTTTAAAAAAAAGGCTTTTGTAAATTCAAAATTATCCTAGAAAAGATATGGCACATACTTGATTGTTAATAATTTGTTCAATATATGTCAAGTTTATCCAAAATATTGCAGATTTTGAGTGATTTTTTGGGGGATTTAAACCTGGAAATTTTTGCTTGTTGTCTAACAATGCTAAGGTTTCTTGCCATTTACATTTTTATGGTATTATTTATATAGTTATGTATTTTATTTTGTTTAATTATATCATAGATATGAAGGAGACTGAAGGACTGTCAAAACGTAAGATTGTATGTACATATATATACAACAGAAAGTTTTTTTGTTACAGTGTTCAAATGGAGTGGATAAATTGCATATATATCATATAATATTACTAATATTTTTTAAAATAAATGTATGAGCATTACTGTCAAGATGTAAAACATCAATCTATTGTGGGGGGAGAGGGGAAGCCAATTTATACCAAAACCTGGGCTGATGTGTAAGGCACCTTTGTGCAAATAACTTTTAGGTACTTTTTCAATGATTCAAGAGTAAATTTAGATTCTTAAATTCGAAAACACTATAAAAGTCAGTGATTATGAAAACAGAAAAGAAATACATTGATACTATATATAATTAAAGAGAATTGTTAAGCTATTGTAAGATCAATACAGCACATATATTAAAGATGAAAATCTTTTTTCTCTAATTACATATGATCACTGCGCTTAGTAAATAATATTGAATGATACTATAAATATAATATTCTTTCACTATATTTATGCTTTAATAATAAAAATAATGATTACAAATCTCTTTGTAACATTTTTATTACAATACCATAATTTTCCTGGTTTTTAAACTAGCATACTCTTTAATTATATTATTTACATCCAATTCTTCTAATACTTCACTTTATATAAATTTAAATTGTGAATAAATTAGATATTCTTTCTTAAGAATTGCTGATTTTAAAGTCAGCAATTTTTAATTTTCTTCAATTATGAAAAATTCTTTTTGGTAGTCTTAAAGAAATAGCCATATATTGCATTAAAAAAAAAAAATCAATGTGCATGGATCAGGCTCACATAATAATGAAAATAGAATAATTAGACAACTTTTGCCATTAATACCATCATTATTATTTAATGGATAAGGACTATAATGTAACATACTTTTAGCCCACTACTTTTGAAATGCATTGATTAGTAAATAAATCTATTTTAACATACAGTCTATGTTTTTTAACTCTATTAAACATATATAATGCACCATCTATATAGATAATATATATAAAAAAGAGAGCTTTTACGAGATTTCTGTTCTCAGAAAATAAATAATTATTCCTGATAAAAAATAGCAATTCTTCTTCTATAAATCTCTGTATCCAAAAATTAATAAATATTCTATAAAATTGGATAAATAATTTAAATTAATACAAGTTTAATTTAATGTATTATTTAAAAATATAGTAATTTTATTACTTTTATAACATTTCTTTTGCAACTGCATATTAATTTCCACATTCAATAAAAAATGCTTCCTTTATACATTTATAATTATCAATAATTATTGCAGATATTTCATATTTTATATACTTCTACTTTTTATATATTTACATTTTATTATTTAAAACTTATTATGGTGGCCCTCTTTAATTAACATCTTTATGGAATGCCAACTTGCATCTCCATTTACATTGGTTTCGATTTGTATAAAAACACAATTATTATAAATTAAATATTTTATTGGATATATATAATAATCATTATTTAAATGCTTTTTTAAAGTTTTAAAAAAACACTGTTTTATTTAGAAAATTACAATGTAATCAGAAAATGAAATGTGTTATTAAATAAATGAGTAAAAAGAAAATACAGTAAAGTGGAACAAGATGAGTTTATAATTAAACATACACTAAGCAAACTATTTTTATTTCTACAATTTGTGGGTTTTTTTTTCTTTAATAAGGTGTTTGCCACTTACATCAAGCAATTTTGAATATAAAACATTTAAATAAATTAGTGTAGTATGCTTGTTATAAAGCTTTAGTATGATTCTTGATTGATGTATTGCATTTGAGTAACATATGTACTAACTTAAATTTATTAGGATATCTTTTTTCTTGATATTATATACAGATCACAGATATATTTAATCAGGTTTTAGGATTTTAATATTATTGATGCTTAAATAAACGTTTAAAAGAATGAAACCAGCTTTTTCAGAAGATAAAATATTTCACATTAGTGCATAAAAACAGTATACATTAAAGATGAATAATATGTCTTTCTTTAGAGAATAGCAAACTAAGATCATAATAAGAAATAATACTGATTTAATCTTTTACATGCCTTTTAAATTAAGACAGACTTAAATATTAATGTAAATAAACTTTTAACTGATTATATATTTGCAAGAGCAAAATATATGTTCAAAAGTTTATTGATTATTATTATAAAGAACACATTCAATAACAAAGTTGTACATGTGATCAAAAACTATTTTGATTGAAAATGCAGAATTCTGATATTTAATGAATGCATTTAGTATTTTGTGATTGACAAAAATTTATTTGTTAGGATATCCATGATGAATTTAATATTTATGTAAATGCTATTAAAATTAATGTTTAGCACTACTAGTGTAAAATTATTCACAAAAACTAATATTCAAATTAATGATAGTTAGAATGTGGAAAGATAACTGGCTAAAAAATCAACTGCCAAAACAAAATAATACGTTTGAGTTTTACATAACTGAAGATGCTTATCGATAAATAGAAAAATAACACAGGCAAAACTCACCATACAGTAGTGCCACTCAGTGCCAGCCAGAGTAATCAATGGATGCCAGAAGGCTTGTGCATAAAATCCCCAGACTAGTTTCTGGCTTGTGGCCTTCCTCAGTGAGGAGCCTTGGATCTGAGAGCATTGCACTTAGATCTTAGGATCTAATGCAACCCTCCAGCAACCACCTTTTATCTCTACTTAACTACAAAACAATGAGAATAAAATTGAAAACAATAATATTTTCAATCTAAGCTTAATAGCTTATATAGTCACATGTGTCTGAACTCAGATCAGTACCCATACATTTTGGTATCATTGATTCTTCAACAACCATACCACTTTCCTATTAGGCAGGATTGGTGTTAAACCACTAAACATCACATGATCACCATTTCTTATGCTTGCACATAACTGTTATTAACACAGGCAAAACTCTCCATACAATAGTGCCACTCAGTGCCAGCCAGAGTATTCAATGGATGCCAGAAGGCTTGTGCATAAAATCCCCATCTAGTGCCTACTCATCCAATATCCCCAGACTAGTTTCTGGTTTGTGGCCTTCATCAGTGAGGTGTCTTGGATAAGGTGCTGCTGGAGGGTTGCATTAGATCCTAAGATCTAGAACCTTGCAGTACTCTCAGATCCAAGGCTCCTCACTGACGAAGGCCACAAGCCTGAAACTAGTCTGTGGATATTGGATGAGTAGGCACTAGATGGGGATTTTATGCACAAGCCTTCTGACATTCATTGATTACTGTGGCTGGCACTGAGTGGCACTACTGTATGGAGAGTTTTGCCAGTGTTAATAACAGTTATGTGCAAGCATAAGAAATGGTGATCATGTGATGTGTAAATAGAAAAATTCAAACAAATATGGTTTCTGTGACAGATATGAAGAAAGAATGCTAAGGGTGAATGGATTCCCATTTTACACTGTTCACATTGAGGTTGTCAATCAGTTAGAAGTAGTAATGTCTTTTTTCACTATTCTGACACATTGGAGCTACTATTGTTCTTCATCATAAACTTATCTATAAGGATGGTTACAAAGTTTATGGGCAAATCTTTTAAGCACAATAGTGGATTAATTTAGCTTTTGTAGGGAAGTTTCCTCACATATCATGTCCTCTAAACGAGGACAAATAGTGAGTACTGATGAAGATTTGATCCAAATAGACAAAGCAAAATTTGTCATGATCAAAAATACAAGTGTGGTAGGATAGTGACAAACTATCTTCCTCACATGATCAAACTGTTCATGTCATTAACCGTAAAAGTCAAGACGCCCAAATAGAGAACTGGAATAAGGCTTGAAGAGGGGGCCTGATTGCTGCTATTTCTGTGTGCTACACTGAATTAGGAAAACTCTGCTTCCTATTATTAAAAAAGGGTATGAGCCTGGTTCACTCCAACAAATACCTAGTCTATGCAAAAATAATAATAACTAATAAAAATTGTTTCAATGAATTGTTTAATTTTTTCCCTTTTTAATAAATAGCGACAAGAGATTTTTTTTTTTGAATCGTAAATTCTAATAAATGATGAAAAATGTTTGTTTGAATTTTTCTATTTTGCAACTAGTATCTTAGGTATAACATTAGAGATTCTACCTTGTATATAATATTCGAATCTGCTATGTAATAGTCTATTATAACAGTATGTCTGGCTATTATATATGTGTGTATTTATTGGTCAAGCATAATCATCAACTCAAATTTACATAAATGGATGGCTATTGTACTTCATAAAATATGAGATTAAGTGACAGGGAATTCTGACATTCTACCATAAACAATCAATTGCATTATGTCGATCCAGTGATAGGAGCTCATATGCAGGCTAATGAAGATTCTTGAACAGAAACCAAGTGCAAAATTCTGAAAAAGATGAGACACACACCCTCTGAACTGTTATGTTCTCATGTGGATCATTTATGCTACAAAATATTAAGCAGAATAGCAACATTCAGACTTTCTGAAGTATATTCAAGCAATTCACCACTGGTAATAATGTTTGATTCATTTTTTTGTTTCCAAAAAATAACTCGTTTAATTTCTTTACATCATTAGTAAAATTACACTAACCAGTTGGCTACATAGCTGCATTAAAAATAACTAGATAGTTGGCAGCATATTCTTCAGGTTTAGTTTAGGATTATTTAATTAATGGGGAAAATAATATTTAATATCCCCATGCATTTCTTTTTTTCCAATAATAATGGGTCTTCAATTAACTAAATATTTTAAGTCCCAATTTATTAATATGAAAATTCTCAAACATTAAATTTGTTAAATAATATGATTTTATTATGTGAATATTTCAATGAGTTGTTAATGTTGTAGAAGGAAGAGAAATTTATATAATAATGTAAACAAGTTTTTTTAAAATTCTCTCTCTTCAGTAATTATAATTAATTAGTAGTTTTACTTTAAACTATGAAAATATACTAAGAGAAAAATAATTTTATTTTTTTGGTAAATTATTTAATAGATATTAATTTTAACCTTAAAAGAGAGATAAAATTTTATTTTTAATAATATTTTTAAAAAGAAAAAAATAAGATTTTAATAGTTTTGGAAAATTTTATTATTAATTAGTCAGTTGTTTTTCTTTTCTCTTTGTCTCTCTTCAATGCAAAAATCAAATCAGTGCAATTAACTGATTATCTTGTTTTCCTTTTGGCAATAAATTTTTTTAATTAGAAAAGGAATGTCAAAAATTTTGTGATGTTAAGTTCTTGACTTTTTTTTCAATGTCTATGATTAAAAAGAGAAATAGCTGAACAATTGTATTTATAAAAAATTATCTAATTGGCTGTTATAAAAACTATTATGTTGGAGACAGATTATGATTTGTTTGTAGGCAAGATTGTTCTAGAAAAAAAAAATAATGGGGATGTGAATAGGTCAGAAGACCCAAGTGTCTGGTAAAAAGAATTATTCCTAACTTAGCTGTTGAAGAGAGAGCAGTCAAGTCTTAATCCAGCTGATAAAGAAAGAAACAAGAAGTCTTTACCAAGCTATTGCATAGAATAGCAGAAGTTTTAATCAAGCTTTTAGTATACTATGAGTTTAATTATAAAAATGGTTTCTACAATGAAAACCATGTGCTAAATTCAGCTAAAAGCTAGACATCATCTTCCTCCATGTAACCTTGCCTTCACTGAAATAAAAATGTAGAGAAAGTTACTCCTAAAGTAATCTGTAACCTTGTCTACAACAAAAACCATGAGTTTCTGTTTGTGTTAGTCTTACCTGAAAAATTTATTTTAAAAAAAATGAATAAAATTTTGCTATTGTTAACCTGAAAATAAAATACTGTACACCAGAAAAAGGACAAATTAATCATGTACACGTGTAAAAGCCTTTAAGAAAGAAAAACTGGAAAGTATAATTGGGAAGGACTCTACAGAAGAATCAAATCATGGTTAAAAGTAGTTTTTTGTGTGTGTGCACACTAAATTTTCACTTATACTAAAAAAAAAAAAAAAATTTTTTTGTTTTGTTTTTAAGAATTTATAATTTTAAATATTTTCATTAAGTTAATAATATTTTTAAATTGTAGAAATTTTTTTTTTTTTTTTAAATCCAGTCAATTTTCTCCTCAAAATTATGAAACAGTTTTTAGAAAATTTAATTTGTTATAAATTTAAATTTTTTTTTGGAAACATGTTTTTCTCTTTTCATTCATCCCCCCCTAAAAACTTAACAAAAGGTTAATAAAGTAAATCAAAGATTGTTATCTTTGATTTTAAAAATGTTGTTTTTCTAACTCTTAGTTATTTTAAAGAAATAATTTAATGAATTAAAAGTTAATTTAGGAATAGAAATCAACTGATTGGTTAATATAATTTTTATGAAAATATATTTTTTGATGAAATGAATGTTTAAAATTTCATACTATCGTGCCATTTTTTTTGTTTATTGTTAATCAGTTAATTAATAAATAATTATTTAAAAAAATATTTGTCTTAATTTCTTTATTCTATCCAATTCCTATTTCATAAATTGTAGTGTGTGTGACTTTATTTCATGACAGTTTAGTCTTCTAGGATTTTTTTAAATGATCCCAATAAAACTATTTACTTGCAGTAGAGTAAACCTAGGAATTATTTAAAGTGATTTATAATAAGCTGCTTTATTTATTTATCTCTTGCTCACAGTAATAGTTTATAGAGTTCTTGCTTCCTGAGCTAGATTTGTACATAAATTATATGGAGTAGGGGTTTATGTTTAGTGTTATGGACATCCAGATGATGTTGAACCTGGATTCCATGCACTACATTTCATTTTATTTATTATTTCTTTAGAAATTTAGTTTATAGTTGGCCAGTACATTAATGGTACTAAGTGGCCAGAATATTGATGATGGTCAGGATGTTTTTAGTATCTCAGCATTTTTTGACTTATTGTTGTATTTTGATGGAGTAGCACCTAAGTATGTGCATCCAGATAATTATGTTTGTATTCCTGCCCTAGGTTTGGCAGTGGCTAAATAATTAGCCTGGTCTATAATGAACCATTTTCAAATAGTCACAAGATTGACTGTTGATTTATTTTTATTATTGATCATTCATGATGATGAATGATTATTACTTTAGTATAATGCTGGTGAACTTATAGTTAGTTCTGTGCTGATTTCTCATTCTCATTCCTTTTATATTTTATTTGGGGATGATGAAAGTTTCCCATCTCATATTTCAGCCTTAATGTGGTGTTGTTATAATTGCTGCCAAACTTGTGGAACCACTATTTCCATATTGTTACTAATGACTACCCAATTGTGAGACATTGATTCTCCTTCATTAACCCTTATTTTCCATAGTTATAATTGGTGATTCAAATTTACATAAATGGATGGTTACTATAATTCATAAAATATAAAAATTTTAATGAAAGGGAATTCTGACATTCTACCATAAACAATCGATTGCATTATGTCGATCCAGTGATAGGAAGTGAATGTTCTTGGACTGAAACCAAGTGCAAAATTCTGATAAATATGAGACACATCCTCTGCACTGTCACATTCTCATGTGGATCATTTAAGCAGAACAGCAGCATTCAGACTTTCTAGCACTTCTGAAGCATATTCACGCAATTTACTGCAATGTTTGATTCTTTTTTTTTTTTTTTTTTTACAAAAAATAACTTGATTAATTTTCTTTACATTATTAGTAAAATTATACTAATTTGTATTATTGTTTTTAAAAAAAAACTCAAGTTTGCATTATTCTCAATTCTATTTTTTGTGTTTGTCAAATTATTCAGGATTTTAATTTGTATTTTGTTATTATTATAAAAGTATGTATAAAATTTTACAACATTATTGTATAGCTTTGACTTAAAAAAAGAAAAACATATTGCATCACACACTCGAATTAGTTTACTGATTAGTATCTTCACAACTTAAGTAGCTCCATTTAGTACATAAAACTTGAATCTATTATGTAATACATCTACTATACCAGTACCATTTAAGCTTTAAATACAAAAATTCTGTATATATTGTACCTGCTGAACATGTATGTTCATCCAACAAACCTTAGAATTTGAGCAAAAGTATCTCAAATCCAATCATGCCTGAGATACACAGGTCAGGAGCAATCATGGATTTTAACCTACCCCAAACCTAAGACCTCACGAACAACACAGTGAGTTTATTCTTAATCCATTTCCTGGAGACACAGTGGAGAAGCATGATATCTTAAAGATGGTGATGATAACCCTGCGCATATATGTGTGAAACCTCAAGTAACCCAGTACAAAAATATATTAATAATGAAATATTATATTTAGTTTCCCATAAAATACTAATTTGATAAGCAAATAATGAATTCGAACACTTAGATAAAATGATGAATAAATATATTTAATATTTATTTAAAAAAGATTTCCGTATATTATTTACAGAGTTCACGCTAGAATATTTTCCTTATGATTATGCACACATCGGTGACTATTATGGAATGTCTTGCTGATATATATATAGTCTAACCTATTAATAATATATCGACTGATGCATCCATTCTAACCTAATTTAACTTAATGGCAATAATTCATTTCTAACCTAATAAATAAATAACTATTTATTTGAGACTCTGGTTAAACGAATATAGATTTATAAATGAAAACGCGGACTACGCTCAGTGGTCGGTTAGTTATAAAAATTCAGCTGCAGAGCTATGCAATTAAGACAAAGAAATTAAAATCGTAAAATAAATTATTATCAGTAAAATAAATAACTTGGGGAAGAGAGAGAAAACTGCAATCATTCCCTAATTAATAATTTAGAATAAAAATAACACTCTCCCTTTATCAAAACCACATTCTCTGAGCTATAAGTATTTGCACCTTTAAATAATAATGATATCTTCTCATGCTTTTGTTAATTTTTTTTTTTTTAAAAATATATATGTAAATTATTTACCAATATGATCTGAAATGAACTTTACTCCTACAAATTAAAATGAAAGTAAAATACCATTCTTGTGGTATTATTGAAATTCAAGCTCTTTCATGCCACAACATAACTATAATAGTAACAATAATTAATAACTTCTTAAATAAGGAATAATGATAATGATAATAATCTCAGGGTTCCTTTGTTTACTTTAGGAAAATACTCTACAGTACTGTGCTGTCACCCATGACTGGCATTCTGGTAGGCTATAGGAAACATTCACTTCACCTAAAAGCTAATGTGTCCTCACATATCATAACAACTATTATAACTATTTAAAGGGGTGATAAATATGATCAATAATGACATAAATAATTACATAAAATTTTGAATAATACAGCCTTTTTATCCAGAATCTCAGCCAGAATAATAGAAAGACAAGGGTACCTTTTGTATCCTTCCATCATCCATGACAACACAATAAATTAACTAAAACTAATTAATTCAACAATTTAACTAAATGTAACTGGAATAATGTGCAGTCAGGGTTAATAACTTAGAAATAAATTCATTTTACTATTAAATAATGCTTAATCTGAAGTTTGCAATTCCCATAAAATAATTATCATCAAAATGAAATGTTCAGATCTGCATAATTTGTTTACCTGTTATATTAGGATTTCTAAAGTTTGAAATAATTTAGGACTCAAGAAAATGTTTTGTAAATATTTTGCAAACACACTTATACTTATACAAAAAAAAAAATTGACAATGAATATTGAATAAGACTACAATTTATTATCAACACAGAATGAAACAAAATACACAAATTTATTAAATAATATAGCATTGATACTACAAATACATTAATACATTAAGCTGTCCTCTACCAAGGTATAAATTAAAATAATAAATTCCTATATGTTTGGGATCCAGCTATTACACTGGAGAAATTAGCTGAAATGTGCAGCAGATTTACCACTACACTGATTTATAATTTTAGGAAACTTTTCATAAAATAAATCTCTTACCTTGAATTATTGACTAATTATTATTTTTTTATTACTATTACGATATGAAATACACAAAAGTAATTACATATTATTTGTATAACCTAATAAACTGGGTTCAAATACAATTCTTTTAAAATATTAAATCTATTACTAATAAAGTTAACCAAGTTACGGTTTATAATTAAACAAATTATGACTAAATATAGGTCATTTATCAGAAGTCGCACTCACCATTTCATGTTTAATCTAATGTCCACATAAATTATAATAAATATTTTAATTATGAATGACTTAATTCAAGTGAAGAATATTTCTTAACTATTGATAACACTAAAACGTTGTGTTCGAATATTCCTTTAATAAATAAGCATTTTAAAATACGCAATTTTAAATTAATTTTCTCCATTGGTTTGCTTGTGAGCTACCAGCAAGGCTCAGTAGCACAATACAGATATTGATCCCAATTACTAAGGCACTACTGATAATAAAGTGCACCTTGAGGAACTAACACCTCAAATCCAACATTTATCCTTGCCATAACTTTTAAACAGAGCACGATAATCTACACCTTCTATGGTGGAAAGATATATTTAATTTCACATGAGGAATGTAAAAATACCAACTAATGTCTGCAGAGTAAAATACTACACTAAAGCATTTGGTGGTTTCCAGCCTATTTCTCAGGCATAAAAATGTAGATGTAGACTCTATCTCACCACCTAAAGAAAAGAACAGGCACCAAAGATAATCCTCTCTTGGGATTAAAACACATTAAGTATACTAAATATTATATAAACTCCGGATCGTCCTCTTCATGAGATTCGGTCACATTGACTATAAAACATACCATAACACTATATCAAAACTAATCCTCTCATGGAAAATAAAATATTTTAGGGAGAGCATCTCCATCTCCCAAAACAAAACACATTATAAATATTAAAATATGCTGATATTAAACATATACTAACTCTACACTTAGGCAAGATAGCAAAACACACTAATAATAAACCTATATTAAAATGTATACTTCAATCAATATCTGAAACCAATGAATTAAAATACATGTCTTAGCCAAGCGACTGTACATAACATGCAGAAAAGTATAATAAATTTAATGCTAATTAAGGAACATTGGCTAGCCATCATGTATAGCATAACAGCTTAAACTAAAATAAAGTGGACGTACTATGAAAGAATAACTGTTAATAAATTGATTAACTAATGCAATATAAATTCTATAGCATTTTTTTTTATTATTACTTTTGATAAATTTAAAGTACTGTTTTACCCATTAAAAAAACAGGTTGTTGTCGATGAACCACCATATCCCACTGGATGGCGCTGTTTGTCCGCGGCTGACACGTTCAAACCCGCGTTTTCTATAATACAACTTTTTTGTTGTACTACAGATTGTAGGCCACTATGTCGCGTCGCAGTACAGAATGCATGTTTACGCAGCAAATACATTTTCCCAATTACGCACAGTTTATAAAATTGTTACGGCTTAGGGAGAGGGTGTGTTTTTTTGAATTGGATGGAAATGTTATTTTCATTGGTTTTTTTTATTTTAAAGTATTGAAATGTTTAGATTTTGTAAAGTAATAATTAACAGACTTTTTACACCATAGTGTATTGAAGTTTTAAGTAGTAAATGTTGACGAGATATATGTATAAAGTGAATTGGAATTAGGTAACGCGTCAAGTAAAGTACTGTTCGTAACATTTCCATGAGACATTTTAAGATTGTACCGTGTGTATATTTTTGAAATAAAAAAGAGCATTAACACAAAAATATCCAGAAAGAAAAGTACAATTGTACACTGTTTTTTTAAATATCATAAAAAGCATATATTATAAACATTTTATATATATATTTGTCGTTGTTTAAAAAAGTTTTAGTTTCTTTCTTTTCTCCGACTATTGTTATACTTTGTTGAATATAGTTTACGTTTATTGTTATCATTTATTTTATAGATGTTAGTAAAAAAAAATATTTACAAAAATACGATTTTGATATTTTTTATTTTAGCATTACAAACAACAGAACACTAACCGTAAACCTAACCCTAAACCTAACCGTAACAACTTTTACTTTTAGTTGTCATTCGATTTGAAATAAAAAATAGCGGTAAACAACAACAACAAAAAAGCCATAATCCCAGTAAAAATTTCCGATAGAAAATTGATTTTTCTAATAAAAAGCAAACTAAAAAAGACGAATCAAATTGTAATTTGTTTCCTAAAACTAACCCTAAACCTACCGTAACAACTTTTACTTTTAGTTGTCATTCGATTTGAAATAAAAAATAGCGGTAAACAACAACAACAAAAAAAGCCGTAACCCCAGTAAAAAAATCTCCGATAGAAAATTGATTTTTCTAATAAAAAGCAAACTAAAAAAGACGAATCAAATTGTGATTTGTTTATTTTATTTTACATTTATTATTATCATTTAATTTGTATACGTTAATAAAAGAATAATATTTGAAATTAAATAATATTTAAAAAAGACGATTTTCTTTTGTTTTTATTTTCGCATTACAAAAAACACATCAAAATCATTATAATTAACGGACCGGGAATGATCATATTTTATAGTTTAAGCATGAAAAGTGTGCCATCAAGTGGGATATAGTAGCTATTTGACGACAACCAAAAAATAATTTAAAAACTTTTTTTTAAATATCTAGCATGCAAGATTCATATCTCCAATTGCATGCAATAAATCAGATATATTTCACAGGTATAAACTTTATATCAAATATAAACTTAACCTAAAGTAATGATAGTAAGACCTACACTTTTCATTACGAGACCCTTAAAATATTACGTAATAAATATACACTTTAACATACATTAATATTATAAACAAAATAAAATTTTACCAATTAATTTTTTTCTTTTCTTTTTTTTTTTAAACCAAAAAAAAATTGTCTCATTAGCAGAAATATTTCTCCGCTGAGCTGTTTATCCAGGTAAAGAGTTTCCATCCAGTCACAGTCTACAAAGCACAAAGCATTGAAAGTAATAAACACATTTTTTTTTTCTAATGAAGTTTTTTTTTTCTTTGGCAATTATAATAATAAACATGTAAAAAAAATGTAGTTGAAACAAAGCTTATTCCCAATTTGATTATAGTGATAAAAATCTGGATCCTGAAAAAACGAATATTATAACATCGACGATAAACATACACATTATTTGAAGACTATACGTATAGTTAGGTAGCTAGAACATTGAAGATGCGCACATTTTCGTAGAGATTAATATTATAATAACTGCAGTTGAATTAGAGAAGAAATGAAGCTACAAGAATTCCATTATGCACACAATATAAATATAATTTAAATTTATTCTTAGGTCAACAAAGATATAATTTTAGCACTTTACTTTCAAATAGTTTTTTTTTTTCAAAGAATGCACGTATATTTAATTTTCACATTTATTTCAAATGTCATTTTTTTTAGAACACATGTATATAATTTTTTTTTTTTTTTTCAAAATCTTTTTCCCTAGATGATTATTAGTGAACCAAATATATTCCAATGTACAAGTGCCTTCATTATTTACAAAAAGCAGACAATCTTTTTCTTAAAACGCAGGGAAATGTTTCAAGTTTTTTTCTTTCTAATATTTCCTTTATTTATATTTCTTTTATACCAGGAAAATATTAACAAATAAGAATAAGTCATTAAGTAATTAGTTTTAACTTGAAAAATATTTGTTTTCCTTACTTCTGATAAAACAACAATTTTATTTATAACTTTTGTTAATTCCTCCATTTTAGTTAAGTTAAAAAAATCTAACTTTCAGGACACAATAATTAATAATGTAGAAAGTTTTAAATAGTAGAGATAGCATAAATAACAGAATGTCTTACCACAATTTTTACCTGAGTATTATAGATGAAATTTTAATTATATTACAAATTTATTTTGACAAAACTAGAAAATAATAATGTTATAAAATTTAGTACTGTTAACTATGAAGAAAAGCAGACTATCAAAAAAAAAAAAAGAATTGAGTATTTATTGGTCATTCCCTTAATCCCAGCAATCTCTACCAAAAAAAAAAAAAAAAAAATCATTTGATTACAACATAAGCAAAAAAAAAAAAAAAATGTATAACTTATTAGAATCACGTGGTTTTCAATATTATTTAAAATGTATTACAAAACAGTTTAATAAATGAAAATAATAAATACATTCAAACCAACCATAATTATTTGTGATTATAATTACACATAAAATTATTTTCTTCCAAATCAATTCATCATAAGTTTTTTTTCTCTCTTTTTCAAAACAATACTATCTTAACAATTACTTAATTGACATTTATGGTTTCTTTTTTCTTTATATAACCATTTTAGAAATAAATATAGTTTATTACATTTTTTTTTTTTTAAAATGATATTAACTTGCTATTATACCAATATCTTATTTAGATTAATCTGTCATTTTAAAAACATGATATTGCATTGGGAAACATATTGTTTATTCACACAAACCCTATCTAGGTAAAGGGGATAGCACACTTTATTAACCAAATATTATTTATTTTATTTTAATTTTCTAAAGAATAGCATCAATTTCATGCATAAATAATGTTAAATGAAACCAAGTGCCAAAAGCACTGAGTTAGAATAGAGAGAGTCCGGATTGTTTATAAGCAAATGATTAGTTCAACAAGTTTCACATAATAGATTTAAGAAGAATTAATTAATGACCTTCACAATATAAATTTATAATGATAAACACTTTGGTGTCTGAATAAATTAATACCATGTATACGTAAGCAAGATATGATCGATGCCAATCAATCACAAAAGAGATCTACATGTATATAATTATGATGCCAGGTAAATTAGACTCTGACGTCCGTTACATTTATTAAATATTAAAAACAAAGTTGTAAAACCATAAATCTGAATACGCAAATGCTTTGGTATTCAATATAACAAATGTTATGTACTAATTCTTAAATTTACAAATTATAAAAATAAAGAGAATTCATTTATGCATGTGGTGGTCGCTCATCTAAGGAAAATAGCTTAATGCAAGCTTTTCATGACATTCTAAATATAAATTCAATAATAAATAACCAAATCGTTTAGTTAAATCATAGCGTTATGGCTTACAGAATAGTTTTAGGCATAATTCTAAATTAGTATAATAAATGGCAGCGCGAGCATGAGGCAGCAAAATAATAAAATTCGGTCCATTTTCAGCCGAGGAGACGCTTCATCAATTATGTGACAAAATGGTATGCCCACTCTTCTGGCGGCGCTATACCTGGAGAGGGAGGAAGGTAGGGAGATTCAGTGGGCCGACTATCCCGGGATCACCCCACTCAGAGCTTCCGTTACTCTTTCATAAGGTGTCCCAGGGCACTTACAATGCCAGCTAAAATGTATATAAACGAAGGTGGAGGATCCAGAGCTCCCGATGATCCCCAAAATATGATAAAGAAAATAGATAATGATGATAGCTGACCTATACTGGCAATGCTGTGAAACTACAATATATCTTTAACAACATCGAAATGATTAATGGCCTAAATATAAAGCTTTAATCGGGTGTAATGGCATGACCTGTATAATAAACCAAATTAAATAACTTAAGTCTAAACCTATATGAATGTCTTAATAATATATGATTACATTTCCCTTCATTAAACGGGTCCCATATGCATTTGGAATCAATAAGCATTATTTAATACTATCACACTCAAGGCACTACACATAAATGATTATTGCATTTAAGAAGGAAGAATGATGGTCATTATTATTTAAAAATATTTTAACTGAAATTTAAATAATAGTGTTCTTAAATAATATTAGATTTGTACTCAATAAACACACATATGGCAGTATTATAATAATAATCTGCCTGGAAACAGAAATGACATTATTCAATTAGTTCCCAACCCAGCGAGCAAGGTCGTTAAAATAAATAATTTGAAATAATTAAAATATCCCTGATTTATAAGATTAATATAAAATATAGGCTCATGGAGTTGAGTTGACTTGGCATATACATTACATATTTAATAAAAGCAAACAGCAAATAATTATAATAATAAAATTCTACCACACTAAAATAAAATATAGGATTTAAAACATGAGATAGATGTGAGCATTTACATACAGATTTAATAGGATTATAGAGAGTCATAATAAGAATATGATTATGATTACATAGCTAGTATTTAAAATATAAAAGAATTTAATATAAGTAAAATTATACAGTTATAGAGTTAAACAAAGCTTTGTAATTAATATAGAAGATTAACTGAATCCTTAAGACAGTAGAGAAAAGTTACCTTCCTCTGTAATAGCATGCTGATTTGAAAGATTCATTCTTCTGTGAGAAATTTATACTGGAGCACGGGCGGTCCTTGGTTCATGAGAAATGGAGGTAGCATTCTATTCTCAAATCATTTCAAAAAGCATTATAAGGCAGTCCATTTGTTAGTAGCAAAAGTACGGCATCATAGCATGGAGATGATCCTGAAAAGATTGGGAGAAGGCCGACAAAGTCCCTCTACTCATTGGTCATAATATTTAAATTTAAACTGGCATGGATTTGGCTTAACAACCAAATTTTAATTTTACTGACTGTTTTTCTGATATCAAAATAAGTCCTATTTATACTTGGCTGAAATTTTCTAGGATAGCTTTTAAGAAAATCACCTGAGGCAATGCAGATACAAACTTACCTTATGTGATCTTAATCAGCAGGAAAAATACTTTTACTTTTGTGCAATAAAAGATGCAATAGACTGATAAATCCTTGAAGCTATTGTTCTGAATCTATTTCTAATTTAGAAATAGATTAGCATGACTTTTAATTTTTGATTTAAAATATTTAAACAAATTTATTTCAATGGCACGATTTCTCTAAATTAATTAATGGATTTTGCTATTGTTTTTTAAATTTCCTGTCCTAGGGCAGCTTCGAGAACCTTCGAAATATTGCATCACCTACTGAAACTATTTTATGAATATAAAATAATATAACCAAAATATAAAATATTAAAATATATTAAAATATTTACATTACATATATCTATCTACCGCATATATGTAAATGCACATACATGACGCTACATGTTATAACAACAATTATTTGGGAAATTTAACTATAATTTACTTTATAAAATGAAATATTTATAATAACTTGACTAAATGGTTGTTTAGGGTCAGGTGAGTTATATGGAGGTATGTGGTTGCTCTCTATATGATCTAGGCATGTGAACAAATGGATTTGAACCCCATTTGGAGGTTAGTCAAGCGATGGCACATGAAGCATGAATCTGGATTACAGATTTATTGCTTCAATATATATAATATTTTTAGCGAATAAAAAAAAATATTACGAACAATTTTGAAAAATATATAACAAAAAATATCTCTATTGATTATGAAGTTACTACATTATTATGACAAATAAAAATATCCAATAAATAGTGTGTCACCACACTGGAACAAGCATTTAAAAAAATTATTAATTTTTGCATCAAAAAATAATGATGTCAGATAATACTACCAGTTTATTACATTAATTATTACAGACATATATCAGCTGTATCTATATAATGTACTTATTTTATTTAGAAGAAAAAATAAAAGGTTCTATCTTTTTAAATTAAAAAAAACCTGAATCAATCAAGATTTTATTTTTTCAAATCTATAAACAAAAAAGCATGTTATCTGATTTTTCACATTTCTAAAATTTGTTTAGAAATTGAATGAATAAATTACACTTCTACAAATGATTGTACAGTGCAAATTAAATGAAAAGAAAATACCCTCTCTTGAATATTAGCTATTTTAATATCATGATTTAACTTATCCATATTTAAAAAATATATAAAATTAAAATTAAAAAATTTTAATTTTCTAAGTTTTAATTTTTTAATTCACATTGCAACTGCTAGGCACTGAGCACAAAATGTTGCAAGCAATTGACTGATGTAATCTTTTTCAATAAAATAACTTGAATTTTCTAATTTAATGGATCATTTATTTTTTTTACAGTCCTGTATAAGAAGAACTAAGTGTTTGAAGTGGTTTGGATAAATTGTATTTATAGGATATTACGGAAACATAAAGAAAAGTGTGATTTTGGTAATATTTATGAAAAAGAACTAAGAACAATTTTACAGTTATTTCTTAGTTGACCATTCAAAAGGAAACAGGAAAATAATATTCTTTTATTTATTATTATTAATAATAAAAAGTATTTATTTGCAACACAATTAGTAATTATTGTTTTTTATATATTTTTATTGATGACTAAATAGATATTTTTTAAAATAAAATATTATATGTCTACATACATACTGTATAGACATGTTAAAAAAGTCTGTACTATATATAGATGCAAGATAAAAAACATATTTGTAATTTCTTACTATCCATGAATTACAGCATGTGTGTCAAAGCTTTGAACCAAATATCGTGAAAACAGAGAGATAAAATTTCAAATTCCTATTACTATACTTATAAATCAAAATTACCAAATAAATAATTATTATTTTAATAATGTATTATATTTTTTATTCTTATAGGATTAATATATTTTATACACATACTTATATTAGATTAATTCAGTTACAAAAATCTCAAGAGATATGAAATATAAATAATTTGTTCCTTTAATCTGAATTTAAAACTTAAATCAAGAAGATTTAATTTTTTCTCTATACCATATGCAAAAACAAAAAATAACTTTTTTATATATGTATGCAAAGCAAATGTTATAGCAAGTGTATATGTGTGATAATAAAAGAATGAATGAATAATATTTTATGTATAAAAAGAAACTTGTTATTTAATTCATAAATATGTCAAAATATTAATATCCATCTTTATTGATTTTTAATGCAAAAATTAATTATTTTTTATGTGTTTTTAATTGACATTTATCTCTAAAATCAGTTATTTTTAATAAATTTTATTATGTTTGGATAAATTAAAAATAGATTGAATATCAATTCTTATTGTCATAAAATAATATATTTTCAATGCAACAACAAACTATCTATTAGATGTTTTTATTTACTGTAATATTAAGAATATTATTTTCTAAGTAAGAGAAATATCTCCCGTTAAAATGTAAAGAATTACATGCAATATTTTTAATTGGAAATTTCATTTCCTCAAATTGACATTACTCATTTTGGCTGTTCCTGCAGGCTGCCTTTTACTTAGCTGTACTTTAAGCATGTCCTATATTTTAGCTGTTAATAATTTGGAATACATTTGATACATGTATATATGCCAGAGTGTACACACACATGTACTGTATAAAAATAGGTTTTTAATATCACAACAAATCTACACAACTGCAATAGTTAACATATTTAAAATTCGCAGTTAATTAATACTTATTCAAATTTTCTTTAATAAATAATTTTTCTAAATTGATTTTTTATTTAATGTTAATACATATAACTTTTTATTAAAATAAGAAAAATTTTCTGTAAATACTAAATAGATTAAACATTAAATGTAATTTCTTTCTTCTTAATTTAAAAAAAAGCACATCAATTAAACAATTGTTATTAACCTATTAAAAAGTACTATTTTAATCATTTTGCTTATTACATTTTATGAAGGAGTTAGTAAACTATATAAGGAGGAGAAGGAAAAAAATAGAATTTTTGATTCTTTATTTCGTACTATTTTATATGAAGCCAAACAAAGAAACAATGGTAAATTTACATGAACAATTGTTTATTCATAAGATGAAAACTTTAAATCATTGTTACAAAACTATTCACAAAATCAATTTTGCATAGAGTAATAATCAGAGATTTTAATCTTACAGAAAAATAGTTTCACAATCTATGGTCAAAAATGTAATTTGAAAAAATATTATTATTTGACTGATTAGAAAAAATGATAGTAAATAATAAAAATATCCAAATATAAACCACAGTTAGATTCATAGCTTTTAATGATGTAATAAAACTTTTCACTGAAAGAATTACTAAGTATATTGGTAACATTTTTATCAATAATATAAAGCACCCTGAATATTAAACTATAATTAAAAAATAATTACACAAGATGCATATAGAGGATTGAAGAGATTGAATAATAATTTCAAAGAAAAATAACACATTGGTGATTATAAATCTATCAGTACAATGCATACATTTGAAAATATACAATTATCAAGTTTTTTAGATCTTAATTATAAAATTTATTTAATAATGAATATGAAAAGCACATTAATTTTTCTTTTAAAAATTATCACTTATAACAAAGATTTATAATGATAAAATTGAATAAAATTTAAAAGATCAACTGAGAATAATTTATCTAGTAGTATTTTGAGTGAGTTAAATAATATGTTGGACATGAAAACATACAACATGCATAAAGTAAATTAACATTTTTATTGGCATATTTTTGAGTTATTGTAGTTATGAGAGCCAATTTTCTAAAAACAGAAAGAGAAAAAATAGTCAAGAGAACACTTTAAGAATGTTACGATAGGCCATGGGTTTAACACAAACAATTAACTTTCATAACATTAAAGATTTATAACCATTTTTGCTTAGTGAGATATAATAGAATCTATAGAGAATACTCATACTACTGTCAAAAGATGTTATCTTCTTTAATAATGAATTGGAAATATTGACTAATGAACAGATTAATTTAAAAATTGGAGATTGCTTAGATTACCTGCACCAGTCAAAACAAGTATTGTGGCAAACTTAAAATTGTTATAATGAGTTTTGTCTATTTAACAGCCCATTTAGATTTTCAATGTCACAAATAGATGACATGTATAAATAATTAATTGAAAGTGTAGCAGTTATTATAGATCAGGCTTGACAGAACATAGTTAAGTTGACTTAATTCACAAGTTTCATAATGAGTGCAGTTCAAATTAGTTTAATGTGAATAGAAATAGTTATGTGCTTGAATAATAACGTTATATGTGATTTCATATAACAAAATTATTAGTATTTAAAATTATTAGTAACATGCAAGTTGTATGCTAATTTTTCATCAGCCTCTTTTTATCACTATCTTTTGTAAATTTAAATATAATTATAGTTAATGTTTTACTTCTAACGTAATGTGAAAATAATGGTGTTTATTTTACACATGTATTCATTTAGCAATGATTAAAGATGGATGTGGCCAAAATTATAATAATGTTAGATAATGGTAAACTTAGTTTAAATTCACACATAATTGTCTATATTTTAGACATGTTAGTTTTTTTAATTTATATATTTAATATTTAATAAACAATGTTAATCTACATTTATTTAATAATCTACTATTCCCATACATGAAGAGACACCTTACTACATTATGGTTTAGTTATGATCTTCCCTTTGTAGAATGAGTAATAAAAAGTATAGTTGAAACATTGGGTATATTATAAAAAAATAAGAAGGCAGGTACACTTAAATGGAAACATTTCAAATGGTATTATAATGACAGATAATGAAAAACATTAATAGGAAGATGAAGTTTGTAAAGAAATTCTTTTGAAAATAATAACAAAGATGAAAATCAATCCTATATACTGAACAAATAAAATATTATAGTAAAAATTAAGGAAAACAGAAGTTAAAGCAAATAAATATATATATATATATATATATCAGTATCAATAGCCAATTTCAAATTGGTATAGAAAGAACTGGCAAAAAACTGCAAGAATAGAAATTTGCCAATGATGAATTTACTATATGGTTTATCAAAATGAAATAGTAAAAAATAAAGAAGACTTAAACATTATAGTGAATAAACACTCAGGAAAAAATTATATATAATATGATAAATCGTTAATATGCAGTCATAGAAAATAAGAGATTAATGGTTAGAGGACAGTAGATATCCGAATATGTTTAAGAAAAGAAATAGAAGAATTAAGGTTTTGTAAAAAGAATTAAAAGATAGAGATCTATAAAAGTTTTGATCTGTTTTAATAGATAAGTAATTAAAAAGAGAAATGAAGAATAGAATATATAGATTTCTGGTACATAGTGTAATATTAGATAAGCAGAGAGATGAAATGTGATAGAAAAAAATAGAGAAATAAACTTTTTTAAAAAAGATATAAAGAAAATAATGTATAAAAATTAAAAACACATAAATATTAAAATGGGTAGCATTTAAAATAAATATTAAAAAACGGCACTTGAAATGAAACTGGTCAGATGAATGGAATTATGAAAAGTAGAGGAATAAGTGGCTTTAAGATTGTCAAAATATAAAAGATTGGTAAATGAATGCAGAGAAAAAGTGACAACAGTCAAACATACGCACACAAAATAATATATAAGATTAATCACAATAAACAAAAAAATTCTGATGACAATAAACTAATCAATCATGTAACTTAAAATTGTTACAATGACATTGAAAATTTTGGTAGGCAATATCTCAAAGAAATGTAATGTGGAAAATAAATATATGCAAAAATGTATATGAGATATGCTTAAAATCTGAATAAAGTTTGCAATTTTTGTCTAGTGCATTTTTAACTAAGTTATATTAGTCATAATCATGGCATCTGAGAGAGGGGAAAAGATTTCTGGCTCATATTTCTCTAATAAAGCCAGCAATTTTCTCCCCTCTGTCAGATGCCATGACTATGACTAATATAACTTAGTCGAAAGTGCACTAGGCAAGAATTGTGAACTTTATTCAGATTTTAAGCGTATCTCGTTTACATTTTTGCATATAGTTATTTTCCATATTGAGTAAAAATAATTGTAAGATTGCTTAAAAGTAAACTGACATTCAAGCATCAAAGTGACAAGCAGAACATAATAGTTCTATTCAAATGACTAAACAAATTTTTTTTTTTTTACTTTTCTCAGCTGGGAATAGATCCAGAATCCATTTCTCTTACAATGAGGCTAAATAAGCAAGGGAACCTCTTGAACATCTCTATTTGTTATATATAATTTTGTGATAAAGTATACTTTGTGTGGATTAAATAGCTAAAGGTGAGTCATTTCCAAAAGAGTTTATTTTCATAAATATTTGAGGATTTTTTTTGTTAAAAAAAAAGGCTTCTATGATATATTAGTATAAATAAACTGTCTCCTTATGGAAATGTTAAATGACATAAAATACTGAATATCTTTGGAAAAAATATTTATCAGAAAAATGCCAAATTATCAGAAATGGTCATGAAAATATATATGCATCAACGTTTTGAATCAAATAATTGCATATGCATACATAAAAATAGGAGTTACACATTAAGTTCAGAGCATAATATGTGATTAAACCAGTGCATGTATTATTTGCTAAGCTTAATTACAAAGACAAGAAAAGTTTCACAATATTTTTTCTTTAATACATTAGTTTTATCAATATATATGTTTACCATTTATTTTATTTTTTTGTGTGATTGAAATCAATCATGGTAATCTTGATAACAATGAAGCTAAATGAGCAAGGAAACCTCTTGAATCTCTATTTGTTATATATAATTTTGTGATAAAGTATACTTTGTGTGGATTAAATAGCTAAAGGTGAGTCCATTTCCAAAAGAGTTTATTTTCATAAATATTTGAGAATTTTTTTTGTTAAAACAAAGGCTTCTATGATATATTAGTATAGATAAATTATCTCCTTATGGAGATGTTAAATGACATAAAATACTGAATATCTTTGGGAAAAATATTTATCAGAAAAATGCCAATTTATCAGAAATGGTCATTAAAATATATATGCATCGACGTTTTGAATCAAACAATTGCATATGCTTACATAAAAATAGGAGTTACACATTAAGTTCAGAGCATAATATGTGATTAAACCAGTGCATGTATTATTTGCTAAGCTTAATTACAAAGACAAGAAAAGTTTCACATTATTTTTTCTTTAATACATTAGTTTTATCAATATATATGTTTACCATTTTTTTTATTTTTTTTTTGTGATTGAAATCAATCATGGTAACCTTGATAAGTATATACAATTTTTTTAATATTTTACAAAAGTTTTAAGATCTTAAATTGTTCTGAGAAGCAAACATTTTAAATATATTTAGTGCAACCATATTATCTCAGATTAAAGAACTTGCATAAGCAGAAGAAAAAAAAAAGCTTAAAAATTATTATTTCAGTTCATTGAATCTAACAATTTAGTTCTCAAACTTATTATTATTGAGTGATGGAAATTTCTGGTGATTATATAAATAACATTTCTCCAGAATAATCTGTCATATATTTGGATTTTTAAGATGATCAAGTTGAAGCAGATTATTATGATGATGGCATCCACTGTTGATTTTCCTCTTCTTTCATCACCAATTCTTGCAAGCTTTACTTACTTTTCTAATAAATTACATAATCTCATGACATAATTAAAGTCAACTTTCAATTTTGTGCTTCAAGTAAAACTAAGGATTAATCTAGGCAAGTATTTATTCATTTGTTTGTTTTCTTAGTTGTCCATGAAATTCTCAAAAGTTTTTGCCAATTCCACAAATCAAAACCATCAGTATTTTTTCTAACTAGAAGTATATACTCTTATTCTTCTCTTTTACTTTCTTTGCATATCTTCATATATTCATATATATATTGCTTATAATAACTTCTTTCATATACTCTTCAATGCAAAAAATTTTCTTAAAAAACTTTATTTTCCTTACAGTTTCGACTGTCCAGCAATCTTCATCAGAGCAACAATATTTGAATAATATAAATACATAACCATCACTTCACACATATATAAAATATTCACATATATCCCCTACATATACATATATAATCCATACCTACAGCTATATATTCATATGCATATCCAAATATATACACATATATCCTTTAAACATATATACATAGATACACATACACCCGTAGACATATATATAAAATATACAAAAATATATCCAATACACAATTTTTTAAAATTATTACCTTTTAAAAGCTACTTTATTTTTACTTTTAATTTTTTAAAATTTTTAAAAAAATTCTTTTAAATATTATCCATTTATTACTTATTTATTAATATTATTTTATAATTTTCCTTTCATCGTTTCTTACTATCTATCTTGTTTAATTTCTATCTAATATCTCTTTTACTTTAATATCTATAATTTTAATTTCTTAAACTTTTACCTTTTTATTATTTCTAGTCTTATTCTTTATTTAATAATTTATATTTTTATTCTCTTCAATAATACATACCTTCTCAAACCTCCTCTGCTTTAAAATAAGAGATTTTTTTTCACATTTTCTACCTTTTTATTCCTTTAAAACAACTCCCTGTTATCAATTTTATAAAACTTATAATTCTATTTGAAAAAATTAAACTTACAAACCTTTTTATTTATTAACAATATTTACAAGTCTTTACTTATATCTACATATTATAACTTTTAACATACTTATTCTATTATTATTATTATTATTAACCCTATAAAACTAATATTATTTTCAAAACTAATTTTATTTTCATATTCATTCCCAAA